>CM061531.1:46208767-46558311 GCA_030545055.2 Neoaliturus tenellus | reverse complement strand
TATAAAAATGAATACTAAACCAAAAGTTGAAAAACTAAAACCTAAAAAATTTAACGTTGGTGATAAAGTGCGAATAAGTAAATATAAAGGTGTATTTAGTAAAAGATATCTGCCAAATTGGACCAATGAGGTCTTTACTGTATTCAAAGTACAACCTACAGTACCCGAGACATATATTTTAAAAGATAATAAAGGACAATTGCTTGAAGGAGGGTTTTATGGACATGAAATGTTAAAATCAACAGTAGGCGATGTATATTTAGTTGAAAAGGTGTTGCAACGGAAAAAAGATAAGGTTAAATCACGATGGTTAGGATTTAATAAGACGGAAGATTCTTGGATACCTAAAAAGGATTTGATATAACGATAAAGAATCATTTTAGGTTGAACCATTACAAAGGATGGAGATAGTACCACAAAAAGAGAGTTTTACCATTAATAATATAGATGAACTCACAGTGGATAATTCAGAATTCAATAGTGGGAAACATGGCAATTTGTTACCAAACACCGTGCGCTGTCTGGTTACCGGACCTTCCAACTGTGGAAAAACTAATGTAGTATTCAATTTGATTACAAACCCTAAAGGATTACGTTTTAACAATCTATATGTATTTTCAAAATCACTACAACAACCAAAGTATCAATTATTGGAAAAGATACTGACTAATGTGCCTGAAGTTAAATATTTATAGTTTAATGCAAGCGAGAGTGTCATGCAACCACAAGAAGCTAAACCATTCTCCGTGTTCATATTCGACGATGTATCTTGTGAAAACCAAAACACAATAAGAAATTACTTCGCTATGGGTCGACATAACAACATAGATAGCATTTATATTGGTCAAACTTACAGCAAAATACCAAAACAACTCATTAGAGACAATGCAAACATGTTAATTGTATTTAAACAGGACGAAACCAACCTAAAACATATATATTTTGATCATGTAAATGCGGATATGACATTTGAACGATTTAAAGAGTTATGTGGAAAGGCTTGGGCTGAAAAGTATGGGTTCCTAACAATTATGAAGGAACAACCGCTAAACAATGGTCGATACAGGATAGGATTTGATAAATTTATATTAATACATTGAACGTAGTATAAAACATTCATTGTTGTACAACACGTCTTGCTACAAACATGGTTAACCAAGAAAAATTAGTAAAAGAAATAAAATCACTTAGTGATTCTATTCGGGCTAAAAACAGAGCATTGAAACTAGGTATTAGCGAGAGGGAGAAATTCCTTGAATCTACATTTAAACCTATTACTGAACCCTTGAAACAATTAAACAAAAAATTTGCTAAACCTGTATTGGAAGGAGATGCGATTGCACCTATTACGAAGTTTGAAAGAGAAAATGTAAAATCAGAAGATTTTAGTGATGAAGACCCGGAATCCTCTACATATAGTGGTTTTACCGGTGGAGAACCCGAAAGAGAGCTAGAATCACCGGACTATAGTAGTGGGGTTTGGTTACTTTCAAAACGGAAGTCGTGCCAATTGCCAGCCGCTGCCGGCCAGCTGCCATCGGCCAGCTGCCAAATCAGTTGCTGCCGCCATATGCCATGCCATATAGCTTCCGGTTGGGGAGGAGATGTGATTTGAAATTTGAAATTCAACTTGACAATTGGGTTATGGAAAGTATGTCAAGGTCATCCAGAGTAAGTTTTAAAAAACCCTATCCCGCTACCACCGGAGTAATAGTTCGGAGAGTGGAACTAACTCTGGCGATAGCGGGATAGGTATAGAATTAGGTTTGTGAATTTTATTTGTGAAAAACATACAATCAATGTGTGACAGCAGTGTTTAAACAAGTTGAAGTTTTGTTATGAACTACAGAGTTGTAAACACAAACACCGACGACGATGAGAAGGTAAACGCAGAGTCCCCAGATGATGTATTTAAAAAGTTTGAACAAACGTAACATCTCGAGTTGGTTTTCCCGTTCCATTTCCAATCGTTTGATTTCCAATTTCAATTTATCCTCTTCCATCTTTGTTACAAATGGAACTTCATCCATCATATCCATCATGTTTGTGTTTTTTGAAATTTTGAAAGGAGCGATGTTGATAGTTGAAGAGGCGATGATGGAATGAGAATAGAAAGAGGGAAATGTAGATTAAATAAAGAAGTGGTGGGGGGAAAGAGCATTGTTACATAGAAGTGGTGGGGGAAAGATGTTGCTCATCATTTGCCTCAGAAGTTGTGTCCGACTGTAGAGGGGTAAGAGGAGTAAGATTTAGTAAACTGTCTTCATCAGAACTTTCAACCTTATTACAAATAGGACAAGCGTAAGTTATTTCCAAATTCATTGTAATAGCGTTAAATTTATCTATAATTTTATTTAAAGTATTAAATATATCTTGTAAATCTTCTTTTGAGTTTATTTCAAAACTAGCATTCATTCGTGCCAATGGAGAGTTGTTCATCGTTAGAGAGTTGGCAATCGAATGAGGATTAGCGCCTAGGGAAGGGGGCTTATATAATGGCGACCTTGAGCAGGCGTCTAGGGAGGGGGGCTGTGTAGGGAGGGGGCTTTTATATAGGAAACCTTGAGCTTATGATTGAATAAAACGTTTAGTTCTTCTTCTTCATCTTTTAAATCAATTATTTGAACCGAAGTAGTTGTTTCATCCTCTTCACTCGATGAAGAAAACAATTCACCAGGATTTAAATATTGAACTACAATTCTGAACCATCTTATAGGATATTCGTCAATGATAGAAAGTAAGTTTTGAAACAATTCTTCCATCTCCTCCCTGTCAGTTATTATATGTTCAAACTTAATAAATTTTCCTTCCATGTTGTTAGTTATAGTGTTGGAAGTGGAATGATTTAATATTATATAAAAGTTAGAACTAGTGGTGGGGGAAATTTCAAGGTCATCCAATTGAAGTTTTAAAAAAGAGTGTAAAACTGAAATTATACATTTGATGGTTCTACAGGATCGGAATACCAATCTGATCTGTATTTACATCTTTTTATCATATGTGTACAAAAATCATCTTGATGAGACTTGGTGCGTTGACAATGAGCAAGATCTAGAGGGTGAAATTTGAAACATCTCTGAGGACAACATGTATAAAAATATCTTGATTTGTAAAATTTGAAAGTTCGCAATTCCGGTGGCGGTAGTTGTTTTGTTTTACATTTGCAATAACAAGATCCGAAGAATTCACATTTAGTACAAGCTAACCCATCCACCATCATTGGTCCTAAATCTGTACACTGTTGTTCACAACAGTAACGAGGTTTGTACTTGTATTTTTGCTCTTCCATGTTGATGCTGCGGAGTCTAGTGAAAGAATAAGATTGTATAGTGATGAATAGCGAGTTTTATGTACTATGAAAAGTGGTAGGGGTAATTTCAAGGTCATCCAAATGGAGTTTTAAAAAATTATACCTTACAAGTGTAAGGATTATTGAAATTTAGGAAGTTTGTTTCTGTTTGTTTTCTTCAGACTTTTTTTCTCTCTCCGCCTTAGCCATAGCAATAAGTTCTTCTGTTGATAGTGGATGTACTTCAGGAAATTTAAAAATTAATTTAGCTTGATATCCTTCTTTAGTTAATACATCTAAATCTTGAGTCATTTGTTCAACAGTGTTATAATCTTTTCCATAGATTTTCCCATCAAGTTCAATCATCATTCTGTATAACATTTTCTAGAATAGATCTTGTCGTGGCGAGAGCTGAGAAGCGAATGATTATTTATCAAACTGTTACATCCTTTTTATGAACTTGACATTGATCACGTGATTCCTTAGTTGTAATTTTATTTATTAAAAGTTATTTAACATTGGTAATACTTCTGGAACTTGACGTTATGTTGACCAGCTGGCGATGAAGAAGTTGTAGGTTGTGTAGAAAAAAATATTTCATCATCGCAATATTTTGTTTTAGTGAACATCCTTGTATTAGTAGCACTAACATCAACAGTTAAGTGATAACCACCGGTAAGTAAAACTCGCATTTCATTAGTTAAATCTTCAAGTTGTTCAAAAGTAGTTATGGTGTTGGTATCATAAGATGCACACTTAACCTTTAGGGACATGTTGAAGTTTTGTATTTAGTGATAGAGAGTGAGATGTGTACGGTACGAAAGGTAGTCGTAGACTGATGAATTTCACAAGTTGATTTTCACTTTTATTATCACACAAAATTGGGTCAAGGTCATCCCATGGAATTTTTAAAAAAAGCAACATATTGTAATGTACAAACACATTACAATATGTTGCTTTTTTATTTTTTTTTAGGTTTATATCATATTTATTGAGAAACAATTACAAAGAAATATTTACAATTTTATGTACAAACTAATCAGTAGTAGGTGTTACATGAATTGTAAGTTCAGTAGAGTTGTTTCCACTTGGTCCATGTGATACCAAATAGAGTGCGCCGGGTTGAATTATACGAAGATCTTCATTTTGTAGTAGTTGTACGAAGCGCTTTGGTAGGAAGATTTGAAATTTTGCTTCATCACCAATTGTATAAGGTGCCTCGCTTAATGTGCAATTTATAGCATCACCTACTGAAGTTTCCATCTTCTTTATTGTATGAATGATGTAGTGTTTTTCTTCTTTCAGCTCGGAACATTTCTTCGTAGGTAGGATTGTTGATTTTGAATGAGCGTTGAATTGTTCAACTAAATTTTGAAGTAAGTTGTTTGATGCCATCTTAATGTTTTTGCTGATGCTAATCTTCTTGTTAATAAGAATATCCGTTGGAGATGTTGTCTCTTCGGAGGTTCGAGTAATACTCATGCTGTGTCATGGTAGCGCTCTCACTTTTATTATCGAGACTACCCCCACCACTGACAATGCCCCCACCACTGATGCTACCCCCACCACTTTGTTGAAGGAAATTATTCAAGCGGTAGGCATTCTTCAAAGCACACTGTGACCTTCGATGCTTAAAACTTTTTGATGAAATACAAAGTTCATTAAAGTAGCATTGGAAATCTCTATCTATTATTGCATTTATCACTTCATTGCTTGTAAATGATTGTATCCAATTTGCTTTTTCCAATCCTCTTGTGTAGATAGTTTTAAACTCTTTACAATAATGATTCATAATATGTGGCATCATGTTATAATGAATAAAACCTTCATCCCATTTTAAGTTGTGAAAATGTTTGTTTAACCATTTGTTTGTAACTTTCGCTTTAGTTGTTAGTTTATTGAATGGAAATGGAGGTTTGAACAAGTAATGATAAATTACAGATGTGTTCATATCCAAAATTACTAATTCTTTAATAATGAAATTTCCATCATTCCCTCGAAAAGCTTGAAATTCAATTATACCTCTTTTAACTTCCATTAAGTGTGATGCAGTAGAAAACGAAACCCGTTTGTTCATGATGAAGTCTCATCAACAACTAACTGTTATTACAAACACGATTGTTCTTCTTTTATTTCTTGTGCTTCTTCGTTTATATTAAAATTGGTGTGATAGTTGTTTAATTGTCTCCACATATCTACTTCTTGAGGTATTCGATTAAAAATTGAAGTATCTACAGGACCATATAAAATTGGAATAAATGGTTGTCTGTCCAATGTATCAATTAGATAATCTTTAATTATTGTACTTGAAAATACTAGTTGTTTTAAGTATCTAGTGACAGGACCGGTAGTACAACTTAAAGTGTAAAATTCTTCTTTAGTGAAATGTAATTTTACATCATGTCTAGTTAAATCTTTGAAGCGAACAACTTGTCCTCCACGATGTTTGATTATATCAACTTCAATATTTGATTCTAATAAACTTAATCTTGTTCTTTTTCCAAATGTGTTGTTAGTTAAATAACATTCCAAAAGATGTAAATGTTTCATTAGAGAATCCCAAGAAGTTTCAGTAAAGATAACCATTTTACTTCCTTGATTTAACATAACAATTGGTGAATAATCCAATGATTTTACAATTCCAACCGATATACTTTTTGTCATGCATGAAGAAATAGGGTAGAAAATTCGAAGAAATACTTCTGTTAAAATATTTGTTGTAATGTTAACTTCAACCTTTTTTCTTTTTACTTCTTTTTCAGCTTCTCCTTCTTCTTCTCTCTTCTTATGTTTGTTAAACTTGAGGAATTCATCCATTTCTTGTTCAACTTGTTTTTCTATATCAGAACTATTTTCATCCATTAGAGGTGTATTTTCTTCTCCGTTAGTAGAATTCATCTTGCGAACGATGTTTCCCATACGACGGTTGAAGATAGAATGAAGTTTCTACTAATTATTTTCTTGCTTTTATATTTTTTTGTAAAATCCTTGAAATTTATATAATTACAAAATTGTTTATTTTCAACTTGTCTTTTAGAAACAAAATTCTAACCTTAACAATAAAGGAAGATAATTCTAACCTCAATATTTTGCAGTAGTTATACTAATTCTTCTTAAAGTACATTCTTCACTATTCCGGTCAGAGGTGTGTAAGTAACTATTTTATCATGTAGAATTAGACAGTATGCCGAAGTTCCATCCGCTACTGGTTCTTCAAATTCCATTTCAATTTTTATATCAACACTTGATGATTTTACTGATTCATTTTGTTTTGAACAATCGATTACAATTATTGGAGCTTTGGAATAATACTGATCAGGTGATAATAGTGGTGTATTAGTCTTTCCATAATATGATGATTGAAATCTTGCGTACATATCATATAAAATGGAAAAACGTTTTTTACTAAACATGACATTTAAATTGTCATATGGAAAAAATTGAGAGTTTAGGAAAACTTTACAATTCTTTATTTTACAATGATCAAATTGACCAGCATTTGCAGTAATAACATCTTTTCGCTTAGTTTGGAAACCGAGTATTATGTACCTTGCACGTTCCAAGTAAGTTGATGTCTTGACGGTCCATGTTTGTCGTTCTGTTTGAGGTAATGTAGGGTATTCATGAAATTCCCAACTTCGGAATGGCATCACAATGTCACGGTCAGATTTTAACTTTCTTAACAATACTATTCTATGTTCATCAGCCAATCTTACATGAGGTACTCTCCAAACAACTTTATCCAATTGTAGTTGCCATTCCAATTTATCTTCCGTAGTTGCAGGGTCTGCAAGTATTAAGTCCTTATTAGTTGAAGATCTGAGTAATACTAATTCTTGTTTAACATTTATTATAACCCTTTTGTAATCTTCAGCAAATCCCAAAAGCAATCGTAAAGGTACATGGAAATCAAAATGACCGTTGGAAGCAGGTGTTATAGTGTCTTTATCGGGAGCAACCCATCCGGCGGTGACTATTGAATTCTTCTCATGTGGTGTTAATGATGTTAATCCTTTTAATGTAGTTGTTATACCAACCTTTTTTGTTGAATCAACTGTCACCCCTGATATCTCATATCTTATTTCATCAAAAAGATATGCCATTGGGTTATTTATAAAAGGAACTGTTGAAGCAGTTTTTCCATCCAATTTTAATACCCTTCCTTCGATGTACAAATAACTTTCACATGGTAATGTGTAAATATCTTGTTGTTGAATGGGAATTCTTATTTCATCATTATTGTTTAATTTTGATGAAGTGTAAGGGTTGTGTGTGTGATATTCCTTATCCCATAGTGTTTCGTCGAATGTCGGTCCTTGAGATATATCCAGGATATCCATCGTTGTTAAGTTTCAATCCAATCTTTTGTAGAAAACGAATGTTGTCTGATGTTAACTCTTCCAATGTCGAGGAGCTACTGAGCTCCCGACTCTTCCGTTGTGGTTTAAATGATAATCCCATGTTGATTTTTATGTCGCCGCTCTGATGTGTATTCGTATAGTAATTGTTTCTCCTCTAAAGTCAACACTATGACCGTCTTGATCCAATATGTTCAGTACGATGTCTGAAATGAAACTGGTGTTTAATGGTAGGTATATCAAGTTTTGTGGCTTCTCAACAATTTTAAAACCTGGAGCAACTGTTGGATAAAATGTATGTAAGATATGCTGATTTACTCCTTCTCTATATGATCCATGTATAATATTACATGTTACATCAATACTATTTACTTTTAATATTGTAACAGTTGTATTACCTGAATGAGTAGTTCCAGGAGTTAAGATTTTCTTTTTTGTATCTGTAAATCCAAGTAAACTGCCAATAGAGTTTTTCATTCCGACATCTATATAATATTTTGAAGTTATTTCTGCTTTTAAAGTATTATTGTTTCCTTTGATTGTGATATTATCTTCTCCGAGTTTTTCTGTAATAATTGGTTTATATCATCAATTTCATAAGCTCCAGTAGGAAATGTAATTATTTTCAATTCTGAGTATTTTCCTGCAGCATCCTTAGTTTCATAATAATGTAGTAAATTGTTTTTTCCTTCTGTAACATTAGGAATTGAATTGTAGGTAGTCAAATCAAGTAATGCCGCTTCCCATAATCTTTCCTTGGATAAACGCAATGCTGGGAATAGAGTACTTTTTAACGTGGATGAATTTCCACTCAGTGACACTGTATACGATGACATCTTAAAGGTGACTGACACTTTTCGCTAGAAACTCCAAACATAAATGTCCACATATTTCAGTATTGTTAGGTTGTTCTCTTTTGTAATTGTAAAAAATGTTTTTGGAGTTTTAAAATAATGTTGAAGTTCTTTCGGCGGTGGTAGATTGCCAAAACTGTCAAAGTAGTAAACGGTTTGTCCGAGCTTTTTATAGCATACCCAATGAGTGCCTGGACCATAGGTGGAATCCAAATTTACTATTCCAGTTTCATTTTTCCATATTTTAGTTGGTAATGCATCTTTCATAAAAACTCCTCGAAAGAATGGTATTTTCAAACATTTTACATAATCATTTAACTGATGATTAGTTAAGGCTTTATTTGGAATTATCAATTGATTCTTTTTATTTAGTACACACGGTACGGTCTTAGGTATAAACCTGCTCCGTTTTTTACCATTGACCAAACAGAAGCCTTTTTTACTTTTGCTTTACGAGTTCTACGACGTCTCTTTCTAATATTTCCACCTTTTTTCGGAGCTCTTCTTTTTGCAGGTCTTCCTCTGCGACGTCGTCTTCCACCACCAAACTTAGCTTTTGTCTTCATGGCTGTTGTTACTGCTCAAGCCGCTGCTTTTTCTGCAATACTTGCGTCACTTGATTTTACTCTTTGCCAAGCTTTTTCTGCTAGAATTTTATCTGCTATTGATCTATTTGTTGAATCTTTAAACTTTGAATATGCTATATCGTGTTGTTTGCAAGCTTGATCTAATTTATTAATTCCAGGATCTCCTCTTGCTAAACGTTTTGCCAACTTAGTTCCAGGTCCACAATATTGATAACCTCCAGGAATATGTAATTCGTATGGTAGAGCGTCTATCGCTCGATTTACAATAGCACCAACAGGTATCCGTTTAAGCAGGGATAACGCAGCTGAAGTTATACCACGTCCTCTCTTGTTGCTGTCTTGATGATGACTGAGTGATACAGCCTTCATTATGTAGTCTTATATAAACTGGCGTGTTTACTCCACAAGATACTTTACATAAATGAATAAGTTATGTATAATTTTATATATTTAAACACTTAGTTATTCAAATTAATGATATACTGATTTATAATTCTATTTTTAATCCAAGCTTCCCGTTCATCGGGTTGAATTATCACATGACTCTTTGTACTAGCTATATGATTATGGGTATCAATAAGTAAATTGCCCACTATTCTTATTAAACAATCTAAATTTACAGCATCTTTTGGATGTTGAGGATCATGTAATTGCATAATACGTTTATCATTACATGTGTAAGCTGTTGAATCACTTTTTGATGTTTTTATGACTTATCCAATAGTAGCAGCATCATTTGAATCTTCACCTGGTAAAATATTAATTATTTTCTTCATCTTTGCATCATATTGGGTCCCAAAGTGTTTATCCCAAGTTATTGTTTGTTTCATTGTAACACAATCATTTTCTTCGTAACCAGGATAAATATCTTTTATTCTTCTATTACGACCATTGTATGTACCTAATGCACCACCACTCGCAATTAATGTTTGTACCATTAGAGGTACATCTGAATCTTTTATACCAAATCTTCCATTTGTTATTGTTTTATGTCCTGCATCCCATTCATCATTATTTCCTTGCATTAAATTAAACTTTTCATTTCCATGTATAAATTTATCTCCCCGCTTTAACACGGCATCTTCATGTTTTACAAAATTGGATGTTTCCTTTTTTAATTCTTTAGATAATTGTTCCATAGTAACAGCATCTTTTGGTTGAGAACCAAACTTTACATTTGTCAATGTTTTACCATGACAATCGATTTCATTAACATCTTGTAAAATACAGTTGTCCTTGATGTATTTTAGGTTTACAGCATCACCGTCTTCCTTTGGGTATCCAATGTCATTTATAATAAATTTATAAAAAGAATATCCATGTTTAGTTTTTTCCGGTATTATAGAATGTAAATATTCTTTATTAACTGAATCTTTATCATTTTTGGGATTTCCCACGTTGGTTATTCTATAATTTCCAGCATCATATGTTTGTCCATCTTTTAAGTTGTTACCCCATTGCAATTTTAAAGTATTTGAAAGTTCAGATGATAAGTACTCTTTAGTAATTGCATCAGAACCTTCAGTTGGTTTACCAACATTAATTAATCTATGTGATTTAACATCATAAGTATTCTTATGTAATTTCAATGATGTTGAAGTAGCTTCTTTTACTGTCTTTAAATTTGCTCCATCAGTATCTTCTTCTGGATCTTTAACTAATTTTAAACGTTTATTACTTATGTTATAGTCACCTTCAGGTGTTTGCGGTAATCCGCTTCTTTTTCTGTCTTCTCCAACTTGCACTCCTAATGCGGAGTAGCGTCCGAACTTGTCGACGCTCATGTTAGAACTGATACATCTTATACTTGTAACTTCTTTATATTTGCGGACAATTATACAACTATGCCACGATTTTTAAGTTCATCAACTAGAGCCACCCATTCATTATTTAAACCAGTATGACCGGCTTCCATAGCTTCATGCAATAGTCTTATTCTGTCAACTAATTTATTGATGTCGTTGTAATAGATAACATTTGTATTGTATAGATTTTTCATTAATCCTTTACCAGATGTTGAAGTATCTCCTTTACTCTTTTTACCATGTTGTTGAAGAAGTGATAAATCCATAAGTGATAAAGATTTTCTTTTTAAAGGTTGTCTCACAGCCGGTGTGGTACGTAATGTTGGTAATTTTCGTGGGGGAAACAATTTTTTTATAACAATACTATATTTTGTTGCACGTGAACGATTAATCATTGCATCCTTTGAGTAGTTTCTTTTATGAGCGTTAGTATTTTGTAAAATTTCTTTAAAAGTATTTAAATCTTTTGCTGAATATTTTATTGGTATATTTTTAAAAATTAATTCATATAATCCTTTTGATCCTTTATATCTATGATCACCAATAATGATATAATCGTCTTGAGTTACTTCAAGCTTAGAGTTACCAATTTTCAATTCATTTCCATCAATTCTTGCTCCATATACATGTGATTTACTTAAATTTGGATTTGATTTCATGTCATGTAGCATTTTCATTATATATTTTCGTCCAAGAGGTCCATGTTGTAATATATCACTACTCAATTGAGTTAAATTTGGAATAGATTGTTCTGCTTCAGGTATTGGCTGTTCTTCCTTTTCAACAATTGATTCTTCTTCTTTTGTTTCTTCTTGCTCACTAGCACTTGTATATGATTCATCATCATCTTCTTTTTTTAATGCTTGTACTTCTTGTTTAGAAACTGGTAGTAAAACATCTCCTTCATAACGAGGTTTACCAATAGTTTCTGATATCTGTTTTAAAGGTTCCGTGATAGGTTTAAATGTATTTTCTAAAAATTCTTCTCTTTCACTTAAACCCATCCTTAATGCACGATTCTTTATCCTAATAGAATCACTGAGTGATTTTATTTCTTTTAATAGTTTTTCTTGATTCACCATGTTTACACTGTGAAGTTCAACGTGTTACTAGATGTAGCATAGGTAGTTCAACGTATTAATACAAATTTATCCAATCCTATACGATATCTACCATTTTTAATATCTTCTTCTTTCATAATAACAAGAAATCCATATTTTTCATTCCATGCTTTACCACACATTTCTTTAAATTTGTCAAATGGCATATCCGCATTAACATGATCATTATATATATGCTTTAAATTTGTCTCATCTTGCTTAAAGATGATCAACATATTTGCATTGTCTCTTATAAGTTGTTTTGGAATTTTACTGTATGTTTAACCAATATAAACGCTATCAATATTATTATGTCTTCCCATAGCAAAATAATTTCTTATAGTATCGTGATTTTCACAAGAAACATCGTCAAATATAAAAATGGAAAATGGTTTTGCTTCACTTGGTTGCATTATTGTTTCACTGGCATTAAACTTGTAGAAATTCACTTCAGGTACACTTGCAAGTATTTTATCTAATAATTGATATTTTGGTTGTTGCAATGATTTTGAAAAAATATATATATTGTTGAAGCGTAAACCTTTAGGATTAGTTATAAGGTTAAAGACAACATTAGTTTTTCCACAATTTGAAGGACCAGTTATTAAACATCTTATCGTATTTGGTAGTAATTCACCATGTTTACCATGATTTAACTTATTATTGTCAACTGTCAATTCATCAATATTATTAATATTAAATCGATCTTTTTGTTGTACAATCTCCATCTTGTTTAAAGGTTAAACACATAATGAGCTATTAAATAACTATACCAAGTCTTTTGAAGGAATCCAAGAGTCTTCACTTTTATCAAATCCTAACCACCTAACTTTAACCATATCCTTTTTCCTTTGTAAAACTTTTTCAACAAGATATACATCACCAACTGTTGATTTTAACAACTCATGTCCGTAGAATCCACCTTAAGGTAATTCACCCTTATTATCCTTTAAAATGTAAGTTTCAGGTATAGTTGGTTGCACTTTATAAATTGTAAATACTTCATTAGTCCAATTTGGCAGATATCTTTTACTAAATACACCTTTGTATTTGCTTATACGAACTTTATCATTAACCTTAAACTTTTTTGGTTGTAACTTTTCTATTTTTGGTGTTGTATTATTTTTGATGCGTTGTAATACAATTTTAGCATTAGCACTGTTTACTTAGATAGGTTTCATTCCTATGGTGCGATGATATTTGTTGTTATACTCTTTTATAAGTTGTGGTAATATGTCATACCACACTTATGATCCTCGTTTTGAAAATTGTTTATACATTGCTCCTTTTAATGTTCTATTGAATCTTTCAATTATTGAAGCTTTAACTTCAGAATTTGTAGAATAATGATTTATTTTATATTTTTTCATTAAAGCTCCAAAATCTTTATTAAAATATTCTTTTCCATCATCCGTTTGTAAATGTTTAATTTTAAATTTATTTCTTTGTATTGTTGTTTCCATAGCTTTAGTAACACTTTTACCAGTCTTGTCCTTCAATGGTAAAGCATCAGCTATTTTAGTAAAACAGTCTATGATTGTTAAAATATATTTAAATCCTTT
The DNA here is from genome assembly GCA_030545055.2 of Neoaliturus tenellus. Classification (NCBI taxonomy): domain Eukaryota; kingdom Metazoa; phylum Arthropoda; class Insecta; order Hemiptera; family Cicadellidae; genus Neoaliturus; species Neoaliturus tenellus. The sequence continues at coordinate 46,544,756 of CM061531.1, read as the reverse complement.
GTTTAATTTACTGTGTGGTATCATTTCAATGAGATCAGCTTGGTAAAGATCATTCATTCCTTTAATGATTGTACTTCTTCTTGGAAATCTTCTTCTTGCTGGTTTATGTAGTTCATTTACAATCTTATCCTTTACACTTTCCATCTTAAAGTGTTGCTTGTACACCGTTTGTAGAAATACCGATCCATACAATGGTTTATTCTCTTATATATAGTTGAAATATGGGTCAAGGTCATTTTATATTAGTGTAAAAAAGAGGGAACATGGCATTGGGCTTGCCATGTTCCCTCTTTTTTACGGAAAGGAAAAAGGAAGAAGGTAAAGGACGAAGAATAGGTTTACTGGTCGATAGGGTTTAAGGAATAGTGGCCAAATGGTAGAGTATTAATTTTATCTTCTAAAATATGTCGCTTGTCGTCTTTGTAGCTTAATGCCCACTTTGTTTGTTTGACACTAAAAAGTTGGTGGTTATAACTTCTAATAGTGTTGAATGTTGCAGTTGTTTCAACATTTTCAAACAAACATCTTTTATAATGTTGAAACTGTACGTTCTTCTTTAGGAAAGATGTTTTTATTCCTTTAGCTTTCTTTGTGACTTGATATTCATTCCTTTCATTTATGTACAGTTGAAATGAATACAGTTTAGACATTAATGCTACAATTTCCATCATCGGCACACCATTTGTTTCATCTTTAAATTTTCCCAATACTTTTTTGTTTTTGTCATAGTCGTAATTTGGATGGTCCTTAGGATAATCGGAAAAATCAAAATCATCTTTATATACAAAGGTCCGTAAATCCTCATACATGTCATTTGTTTTAATCCAGTAAATAAGTGCATCCGTATCCATATATGCAATACCAATGTTATCTCTTCCATAATACTTAACCATCTTCTTATAATGAAACTCGTACATGTGTGTTTTAGAAATATCCAATATTGACATTCCAAGATATAAACGACGATCCAATACAACTGATTTTTTGTTCATAGAAATGAGAACAAGATTTTCATTTATAATTACGGATGAACCAAAGTTTGGTTGTTGCACTAATTTCTGTAATTTTAGTGGATCAGTTACTAATTTGATATTCTTATGTTTCCTTTTGTTTTCTAAAGTTTTGCCAAATATTGCGTTGTTCATCAGTTTGAAGAAATCCTTTTGAAAACTTGATGTAGCGGCAGCTCTTCTTCTTGTGTTGTTGTCGATGTATGGTTTCAACCAACAAGATTGAGAGAATTGTAATATTCGATTAATTTTTGTAATTTTTAATCCCAAGTGTAAAGCCTGTTGTATCATCCAATAATGTCCAACATACCTAGACTTATTGTTTAAAGTCATTAATAATTTCGGCCATCTTCCAGTAGGGGAAATTTCAGTCTTTGGAAGAAGTGGTAAATCGTAATGATGATCGTGAAGATGTTCAGGATATTCAAAATCAACATCAAAAATGTAACCAGTTTCACCATGCTTTGGTAAATCCATAATGTTTCCAATCGATTCTGGATCTATCCATTTAAAATTATCATATGGAAGGGGATTTGACATTGCCCATCCGTATAAGTTATTTGCATCGAAATAACCTAGGAATGTTGTTGGTTTTGATGCATCATAATCGGGCAGATATTTGTTATTTGCCTTAACATGTCTGGTTACGCTTTGTGTCAATCCCCCTCGAACTCCTGATTCTAACATCAAAACCATATCTATATCAGTAAGAAGTTGTAATTTACAATTTGTTTCTTTTAACATGCCTTGCCATGCTAGTCCAGGTGAAGTGTATGAATGAAGAGGGTCCAATCCATATGCTGCAAAACACGTATTTCTAAATTCTTCCATTATATCACATAATAAAGTTACATCTAATTTAACATAAAAATCTGAATATTCTCCCAATGTTGTAAATCCTAATTCATTCCATACTTTACATGCATGATCATAATCCTCTTGATATATGTCCATGTTGTATAGTTTACTTTTGAATTCTTCTTTTGGCGGAAGTGATGTTTCATTAAATTTTTCTAAACTGTCTATATAATCATATGGGAAAACACCTTTCCTAAGTACGAGATCCAGTTTGTCGTTACTTACAATCTTTTTTGTTTCAATAAAATCTTGTTTCCTTAAATTTTCAGAAAGTTTAGACAAACTTGATGGCATAAATCGGTAGGAGTCTAAGAATCATAATTTCACATTTCCAACTGTTTTAGAAAAACTTATAAATTTTTCTGAAGTTTCAGCCAACACATCTATCGAACCATTGTCTCTTCCTAATTCAGGTATTATAAAATGAGCATCATACCCACTGAGGTTATGCAGAACCACAGGAATAAATAGTGGTAAACGATAGCTCAAATTACATTTATTACAAGCAGCACCCCTGTAATAACCTGTAAGGTGGTCATGATCTTTAACTTTATAATTATCAATGGTAAATTCATTTTTACATAAGAAACAATGAGTTGCATTTTCATGTTGAATTTCCTCTTCTTCCTCCATCGGTTTCATTGGTATGATATTCGTATATAATCTTTGTACATTTTCAGCTATTAAATATAAATGGTCAAGAAATATTGTTTCCACATTTTCACCACGATATACTAAAGGTTCTGAAGTTAATCCATATTGGTTTAAATGTTCTTCTGATAATGTTGATTTAACCATTAAACAAAAACTATTTGGTTTATGCATTTGATATTTAACACTTTTTCTAGCTTCACAATTTTCATCTTCTATAGGAATTAGTGTTGATTCAAAATCCGCATATACAACTATAGGGATACGGTATTGATGATGAACTTTTTGAAATGTAACAAATGCTCTGCTTTCTGAAGGTAAAATAATTTTTGCTTCATAATTATTGTTACATAATCTTTTGTGCTCTTGTAACCATTCCATTCCTTGTCTTCCTTCTCGTTGGAAATTAAAACATCTCTTGCAAATCAGCTTTTTGTTTCGATTTTTTGAAAGTTGCTTGTTAACAAGAGAGTCAAATTTCTTTATATACACATAATGAGATACATCTCCTTGGGTTAGTAGTAGTAAATCTGTATGATCTGCTAGCTCTTCTTTAGCAATACGTAAAGGATAAACTTTATTTGAACTATCTAATCCAAAAACATTAATAGATGTGCCGGGATTTTTCTTCTCAAATTTTGATATATCTTTTAGTGATACAGGATAACTAATTCCTTGAAAGTTATATCTATATCTTTGATTTTCATAGTGCTGGTTTGGTTCATTGCAATGATTTGGTACAAATTTACATGTCATCGCATATCTAAAACATTCGTTATCTTGATTTTTCACATTAACACATGATCTTGTAGCTTCAATTATTTTTGGCAAACGAATATAACTAGATCCCATTAGTCCATATCCATGTTTATGAACTCTTATATTTAATCCTTCAATACTTATAAGACTCCACCCTGATCCTCGTCCTTCATGTTCCTGAATTTTAGTTAATATTTCTTCTATACATTTTTCAACTATTGAATCAATGTCTGAACTTCCTATGATAGTTTGGTTTTTAGTTATAAATCCTCTTGGTGATAATTCTTCTTGTACATTTATAAACATAGCTTCTAGTAGTAAACCAAATTTGAGAAAATTTAATCTTTTTAATTCTTCTTTTAAAGTTCTACTGATGATTGGTTTTGCTTCTCTAATAAATTCTTCTAAGTTTAAATCTTCATTTTGAATCTTATGATGCATTACTACCTTTCCAGGTAAAGCTGATACTTGTAAATTTGGTAAAGTTGTTGTAGGTCTTGCCGTTATTTCATTTTGTTCTTCTTGTTCTTCTTCTTGTTCTTCTGTGTTGTTGTGAATTAGTTCTTTATGTATTTCTAACAGAATATCATCGTTAAACGATTCCAAACATTTATCGCAATGATACATGTTTGGTGGTGTTCACTCTTCAAAATTTCGCCAAGAAATGAAATGAGCTCTCCCTTTCTTTCTTTTATAATAGTTCCCCCACTAGTATTTCATCTTCTTCTTCTTCACTTTCAGAAGAAAACAAACGTCTTGAACAAAATATTAATCTTCTACAAACAGATTCTTCGTTAGTATTCTCTATATGAATTGGAGTTTCAATATGTATTTCTTCATATTCAAATGATGATGAAGACTCTGATATTACTACATCCATATCCAAATTTTCATTCTCCACATCATTGGCATTTTCTTCTTCTGATGTTGTCACATCTACATCCATATCATTTATAGCTTCTACTTCTGATGTTTCGCTGTTATTTTCATCTTCTTCCATATTTAAATTCTCTAGTTGAATTTTATACAATATTTCAATAAGAGGTTTCCTCGGATAATCGGTGTTGTCCACAGGAGCCATTTCAAGTAAATGAGGAATAACTGCTTTTGATTCGGCTTATATGATATTTTGGTAAGTATGTCAAGGTCATTTTTGATTAAGCGAGAACTGGGAATAGATCACTAAGTAGCATGATAATTCATTACTACAAAGTGATCTATTCCCTATTCTCTAAAAAGTGTCCAATCAATAACCAAAGTTCAAGCTCATTTTCTTTTGTTTAATTTATGTCTTTTACATCTTCTTCTTTTATTACATAATTTATAGGTTCACTGTTAGATGTTTCAATATGTTGTTTTATCTTGTGCTCCAGCTCTTCTATTCTTGCTTCCTTTACCATTAATTCCGAATGTAAGTAACTGATGTAATCAGCTGCCATGTCTACCGTTCTTGATCTTATTTCTCCTAACTTAACACCAGGAATCAATCTCTGTAGTTTGTAAAATCTCAACCTTATTCTTGATTCTCTTACTTTAGCCATTTCTCGAAATCTTTGTTTTCCATCTTCTTTGCTTGTGGTCAAGTCCATACTCGTGACAAGTTTGCTTTCAGAGTAATTCCTCTACAGTAGGCTCGTCCTTTATACACTTTCCCCCACCATTTTCAATTTCCCCCACCCTACTAATGTAGGTCAAGGTCATCCAATATAACGCGAGAACGAGGAATAGAGCACTAAGTGGCATGTTAGTCCATTACCACAAAGTGATCTATTCCTCGCTCTCTACTCTACATCTACTTTTTTTTTTGATTTTGCTATTTTATTATTTTTTTTGTTTTTCTTGGGGGGAACGAGTGTTTACTTTTTACAATGTTCATTCTTCTTCTCCAACTTTTCAATTCTGTCCAACAATTCAAACAAATATGCATTGGTTGCTTCCAAAGTTTTTATTCTAGTACATCCCACTTTAATAGAGGGAAATGTTAACTGTAATTTTGTAAATTCTATCCTTTCTTTCTTGCACCTTTCTCTCATGTATGTGTTTTTCCTGATTCTTCCTGATTGAGCTGATATACACTTATTACAATTCGAATGGGGCTTTGATACTTTAAATACTGATGTACAAAATTGAGTTGATGTTGTTGGCTGTTGATTTTCATACAAATTTTGTGTTGAAGTAGTAATTTGTTCATTTTCATACCGATTTACACTTGAAGTGGCAGGTTGCTGATTTTCATACCAAATTGAACTTGAAGTACTAGGCAGCTGATTTTCATACCAATTTGAAGTACTAGGCTGCTGATTTTCATAACAATTTGAATTTGAAATATTTGGTTGATGATTTTGATGCCAATCCGCAGATGCTGATACAGGTGTTGTGGAAGGATGCTCCATCGTTGTATAGAGTGAATTCTGTTCTACAATTTTGCCGGTTATATCTCATTTCCCCCACCACAATAATTTAAATTAGATACCAAACTTCTAGGGTAACATCCAAATCTTCTTCTTTCAAATATTTTATAAATGGAGAACTTTGTGGTGTTATGTTAGGAGTATTTAAATACTCCATCACCCTGTCATTACTATGTTGATCATGAATGTAGCAATGTACATTTATTAATTTTCCATTATCTTCTTTAGATTTAACAAATTCTGCAACTGAGCCCCACTCTTCATATCTCATTTTAAAATGACGTACTTCAAACTGCATCTTGTTCCAACAAATGCTGCAAAGATATTAAAACTCTCTATAAACAACCTACATTTATACATGTTCCCCCACCACTATATAATCCCCACTCCTTTTCCCCCACTTTCTTCATATGTGGAAAGGGTATTATTATTTCAATGCACTATACTTAATAAATTCAAACAAATTTTGTGCACAAATGTTACATTTTTTATTAACTGTTTCAAATTTCATCACTTGGCCTTTTACAAGGTGAACTAATTTACCTCCATCCTCTTCAAATTGTTCAAAGTCTAAAACAGATGCTTTTCCACAATCATGACACATTTTCGTTCCATCTTCAAAAATAAAAGCAAGATAAATACCAAATCCACAATTGTCCTTCTTAAATTTGATGAGCATTTCACGAATTGGTTGAGGTATTTCACATTTATTTGATGTTATTATATAACTGTAAAGAAACCCATTATTGATAATTTGTTGTAAACATAAAACTAACAAGCTGTCCATAGTGTTAGACTCATACTGAAAGTTATATCCATAACTATCTCCTTATATGCTTTTACCCCCACTATTTTTATATAGGTCAAGGTCATCGGATATTAAGCGAGAACTGGGAATAGATCACTAAGTGGCATGTTATTACATTACCACAAAGTGATCTATTCCCCATTCTCTAAAAGGGTGCTGATAATTTAGATTCCTAAAATTTCTTTTCCTTCTTCTTCACCTTCTTGAACTGTTGTATTACCAGACATGTGTGATATTAATTTCTTCAATTCTCGATTTTCCATTTCTAATGTTTTCAATTTTAGATCTCTTGCTTCAACTTGTACTTTCAAAAATTTGATATAACTTCCAGCCCAGTGGAGGGTTTTCAATCTTGGTGCTCCAAGTTCAATTCCAGGTATTTGAAATTGTAGTCTATTAAACTCCATCTTCATATCTTCTCTATCTTGTCTTTCCTTTTCTAGTCTTTTTAATCTTTGTTTTTCCCTGAAGGAAGAAGTCGGATCACAAGGTACATGATGAAACATTTCTCAAAGAATGAGCTTCTACACAAATAATCAACGCATTTATCCACATTCCCCCACCAAATTTAAGTCAGTAGTGGGGAGATGCCAATGGTGGGGAGACGTCAGTGGTGGGGAGAGTTATACTAATGTAATGGTTATTTCTACCGTTACACTCGCTCCATTCTCAAAAAGATATTTGTAATATGGTTCTGGATATTGTTCTCTTTCAGATCCTGCATGTTCTTGAATAAAGTTGAAAGCCAATCTTTTTGAATAATCATTATGAAATACTTCTCTCACACAAACAAGAATTTTTTCTTCCAAAAATTTTACTTGAACTAATGGTATTTTGCTTACATCGTCCTTGTCCATGATGGGTAGCTTGTAGGTAAAAGTATTTGGTGGTAGTTTTTGTGGTTTATCGAGTAGAGAACAAAATTTTTTGTACAATTTCTCCTCAATGTCTGGAAAACGATGTATATCAAACAGATTGTAGTATGAAGGATCAAAAGGTATTTTACGAAACATCTTCAGTCACTAGTCTCCCTAAGACTGATCTCCTGCACAACTATTTAACACATTTATAAACATTCCCCCACTAACTTTTAACTTGTAGTGGGGATATTCTTCCCCCACTACGTCTTCAAAATGGTGGGGGTACCTTAGTCCAATTCAGATTCAGATTCAGAAGACAGTAAAGGTGATATGGGTGATTCCAACGATGAATCCAATATAAATATTTCAATAGCTTCCTTAATTATGTCTTCATCACTATCGTTTATCATTTCTTCAAATAGTTCTTGTTCAATCTGTACCATTTCTTCCTCTTCCATTGTAGAATCGTTATTAGTTTCATTATAATTTTCCTCTATGTTTTCTTCCTGTATTTCATTTGTGCTTTCAAAAACATCTTTAACTTCAAAATAATTAATAAATGGAGTATCTTTAGACAACATGTTTATTTACTACTTCTTTAACTTCAAATAACAAACTATGTATCGCTTACTTAGTCTTATATATACTCCTACCGCCACTATTTTTTGCAAAACAAAGGAATAGGAGGGGGTTTGTATCTATTCTTCTCTATCTAGGTTATATTTCATTGCTGTCACATCTACTATAATTTTCTGCTCTTCAACTTTATTGCGAATAAATATTGTCCAAGGAAATAGTTCATTAATATTGTTAATTGTTACTTTTATACTATACAAAATTTCAAAATGTTCTACTAATGAAACAAAAACAATAACTCCTAGCTCATTGTTTGCCATAATTTTTTCTTCAATTTTTATCCGTAAGTTTGTTATTAAACTCCATATATTAATATCATTGGCTATGAAACCATCAAGTCTGGTAAGCATCTTGATGCCGCAAAGTGTGAGTACAGACTAGAAACTTGGAGGTTCATAGCCTGCCTTTTTATCAATTTTAAAAATGGGGAGGGGGGAAGGAATAATGATTGGGAAGGGATAGGGTGTAAGGTGGGGGAAAGGTAATTTTGTTATTACACTACTTGTGCAAGAAAATAGCCGCCAGTGTCCACACCTTTTTCATAGCACTCCATCATAGATTGTGCCCACTGCAACATGCGGTCTCTGTCATTTGGTGTGACAAGGAAAGAATGACTATCACCATACAATATAAAAGAGTCAATTCGTATATAACATCCTAAATTTAACCATTTATTAGCTTCAACCAAAAACTTTTCTATTGTATCAAATGGAAATTGTGGATCAATTGCTATAACTTTACGTTCTTCACTCAGTTCAACACTATAATCATCATCGTCTTCACTCTCACTCTCACTATCATTATTTAAAATGTCTTCAGGTTGTAGAAAAACATCGGAAATTTCGGAAGAATTAAAATGGTAATTCACATTAGGAGGCATTTTTTCAAACAAATAATATTTTAAATGGAAGAAAAAAAAACTACAAGAGATGTACTTGACAGTGCAAAGTGCAAGTACAGACTAGAAACCTGGAGGTTCATAGCCCGCCTTTTATAAATTTTAAATATGGGGAGGGGGAAGGAATAAGGATTTGGAAGGGATAGGGTGGGGGGTAAGGGAAGGTTTGTGTGGCTACACTAGCCACTACACTAGCCACATTAGATCCAAAAGCCCACTTGTGCTACAAAGTAGCCACCAATGTTAATTCCTTGCTCGTGACACCTCAGTATATCATCCCGCCAAGTTAGCATACGTTCTCTAGTATTTGGTGTTACACAAAAGAACTTACTATCATGATACAGAATAGCTGAACCAATTATAATATGATATCCTAAATTTAGCCGTTTGTGTGCTTCTGCAATGAATCTTTCTACCATATCAAGAGGATCTAGTTCATCAAAGTAATATGGTCTCATTTCTTCATTAAGTTCAATGTTAATTTCATTGTCATCTTCAGTCTCACTGCTACTATCATTTTCATTATCATCTTCAATCTCACTGCTACTATCATCTTCATCACTGCTACTATCATCTTCAGTCTCACTGCTACTATCGTAGAAATCTATTGGATCTTCTACATGTTGGTGGTAAACATCAGCATATTCGGAAGGATTGAACTCTTCATTAAGCTGAGGAAGCATTTTAAAGCAAAATAATGCAGGCAGAGACGAAACAACAAGTGTGGCGCATGAAAGCAGAATGAAGGAGAGAACAACGCTTGCTCCTCTTTTATAGCAGTATGCAAATGAGGAGACCGGTCATTGGCCTGAGTGGTGGGAGAAGGAATGGCGGGGGAAGGAGTGGTGGGGGATAGAATTAAGGGGGGGGGGCTCCATTTTTTCGGGGGGGGGGCTCCATTTTTTCGGGGGGGGGGGGTCATTGACCTTTCAGGTCCGGTCATTGACCCTAAGGAGTGGGGACGGACACAGAACCCTCCTTTGCTTACTACTACACGGATCAAACTAGCCATGTAGCAGAACTTATTTCTGCTAAGTTGCATGTAAGCTAAATAGCTTACATCCCTAAATTCAAGTCTTAGGTGGCCCTGAAAAGGGCCGTTTGGTGGGTTTGGTGGATCTCTATGGAGCTTGTGTCACATAGAAATGAGGGACTCCGGGGTTGTTTTCCAAATCAATTTGTGTAGCATCAACGTGTGTAAACTCATACAAGTTTAATGCGCAAATATCGCATTTTTCTTGTGTAACCATGAACTTGTAAAACAAGTAATAGTTATCTTCATATATTCCACCTTGAAGTCTAAAGTCCACTTGTCCCTCCACATTTACGAGTGCAGCCACACCGCAATATGAACACATAACTGTTCCATCAATAAATACATATCGCCAGCAATGAAGAATTCCAAAATTTTCTTTATAAAAAGAATACACTGCTTGACGTAGTGTTAGTGGAAGATTTGCATCGCTTAATGCAAGTTCATCAACACTATATTTGAAACTATCTGTCGCAAACATAATTCTAATAGAGTAAGCATATTGCGGCGGTGGCCTCTCGGATTGGAATGAAGACTCTGGAGTAGCGAGTGTAACGGTTAAATGTAGGTAGACAACCGGTCATGACCGGCCATTCACCCGAAGGAGTGGTAGGGGAAGGAGCAGTGGGGGAAGGAATGGTGGGGGAAGGAGTGGTGGGGGAAGGGGGGGGGGCCTCCATTTTTTCGGGGGGGGGCTCCATTTTTTCGGGGGGGGGGGGGGTCATTGACCTTTCCGGTTCGGTCATTGACCCGAAGGAATGGGGACAGACACAGAACCCTCCTTTACTCACTACTCACATGAAAGTAGGTCACGAGACTTAGAGTGTTAAAAAATAATGGGGGAGAAACACAATGCTATAACGCATTGTGTTTCTCCCCCATTATTTTTTATAGCAAAATTTTGAAAAAACTATGTGAATTTACTTTTTACGCCCCCACCTTGTAATACCATCCACTTTGTGTCTGAGGAGATAGTCTTTAGAGTCTAACTCATAAACAGATTTCTCTTTGCGCAAGGATTCAATTACTTTAATATTATATTTTTCGCCGTTACAACTTGCCAAAATGTGTTCGTTGTCAATAACACTTTCAAAAAAATAAACACATCCTCTCTTAAGCCTATTTCCTTTTACACCAATAATTTTGGATTGGTATTCAACAGTGGGGGTTTCTGTCAGTTGTGGTTCAGAAAGGTGTTTCACGACATGTACATGGCAAAAACTTTCGTTTTTAACACATTTCCTCCCACAAGCTGATCCTTTCTTATTTCCCCTACTAAGCATTTCAGGGCAAGTAGTGGGACGGCTAAATGCCCTACGACGCTCTTGTTGTAATAATTGAAATTGCTCTGAAGGAGCAGGTTTAGGAACAGGTTTAGGAGCAGGTTTAGGAGCAGGTTTAGGAGCTGGTTTAGGAGCTGGTTTAGAAGCTGATGTCGAGGATTCAGTTTTGTGATATGTATGGTCTTCAAGTGTAGTAAGTGGTGGGGTAGGAGGCAATGGTGATAGTGGGATGATGGGTGTACTAATGCGATGAAGAATGGTTTCAAACGAAGGGGTTTTAGGATAGGAAGCTGGCTTCTTCGGTGGCGGCATGAGAGTTGATGGCGGTGCAGATGGCGGTGCAGAGTTGTTTGAAGGCGAAGGCGGTGAAAAAATACTGCGAAGTCTAGAAGTGTTAGTTGGCGGAAGAATAGCTCCAGAAGTTGAAGGTAGAGATGCAAGTTCATTCTTGTAGCAATCAGGAAGGTTTTTAAGGCGAAGAGTTTTCTTAGGTGCAGTCGTAGTAGAAATTGAAGTTGAAGTAGAAGTAGCAGAAGTAGTAGTTGGCAGAGACGACATGGTTAGAACTCCGAGTACACAGCGTGATGTCTGGAATCAGAATGAAACACTTGCCACAATCGCCGCGTCTTTTATAACGGTATGCAAATGAGAGGGGTTAGCAGCCGGCCATGACCGGTCATTGGCCCGGGAGGTGGGGGAAGGAGTGGGGGAAGGGGGGGGGCTCCATTTTTTCGGGGGGGGGCTCCATTTTTTCGGGGGGGGGAGGGGGTTATTGACCTTTCCAAAAGTAGGTCAAGGTCACTCAAGACTTATAAAAAACCAAGGTGATGGAAACAGTAATACTGTTCCCACCACCCTGTTTGCCTAACAGGTTCCCACTCCCAACCCACTAGTTACGTTCTGCAAGGGAGGCCCTGGTCCGTCCGCATCAAAGCGTAACGTCCCTGTCCGCATCAAAGCGTAACACTAAATAGGGAAACTGGAACAGCTAATGCAGAAACGCAACTCTAACCCCACCCAAACTAAACCCACCCATCATATTCCTAAACAAAATGCAAAAAACCTAGTCCGCTTACCTACAATTTGCGGATGTCCCACCCCTTCTAAGTGAAGTTCAACTGAACTTCTGAATTTACAGTTAATCTACCCCCTAACATCTAGCTGTAAGGCAAAACAACATTAATTATTAGTAGCAACACTTAAAACTAACAACACATCATTATTAAAAACCAAATAATTCAACACAACCAAATACCTTTGTTATTCTTAAATTTAATACACCTTAATGCTAAAAACCTCTTAAAAATTAATACACCTTAATGCTAAAAACCTCTTAAAAATTAATACACCTTAATTATAAACCAAACTTAAAACTAACATCGCAATGCGCAATTTATTTCTTAAATTAAATACAACTAAACACACACACACACATACCACATTGCATTAAAAAACGCAACGTAGTATAAGAAGTTCAAATATATATATAGGCCTACTATATATTTGAAACCTCTTGCTGAATCGCCAACAACCTTTCGCTATGAAAGTTTGTTGGCGACTAATGCGAAGATCGGGCTCCTATTCCTACTCCGGTTCTCCAGTAGTGGGGGAAGTTGTTTCACTCCAGTACAGTGTTCAATCCAGTCCAATTCACACCAGTGTAAAAGTTAACCAGAAGAGTGGGGAGCGGCGCATGCGCAGCAACTCAAAACCAAGGTTTGAGGTTAGAATTATCCAAGTGAGGTTAGAATTATCCATGGTAGCAGCCATGTTTAGTTTGATGACCGGGTGACCGGTCATTGGCCTGAGGGAGTGGGGGAAGGGGTGGGGGAAGGGGTGGGGTAAGGGGAAGGGGGGGGGCTCCATTTTTCGGGGGGGCTCCATTTTTTCGGGGGGGGGGGGTCATTGACCTTTCCCGTCGGTCATTGACCCAAAGGAGTAGGGATAGACACAGAACCCTACTTCTCTTACTACTCAGGTGAAAGTCGGTCAACCAGTCATTTGCTTGCCATCTGCCGCCATCTGGCTGGAGTTATTGCCTCTATAAAGGTGGGTAGTTTATCGCGCTACAAACATTCATTGCCTCGCATCCACTCGGTCATCATCTCTCGTTAGTTTTATGTTATGACTACTTCACTTACTAGGTTTGAGGTTAGAATTATCCATGGAATAGCCTTCGTAAATTCTAACCTATAAAATTACTACTCTGGCGTTCTGTTTCAATTTCTTTTACACTTCATTTTATATCTCAGTCTTCTTTTAACTTCTAAACTTAACACATCGGTTATGATGACTGCACAATGTTTAAAATTAAAGCTTTTGCGAACACAACACATATTACGAAGTACTTCTAAACCTTCAATTTCTAAGTGTAGAACTAATTTAAATAGAGTTAGGAAGAAGTACAGTTTTAACCCATTATATTCTTCGACAACTTCGCAGGTTACTGTTGATGATAGTGTTATTTATGACATTTTGCGTTCTATGTTACGCTTCAATGACTTTCAACTTGTTACACCTATAGACTGTGTTCAACAAGTTTTTTTATTTTACCCCCACCATTCCCTATATAAATGCAGCGACAATAATTCCTACTTCATTATCTTCTACGCTGTTGAGCTAACAACATCTCCACTCTAATTTACACTACAATAACAATGGAGACCAACCAAGAAAATATTCAAGTTCAAGAAATATCATCAACAACTCATCCAAGGGAAGATCCTCCTAGAATTTCAACTTCGCCAACTCCTCAAAACCCTATACAAGTTCCAGATGTATCTTCTACAGCAATAAATGATGTAGAAGCTATTCTTCGGTCCCTTGTCGGTTTTGACTAACCTGTATAGTGATCGCCAATAAACTGAACTCCTAATAGTTCAGTCTTTTTTAAAACCCCCTCCATATGACCTTGAAGCAATTATCCCCTCTCCTTTATAAACTAACTCCTACTTCAAACATTAACACCATCTGCTCACCCCTTCTCCACCCCGTCATTTGATATAGCCTCTCCCCACCGAAAGCTATATGGCATGGCATATGGCGGCGGCAACTGATTTGGCAACTGGCCGATGGCAGCTGGCGGCAGCAGCTGGCAATTGGCACGACTTCCGTTTTGAAAGTAACCAAACCCCACTACTGACTATAGTGGAATAAGAGAATTATATGAAGTAAAAGCCAAAAGAGGACATGAAGTTGTATCAACTGCTAGTGAAGAGGAAAAAGAAGAAGAAACAAGGGAAGGTCCGTCAAACATAAGCTTGTTGGGTGAAAACATTCATAACAAAGGACCTTTAGGAAGGAAATACATGATAAAAATGTTAGCTGGAACAAATCCTAATAAAAACTACCATAGTTATGGAGTAAGATTAACAGAAGACGGTTTAATGGTTGGTAATAGCCCGGTAAACATTGATGAACATGATAATATTATTGTTGGTGATCAAAGGTATAAGGGCACAAGGGGATTATTTGAATTATTATTTGAAAATAAGCCTTTAGAATTGTTAGTTAAAGAAAAAGACATGGAAGCATATAAAAAGATTTTGGAACAAACTAATGCATACAGGAGGAAGTATTCAGCTGACCAACCTGTTTTTAGATCAAAGTCTTTAAAATATAGAGAATTTGTATCCAAGTTAATACCAACAACGAGAAGACAACCAATGCCAATAATACCAAGAAAACCTGTAAAACGAAGGTTTGTGTCATCCACTTTGGATATAAGTGCTCCAGAACCAAGAAAAAGAAACAAATCTGTTACAGGTACAGGTTTAATGAAGAAACTATATAACACAAATGTGATTTATTACAATAATATCAATAAATTGGTGGATAGAATGAAACTAATACATGAAGCTAAAGAAGCGGGTCATACTGGATTGGAAAACGAATGGGTGGCTTTAGTGGATGAACTCCGAAACCGTGGGGTAATCTCATAAAAATGCGTTACTCCCTAGAATACTATTCAGTTGCACCATGAGTGTCGACAAGTTCGGACGTTACTCCTCGGATGGGTTATATTATGCGAATAGTTTAAAAAGAAGTGCTGGTTTACCACAAACACCTGATGGAGATTATGATATGAGTAATAAAAGGTTAAAAAACATAAAAGATCCTACGGATGAAAACGATGCAATAAATTTAAAAATATTAAAGGAAAAGATATCGCCAACATTAAGACTACAAAATAACACATATGACGCAGAAGATCATAGAATCATCAACGTTGGTAAACCAAATCAAAACGGTGATGCAATAAACAAAGGTTATTTGTCATCTGAATTAAAAAATACGTTAAAATTCAATGGGAAAACGTATAGTGCTAACAATAAACGTATATCCAACGTAGATGACCCTAAAGATGCAAAAGACAGCGTAAATAGACGCTATTTACATTCCTTGATACCTGAAAAGACAAAAGATGGATTTTCTTTTTATAAATTTGTTATTAACGATATAGGTTATCCAAAAAATGAAAATGATGCTGTAAACCTCAAATATATAAAAGATCATTGTATCATACGTGATGTAGGGGTTATAGATTGTTTTGGTAATTGTTTAGCAAATGTTAAAGATGGTTCGGCGCCATCAGATGGTGCAACAGTGGGTCAAATGATGGAAACCTTAAAACAAGAAACAACCTCTTTTGTAAAACAAAATCAAGTAGTATCGAAGCAAGGGATGAATTCGTTCAAGGTAATGAAAAATTTAATTTATTAACATACAAAAATAATGCTTGGGATTGCATGGATAAAAAGTTATCAAATATGGGATGGGGTTATGAGGATCATGATGCAGCTGCTTTATCACAAACCGTACATTTAGATCCAAATCATTACTTTGTATATTTTACATGTAATGATAAAGTGATAAAACACTTGAAAGAAGGAAGAGAAGCAAATGATGCTGCAACTGTAGGACAGACCATTACAACATCATTAAAGGATAGTAAAGTGTATAATTGTAATAATAAACGTATAACAAACCTTAAAGACCCTGAACATGTAGATAATGCTGTCACTGTTAATTTTCTTGTAAAAGTTTTAGGTAATGCGATATTTGATTTACACAATCATTTT
Source organism: Neoaliturus tenellus (assembly GCA_030545055.2). Taxonomy (NCBI): domain Eukaryota; kingdom Metazoa; phylum Arthropoda; class Insecta; order Hemiptera; family Cicadellidae; genus Neoaliturus; species Neoaliturus tenellus. Next base: position 46,528,468 of record CM061531.1, on the reverse strand, counting down.
ACACCAGATATTCTTCAAGGAAAATCGGGTCATAATACTTATGATGAATCCATGAGAGGTGAATATATTAAACGAGAAATTTATAATAAATACTTTATTAACCCTAAAACGCAAAAGTTTAGATCATCAGATTGGGGTGATATTGATATTTAATTAAATAACTCAATAATTGACTTCATTTATGTGCAACCTGTCATAGAGGTAACACATAGGATACGCTTTTCGAATATAAAAGACAATCATGGCATTTCATTACACCAGTCCATATCGAGACACTATACGGAAAGGAGGCGGTATCACGTCCACAGCGGTTTCTCTGTTAAGTAAAGCTTTAAACCGTATTCCAGTAGGATCTATCGTAAATAGAGCAATAGACGCTTTACCATACGAATTTCATATACCGGGAGGTTATCAGTATTGCGGACCAGGAACTAAATTGAAAAAACGACTGGAAAGAGGTGATCCAGGCATAAACAAGTTAGATCAGGCTTGTAAAGAACACGATATCGCATATTCCACGTTTGCCGATTCAAAAAATAGATCGATAGCTGACAGAAAGCTTGCGGACATAGCTTGGCAACGAGTAAAATCAAGTGACGCTAGCATAGCAGAAAAAGCAGCAGCTTTAGCAGTAACAGCAGGTATGAAGGCTAAAACAGCAGTAGGAGGTGGAAAAAGGAGGAGAAAAAGGGTAAAAAGGAAGTCAACCACAAGAAAACATGGAGGAAATATAAGAAGACGACGATCTAGCAGAAAAGGCAGGAAGAAGCCCACCGTGTGGTCAATGGTAAAAAACGGGGCAGGTCTTTACCTAAGACCTTATCGTGCATATTAAATGAAAAAAATCAATTGGTCATACCACATAAAGCATTAACCAATATTGAATTATTTAAATATATTTCCTGTTTAAAAATACCATTTTTCCGCGGTGTGTTTATGAAAGACAGTTTACCAAAGAAAATGTGGCAAAATGAGACTGGAATTGTAAATTTGGATAATACTGAAGGGCCTGGCACCCATTGGGTTTGTTATAAGAAACTAAATAACAATGTATATTATTTTGATAGTTTCGGTAATTTGCCACCACCAAAAGAACTTCAAAATTACTTTAAATCTGCTAAAAACATATATTATAACTATAAAAGAGAACAACCTGATAATACTTCAATATGCGGCCATTTATGTTTGGAATTTCTAGCTAAAAGTATCAGTCACTATTGAGATGTCTTCCTATACGGTATCATTAACAGGAAAATCGTCCACTTTACGAAGTATCCTTTTTCCAGCGTTACGCTTGCAAAAAGGAAGGTTTTGGGAGGCGGCACTATTGGATTTTACAATTTACAACTCTATTCCCAATGTTACGGAAGGTAAAAATAACGTATTGCATTATTATAAGGGAAAAGATGCCAGTGGGAAATTTACAGACTTACAAGAGTGCAGGTTACCCACAGGTTCTTATGAAATTGATCATATAAATGAATTTTTGCAAACTAAAATGGGAAAAGACAATATAACATTAAAAGGTAATAATAATACGATGAAAGCTGAAATTACTTCCAAATATTATATAGATTTTACTCAACCAAACTCAATTGGTGATTTATTAGGATTTTCCAACGATGAGCCTGTTTTAGAACCAGATGTAACACATTCCGGTAAGAAAACAGTAACAATATTAAAAGTCAATAGTATAGACATAACTTGTAACATTATACAAGGAGCTTACAGGGATGGGGCTAACACTCATATCATACATACATTTTACCCAAGTGTACCACCTGGATTTAAAATTGTTGAAAAGCCACAAAACCTGGTATATCTACCGTTGAACACCACTTTCATTTCAGACATCGTGTTGAGCGTATTGGATCAAGACGGTAACTTGGTAGACTTCAGAGAAGAGCCTATTACGATTAGATTACATTTAAAATCGACACTTTAATACAAAACCATGGGTTTAACATTTAAAAGCGAACAACCTACGGGAAACCGCATTAGTAGCTCTTCAGCTGTGGAGGAGTTAACACGCGAGAACATTCGTTTCTTAGAGAGAGTTGGATTAAAATTAACCGATTATGGATATACTGGATATAGCGCAGGGTCCAACATTCGACGAAACCCTATGGGAAAAAGAATATCACACCCACAACCCTTACACTTCATCGAAATTAAACAATAACGATGAAATTCGTATTCCCATACAACATCAAGACATTTACACACTACCATGTGAAAGTTACTTGTATATTGAAGGGAAAGTTACTAAAAAGGACGGTACTACTGCTGGTACAACAGTTCCATTTATAAATAATCCAATGGCTTTCCTGTTTGATGAAATTAGATATGAAATATCAGGTGTAACAGTTGATTCTACTAAAAAAGTAGGTATTACAACGACTTTAAAAGGACTAACATCTATAACACCCAATGAAACCAATTTACTTAAACCTGCCGGATGGGTATTACCTACAATTGACACGATCACTCCAAATTCAGATGGATATTTTGATTTTCATATTCCATTACGTTTGTTGCTTGGTTTTGCTGAGGATTATAGGAAAATAATATTAAACGTTAAACAAGAATTAGTTTTGTTGAGGTCTTCTAACGATAAAGACATTATTAAAGCTGCAGATAATACGACTGATGCGACTTTAGAATGGAAATTAAAATTAGACAAAATTGTATGGAGAGTTCCACATGTTAAATTAGCTGACGAGCATAGAATGCTACTTTTAAGAAAATTAAAAGCCGATCGTGATATTGTTATTCCATTTAGAAGTTGGGAATTCCATGAGCATCCCAGTTTACCTACTACGGATCGACACACTTGGACTGTTAAAACATCAAATTATGTAGAACGAGCCAGGTATATTATATTTGGTTTACAAACAGGTAGAAGAGACGACATCACTAAACATGCAGGACAATTTGATCATTGTGACTTGAAAAATATAAAAGTTTATTTAAATTCACAATTCTTTCCATACGACAATTTAAATGTGTCATTCACTAAGAAGAAATACAGTATATTGTACGATATGTACGCAAGATTCCAAAGTTCATATTACGGTAAAGCAAATACACCTTTATTATCACCTTCAAAATATTTCGATGCCTACCCAATAGTTGTAATTGATTGTTCTAAACAAAATGAATCAGTAAAATCATCAAGTGTGGATATAAAAATAGAAATGGAATTCAACGCGGCTATACCTGCTAATACAACTGCATACTGTTTAATTCTACATGATAAAATTGTAACATACACACCTTTAACTGGAATTGTTAAGAATGTACTGTAAAAACCGGTTTTGTTTCATTCCGCGAGTATAAAAGCAGAGCGTACAGGCCGCTCCTCATCAGTTTGTTGCCTACTGTTGTATGGGTAGCATCGTATTCAATATGGCTTCTCCTAGTGGTACACCTGAAAATGTGGTAGATATTGAGAAGGAGATATCTGAGTTTTTAGATCCTCAAGGTCACCAGGAAGGAGGTGAACAAAACGTTTGCGGACAACTTCACGCCAGTAATAATGTTGAAGAAAAAGGTAAAAGAAGAAAGACTATACAAAAGAGAAAAAGGGATATTGAAGATAATATTTCTCCAAACATATTGAGTGAGGTATTTTTGCGAATATTTTACCCAATCTCTTCCAGTTTGGACAAAAGTGTTTTAATCGGTGTTATGAAATCGACAGATTATTCCCCTACTGTAATTTTAACTCACGGACCCAAAATGATTTTGTTTACGGACAGTGCTTGGGAATCGTTTATGAAACACTTGCATCTGCTAGAATGCTATTTAAGTAGTAACATGTTTGGAAGAAAGACAAGAGTAGGACTTTTGGATTCAAATGTGGAAATCGATATTATTAAACAACGTGGTGATCATCAGCTGCGGTTTAGAGACACAACAAGACATGATAACAAAATTCAACTTAATCGAGAGGAGTTTTTCATTTTAACTTGTGCTACTGAACCTATAACAAGATACTTGAGACAACTGGTGTTTTCAAGTTCGATTATTAAAGATTATCTGGAAGACACTTTGGACAAACAACCGGACGCACCTATAATATACGGACCTGTGGATACTTCTATATTTAATAGAGTTCCTCATGAAGTACAAATGTGGAGACAATTGGAAAAGTACGCTCAACTACATAAGAAATCAGTAAAACAGGAAGAAGAGGAAGATGGAGGAGAAGAATCAAGTGTTAGTGATGAAAACGAAAACAAGGAAAATATAAAGATGGAAACTTAAATGACAATGGTTAGTTTTTAAAACAATAACCAACTTTTTGTGGGGTTAGGCCTATTGGGGACGGTGCCCACGTTAAATATACACCAACGCGCCAACAACTGTACGGCCTGGTATAAAAGTAGTACCTACCGTGGTGTGGAAATCAGTTGACCTCCTGACTTCGTAATGAGCAGACGTGTGGCCTTCAAAATGGACAAGGGAGAAGAAGAACAAGTAAAGTCCAAGCCTGGTATTATTGAGTTTCAAGCGTTTCGTGGTAATGATGATAGATTCATTATAAAAGAACTTGTGTTTTTGGACATGAATACAAGTGTTCCTTATTCGTTTTTATTTAAACCACCATGTTCTTATTCATCTTTAACTAGTAAAGCCGCTACTACCAACAGATGGATTTCAAAACACTTCCATCATATCGATTGGTATGATGGTTTTACAAGTTACACGGACTTGTATCACATTATGCATAATTTTTCAGACAAGTTTACCAATATTTACACAAAGGGGCTGGAAAAGAAAAGATGGATCGAAGGATTTACTCATGTTCCGGTTAGTGATGTGGAATTGGATAAGAATTATCAATACATGCTGGAAACAATATGTATTTGTACAAAAAGCCCAGAACATGATAAAGATAGACATTGCGCTTTGAAAAATGCCTATAAACTCGCCTCTTACCTTCAAAGTGGGGAAGTGGGGAGTGGTGGGGGTAACGGAGAGTATATAAGTGAGGAGCAGACCGGGACCTGGCATGAGTATTACTCGAGATTCCGAGACGACAACATCTCCGAGCAAGAAGACGATCTGTAACCTGACCATGGCATCTCACCAGTTCCTTCAAACTTTGGTCGAGCAGTTCAATGCTCACTCCAAGTCAACAATATTACCTGTGAAGAAGTGCTCTGAACTAAAAGATGAAAAGCACTACATAATCCATGCTATGAAGAAGATGGAGACTACAGTTGGGGAAGCCATCTGCTGCAGTCTCAGCGAGGCACCGTTTACTCCGGGGGATGAGCCCAAGTTCCAGGTGTACCTGCCCAAGAGATTCGTCCATCTTCTACAAAACGAGGACCTTCGCTCTATTCAACCCGGCTGTCTATACCTGGTGTCCCACGGCTGCACAGGTAGCAACTCTACAGAGTTGACCATCCACATTGCCGACAAGCAGCAGTGTTAGATTTAAGTTTTAATGTTGTACATATGTTATTGTAATGTTTTATAAATAAATCATAAAAGACAAAAAAAAATAAGAAAACAAAAAATGCAACATATCAATATGTAAAGTTTGTCACGTATTGATATGTTGCATTTTTTTTAAACTTCGCAGGTGACCTTGACCTTTGACCTTTGCATTTCACAATTACCCTTACTACCGTAATTACCCCCACTACCACACTAGGATTCAAACCTGCTTGGATGCGAAACACGGTCAGTCTGTTGCCAACTAGCAAACGATGAGCACCTTGTACGAGCTTTGCTTACAACGAGTTATAACTGACGCATCTTTATTCCAGACGGCTTTACAAGATAATATCCCTATAACAGTAAAGCAGGATATCGAAGAGTACAAGAAAGATAATAGAGGGTATTCGGGATACTCCTGGAGTAGTGTGAAATTGTTGGTGCTGGCCCAGTTCAAGGTCACCTGAGGGATGACGTCATCGAGGTCAATGACCTCACCGATGACGTCATCGATGACGTCATCGATTGCGTCATCGATGACGTCATCGATTGCGTCATCGATGACGTCATCACCAATGACGTCATTTCGATGACGTCATACCCATGACGTCACAGAAATGACGTGCTGATGACGTCATCACCCCTTACGTCATCAAAATGACGTCACCGACGCCACTGAGGTCAAGGTCATGCCGAAACTTAAAATTTTTTGGCACTTTTGCCGTTTCTCGCACTACGCTCCGAGTTTCAGTCCGAGTTCCCGTGACCTTGACCACTTGGAGCGAATTTTCGACGAGAAACGGCAAAAGTGCCAAGTTAAACTCGAGTTTCTGACATGACTCTGCCTAAATGGGCAATCGGTTATCCCTCAGGTGACCTTGAACCAGCACAACACCAACAATTTCATATTACTGTGACCTTGAAAACCTAACAACGGAGCGCCGACACCGATGCGCACCCCACGACAGCCACCGAGTGACTGACTGTCAGGCTCCGTGTACTCTAGGTATATGGGGAAGTGGAGGGGGAAATCTCAAGGTCATCCAAATGGAGTTTTAAAAAAGTTGAAGAGTAGAAAGACTACTCTTGTGCTTCCTGGGCGACTTCATCAATTTCCAACGGATCTGTAAACCAATCCGATCTGTAGCGGCAGGAGTCCAGAAAACAGGTGCACCACCCATCAGGTTGTCCGTAGCACTTCCGACAATTGGTAAGATTGGAGAAGTGAAATTTAATACACTGCTGCGGACAACAAGTATAAAAGTATTTGGAATTGTAGATTTTGAAAGTTTGTAGTACCGGTGGTGGCAGCTGTTGGTTCTTACATCTACACCTGCAACATCCGAAGCATTCACATCGCCGGCAGGCCAGCCCATCCACTTGCCAGTTTGGCAAGAGGAAACACTTATCCTCACAGCAATAGGTTGTCCCCGTCTCTTCCTCCCAACGCTTCTTTGCACAATATGTGACGCCTTGTATCTCCAAACACCTATGCTCGCAACATGAGATGCGCTTACTTTCCATAGTTGATGTTGCTTTGACGAGGGAGCACGATGAAGTGATGCTGTGGTCAGTGGGAATGGGGTTTATATAAACTAAGGTGAGTGGAGGGGGAAAGGTCAAGGTCATCCAAATGGAGTTTTAAAAAAGAAAAGAGTAGAAAGACTACTCTTGTGTATCTATAGTGATTTCATTGATAGTGAGTGCTTCTGTTTTTTCTTTTTCTCAATATAGCTTGTAGTAGAGTCTGCCTCGCTGATAACCACATCCTCCGGCCGTATTGGAGTGTAAAGATGTGTAAAGTTCCTCGGCTGTAGCTGAGGCTCAGGCTGGCTGGAAGTGGAAGGTTGAGTGTGGACCCCTGTCGCATCGAAATCCATAGTCATTCTACATTCAATGTTGGGGTTTTCGTTTAATACATACACCAATTTCTCATGCAACATATCCACTTCTGCCGAGTCTTGCAGATGGACATTCCAGGAAAATGGCCATTCTTCATCCGTAGTGGAGTCAACTCGAGAAAGAGTGCTGTCCGCCATGATAGCTAAGCAAGGAATGATGTGAGCTACAGACTGTGGTAACAGTATTGAAAAGTAGAGGGGGTAAACCAAAAGTATGTGGAGGGGGTATTTTCAAGGTCATTTAATTTGGGTTTTAAAAAAAGGAAATAGTGGAGGGGAATTCTCAAGGTCATCCAATTTGGGTTTTAAAAAAAAGGAATGAAGGTTACTCCTCTTCAGCCTCGTTGTCCCCCACATCCTCATTAGCCTCATCTTCATCAACGTCAGATTCGCCGTAAGGGTAGATCGGGGACATCGGCGAATATTGTGGAGATTGTTGACCGTTGTTATCGTCCCCTTGCATTCTAACTTGGGACCAATCATAATTTAAATTCATTTGTATTATGATCCCAGGGTTGTCCCGCAGTATTTCCTTCATCCGTTCGCAAATCGTTTCCAAATAGTGTACACTATCGATCGACAGTGTCCAACCCGTACTTGTACCGACATCAGTAGTGGAGTCAGCTTTTTGATGGTGTTGTTGTCCGCCATGGTTGCTTGTCGGACAAGGAATGACGGTTGATGTGATGCTCATGCAGGAACATGGTGAAGTGGTGGGGGGTGTGGTGGAGTAGTGGGGGAATTTTCAAGGTCATCCAAACGGAGTTTTAAAAAAAGGAAAACCTACAAAGTAACATTGAAACTTTCCAATTGATGGTGGCGAGCGTTTTCTTCTGCAACCTTGCCGACACATGTGACTATGCCATACAGTATGAAAAGTACAACCATAATAAGGCCGAACAATAAAAGATAGCCGTTGACTATCATGATATTTTCTGAGTGTATCTGCTTTCTTCGTATCGCCCTCTCCTGCATCCTCTTCTCCAACTCGTGGACGAAGTCACAGCAAACGTGAGGACATGTTTTATCCGTTGGTAGGTTTGCCATTGTCGATGTTGTCGGTTTGGCTGTTGAAGATGGAATGAGGTTTCCAATTGTGATGTGCCATGTACATTAATAGTCGGGTGGTGGGGGTAGTAAAGCAGTGGAGGGGGAAGTTTCAAGGTCATTCAAACCGTGTTTTAAAAAAACCTATCTTGTTACTGAGCTCATATGTCAGTAACAAGATAGGTGCTTTTGCTCATTTACTTCTTTAATATAATGAAAAAATAAACATATTCTACAATGGTTAGAACAAGAAATACAACTGCTAGTCAGCTGAAGTAATCTAAGGTGTCCGGCTCGGTCTTCATGGACGTCGGTGAGGAAGCTGTCGAGGAGTGTCCAGGCTCTTCCTTTGACTGCCGGGTGTTCCGTATATTGCAAGCGTAAACTTGCACGTTTATACGGTAGCCTCGTGCCACCATCAGCTGCAACTCCTTGTACAAGTCGTTTAGCTCCTGCTGAGTCTTGATGCTCACCAGCTATTCCAGCAATGAAGCCGAGGTACAGCGTTTGGAGGTACATGAAAAAGTGGTGGGGGTAACGGTGGTGGGGGTATGGAAGATCCAATTAAACACTTCTAAACTTTTTCCATCGATACAATGGGATGGAGCAAATAGCACAAGTGTCCTTGTAGTTTTCAAATCTAAACATCGGTGCTAGAAATCCGAACTGTTTTCTACCACCTTCCTGTACGAACTGTCGAAGGTCTCTGACGGCAGCATCGCCACAAGGCCTACAAAACATTTCCCCGTCTTGGAACCTATACCAGGAGTATCCCGAATACCCTCTATTATCTTTCTTGTACTCTTTGATATCCTGCTTTACTGTTATAGGGATATTATCTTGTAAAGCCGTCTGGAATAAAGATGCGTCAGTTATAACTCGTTGTAAGCAAAGCTCGTACAAGGTGCTCATCGTTTGCTAGTTGGCAACAGACTGACCGTGTTTCGCATCCAAGCTGGTTTGAATCCTATTGTGGTAGTGGGGGTAATTAAAGTAGTGGGGGTAATTGTGAAATGCAAAGGTCAAAGGTCAAGGTCACCCGCGAAGTTTAAAAAAAAATGCAACATATCAATACGTGACAAACTTCACATATTGATATGTTGCATTTTTTTGTTTTCTTATTTTTTTTGTCTTTTATGATTTATTTATAAAACATTACAATAACATATGTACAACATTAAAACTTAAATCTAACACTGCTGCTTGTCGGCAATGTGGATGGTCAACTCTGTAGAGTTGCTACCTGTGCAGCCGTGGGACACCAGGTATAGACAGCCGGGTTGAATAGAGCGAAGGTCCTCGTTTTGTAGAAGATGGACGAATCTCTTGGGCAGGTACACCTGGAACTTGGGCTCATCCCCCGGAGTAAATGGTGCCTCGCTGAGACTGCAGCAGATGGCTTCCCCAACTGTAGTCTCCATCTTCTTCATAGCATGGATTATGTAGTGCTTTTCATCTTTTAGTTCTGAGCACTTCTTCACAGGTAATATTGTTGACTTGGAGTGAGCATTGAACTGCTCGACCAAAGTTTGAAGGAACTGGTGAGATGCCATGGTCAGGTTACAGATCGTCTTCTTGCTCGGAGATGTTGTCGTCTCGGAATCTCGAGTAATACTCATGCCAGGTCCCGGTCTGCTCCTCACTTATATACTCTCCGTTACCCCCACCACTCCCCACTTCCCCACTTTGAAGGTAAGAGGCGAGTTTATAGGCATTTTTTAAAGCGCAATGTCTATCTTTATCATGTTCTGGGCTTTTTGTACAAATACATATTGTTTCCAGCATGTATTGATAATTCTTATCCAATTCCACATCACTAACCGGATCATGAGTAAATCCTTCGATCCATCTTTTCTTTTCCAGCCCCTTTGTGTAAATATTGGTAAACTTGTCTGAAAAATGATGCATAATGTGATACAAGTCCGTGTAACTTGTAAAACCATCATACCAATCGATATGATGGAAGTGTTTTGAAATCCATCTGTTGGTAGTAGCGGCTTTACTAGTTAAAGATGAATAAGAACATGGTGGTTTAAATAAAAACGAATAAGGAACACTTGTATTCATGTCCAAAAACACAAGTTCTTTTATAATGAATCTATCATCATTACCACGAAACGCTTGAAACTCAATAATACCAGGCTTGGACTTTACTTGTTCTTCTTCTCCCTTGTCCATTTTGAAGGCCACACGTCTGCTCATTACGAAGTCAGGAGGTCAACTGATTTCCACACCACGGTAGGTACTACTTTTATACCAGGCCGTACAGTTGTTGGCGCGTTGGTGTATATTTAACGTGGGCACCGTCCCCAATAGGCCTAACCCCACAAAAAAGTTGGTTATTGTTTTAAAAAACTAACCATTGTCATTTAAGTTTCCATCTTTATATTTTCCTTGTTTTCGTTTTCATCACTAACACTTGATTCTTCTCCTCCATCTTCCTCTTCTTCCTGTTTTACTGATTTCTTATGTAGTTGAGCGTACTTTTCCAATTGTCTCCACATCTGTACTTCATGAGGAACTCTATTAAATATAGAAGTATCCACAGGTCCGTATAATATAGGTGCGTCCGGTTGTTTATCCAAAGTGTCTTCCAGATAATCTTTAATAATTGAACTTGAAAACACCAGTTGTCTCAAATATCTTGTTATAGGTTCAGTCGCACAAGTTAAAATAAAAAACTCCTCTCGATTAAGTTGAATTTTGTTATCATGTCTTGTTGTGTCTCTAAACCTCAGCTGATGATCACCACGTTGTTTAATAATATCGATTTCCACATTTGAATCCAAAAGTCCTACTCTTGTCTTCCTTCCAAACATGTTACTACTTAAATAGCATTCTAGCAGATGCAAGTGTTTCATAAATGATTCCCAAGCACTGTCCGTAAACAAAATCATTTTGGGTCCATGAGTTAAAATTACAGTAGGGGAATAATCCGTCGATTTCATAACACCAATTAAAACACTTTTGTCCAAACTGGAAGAGATTGGGTAAAATATTCGCAAAAATACCTCACTCAATATGTTTGGAGAAATATTATCTTCAATATCCCTTTTTCTCTTTTGTATAGTCTTTCTTCTTTTACCTTTTTCTTCAACATTATTACTGGCGTGAAGTTGTCCGCAAATGTTTTGTTCACCTCCTTCCTGGTGACCTTGAGGATCTAAAAACTCAGATATCTCCTTCTCAATATCTACCACATTTTCAGGTGTACCACTAGGAGAAGCCATATTGAATACGATGCTACCCATACAACAGTAGGCAACAAACTGATGAGGAGCGGTCTGTACGCTCTGCTTTTATACTCGCGGAATGAAACAAAACCGGTTTTTTACAGTACATTCTTAACAATTCCAGTTAAAGGTGTGTATGTTACAATTTTATCATGTAGAATTAAACAGTATGCAGTTGTATTAGCCGGTATAGCCGCGTTGAATTCCATTTCTATTTTTATATCCACACTTGATGATTTTACAGATTCATTTTGTTTAGAAAAATCGATTACAACTATAGGGTAACCATCTAAGTATTTTTCTGGTGATAGTAAAGGTGCATTTGTTTTACCGTAATATGAACTTTGGAATCTTGCATACATATCGTACAATATGCTGTACTTTTTATTAGCGAATGACACATTTAAATTGTCGTATGGGAAAAATTGTGAATTCAAATAAACTTTAATATTTTTTAAGTCACAATGATCAAATTGGCCTGCATGTTTGGTGATGGTGTCCCTTCTACCTGTTTGTAAACCAAATATAATATACCTGGCTCGTTCCACATAATTAGATGTTTTAACAGTCCAAGTGTGACGATCCGTAGTTGGCAAGCTGGGATGTTCATGGAATTCCCAACTTCTAAAAGGAATTACAATATCACGATCGGCCTTTAACTTTCTTAATAGCAACATCCTATGCTCGTCAGCTAATTTAACATGTGGAACTCTCCATACAATTTTGTCTAATGTTAATTTCCATTCTAAGTCTGCATCCGTTGTACCGTCTGCAGCTTTAATAATGTCTTTATCGTTTGAAGATCTCAACAAAACTAATTCTTGTTTAACATTTAATATTATTTTTCTATAGTCTTCAGCAAAACCAAGCAACAAACGTAATGGAATATGAAAATCAAAATATCCCTTTGCATCTGGACTGATTGTGTCATTTGTAGGTAAAACCCATCCTGCAGGTTGTAGTAAGTTTGTTTCATTAGGTGATATAGATGTTAACCCCTTTAAAGTTGTTGCAATACCTACTTTTTTAGTGGAATCAACTGTTACACCTGATATTTCGTATCTAATTTCATCAAATAGGAAAGCCATTGGATTATTTATAAATGGAACCTTTGTACCAGTAGTCTTACCATCCTTTTTAGTAACTTTTCCTTCAATATACAAGTAACTTTCACATGGTAGTGTGTAAATGTCTTGATTTTGTATGGGGATACGAATTTCATCGTTATTGTTTAATTTCGATGAAGTGTAAGGGTTGTGGGTGTGATATTCTTTTTCCCATAGTGTTTCGTCGAATGTTGGACCCTGTGCTATATCCAGTATATCCATAATCGGTTAATTTTAATCCAATTCTCTCTAAGAAACGAATGTTCTCATGTGTTAACTCCTCCACAGCTGAAGAGCTACTAATGCGGTTTCCCGTAGGTTGTTCGCTTTTAAATGTTAAACCCATGATTTTGAATTAAAGTGTAGATTTTAAATGTAATCTAACCGTAATAGGCTCTTCTCTGAAGTCTACCAAGTTACCGTCTTGATCCAACACGCTCAACACGATGTCTGAAATGAAAGTGGTGTTCAACGGTAGATATACCAGGTTTTGTGGCTTTTCAACAATTTTAAATCCAGGTGGTACACTTGGGTAAAATGTATGTATGATATGGGTGTTAGCCCCATCCCTGTAAGCTCCTTGTATAATGTTACAAGTTATGTCTATACTATTGACTTTCAATATTGTTACTGTTTTCTTACCGGAATGTGTTATATCTGGTTCTAAAACAGGCTCATCGTTGGAAAATCCTAATAAATCACCAATTGAGTTTGGTTGAGTAAAATCTATATAATATTTGGAAGTAATTTCAGCTTTCATCGTATTATTATTACCTTTTAATGTTATATTGTCTTTTCCCATTTTAGTTTGCAAAAATTCATTTATATGATCAATTTCATAAGAACCTGTGGGTAACCTGCACTCTTGTAAGTCTGTAAATTTCCCACTGGCATCTTTTCCCTTATAATAATGCAATACGTTATTTTTACCTTCCGTAACATTGGGAATAGAGTTGTAAGTTGTAAAATCCAATAGTGCCGCCTCCCAAAACCTTCCTTTTTGCAAGCGTAACGCTGGAAAAAGGATACTTCGTAAAGTGGACGATTTTCCTGTTAATGATACCGTATAGGAAGACATCTCAATAGTGACTGATACTTTTAGCTAGAAATTCCAAACATAAATGGCCGCATATTGAAGTATTATCAGGTTGTTCTCTTTTATAGTTATAATATATGTTTTTAGCAGATTTAAAGTAATTTTGAAGTTCTTTTGGTGGTGGCAAATTACCGAAACTATCAAAATAATATACATTGTTATTTAGTTTCTTATAACAAACCCAATGGGTGCCAGGCCCTTCAGTATTATCCAAATTTACAATTCCAGTCTCATTTTGCCACATTTTCTTTGGTAAACTGTCTTTCATAAACACACCGCGGAAAAATGGTATTTTTAAACAGGAAATATATTTAAATAATTCAATATTGGTTAATGCTTTATGTGGTATGACCAATTGATTTCTTTCATTTAATATGCACGATAAGGTCTTAGGTAAAGACCTGCCCCGTTTTTTACCATTGACCACACGGTGGGCTTCTTCCTGCCTTTTCTGGTAGATCTTCGTCTTCTTCTTATATTTCCTCCATGTTTTCTTGTTGTGGACTTCCTTTTTACCCTTCTTCTCCTCCTTCTTCCACCTCCTACTGCTGTTTTAGCCTTCATACCTGCTGTTACTGCTAAAGCTGCTGCTTTTTCTGCTATGCTAGCGTCACTTGATTTTACTCGTTGCCAAGCTATGTCCGCAAGCTTTCTGTCTGCTATCGATCTATTTTTTGAATCGGCAAACGTGGAATATGCGATATCGTGTTCTTTACAACCCTGATCTAACTTGTTTATGCCTGGATCACCTCTTTCCAGTCGTTTTTTCAATTTAGTTCCTGGTCCGCAATACTGATAACCTCCCGGTATATGAAATTCGTATGGTAAAGCGTCTATTGCTCTATTTACGATAGATCCTACTGGAATACGATTTAAAGCTTTACTTAACAGAGAAACCGCTGTGGACGTAATACCACCTCCTTTCCTTACAGTGTCTCGATATGGACTGATGTACTGGAATGTCATTATTGTCCTTTTATAACCGCAATGTACAACTTATGTGTTAACTCTATGACGAGTTGGACATAAATGAAGTAGTTTATTGTGTTGTTATATTAAATATCAATATCACCCCAATCTGATGATCTAAACTTTTGCGTATTAGGGTTAATAAAGTATTTATTAAAAATTTCCTTTTTAATCCAATTACCTCTCTCGGATTCAGACACCCAATTACCCCAACGTGTACGGGTTGCAATAATATTGAACATATCAAATAATGCATTTCCTAAAACTTTAATAAGAAAATTAACAGTAACAGCATTATCCACATGTTGAGGGTCTTTAAGTTCTGTAATACGTTTATTATTACAAGTATATACTTTAAGGTCCTTTAATGAAGTTGTTATAGCCTGTCCTACAGTTGCAGCATCATTTGGATCACTTCCTTGTTTTAAATTACCTATTTTCTTATCATCTGCATTAAAAATATCACCAGTTGGTTTATCTAATATCAAAGATTGACTAACTACAACACAATCGAAATCGTTGATACCAGGAGATACGTTACGTATTTTTTTAAACCTACATATGTAAGGTTCATCATTATATGGATTAGAACATATAGTCTGTGCTACAACTGGAACATCAAAGAATTCTGTACCCATACCTATATATGATAATTTCTTTCCTTTACCATCCCAAGCATTATTCTTTTCTTCAAGTAATGTAAACTTTTCATTTCCCTGCACAAATACATCCCCTTTTCGCGATACTACTTGGTCTTGTTTTACAAATCCAGATGTTTCTTGTTTTAAAGTTTCCTTCATTTGACCCACCGTTGCTCCATCTGTTGGTGCCGAACCATCTTTTACATTTGCTAAACAATTACCAAGACAATCGATAACTCCCACATCATGTATGACACAATGATCTTTTATATATTTAAGGTTTACAGCATCATTTTCATTTTTTGGATAACCTATATCGTTAATAACAAATTTATAAAAAGAAAATCCATCTTTTGTCTTTTCAGGTATCAAGGAATGTAAATAGCGTCTATTTACGCTGTCTTTTGCATCTTTAGGGTCATCTACGTTGGATATACGTTTATTGTTAGCACTATACGTTTTCCCATTGAATTTTAACGTATTTTTTAATTCAGATGACAAATAACCTTTGTTTATTGCATCACCGTTTTGATTTGGTTTACCAACGTTGATGATTCTATGATCTTCTGCGTCATATGTGTTATTTTGTAGTCTTAATGTTGGCGATATCTTTTCCTTTAATATCTTTAAATTTATTGCATCGTTTTCATCCGTAGGATCTTTTATGTTTTTTAACCTTTTATTACTCATATCATAATCTCCATCAGGTGTTTGTGGTAAACCAGCACTTCTTTTTAAACTATTCGCATAATATAACCCGTCCGAGGAGTAACGTCCGAACTTGTCGACACTCATGGTGCAACTGAATAGTATTCTAGGGAGTAACGCATTTTTATGAGATTACCCCACGGTTTCGGAGTTCATCCACTAAAGCCACGCATTCGTTTTCCAATCCAGTATGACCCGCTTCTTTAGCTTCATGTATTAGTTTCATTCTATCCACCAATTTATTGATATTATTGTAATAAATCACATTTGTGTTATATAGTTTCTTCATTAAACCTGTACCTGTAACAGATTTGTTTCTTTTTCTTGGTTCTGGAGCACTTATATCCAAAGTGGATGACACAAACCTTCGTTTTACAGGTTTTCTTGGTATTATTGGCATTGGTTGTCTTCTCGTTGTTGGTATTAACTTGGATACAAATTCTCTATATTTTAAAGACTTTGATCTAAAAACAGGTTGGTCAGCTGAATACTTCCTCCTGTATGCATTAGTTTGTTCCAAAATCTTTTTATATGCTTCCATGTCTTTTTCTTTAACTAACAATTCTAAAGGCTTATTTTCAAATAATAATTCAAATAATCCCCTTGTGCCCTTATATCTTTGATCACCAACAATAATATTATCATGTTCATCAATGTTTACCGGGCTATTACCAACCATTAAACCGTCTTCTGTTAATCTTACTCCATAACTATGGTAGTTTTTATTAGGATTTGTTCCAGCTAACATTTTTATCATGTATTTCCTTCCTAAAGGTCCTTTGTTATGAATGTTTTCACCCAACAAGCTTATGTTTGACGGACCTTCCCTTGTTTCTTCTTCTTTTTCCTCTTCACTAGCAGTTGATACAACTTCATGTCCTCTTTTGGCTTTTACTTCATATAATTCTCTTACTCCACTATAGTCCGGTCTAACGATGAACAACTCTCCATTGGCACGAATGAATGCTAGTTTTGAAATAAACTCAAAAGAAGATTTACAAGATATATTTAATACTTTAAATAAAATTATAGATAAATTTAACGCTATTACAATGAATTTGGAAATAACTTACGCTTGTCCTATTTGTAATAAGGTTGAAAGTTCTGATGAAGACAGTTTACTAAATCTTACTCCTCTTACCCCTCTACAGTCGGACACAACTTCTGAGGCAAATGATGAGCAACATCTTTCCCCCACCACTTCTATGTAACAATGCTCTTTCCCCCCACCACTTCTTTATTTAATCTACATTTCCCTCTTTCTATTCTCATTCCATCATCGCCTCTTCAACTATCAACATCGCTCCTTTCAAAATTTCAAAAAACACAAACATGATGGATATGATGGATGAAGTTCCATTTGTAACAAAGATGGAAGAGGATAAATTGAAATTGGAAATCAAACGATTGGAAATGGAACGGGAAAACCAACTCGAGATGTTACGTTTGTTCAAACTTTTTAAATACATCATCTGGGGACTCTGCGTTTACCTTCTCATCGTCGTCGGTGTTTGTGTTTACAACTCTGTAGTTCATAACAAAACTTCAACTTGTTTAAACACTGCTGTCACACATTGATTGTATGTTTTTCACAAATAAAATTCACAAACCTAATTCTATACCTATCCCGCTATCGCCAGAGTTAGTTCCACTCTCCGAACTATTACTCCGGTGGTAGCGGGATAGGGTTTTTTAAAACTTACTCTGGATGACCTTGACATACTTTCCATAACCCAATTGTCAAGTTGAATTTCAAATTTCAAATCACATCTCCTCCCCAACCGGAAGCTATATGGCATGGCATATGGCGGCAGCAACTGATTTGGCAGCTGGCCGATGGCAGCTGGCCGGCAGCGGCTGGCAATTGGCACGACTTCCGTTTTGAAAGTAACCAAACCCCACTACTATAGTCCGGTGATTCTAGCTCTCTTTCGGGTTCTCCACCGGTAAAACCACTATATGTAGAGGATTCCGGGTCTTCATCACTAAAATCTTCTGATTTTACATTTTCTCTTTCAAACTTCGTAATAGGTGCAATCGCATCTCCTTCCAATACAGGTTTAGCAAATTTTTTGTTTAATTGTTTCAAGGGTTCAGTAATAGGTTTAAATGTAGATTCAAGGAATTTCTCCCTCTCGCTAATACCTAGTTTCAATGCTCTGTTTTTAGCCCGAATAGAATCACTAAGTGATTTTATTTCTTTTACTAATTTTTCTTGGTTAACCATGTTTGTAGCAAGACGTGTTGTACAACAATGAATGTTTTATACTACGTTCAATGTATTAATATAAATTTATCAAATCCTATCCTGTATCGACCATTGTTTAGCGGTTGTTCCTTCATAATTGTTAGGAACCCATACTTTTCAGCCCAAGCCTTTCCACATAACTCTTTAAATCGTTCAAATGTCATATCCGCATTTACATGATCAAAATATATATGTTTTAGGTTGATTTCGTCCTGTTTAAATACAATTAACATGTTTGCATTGTCTCTAATGAGTTGTTTTGGTATTTTGCTGTAAGTTTGACCAATATAAATGCTATCTATGTTGTTATGTCGACCCATAGCGAAGTAATTTCTTATTGTGTTTTGGTTTTCACAAGATACATCGTCGAATATGAACACGGAGAATGGTTTAGCTTCTTGTGGTTGCATGAAACTCTCGCTTGCATTAAACTTTAAATATTTAACTTCAGGCACATTAGTCAGTATCTTTTCCAATAATTGATACTTTGGTTGTTGTAGTGATTTTGAAAATACATATAGATTGTTAAAACGTAATCCTTTAGGGTTTGTAATCAAATTGAATACTACATTAGTTTTTCCACAGTTGGAAGGTCCGGTAACCAGACAACGAACGGTGTTTGGTAACAAATTGCCATGTTTCCCACTATTGAATTCTGAATTATCCACTGTGAGTTCATCTATATTATTAATAGTAAAACTCTCTTTTTGTGGCACTATCTCCATCCTTTGTAATGGTTCAACCTAAAATGATTCCCTATCGTTATATCAAATCCTTTTTAGGTATCCAAGAATCTTCCGTCTTATTAAATCCTAACCATCGTACTTTGACCTTATCTTTTTTCCGTTGCAACACCTTTTCAACTAAATATACATCGCCTACTGTTGATTTTAACATTTCATGTCCATAAAACCCTCCTTCAAGCAATTGTCCTTTATTATCTTTTAAAATATATGTCTCAGGTACTGTAGGTTGTACTTTGAATACAGTAAAAACCTCATTGGTCCAATTTGGCAGATATCTTTTACTGAATACACCTTTATATTTACTTATTCGCACTTTATCACCCACATTAAATTTTTTAGGCTTTAGTTTTTCAACTTTTGGTTTAGTATTCATTTTTATACGTTTTAATACAAGGTTTTCATTTTTACTAGTTACTTGGTTTGGTTTCATCCCGATAGTCCTATGAAATTTGTTATTGTAATCGTTTATAAGTTTTGGTAACATATCAATCCATATGTGCGATCCTCTGTTGGAAAACATTTTATACATTGCACTTTTTAAAGTTCTGTTGAATCTTTCGATTATTGAGGCTTTTACCTCTGAATTGGTTGAGTAATGGTTTATATTGTGTTTTTTCATTAAATTTGCAAATTCCTTATTAAAATATTCTTTTCCATCATCTGTTTGTAAATGTTTAATAGTATGTTTGTCTCTTTGTATAGCTGTTTCCATTGCTTTTGTAACACTTTTGCCACTTTTATCTTTTAGTGGTAAAGCATCTGCCATTTTTGAAAAACAGTTAATAACAGTCAATATGTATTTATATCCTTTATTTTGTTTGCTATAAGGAATCATTTCGATTAAATCCGCTTGATATAAATCATTAATTCCTTTTATCACCGTATTTCTTCGTGGAAACTTTCTTCTTGCAGGTTTATGAAGTTCGTTGACAATTTGTTGCTTCAAGTCCTTCATATTGCAGGTTTCAATGTTTGTTGTATCACATGTATAATCACAATGAATGTTGTTTTAAATATTCACATCATTTATATGGGTCAAGGTCATCCAAACTTGTGTAAAAAAAATGGGGAACACGGCGTTTGACTTGCTGTGTTCCCCATTTTTTTACAAAAGGAAAAAGGAATAAGGTCGAAGTTGTAGAAGGACAAAGAATAGGTTACTAGTTGATAGGGTTTAGAGAGTAGTGGCCAAAAGGAAGAGTGTGGATTTTGTCGGGCATAATGTGTCTTTTATCATCCCGAGCTGACAGCGCTTTTTTAATTTCGGTGACACTGTAGACTTGATGCTTGAAGCTTCGGATATTGTTGAATGTTGCTGATATTGTAGTATCTTCAAACAAACAAGTCTTGTAGTGGTCAAATGTCACGTGTTTTTTCAAATAAGATGTCTTCACTCCTTTTGCTTTCTTGACTGTCGGTGTGTTGTTCTCGTGGTACATCTTAAATGAATACAATTTCGCCATCAGCGCCACTATTTCTTCTAAAGGCATTCCATTTGCTTCATCTTTGAATTTTCCGATTACTTTTTTATTTTTTTCATTAAAATTTGGATGGTTCTTCGGATAGTCAGAAAAGTCGAAATCTTCTTTGTATGGAAAAGTCCTTAGGTCTTCATACATGTCCAAAGTCTTTATCCAGTAGATAAACGCGTCCGTATCCATGTATGCGACTCCAATGTTTTCCCTTCCGTAGTGTTTAACCATTTTGTTATAATGGAAATCATACATCAGGGTTTTACTATTTTTGTCCAAAATCGACATACCTATGTATAACGGACGGTCCATGACTATTGTTGTTTTCTTCATACTGACAGCGACTAGGTTTTCGTTTATAATCATGGATGTTCCGAAATTTGGTTTTTGCACTAATTTTTCCAATTTCCTAGGATCACTCACTAATTTTACATTTTTGTGTTTCCTTTTGTTCTCCAAGGTCTTCCCAAAGATGGCGTTGTTCATTAATTTATAGAAGTCCTTTTCAAATGCTGTTGTCGCTGCAGCTCTTCCTGTAGTGTTGGAATCAATATATGGTTTCAACCAACAAGACTGGGTGAATTCAATTGCTCTATGAATTCTCACTATACGTAGACCCAATTCAAGAGCCTGTTGAACTACCCAGTAGTGAGCCACATACCGATTTTTATTCTCCAAGGTCATCATCAATTTTGGCCATCTTCCTGTCGGTGAAACTTCAGTCTTGGCTAGGAGAGGCAAGTCGTAGTGATGGTCATGAAGGTGCTCCGGGTATTCAAAATCACAGTCCAAAATATAGCCTTTTGGACCATCCTTTGGAATCTGTGAGATGTCTCCGATGGTGGCCGGGTCGATCCATTTGAAGTCAGCGTAGGGAAGCGGATTTGACATTGCCCAACCATAAAGGTTGTTTGCGTCAAAGTAGCCAAGGTAGACCGATGGTTGTTGCTCGTCGAAGCCGGGGATGTACTTGTTGTTGGCTTTGACATGACGTGTTACAGCTTGTGTCAAACCGCCCCGTACACCAGATTCCATCATGAGCACCATATCTATATCTGTTAGAAGTTCCAATCGACAGTTGGTTGACTTTAGCATAGCTTGCCATGCTAATCCTGGAGATGTGTACGAGTGTAGAGGGTCCAGTCCATAGGCGGAGAAGCAGGTGTTTCTGAATTCTTCCATCACATCGCACAGCAGAGTTACGTCCAGTTTTATATAAAAGTCTGAATATTCCCCTAAAGTTTGAATGTTTAGTTGGTTCCAAACATTACAAGCATGATTGTAGTCTTCAACGGAGATTTCACTTTCGTTTAATTTGCTGTTGAAGGCTTCAATCGGTGGTAGACTGGTTTCTTCAAATTTTTCTGTAGAAGTTATGTAATCGTAGGGGAACACTCCTTTACGTAATACTAAGTCCAATTTATCTTCAGGTACAATCTTGCTGGTTTCTTTTAGGTCTTCTCTTCGTAGATTCTCAGACAATCTGCTCAAACTAGATGCCATAAATCTATAAGAGTCTACAAAGCGAAGTTTAATTTTACCTACTGTTTTTGAGAAACTGATATACTTTTCCAATGTTGTAGCAAGAACATCAATTTTACCATTATCTCTTCCTAACTCTGGAATAATGAAGTGGGAGTCGTAGCCGCTAAGATTGTGTAACACGACAGGGATAAAGTGGGGCAGTTTGTAATTTATATTGCATGAATTACAAGCAGCTCCTCTGTATAAACCTGTCAAGTGATCGTGATCTCTTACTTTTGGATTTTCTTCACTGAAGCTCTTCTCGCATAGATAACATCTTGATGTCATATTGTATTCTTCTTGTTGATTCTCATTCAAAGGTTCCATAGGTACGACATTACCATACAAGCGTTGTACCTTTTCAGCAATGTCATACAACAGGTCTACGAAATACTTAGCGGCTTCTTCACCACGGTAGAGTATTGGAGTGGATGTTAAACCATAGTCTTGCAATTGGTTTTCAGACAAGGTTGATTTAACTAGTAAACAAAAACTGTTGGGTTGATGCAACTGATATTTTGTTCTTCTAGTCACTTCACCGTCCGGCAGCTCCTGTGGTACTAACGTTGATTCAAAATCTGCGTAGACCACTAGTGGAATTCGATATTGGTGAACCGTCTTGTTAAATTGTATTGAAGCTCGGGTAGGCGGTGGAAGACTTATCTTTACTTCATAGTTCTCGTTGCAAAATCTTTTATGTTCCAACAACCAGTCCGATCCTCCACGTCTTGAATCTTTCCAAGAAAAGCAGAAACATCTCTTGCAAGCTGTAATCCTATTTACTCTTTTGGTCAATTGTTTTACAACTAAGGCTTCAAAGTCCTTTATCCATACATAATGGGAAATTTCACCCTTAGTTATCAATAGCAAATCCGTGTGGTTTCTTTGCTCAACCTTTACTACCCGCAAAGGATAAACGTTGTTTGAATCATCCAGACCAAAAACATTCACTGAAACGCCAGGATTTTTCTTTTCAAATTTGTCTATGTCTTTCAATGTAACTGGGTAGGTGAGGCCTTGAAAGTTGTAGCGGTGTTCATTTTCGTAATATTCTCTACCAACTCTTTCAGGATGATCTTTAACATACTTGGTTAACATTGCATACTTGAAACATTCATTACCTTCATTTTGCACATTCCTACACGATTTAGTGTTTTGAATTTTCTTTGGTAAAGGGATAAAACTACTACCCCTTAAACCATATCCATGTTTATGAACCCTAACATCCATACATTCTATTGATGACAAAGTCCATCCAGATCCTCTTCCTTCATGTTCTTGGAGTTTAGTTATAAGTTCCTCCAAGCATTCTTCAATAATATCATCAATGTTGGAGGTGGAGGTAAGGGTTCGGTTTTTGGTAATGAACGCTCTCAATGCTATTTCACCATCAGTATTGTTAAACATAGCCTCTAACACCATTCCAAATTTAATAAATTTAGCCTTTGTAGTTCTTCCCTCAAAGTTTGACCAACAAGTTCCTTAGCATGGGTTATAAATGTTTCTAGTTCCAATTGAACATTATTAATTTTGAAATGTGTTACAACTCGTCCTGGCAAGGCTGTAGTGCGCAGTTGTTTCACATCTTCCAGTTCTTCTTCAGTGTCCTCTTTTTCCGTGTCCTCTTCTTCGGTGTCCTCTTCTTCATAAGATCTTCTAGCAGTAGATGGTCCAGCACCAGCAAATTGTATCACACTAGGTCTTCTTCTTTGCATTTGCTGTAGATAGCTGTCCCAGTAGTCCGTCTGCTTCTGGTGCTGTTCCAAAAACCGGTCAATTGAGTCTAAGTCTATTTCATCCATGGTAATATCTTCTTTTCTATCTTCGTCTTCATGTAATTCTCTGTGTAGGGTGAAAAGATCTTCGTCTTGAAAGGTTTCCCCACAAATGTCGCAAAGAGCCATTTCAAACAGTTTGGCTTTGAATGCACACTCTGTGAATGTCCACGCAATAATGAGCAGCGCACTCCACAGGGATCCTTTATATCCGAGGCAGATAGGTGGGGAAAGTGACGTCATATAGGAACAGGTTATCAATCATGTGCTAAATTTAGCCTTTATACAACCGTTTGTGATAAATTTGATGATATTTGGTCTAGATTCAATAATTTATACAAGTTTTTTTAAAGACGTCTGTTTGAGCATAATTTATATAGGTCAAGGCCATTTGGAATTATTATTTTGAGCGGGGGATAGAGCACTAAGCAGCATCATTTACTACA
This sequence comes from Neoaliturus tenellus, assembly GCA_030545055.2. Taxonomy (NCBI): domain Eukaryota; kingdom Metazoa; phylum Arthropoda; class Insecta; order Hemiptera; family Cicadellidae; genus Neoaliturus; species Neoaliturus tenellus. The sequence goes on along the minus strand of CM061531.1, from coordinate 46,504,105 downwards.
AAGTGCTCTATCCCCCGCTCACATTCTTTTTAACTTTTTGTTTAAACTTTTTACAAAGGTGAAACATCACCATCAGAGTCGGAATCATTCTCATCACGAAATAGGTAGCGATGACAATACATAATTCTTCTGGCTACTAACGTCCTATCCATTGGACGATGAGGAGTGTCTTGTTCTTCTTCTTCTTCAATTTCCGACTCAGATGATGACTCTAACGTTTCGTAGGCGTGCAAGTCCATTTCATTATCCGTTAAACCAGCTTCGTCAGAGTCCGTTTCAATATCCATAATTTCTTCCTCCTCCTCTTCCTGGTCAACCGCAGGTAGTTGGTCCTCTGCTTCTATAACTTCTACAGGTATTACCTCCAGAATTGAAAGAATTCTGTCGCGATGGAACACGGTGTTGTCAAGTGGAGCCATGGTATGAAAGTGGTGTATCTATCCAATTGGTTTGCCCTTTTTATACCCCCATCAACTATACATTTTATGTGGGTCAAGGTCACGTAAAGATACCCTTTGAGCGGGGGATAGACCACTAAGCAGCATGCTAGTCCATTGCCGCAAAGTGATCTATACCCCGCTCTATTCCGCAGACCACACTCAAGTCCAAGTCCACATCCAAGTCCACATCCATATGTTACACTTTATTATTACTGCCACCAAGTAATTGTCACTCGCACGTTTACTTGGTTTTGATAAAGGTACTGCACAAACTCCATATTGGTTGTTTGTTCGTTATACAAATGCATCATGAAATATGCAATCTTATCGATTGCGGCATTGTCCAACGGTTCGCAATTCACAAGTTCCAATGTGCCCTGGCTGGTCTTATCCTCTATAAGTTCCACCACTTCGTTGATGTCTTCTTCCAAGAGGATGAACTCAACACTGAAGCTCTCCATTGTTGTTGATAGTGTCTAGACAAATGCTTGACTAAATGCTTTATTCATCAGTCCTACATATATACCAATTTCCCCCTCCTATTACCCATTCCCCCTCTACCTTTATATGGGTCAAGGCCATCCAATAATACCCTTTGAGCGGGGGATAGACCACTAAGCAGCATGCTAGTCCATTGCCGCAAAGTGATCTATCCCCCGCTCTGTATTCCACACAAGTCCTCGTCTTTACACACACACATAAGCCCCCCAGTCTTTTACACTTACTCATATACTCTGTCCTCCCTGCCAATTAAGAGTTCCCCATGTTTACCACTATTTTCAATTAACCTTTCCAAGTCCCAAAACACAATGTCCAAATTAACCAAGTTCGCTCGTCCAATTTGAAACACACTATTCCCCCCAAAGTCACTTGCTCTCACTTGTTGTCCTGTATACTGCTTCTTCTTCCACGCTACAATCACTACCCTACCTTCTTCAACAACCATTCTTTTAACATTATCATACACCTTCTTCAACATCCCTCTACAGTTTAAATAGTTTATGGTTACATACTCCCACTCCTTACCAATGATCAGTGATCCACTCATTTTCTAGCGTTCCACTGGAAGGTCCAAAGCAGAATGAAGTCGGGATGTACAGACCCCCTCTTTTATACCAGTTAACCGGTTGTCCTTCGTTTAAAGTGGGTCAAGGTCATTCAAAAGTACCCTTTGAGCGGGGGATAGACCACTAAGCAGCATGCTAGTCCATTGCCGCAAAGTAGTCTATCCCCCGCTCTGTATTCTACACACACACACACACACACACACACACACACACACACACATGTCCCTGTCTTTTCATTACATACCTAATATATATTCACTACCTTCATCGTCACTATCACTCATCACCGTTTCTACAAACTCCACCGGATTAAAGTTAAATTGTTTCAATTGTTCTTTTAAGTTTTCAATTTGTTGGTCCTTTACTTCTAAAACACTGTGAAGGTGTGATATGTAGTCCGCTGCCTCGTTGATGCTTGCTACTCTGGGATCGCCTAACTTCAAGCTGGGAACTACACCCTGCAGCCTGAAGTACGCCATACGCCTTTCTTGCTCCTGCCGTTGACCAGGACTGAGCAAGCCTTGCCCGTCTTGGCTCACCTCCAGCAAGGTCCGTAGCATCGGAGCTTTGCAAGCGTTTGCCCGAGCAACAGTTATGCTATGGAATGGTCGAGCAGGTCCACGAGTAGCAGGCAGGACGTTGGCAGCGCGCCTTCTTGAAGAAGAAGCCCGAGAAGTTTTGCAGTTGGAAGCCATGTTGAAGTGCGGTATTCAGCTAAGCGATACAAAGCAGAATAACCAAACTGCACATCAATACCCGTATATATACACTTATCAGTGGTGGGGGTACTAGCTAACCTTGGTAAAGTGGGTCAAGGCCATCCAAAAACATTACCAGAACGGGGGATAGATCACTAAGTGGCATGTTAGTCCATTGCCACAGAGTGATCTATCCCCCGCTCTGTATTTCACATTCACGCACACATTCATACATACACACAAGTCCCAGTCCAAGTCTTTACCCACACACCTATCCACTCTCATCCTCACTATCATCACTGTCCAACAGGCTTTCACACTTCCTAATTAGTTTTTCCCATTTACTCCGGATATGAAGTAGCTCACTGCGAGTATTCTCTAGCATTCTGTCCCTTTGCTCTATGACTTCGTCGTACCACTCGATGATGCTTGGTGGAGTCTGAGTTGATGCGTCCGTCGTGGTTGGTTGAGAAGCTCCGCTGCTTCGCAACTCCTTCCTCACAGGACCAAAGCCGGAGAATCGGACACGACTCCTTGACGAAGGCCCCGATCGGATTGGTCCAATGCTCGGGCTGGAGTTGGAGGCGGCCGGGCCAGAGGTAGAGGCTGGGACGTTCATAGCAGACATGGTGGTGTTCAGCTTAACGGTGTAAAGCAGAATGAGAGGACGGTTGATCACCACTCCTATATATACCCATTTTTAGTGGTGGGGATAACACGAGGGGGGGGGGCCAAAAGAAATTTTGCTTAGTCTTCCCGGTCATCAGTTTTACATACCTTTAGCACACCCATTATTTTTGTTTCTTCAATAACTTTACACACCTCAAACACCCAAGCAAACAGCTCATCTATGTTGTTATAATTGATTTTTGTCCAGTGTTCATACTTATGAGTTTGGTTGTTTATAATACATAAATAAAATGTAGACCCATCTCGTCTTATACAACACTCAACTTCCATTCTATGCCGGTTTAGCACTTCCCAAGCATTGTGTTGATCTATAAAGAAGTCACCACCTTTGTAATTGTACCGTGACATGTTTATTACAAAGCACAGGAACAGACTGAAGCAAATAAACGACTCATACAAGCTTAGTAAGAGCGTTAGAGTGGGGGTATCACGTGATACACAACATTAGTTGTAAGGTTAGCACTTTATTTTAAACAGTAATTTATATGGGTCAAGGTCGTTTAAACTTTGAAAAATTTTTACCTCCAAACACTTGTAGCAAGCTACAAGTGTTTGGAGGTAACTTTTTATTTGTTAATGATTTATTTGTAACTTAGTCTTCACCCTCAAGGACACGGTTTGAGATTGTCCCAGTGATTTTACATCACCGCCAGGTTAAAGTATTATACAAGTCAAGTATTTTTTTTTTTTTTTTTTGTTGACTTGTATAATACCCCTCTCCCTTACTTTAAGAGGGTTGAGACTAAATTTGGAAAAATTAATTTGGAAAAGACTTTTAAATATTGTCCAACACAACCTAACAATTTTGATTTTTTTTTAGTGGGCCCATGTCCTAGTCCATTTCCCACACGGTTTGGCATCCTTCCCGTCGTATTAGATAGGCTTTAGGGATGAAAAATTCTCTTTGTACCATCCGAGGTGGTACTTGCATTGTACAAAGGCGGCCTTCACCTTTTACAACAATTTCTACTTTCTTATTACCCGCTCCGTAGGTTTGACCAATAAAGTAATATTTTTCATCAACCTTTAGCCTTCTAATATCACGCGGTTGCGGGCCGTGGGGATGTCTGAACTTGGACGTTTTAGGCCTAATATAAAGAGTGTAGGGTTTGAATTGCCGAAATTTGACTGTACTTTTAAGGTGTCGTTGGCAGCGATCCCCTTCTGCACAGGCAAGGTTCTGGCAACACAACACCCCGAACACACTTGAAAACCGAGCGTAATCGCATTTCTTACCCTTGCCAGCAGGGGCTTTAACGCGCTTACGTTTCTGTGTTGGACGCTTTACTGTAGTGTCTTGGAGCTTCTCCGAATTAGGCTGGCTAGAAGAAATGGGGGTGGAAGGGGGTGGAAGAGGCAAAGATTGGTCAAAAGGAATGGAGCAAACAATTTTGGGTGGGGTAGGAGAGCGTGTTAGGTCTATGGAGGGAAGTTCAGGGGAAAAGATGGATTTACGGGGTACTTTGGTTGGTGTGGATGGCATGGGGGATATGGGTGAGGGACATTGTGATTTGGTATAGGATAGGATTTTTCGGGTTCTGCTGTAGGGGGTTATCCTCGACCTGGACGTCTCTTCGAAGACTGCAGACTCCGATCCTGAGTCCGATAGCAGCGAGAGTGCTGGAGAGGCTACCGGGACTCGACCGCTGAGTTTTCCTGACGATGGTGGAGGTGCACCGGCCTCTTCCACTGTCGGCGGCAATGGCGACAGGCTGGGCATTGAGGCGGGCTGTGGTGGTGGCGGCGGCGGTGGTGGCATCGTCAGGCAGCTCAAGATGTTTGCAGTCATCAGATATTCCAGGATCGAGGTGGAGGATGATGGAGGTTGAGTCGTGTCGGTTGAGGTTGAAGCTGGCGGGTAGTTTTTCAGTTTAAGGCCCATTTTACCCATTTTAATGAATGGACTTAATGAAAAGAATAGATGAGAATAAAAAAGTAAAGTTATTATAAATGATCCCAAGAACAAGAGAGAACCTGTCCGTACGGGGGCTTGGACGGGAATGAGAAGTGCATGCAGCCGGGCCGCCTTATATCCCCACCGGGGCTGCCACGCCCAGGATATCAGGGTGGGGGAGGGGGTGGGGGTGGGGGTGGGGGTGGGGGTGGGGGTGGGGGTGGGGGTGGGGGGGGGCTCGCACTTTTTGTCGGGGGGGGGCTCGCATTTTTGTCGGGGGGGGGCTCGCACTTTTTGTCCGGGGGGGGGGGGGTAATTTAACAAAATAAACCCCACTTGGAGCCTTTGTGTTGACATCGCTAAAACCTCCTAAAAGACCCAACTATAGACAACTCCAACTTTGTGTGTTACTAATACCTAACTGTTCGATTTTTAAAAGACCTTAATTTATTTACCGTGTTGATAAGACCGGACTGTTAAAGATTTTAAAAACTTTTACTTATTTAGGTCAAGGTCATGAAAAAAATTTAAAAAAATTAAGCCCCACACCCCCTATGGGGGTGTGGGGCACTTGGGTTGTCATCGCTGTAGCCTCCGAAGAGACCCAACTATGACAACAAGGCAACATCCAATGTCGTGTACCCTTCGCCACGCAAGACTTGTAAACATTTACTACATTGTCTTTTCAGTAGCTAACAAAGATTCATTTACATAATTTTGAGTTTCCAGAAGGAAACAAGTTGAGGACACCCTAGTGGCTTACGTCCTCGTCCAAGTGCAGAGGCCGCCGCAACCTTTTGCATGCCAGCGTACAAACGGACATGCTCCCAAATGCCATCCGCAACCTTTTGCATGCCTGGCAGGAGCCTACCGATAATTAAAATAGGCTTTACACGAGGGCCTACTCCCGTAACCTATCTTTAATATTTTTAATTTAGCAATGCATTCAATTTTTACAAGTCTTTGTGGGTCAAGGCCACACGGACATTAAAAAATTTCGGCCCCCGTACATCCATGGCGAACCACGAATGTTCGGGGGCCTTGGGGACTAAAAACACAAATAGCTAACAAAGATTCATTTACATAATTTTGAGTTTCCAGAAGGGAAACATACTGAGGACACCCTAGTGGCTTACGTCCTCGGTCCGAGTGCAGAGGCCGCCACAACCTTTTGCTTGCCAGCGTACAAACGGACATGCTCCCAAATGCCATCCGCAACCTTTTGCATGCCTGGCAGGAGCCTACCAATTATTAAAAGTGGCTTTACACGGGGGCCTACTCCCGTTCCCTGACGTTACAATTTACTTTGAGCATTGAAAAAGCTCAAGGGGGGATTGCTAAAACAAGCGTATACACTTTAGAAACATACAACACACTTACAACACACAATTGAACTCAACGTAGTCAATGCTGGAACAAGCACATACACATTAAACACATATAACAAACAAGACACAAAGGATTAAGGACACACAGGAGACATAGGATACAAGTAAAACACTCTCATATAAAACAATTCGCAATACCCAAACGCAAGCGCAATATCTTACAACTAATACAAGTCTTAAAGTTAGAGTAGACTTCGCTAAACACTGAAGGCGCCATTCAATGTTTAGTGATGCCTATGGCGGTCCGTCCCGATCGTTCACGTTCAACGCGCGGGAGCGGACTGCGAGCCAGCTCTGGCCGGGCCCCCTTATATCCCCACCGGGGCTGCCACGCCCAGGATATCAGGGGTGGGGGAGGGGGTGGGGGTGGGGGTGGGGGGGGTGGGGGTGGGGGGGGTACTTTTTGTCGGGGGGGGGCTCGCACTTTTTGTCGGGGGGGGGTCGCACTTTTTGTCGGGGGGGGGGGTCAGGTAAGTTAAGTAGGTCAAGGTCACCCACAACACTTGTACTCTAAGTGTTGGCTATACCCCCACCACAACTGGGTCCCTAGGCTGCACAACACCGCTTCGCCAGTATGTCTCCGGCTTCCATGCGGTGCGTCTCGCTGTTCTCTAGCTCTCTATATGTAAGTAATTTTACAAGTTCTGAATGTAGGTCACTACACTTTAACTCTGGGACGATATCGACTTGTAGTATTTCAGTGTTTTGACTCAAGGTCATCACACTTTAACTCTAGCACATCGGTTATCGTACCAGAGGTGCTCAATAACCTAACTTGTAATGTTTAGGGTGGCGTTTGCACGCCACGTGGTATCGCCATGAGTGTCCAGTCCAAGTTTTAAGTTAAATTAATTTTACTGTAATCTTTTCCATTTCCGCTTCGTTTTGCCAAAGTATAAGGTGTCGCTTAATAAAGTGGTATTTCTCTAAAGTTATAGGAGATTGCAGGGATACAATTAGTTTATTTAGGAGACTCTTCATCTTGGAGTTTAACACAATTTCCACTTTGACTTTGCTTCCTCGGCTCTCACAGCCTAAGCTGTACAGAAATGTTTCTTCTAGTGCCAACTCGGGCCAAGAGAACAGTGTGTTGACTGTAGGACAGCTCATGGTGAAGTGATGCGATACTCCAGCGTACCACCTCACCTTCCCCCACCACTGTGACCTTCCCCCACTCCTGCTGTTTCCCCCACCTCTTTTCCCTTGACTCATGCGCTACAAGCAGTCTCTCAGTATTGTGCAGACTTTTGTGAGGGGAAGCCATGTCGCGGGACGCTTTAGGTAAGAAACTTAGCCGTGTTAAGACTTTATTAGTGGCTCACTGTCCACCACTCAAAGTTAAGAAGGTTTCGACTTTAGCTAAGTGGCGCAAACTGTTGCGTGGACACCCTAGGTTTTATACCAAACAGACTAATGTCAGTTTTACTGATGAAGATTTGTTTAAAATATTGGATGAAATGACTTTTCCTTGCAAAATTCAGTTAGTTACTCCCATTCCTGACAATTTAGAGTCTTAGTCTCTCAAGCCGATATACCTAGAGTACACAGAGCCTGACAGTCAGTCACTCGGTGGCTGTCGTGGGGTGCGCATCGGTGTCGGCGCTCCGTTGTTAGGTTTTCAAGGTCACAGTAATATGAAATTGTTGGTGTTGTGCTGGTTCAAGGTCACCTGAGGGATAACCGATTGCCCATTTAGGCAGAGTCATGTCAGAAACTCGAGTTTAACTTGGCACTTTGCCGTTTCTCGTCGAAAATTCGCTCCAAGTGGTCAAGGTCACGGGAACTCGGACTGAAACTCGGAGCGTAGTGAGAGAAACGGCAAAAGTGCCAAAAAATTTTAAGTTTCGGCATGACCTTGACCTCAGTGGCGTCGGTGACGTCATTTTGATGACGTAAGGGGTGATGACGTCATCAGCACGTCATTTCTGTTACGTCATGGGTATGACGTCATCGAAATGACGTCATTGGTGATGACGTCATCGATGACGCAATCGATGACGTCATCGATGACGTCATCGGTGAGGTCATTGACCTCGATGACGTCATCCCTCAGGTGACCTTGAACTGGGCCAGCACCAACAATTTCACACTACTTCCTGGTATAGGTTCCAAGACGGGGAAAAGTTTTGTAGGCCTTGTGGCGATGCTGCCGTCAGAGACCTTCGACAGTTCGTACAGGAAGGTGGTAGAAAACAGTTCGGATTTCTAGCACCGATGTTTAGATTTGAAAACTACAAGGACACCTGTGCTATTTGCTCCATCCCATTGTATCGATGGAAAAAGTTTAGAAGTGTTTAATTGGATCTTCCATACCCCCACCACCATTACCCCCACCACATTGTATCGATGGAAAAAGTTTAGAAGTGTTTAATTGGATCTTCCATACCCCCACCACCATTACCCCCACCACTTTTTCATGTACCTCCAAACGCTGTGCCTCGGCTTCATTTCTACTCCAGCAGCCAACCTAGCAACATCAGGATGTCTCTGAACGTCAGTTGCGCAAGTTACGAGGAGGTGAGCATCAAGACTCAGCAGGAGCTAAACGACTTGTACAAGGAGTTGCAGCTGATGGTGGCACGAGGCTACCGTATAAACGTGCAAGTTTACGCTTGCAATATACGGAACACCCGGCAGTCAAAGGAAGAGCCTGGACACTCCTCGACAGCTTCCTCACCGACGTCCATGAAGACCGAGCCGGACAACTTAGATTACTTCAGCTGACTAGCAGTTGTATTTCTTGTTCTAACCATTGTAGAATATGTTTATTTTTTCATTATATTAAAGAAGTAAATGAGCAAAAGCACCTATCTTGTTACTAACATATGAGCTCAGTAACAAGATAGGTTTTTTTAAAACACGGTTTGAATGACCTTGAAACTTCCCCCTCCACTGCTTTACTACCCCCACCACCTGACTATTAATGTACATGTCACATCACATTTGGAAACCTCATTCCATCTTCAACAGCCAAACCGACAACATCAACAATGGCAAACCTACCAACGGATAAAACATGTCCTCACGTTTGCTGTGACTTCGTCCACGAGTTGGAGAAGAGGATGCAGGAGAGGGCGATACGAAGAAAGCAGATACACTCAGAAAATATCATGATAGTCAACGGCTATCTTTTATTGTTCGGCCTTATTATGGTTGTACTTTTCATACTGTATGGCATAGTCACATGTGTCGGCAAGGTTGCAGAAGAAAACGCTCGCCACCATCAATTGGAAAGTTTCAATGTTACTTTGTAGGTTTTCCTTTTTTTTAAAACTCCGTTTGGATGACCTTGAAAATTCCCCCACTACTCCACCACACCCCCCACCACTTCACCATGTTCCTGCATGAGCATCACATCAACCGTCATTCCTTGTCCGACAAGCAACCATGGCAGACAACAACACCATCAGCCAAGCTGACTCCACTACTGATGTCGGTACAAGTACGGGTTGGACACTGTCGATCGATAGTGTACACTATTTGGAAACGATTTGCGAACGGATGAAGGAAATACTGCGGGACAACCCTGGGATCATAATACAAATGAATTTAAATTATGATTGGTCCCAAGTTAGAATGCAAGGGGACGATAACAACGGTCAACAATCTCCACAATATTCGCCGATGTCCCCGATCTACCCTTACGGCGAGTCTGACGTTGATGAAGATAAGGCTAATGAGGATGTGGGGGACAACGAGGCTGAAGAGGAGTAACCTTCATTCCTTTTTTTTAAAACCCAAATTGGATGACCTTGAGAATTCCCCCTCCACTATTTCCTTTTTTTAAAACCCAAATTAAATGACCTTGAAAATACCCCCTCCACATACTTTTGGTTTACCCCCTCTACTTTTCAATACTGTTACAACAGTCTGTAGCTCACATCATTCCTTGCTTAGCTAACATGGCGGACAGCACTCTTTCTCGAGTTGACTCCACTACGGATGAAGAATGGCCGTTTTCCTGGAATGTTCATCTGCAAGACTCGGCAGAAGTGGATATGTTGCATGAGAAATTGGTGTATGTATTAAACGAAAACCCCAACATTGAATGTAGAATGACTATGGGTTTCGATGCGACAGGGGTCCACACTCAACCTTCCACTTCCAGCCAGCCTGAGCCTCAGCTACAGCCGAAGAACTTTACACATCTTTACACTCCAATACGGCCGGAGGATGTGGTTATCAGCGAGGCAGACTCTACTACAAGCTATATTGAGCCAACAAATTGGAAGCTTGTTGTTGACACCTTACACAAGGTCGACTTAGTATGTGACAAATTAAAGGAATTGATGATGCAAGATCCTGGTCTTCGTTTTAAAATTGATTTGTTTTTCATCTGGGGAGCACCTGCACGGGGCTCTTCGTCTGACAGCTCTCTAAGTACAACGGACGAGGAGGAGGAGGACGACTAGTTATCTTTTTTAAAACTCCGTTTGGATGGCCTTGACCTTTCCCCCTCCACTGAGTTTATTTAAGGTGCACTCTCAATGACTGCGGCATCATTTCATCGCGCACCTTCACCACAGCAACATGGAGAGTCAACTCAACTACTGTTGCGAACAGAAATGTTTTTCATGGCCAAATGACATTGATGTTGCGGATGGCCTGGCGTGTAGAAAATGTGAAGCTTTTGGTCAATGCATGTGTAAGTGCAAGTCTTGGAAGAAGCCGAAACCAGAGTTGAAGACATTCCATGTGTACCAGATGAGAGGGCATAAGTACACTTGTTGCCCTGAACGTTGCATTGAATTCACACTAAAACAGCTAACTGGCTGCAAATTGTGCAACAATCATTTTGCAGGTTTTTGCAAACATTATTTAGGAGCCTGTCAGTACAGATCAACTTGGCATACAGAAGCACTCACTATCAATGAAATCGCTATAGACACACAAGAGAAGTCTTTCTACTCTTTGACTTTTTTTAAAACTCCATTTGAATGACCTTGACCTTTCCCCTTCCACTCACCTTAGTTTATATAAACCCCATTCCCACTGACCACAGCATCACTTCATCGTGCTCCCTCGTCAAAGCAACATCAACTATGGAAAGTAAGCGCATCTCATGTTGCAAGCATAGGTGTTTGGAGATACAAGGCGTCACATATTGTGCAAAGAAGCGTTGGGAGGAAGAGACGGGGATAACCTATTGCTGTGAGGATAAGTGTTTCCTCTTACCAAAGTGGCAAGTGGATGGGCTGGCCTGCCGGCAATGTGAATGCTTCGGATGTTGCAGGTGTAGATGCAAGAACCAACAGCTGCCACCACCGGTACTACAAACTTTCAAAATCTACAAATCCAAATACTTTTATACTTGTTGTCCGCAGCGGTGTATTACATTTCACTTCTCCAATCTTACCAATTGTCGGAAGTGCTACGGACAACCTGATGGGTGGTGCACCTGTTTTCTGGACTCCTGCCGCTACAGATCGGATTGGCTTACAGATCCGTTGGAAATTGATGAAGTCGCCCAGGAAGCACAAGAGTAGTCTTTCTACTCTTCAACTTTTTTAAAACTCCATTTGGATGACCTTGAGATTTCCCCTTTCCTTTTGAGGTCGTGGGGTGCGCATCGGTGTCGGCGCTCCATTGTTAGGTTTTCTAGGTCACGGTAATATCAAATTGTTGGTGTTGTGCTGGTTCAAGGTCACCCGAGGGATAACCGATTGCCCATTTAGGCAGAGTCATGTCAGAAACTCGAGTTTAACTTGGCACTTTTGCCGTTTCTCGTCGAAAATTCGCTCCAAGTGGTCAAGGTCACGGGGACTCGGACTGAAACTCGGAGCGTAGTGCGAGAAATGGCAAAAGTGCCAAAAAATTTTAAGTTTCGGCATGACCTTGACCTTAGTGGAGTCGGTGACGTCATTTTGATGACGTAAGGGGTGATGACGTCATCAGCACGTCATTTTTGTGACGTCATGGGTGTGACGTCATAGAAATGACGTCATCGATGACGCAATCGATGACGTCATCGGTGAGGTCATTCATTGACCTCGATGACGTCATCCCTCAGGTGACCTTGAACTGAGCCAGCACCAACAATTTGACACTACTCACCGATTCCTCGTTGCTTAATCGCCTAAACTCATTAATGTAAGGATATTTAAGGAGTATAAGTACTCAGTAATGGAGTCGATGATGCTGGAGTCAAGCGACCTGCCCAAGGCAATGTTCCGGCGCTCTTCGCCGACGTCAATATAGAGGCGGCACCGGTATACAAGTTGGACGACACCTTCATCAGTTTTGAAATTTTGGCCGGGAGCGTCCAAACTGTACACCTGGTGGTACATTCTACCTTCAATTTTAAAGAAAGAAAGACCTTTAGGATGCCGGTTATCCACCAGAAATTTCGAGGGTGCAGAAAGCAAACAGGTCGTTATAGGCGCGCGCTCTGTCAAGAAATAATCGGTTGGAGTAAAATGGTGCATTTAGAGGGGGTAATCGAAATACATTGTATGCATCCTCGCCACAACACCATTTTTTCCGATCCTCTTCTTCCTCGAACAGAAGTTCTTGGCAGTGAGGACAGACATATACATCGTCACTCCAGAGACTGATCTTTTTCAATTTATAAGCGGTTGTATGATTTAATATATCGAAGCTCCAATGTGCCTTAGGGCCGTTAGTGATGATACGTCGAGCAAGTGAGGCAAGCAAGTGACGGAGCTCATTGAGGTTTGGGTTTCTAAGGCGAAACAATGTTTGTCTTTGGTTGGATGCGCCATCATGCGAGACCTCATAGCGTTGCACAGCAGCCCTGTGGACCTCAGGATGCTGTTGGCTATAACGCTGAGCAGCATCTCTGTGGATCTCAGGATGCCGTTGGCTGTAGCGTTAACAGCATCTCTGTGGACCTCAGGATGTTCTGCTACGACACGGCGAACAGCGTCACGGTTGAATTTAGGGTTCCGTTGCTTGTAACGAATTTGTGCCTCCCTCAATTACTTTTCTCTTGTGGTAGTCAAGCCTTTAGGGCGTCCGCGCTTAACCTTTTTTGGCCTTCCAATGGCTTTCCGTTTAACTATACTTTTTAGAGGAGATAAAATCACTCATGGACTTACATTTAATTTAGAGTCCAAAAAGTTTTTTCGCTTACTTGACCTTGGTGGTGTATTCATAACAGGTGGTAAGGTAGCCAAAGCCCTTCAAACCGGTTGAATGCACTAAATGTGTTCTCTAAGGATGAGCCGAGTAATGGAGTATTGCCTCGCAATTCCATCAAGAGCCGCGTTAGACAACAACAACGAGGCCAACAGCCGTGCCAGGTTGTTGTTGTTATTCGCGATGTCATGTTGACGGCTCTCGTTCACTGGGTGAGAATCAAACAGGTACAGCTGGGAGTCGGAACGCCTGCTTGCCCAGTGAATAGGAACCCCATTTCTCGTTTATCCTCGGCTATTAAGGCTTCCAAAGCATTGGCCAGAGATATTACGGCGACCCCTATATCATCCACCGTCACGGGATAGAGGGCGTCGTGTACAACTGAGTTTTCTACAATGTCCACGAACTGTCCCCTAATAGAGAATCCCTGGGGAAGTTCGTCGGTTGCCAAGTACAGCCCATCACCTATACGATTCTCATCTCTTAATGCCCTGTAAACAAGATCACCAGTTATAAGAATCGTATCGATACCCGCTGTAGAGAATTCTAACCCAAGGGTCTTCCAAGCAAGGGCACAAGCAGAGATCGCAGTACATTGGGTGTTCCTGCTAGTTGGAAACCTCCGCTTGACCCCCTGATGGAAAGATCCCAGGGCGACACAAGAGAATGTCATTTGAAAGTTGTGCGGAAAAGATGAAAACTTCATGAAAGTTGTCACCAGCGCTTCGTGCGGCAAGGGGCGGGCCGGATCGACTAGGAACGGGTATACCCTCGGAATATTGTCCTACCACAGTTCCCTGAGGCCTAGTCTCCATTTTCCCGGTTCCGGAATACGTGGACGAACCGGGGCTCGCCCGTGGCAACGCAGAGTCCGACCTCTGCGTCCATGCCGTACTACCTGATCAGGGACAAAAAGGCTGGCTCCTGACAGCACTTTGAAAACCCGCCTCGGCAGAGCAAGCTCACATAAGCCGGCCTACAGCGGGGCCAGCACTCCCAGAGGTTTTCCAGAGTGTGCCGATCAAATAACATTTCAGCCGCACCTAACATGGTGAACAGATGCCGCCCGATGCGGGAAACAGACGTGCGAAGGATTTCTACCCCTCCTCCCTCACCGATATTGGTGAGGTCCTGGGCTGGGGACCGGGATACCGGAGTTTGAAGAAAGTTTAGTTTTTCTAAATGAAATTGATGAAATGTATGAAATTTTAAATAGCTCGACGAGGAGATTGATAACTATGTACCATAAAATGAAATTTTAAGTAGTAAATATTTTTTATACTATAGAATAATTATATTAAAATAGTGACATAATGTATTTGGATTTTAAAACTGAATTTTGTCAGGAAAACAAGTAAGGATATTACATAATCTTAAACCAACGAATTAAGCATGTTATTATTATAGCGTGAACATGAAAAGTTACAAGCCTTAACGTGAAACTTGAAATATGACTACAGGCGGAAATGCATCTACCGTACATACCTGTGTCTCGGTCTAGACTGCCGTGGCTTCCTTCGTCTTCGTCTCGTTCGGGTTATCTTTGGACTTTGCCCTTTTACTACTTGCTACTTGCTACTATTCTATTATAACTGAAATGCTTCTTCAAATATGAACTGAACTAAATATTACTTTATAACAACTCCTTCCCACTAATTAAAATTTAAAACTGTCCTCCAAAATAAAATAATGACTCTTTCTGTGTGGGAAGTATCTCAAACAAATTTACAAATTAAGTTTTTGAACAGGCCGCCGAACTCGTTGTGTCCGACGAACCTCGGTTTTAGCAGGGCTTTGGTTTTCTATATTTTCTTTAACATTAATTTCTTCATTGGGTATTTGAATATCTTGAGCTCCACTTAGGCTAGGCCTATCATTGGTTGATTCATCTGTCTTCATTGGTGATTTTGGTGAAGTAACCCGGGGTTGCGGTGACTTAGGCATGATTAGTTTATAAGGTGTAGCTTCTTTTTGATTTTGAATTTCCGGGCCTTCATCCTCGTCTGATTGGGTATGGTTTGTACGCAAGTGGTCTGCATGTACGAACCTTTTCCTGCCTTCCACTCTCACTAAATATGTCACAGGGCTTAGTCTGCTTATGATTTCTCCAGGTAACCATTTCACATCTTCTTGTCTGAGGCTCTTTACAAACACCTTTTGGCCGACAGCAAATGACCTAAATTTACCACGATGAGCCTTAGCGGTGTTCTCTACTTTGATCTGAGATTTCTCCATTTGATTTGAGATGTGGGGTTTCAACAAGGTCAGATGTGTCCTCGGCTTAAAATTCAAAAACATCTCAGCAGGTGAGATTCCAGTGCTGGAGTGAGGCGTATTGCGATATGCAAACAGGAAGCTGTCTATGCGATGTTGTAAAGTCCTATGCTTATTTTCTTTAGTGTCTTGTAATAACTGTTTTAAGAAAACCTCCTTAACAGTTTGTACAGCTCGTTCTGCGAGTCCATTGGACGCAGGATGATAAGGTGGTGTGACAATGTGCAGAACACCATTTGAAGCAAGGAAGCTTTTAAATTCTTCAGAAACCAATTGTGGGCCGCCATCGGTGACAACAGTGGTTGGTAAACCATAAGCTGAAAAACAACTGCGTAGCTTTTCAATGGTACGGGATAAAGTGGTAGAGGTCATGTGGAAACTTCGATCCATTTTGATCGACTGTCAACGATGATTAAATAATCCTTACTTTCAAATGACGCAAAGTCCAAATGAATCCTTTGCCAGTTATGTTTTGGAAAGGACCATTGTTGAAGAGGAGCTAACGGTGCAGATTTTCTCGTTGATTGGCAAATCTTACATTGTTTTACAACTTCTTCGATGTTCTGGTCGAGACCCGGCCACCACACAAAACTTCTAGCCAAGGCCTTCATGCGGGATTCCCCGGGATGTTCTCTATGTAATAGTAAAAGAATTTCTTCACGATGAGTTGGTGGGATTATTACCCTACACCCCCACAAAATACAATTTTGTTCTACAGAAAGTTGAGATGATCGGGAAAAATACTGCAAAAGCTGCTTATCTTCAACATGATTAGGCCATCCATAAAGAGTGAAATCATGGACCCGGGAAAGCACGGGATCATACTTGGTAGCTAATCCTATTTCCTTATGGGTTATAGGCAAGTCACATCCGGTTGAAAAGAAAGAAATTTCCCTTTCCAATGGTTCTCCTTGATTGGGAAGGCGAGATAAAGCGTCTGCATTAGGAATGTCAGAGCCCTTACGATACATGAGTTCATACTGATATGCAGCCAGGATCAGTGCCCATCTTTGGATACGTGCGGCCGCTAGAGTGGGTATCCCCTTTGAGGCTCCCAGCAGGTAAGTTAAAGGTCGATGGTCTGTAGCTAGAAAAAAATTACGGCCATACAAGAAAACATGAAATTTCTTAACCGCAAAAAACCAGGGCCAAAGCCTCCTTCTCAATTTGCGCATATTTTTCCTCGCAGCGGGACAGGGTTCTCGATGCAAAGGCGATGGGCCTTTCGGATTTATCTGGAAGTATGTGACTGATCACAGCACCCAAACCATATGGGCTGGAATCGCAGGTAACAATAATGTCTAATTCAGGGTTGTATGGCATCAAGACCTGACTGTTAAGCAAAAGACCCTTGCTTTTGTTGAAAGCGTTTTCACACGCATCGGACCAAGACCACTTAACCTTACTGTTCAACAGTCTATATAAGGGATGTAACAGAGTTGACAAGTTCGGTAAAAATTTACCATAGTAGTTTAGCATTCCTAGGAAGGACTTAAGTTGAGTTACGTTTTCTGGCCGTGGGGCATTTGAGATAGCTTTTGTGAGTTCTTCACTGGGACGTAGCCCTTCACAATCTAGCCTATGTCCTAGAAAAATCAAACTGCGAACAAAAAACTCGCTTTTAGCAGCATTCACCTTGACCCCATAGGCCATGAGACGCTCTAAGACCTTAACTACGCAATGGTCAAGTTCTTCCAAATTCGGTCAAAAAATCAAAATATCATCTAAATAACACAATGTGTTCCTTATACCCGACAAAATTGTGTCCATTGTTGACTGGAAAAGTGAGCCGGCACTGGTTATGCCATAGGGCAAGCGTCTGTATCTGTACAGACCACGGTGAGTGTTGATTGTTAAAAGTTCTTGAGACGTGTCACTGACTCGCAACTGATTGTAAGCTGAGGCAAGGTCTAGTTTTGTAAAATATCTAGCACCCGATATCCGAGCAAAAAGATCATCCGGATTCGGTAAAGGGTAATGATCGGTGCGAAGGCACTGGTTGATAGTTACCTTAAAATCTCCGCATATTATAACCTGCCCATTCGCCTTCGGAAACAACTCAGTTGTACGGAGTCGAGGACCTCCCCGTGGTGACGCCGGGAACTTCCTTTTGCCTGATCGTCACGTGGACGTGAGGGACTTCCCCAGGGAACTGGTGTCGGACTTGTCCGCTCCACGCACCTGGGGTTGGATGATGCTAACGCTCGACACGTTTGTGATGGGTGGGAGTGGAGAAGGTGGAGAGTGGACCTGAGACACGATAATTGAAGTATTGTTCTGTTTTAGGTCTTGAAGTTGAGCAGTTGTGAAGAAGTTAAGTGAAGTCAGTCGAAAGTAAAGAATAAAGAGAAGGAGAGTTGTGGAAGAGAAAGAGAGCGAAGAGAAAGAGAGGAGAAGTAGAAGAAGTAGAGAGAGAACGGAGAGAAAAGTTTGAGACGAGAGTGTTTGGAGTGACCGAGAAGGTGAGAGTGGTGGATGGTGTGCGAGAGAGTGAGAGTATGTGTGAGAAGTTGATGAGATGAGTAATGTGAGTGTGGTGTTGTAGATGGCGGAGGAGAAGAGGAGAGAAGTGGAGACTTCTGAGAGCGAGGACGAGGAGGTCTTGGCGAATAGAATGGAGAAGTTGCGAAAGCGTGTGAGCTGGGCCGACGAGGTGGCGGCGGCGGAGAAGGCGGGAAGTAGTGGCGAGGTGCTCCAAATGGACTTGTCGGGTGACGAGCTGGGGCTGGGAGTGGAGGAGGCGGAAGAGACGGGACGTGAAGTTGAGACGGAAGGTGGAGACGTTGTGTGTGATGGGGTGGAGGGAGAGGAGGAGGAGGGGGGCGGGCTGCTGGCCGTGTCGGGCCTGATCCGAGAGATCAGGGACCTGGCACGGTCGGTGCAGCCTTCCGGGGAGGGCGAGGCGGTGCGAATGATTCGCAAGCGGGCCAGGCGTGCCGCTCGTGCTCTCCGGGAGGTGGCCCCCCTCCCCTCAGCGAGTGTGGAGGCGAGAGTGGAGTTGAGTGTGGCGACTAGGGAGGCGGCCACACAGACAGGCGAGGTGGGTGTAGCCCCCTTTGGGTCCGTCGTCCTGTACGGGGTGCCCGAGGGTGTCAGCACCCCAGACATTGCCAAGGGACTTTTTCAAGTCTTGAGAGAAGTGGGGGAGTTGTCTGAGAAGGAGTTTTGTACATTAGTAAAGAGAAGTAGTTGTAAGTTGAGTTGCCCAGAAAGGGGCTTTGAGAATGTATTGGTCCGCCTCCCTAGGTTTGCGTGGCGGGTGGTGGTGGACCACCCGCGCATTTCCTTGCTCGGACGGGAAGTCCGAGTCAGGGACTTCCCGGAGTTGGAGCAGTGTTTGAACTGCTGGGATTTCGAGCACATTGCTAGTGCGTGCAAGAGAGAGGTACGATGCAGGAAGTGCGCGGGCTTCCACCACCACTCGGCATGCGACGCCGGAGCTGTGCTCCGGTGCGTCAATTGCCTGCGGAAGGAGACCCGTCTGTCGGCTGCCCATGACGCCCGGGACAAGCGGTGCCCGGCGTTCTTGGAGGAGTACGGCAGGCGGGCTCGCTGAGCGTGTGGTAGGGGGAGTAGTTTTAAGAGGTGAGGTGTGGGACTCGAGGTCAAGAGTGGTGGAGAACATTAGAAGTAGAGACGAGAGTGGATAGTTCTTAAGTTAGTTAAGGGTGAGTGGAGTCGTGAAGGAGGGTAGTGGTTAAGTGTTATATTGTTTTTTCGAAGGGTGATTTAAGTTTAAGAGAGAAGTTTTCTCAGTTGATTTTGTTAGATGTAGGTTAGGTTAAGAAGAGAGTGGATGGGAGAGGGCGGGGAAATTAGATAAGTGGCAGTTTTTGTTGAGGGGAGAAAGTTTAGTTGTTAGATGAGAGTGGATTAGATTTAGGGAGAGATTTGTTTTGAGGTTGAGGGTTGATTTAGCAAGTGTAAATATTAGGTTAAGTGTATATAGTAGAGTAAGTGAGAGTTGTTGGAGGAGTTTTTGGAGTATTAAAGTTGAGGTCTTGCTTTAAAGATGTGTTATTATTTTTCCCAGGGTTGAGTCGTAGTATCTCAGAGAACAGCCTACGGGCAAGAGAGTGAAGCCTACGGGCGATTGGTGATGCATGATGAAGCCTACGGGCATGAGCCTACGGGCGAGAGAGTGAAGCCTTCGGGCAAGTGGTGGTGCATGACGAAGCCTACGGGCATGAGCCTACGGGCGAGAGAGTGAAGCCTTCGGGCAAGTGGTGGTGCATGATGGAGCCTACGGGCATGAGCCTGAGGGCGAGAGAGAGAAGCCTTCGGGCAAGTGGTGGTGCATGATTGAGCCTACGGGCAAGAGCCTACGGGCGAGAGAGTGATGCCTTCGGGCAAGAGGTGGTGCATGATGGAGCCTACGGGCATGAGCCTGCGGGCGAGAGAGTGAAGCCTTCGGGCTAGTGGTGGTGCATGATGAAGCCTACGGGCAAGAGCCTACGGGCGAGAGAGTGAAGCCTTCGGGCAAGTGGCGGTGCATGGTGGAGCCTATGGGCGTGAGCCTACGGGCGAGAGTGTGGAGCCTTCGGGCAAGTGGTGGTGCATGACGGAGCCTACGGGCGGGAGCCTACGGGCGAGAGAGTGAAGCCTGCGGGCGAATGGAGGTGCATGATTGAGCCTACGGGCATGAGCCTACGGGCGAGAGAGTGAAGTCTACGGGCATGAGTCTGTGGTGAGAGTGAAGTGCTGGGAAATTAATGGTTGTATGGCGGAGCCTACGGGCACGAGAATGAAGCCTACGGGAATGAGCCCATGGGCGAGTGTGCAGATGGTGATACGCTGGACAAGGACGAGAGTGGCGGAAGAACTTGAATGTCAGAATATAAAGAGAGCCTTCGGGCGGGGGTAGTCACAGAAGGTGGCTGAGAACCAAAAAACCAAAGTGGAGTTAAATGCCGAAAGGCGGTGGAGAATAAACTGGCACAAGGTCAGTGCCAAAGTGAAGAAATGCCGGAAAGGCGGTGGAGTAATGAACTGGTGAAAGGCCAGTGCCAAAGTGGAGTAAAATGCCGAATGGGCGGTGGAGAAATGAACTGGTAAAGGTCAGTACGATTGACTGTACTCAGAATGAGTATCCCAGTGATCCTTCGGGTGAGGGGGACAGGTATAAGAGTGACAGAATCGGCAAACCGGACCCAGAATGGGTGGTTGCGTAAGGATTGGTTGTGTGAATCCTACGAGTTGTCACGAACGACCCGGCTGAATGGGCGACCCTTCCGAGGCGAGCCTGCAGTCGGGGGGTGGTGGCAAGGGGGTCCCAACCGTAATACGGGGGGCTCCCGGGTGTTGGTACAACACCCGGAGCAATGGTACAACCATCATCACTCCTCCGAATGAACCGACTTGCATCTTCTCACACCAGTGTTTACCGTTTTGACCGACAAGCCCCCTAAACCAAACAACAAGGGGGTTATGTTCGACGCGTTCATACGACTGGCTATGGAATTGCCCCGCTCGGAAAACGGTGAGATAACCCGGGTTGAGGTGCCGCCCATAATGGTTGGGGCATTGAGCAATCAGGACCAGACTACATCAGCTTCTGGACTGTTGCCCTTAAATTCTGTGTTTGGCACTGTGGTCGGAAGCAAAAAGGAGATGCATGAGGCAGCTGTGGCCGTCAACGTGCGCGACGGCAAGGGTAAACACATACCGCCCTCTATGCCGTATAAGCCGTCTTTGAAAGGGGAAGTCATAAAGAAGGGCAAGAAAGTCCGGGGTATTCTCCTTGAGTCGCAGGTCATCAGGTCTTGAAGCACATCTCTGAGCCCTTAGTGTCCGCCTGGAAGAACCCTGCGGGGGGTTGTGCTATAGGTATGTCCACTATACGTGGTGACTTTAAGCAGATTCTCTTCCGCTGGTGGCTAATCAGGCGTAGGCGCACCGGGTGCTCATGGGAGGAGTTCCTGGATTGGTTAGAACAGCAACCAAGCTCACGAGAGTGACAAGCAAGCCTGGGAAGCCAGCACCAATATGAATGATGGCTTTCCCTTTATACTGACAGTGCTAACCGAGCTAAAACTGCCTGAAGACGAATTCAGTACGCGACTTATCACTAGGGCGCTAGCTGACTACGTCAATCCAGCCATCCAGGTGGATTGCGACGGTGTTTATTCCATCCCTTGGCGTAAAAAAAAGAAAGAGTGTGCCGATCAAATAACAATTCAGCCGCATCTAACATGGTGAACAGATGCTGACCTACACATGGCCCGATGCGGGAAACAGACGTGCGAAGGATTTCTACCCCTCCTCATCCCTCAACCGGTATTGGTGAGGTCCCGGGTTGAGGACCGGCATAGCGGAGTTAGTAGAAAGTTTGGTTTTTCTAAATGAAATTGATGAAATGTATGAAATTTTAAATAGCTTAATGAAAATCACTCATTACTAATTGACAATGTTACTAAGATCAAACTTTTGAAATTTAATTAAACAATAATGAAACCATTTTTACCTGTGCACAATACGGTATAACTATAAATTACATAAGTATAAATGTGAAATATTGGTCAAATGGGGAAAATGTAAGTGGTGAAGGGGTGGTGGGTGACGATGAGATTGAAATACACTAAAAGTCTAATAGAGATAGAAAACATTACAGAGGAATTTTAAAATCCCTTGTAAAAACCACCGTATGTATATTATAAGAAATGGTCCTAAGCTTTTAAGGATTGGAGGAGTAGAGATACGGGTAAAATTCACCTGACGTCTAAATTAATATATGATACCGGCCACGCATATATCCATTAGGCAGGGAATTTACCAGTTTAAAGTATGCCACAAACATTAAATAAACGGTATCAGATAACTGACACATACTTTCTCCCAACAATATAAAAACATGTGTTAAAAGCTTTAAACATTAATGTCTAGATGACTCTGTCGGATAGCTACCAGCTGAGCAGCGCGAGCTTGACCCTACGCGCATCTGTGACTTTTAACAACGTACTGCGTTTACCGCTAAATGAAAAATTGTATTTTCTCCTCAACCACTTGACGTAGAGCAATAATTTAAAGTACTGGATTATTTAGTTTTTTGAGCTTGATTTAATGGTGATAAGTAAAATTTATTTTGAGACAACAGCTATTTTGAAAATCAAAAAAATTGATTTTTTAAACACTTTTTACTCCATAACTTTTGAACGCGCATTTTCTCGGAGATGCGGGTGGTGTCATTTTATTCATCATTTTAAGCTTAATAAACCACAAAATTTTAATCAAAATCGTTAGAGCCGTTTTTGAGAAATTTTGATTTTTGAGGGTTTTTGGGGGTAAAATACCCTTAAAAATCAAAAATTCAAAAAAATGAAAAAAACGCCTGGAATTATTGTGGATTTGGACCTATATACCAAATTTCATTAAAATCGGACCATTAGGGCATTCTCTAGCTCTGTTTACATCCTGACACACACACACACACACACACACACACACACACACACACACAGACATCACTCCGAAAACCACTTTTTTGGACTCAGGGGGAACCATAATGGATAAATACACCAACAACTCAAATTCGAAAATTTTGACGAAAACAATACTTTCTCCATATACTATGGTATAGGGGGAGAAAGTAAAATGAAAATTGTAAACATTTGGGTTGTTAGAGATTTTTGATTTTTCAAAATTTCAATTGACCGTTGACTTCTTTTAGAGGAAGTGAGGACATATTCGTAATTTATTACCGAGGATTGTGTGAATCACTGTTGTCGCGACTGACAACCCAGGTATATGAGGGAACCAGTTTGTTATGACAGCGGCGAGAATCTAAAAGGTTTACGGCCAAGTGTTCTCTTATTTAAAATGTATTTGATTGTATGGAGGATTTATTTAGTCCAGTTGATCAATGTGCGTATTTATTTAGTGAAAGAACATGGTTTAAGATATTGAAATATATTTAACACTTTTGCCACTGTGCTTCAAAAGACGTACTGCGTTGCCGACAAACTAAGGTCAGTAACAAAGTTTATAACTATTCTTAGCTGCTACTATTTTAAGACCTACTTGGAGTCATAATATGTACTAAATTATAGGCACCTATGTGAAATATTAGCGAATAAAAATATTGAAATAGGGCATTTTTGTGAAATAATTTCAAAATTTTGCAAGTATGCTCCTTATTTAATGTAAAAGGGGTGAGATACGTAAAAATGTCAAAGAACCGAACTTGTAGAGCGTATAAAATTGAATACAGTACTGGCGAAAAATATATAAAAATCGCAGTATATTTTTCAAAATAAAGTAATTTACAAACACTTTACATGAAAAATGTAAATAATTTCGTGTTTTAATCAATTTTTTTTTACTTGAATTTGATTGAAATTGACCAATGGCTGCTACAATAATAAGAACTAGTTGGGTCTATAATAAGTACTACGTTTCAGGCATCTGTGTGCCATAATAGTGAATAAGAAATATTAAAGCAGCAAATGTTTTGTGAAAGAATTGAGAAATTTTGAAATTACGCCCCTTTTAAGGGTGAAGGGGGTGAGATACGCCAAAATGTCACAGGACCAAACTTGTAGAGCGTCTATAATAGAATATAGTAACGGCATAACATATATAAATATAATAGTATATTTACCAGGTCAAAGTGAATTACAAACAGTTCACATGAAAAAACGTTAAGAATTTTGTGTTTTTACAATTATTTTGGACTAAACTCCGA
The DNA here is from genome assembly GCA_030545055.2 of Neoaliturus tenellus. Classification (NCBI taxonomy): domain Eukaryota; kingdom Metazoa; phylum Arthropoda; class Insecta; order Hemiptera; family Cicadellidae; genus Neoaliturus; species Neoaliturus tenellus. The sequence continues at coordinate 46,479,876 of CM061531.1, read as the reverse complement.
ATGAAAATGGCAAAAAGCTATTACTATAGAAAGAACCTGTGAAGGTCATAATATAAATAGAAATTCATCAATATACATTACATAATAGTAAACAAAAATATCAAAATAGCGCAATTTTTGCAAACAATTTTTGAAATTTTGGAAGTACGCCTCTTTTTAAGGGTCAAGGGGGTGAGATACGGCAAACTTTTATAGGACCAAACTTTAATTCCCAACTAATGATTTTCTCCCAGATTCGAGGTAGGGCCTCTCGTTCAAAAGTTACAGCGAAAATAATTAAACCCTACAAATTAGGGTTACCGATTGCCACCCTCACTAATTTTTTTGAGCGGGTAGAAATGAAAGATTGTCGGTTTTCAGGATTTTCCCGGGGATATCAGACCTCAAGCTACCCGTATGCAAAAAATCAGGTTTCCAGCTCACCCGGAAGTTGTCTAGAGATGGTTTGGATGAGTCAGTCAGTGAGTCAGTTACACATGGGGCTGTATATATTATAGATAATGTACATTTGGTACGTCCCTATTAATTTCTTCGCCCAAATTTGAGGCTTGATTCAGTGCTAGGAATACTCCTTCTGTGGAATCGACAGGATTGTCCGATGAAGACTGACTGATTAGTCCAGGCTCTGAACAGGTTGAGCATGCACTAAAAGTCTAACAAAATTTGATTTTTGATTATTGTTGGGAACATTTAGTAGATGTAAGAAATCAATGTTGCCACATTTCCAGAGTGGGCACAACACGGGGGACGCCCCTTAGAGGAAGTCGTAGAGGGAACTGTATTGGCCTATGTCATGTTATATATCATTTTAAAGGTCTTTGAATGTAGATTCAAATGCCACAAATCCGATCTCTAAAGGTCGAATATAACGCGAGTATTGCGTTTTGAAATTTTGGTAAAATCCTTTTGTGCAAAATTTGACTGCCTGCCATTTCTGGCTCAAACGTTCATTTGAGGTAGAGTTGGCGGCATTGTTTTCAAATCTATTTAAATTCTATCCATCTCCTGTTTATAAAGATCCTGAAAATTAAGGTTAATGTTTTATTTTAAGTCTTCATTTTCCGTCTTCAATTGCTGTCCAAAATATTATGATTACATTATGATTTTCAGCCCGATTTGGGACAACCCATGAAATATTTGATATGCGTAGTGTGCAGCCAGAGGTTAGTTCGAATGAAAACTCATGGTTTGAGTATTGACGACTACTGTAATATACAAGAAACAGTTGGAAAGTTATTTACAATGATTAAAAATGTGTCAGATGACAATTCTGAAATCAACAAAAGGTTGAGTCATATTGAGGAAGAAAATTGTAGGTTAAAAAGCAATGTGACCCAAGGCAGACCGGAAAGTGACGTCATTGTCATTGATGAGGAAAATCAAAACGGCAGTGTCAAATCAAGTTTGGCGAGTTTGAGTTTGGCAAATGCTGTGGTTGGATGCACTGCAAAGGTGAATGAAGTGAGACAAGATGGCGGAAGTGCGCATATTAATAGTGGGAAAGAAGAAATTATCAATCAAATTCAGAGAAGCTATTCTGATTAACTGAAAAAGGTGCATTCTTAAGCTGAGAATAAGACTCCTTGTGATGACAGTGATGGATTTATTGTGCAACGGAGTAGGCGAAGTCGTAAAATAAATCCAGGAAATACAAAACAGAGACTCAATAACAAGCCCTTAATTGGTACAGGGAAAGCGGATGGTAGCGTTTTGGGTACTGTCGCAAAAGTTAAGGATATTTGCTTCAAGATTTGAAACAGACACTAAAAAAGAAGCAATAGAAGACTATGTAAGAAATATGTGTGATGGGAAAAGTGTAATTTGTGAGGAACTTCAAACAAGGTATCCAACCTACAAATCATTCAAGGTAGGCTTTCCAATTCACTATGCTAATATAGTTATGGACTGTGGGCAGTGGACTGAAGGTATTCTAATTAATGACTATGCTCACTCCAGAAAGAATGTTGTGGGGAATAGGCCTAATAAAGGCATCAATAAAAGTGAGCTTAGGCCGGCTAATGAAAATGGTAAAGATAGGCCTAATGAAAATAGGCCTAACTCCATAGGAAAAAACTCGACATAGGCTCTGATGTTCGTAAGGGAGTGGAGCCTGAAATAAATGACTCTAGCTGTCTTAAATTAATGTTCCTAAAATTAAGATCAGTTTATACGAAGGTTGAAATGTTAGAAATAATTTTAAATAATTCTAAACCTGGACTTGTTTGTTTGGCAGAAACATGGTTGAATGATGAAAAGAACAAATATTTTAAGATAGATAAATATAATTAAGTCACGGAAAACTAAAGAGAAAACAAAATTGGCGGTGGTGTCGCAATATTTACATTAGCCGACCAATGGATTAAGGTCAGTCCTATAAATAGTTTAAAAGATATGTCAGTTGAAGAAGTTTTCGAGTGTTGTGGAGTTATAGTGACATGTAATAAGTTCAAGTTTATTCTTGTAAATATTTATAGACCACCTCGTAAGACCAACATAGTACATTTTATTGAACTGCTTGAAGATGCCCTGAGTTTAATTAGGAATAGTTACTGTGACTTACCTCTAGTGGTATGTGGTGACCTAAATATAGACATCCTGGAAGAATAATGGGACAAAGAATGTCTTTATTATGTATTGCAATCAAATAACATACACATTACTTTAAAAAAAACATACCAGAGTTGACAGAAAAACAAACAGACATAGCCAGCTTGATTATTTCATTACTGACTTACAAAGCGAATTATACTCTATAGAAGTGCTGCCACCCCTGCTTTCAGACCATAGTTTACTGTATTTTAATCTAAAAATGAGTATCACTCGTATACAGAAGAGGATTGAAAAGAGGAAGATAAACAAACCTAACCTAGCTCTGTTTGAGTGCCTATTGTCAACTCAAAGTTGGCCTGTAAAATAGTGTAAACCTTAGTGTTGATGATGTTTTTAATGAGTTCTACTCCACCTTTTTGTATATATTTGAACTTCGTTTTCTAAAGGCAATTTTTAGTATTAAGGACAATTCACATGGAAAATGGATAACACAGGAAGTTGTTGATTCACAAGAGAAACTCAAGGAGTTATACTGGCGCGGACTCAGGGAGTTGCACACCCAGCGGACCCAAACATCAAATTGGAGTATGCGCATGCAAAGAATCAACATTCCACATTGCTCAACAATACGAAGAAACAATATTATAAAACAAAAATCGATAATGCCACAAATGTCAGCAAGGAATCATGGGCAATATTTAAAAGTTTGACATGTGATGAAAATGTAAGTAGTTGTAATATAGGCCTAAAATGTCTTAGTAATAGTGACGAGCTCATTACGCACCCAGGAAATGTAGCAAATGTTTTTAATGATTATTTCGTACCGGTATCCGAAATCGTAAAGTTGACTGGACCTAATGTCCAAGTTAATATTGATAGCAACCAAAATATTTCTGCTGACAGGTTTCACTTGCGCCCCACTAATGAGATGGAAGTCAAAGAAATAATCCTCAAAGTCAAATTTCTAAAAATAGTGCTGGAATAGATGAAATGTAGCGTATTAATTCCTGTAAAGACATAATCGCCAAGCCTCTTGCTATGATAATCAACAAATCATTTAAATGTGGGGGTTTCCCCAGCAAAATTAAAACTTCAAAGGTTGTTCCCATCCACAAAAAATTAATGAAAAAGACCAAGTCAAGAATTATAGGCCAGTGGCTATACAAAGTGTATTCTCCAAAATTTTTGAGATGATCTTTAAGATTAATTCCCTACTTAGATAATAAACAGCTCTTAAATGATAACCAGTATGGATTTAGAAAGCATAGGTCTACCACAGATGCAATTTTTGACCTTTTGGTAAATTTATATGATAATCTTGATGAGGTTGGTGAACAGCTGTGTATCTTCTACGATATGACAAAAGCGTTCGACTTACTATCCCACGACACACTCGTTAAAAAGCTAAGCTTAATGGGTATTAATGGTAGCCCTTTGGAATGGATCGCTACATACCTGAAAGACAGATATCAAGTTGTAAGTGTTCGGCATCTAAGTCAAGATGGTCCTGACTCCGTCACTATCGCTCATCCGTTTCTCCTCCAATCAACACCGGCATGCCTCAAGGTTCGAACTTAGGCCCTGTATTATTCCTCCTGTATGTGAACGACTTACCTGAAACTATAACCACAGGTAACATTTGGCTGTTCGCTGATGACGTCTGCCATTTGGTTCAGGGTGAAGACCAGCAATCACTAAGGAAGAAAGCGCAAATGGGATTGAATGAGATGAATGACTGGTGCGACCAGAACAAATTGTTGCTAAACAGGGGGAAAACCAAAACCCCGTTAATTTATAACCAGAAATTACCAGACAGCGTTCCTCTGCTTCGCCTCCAAGGATCAAATATAAATATAGATTCTTCCACTAAATATCTAGGCCTAACCATCCAAGATAATTTAAGATGGCAGCAGCATATCCAACAAATATCTGCAAAACTAACTGCTGTGTGCTACATGGTACGGAGACTACAACCCCTTGTAGAAAATGACGTACTTATAAAAGTTTACTGTGGTTGCTTCCATAGCGTCATGAATTATGGAATAGTATGTTGGGGAGTTAGCCCTGATGCGCAGCGCATACTTTTGCTTCAAAAGCGAATAATAAGAACTTTTTGCAAAGAACCATATTTAGCTCACTGTAAAGAACTTTTCATTGATTTAAAAGTTATGACATTACAGGTCTTGTCATATACGAGTCTGCGCTGTTGGCTAAAAGAAAGCCTGAAGTTTTTAAAAAGAAACGGAGAAATCCTTAATCATGCTACCAGGCAGAAGAATAAAATACACGTAGTACAAGTGTCTTCCAGCTTAGCAAAAAAGTGGCCCTAGAATATGTGTGGGAAGTTATACAACGACATTCCATCGGACATTAGGAACATTGAAGATTTTGAGAAATTCAAGACTACTCTTAAGGAGTACTTGACGAAGAGGCCTTTTTACTCCATTGAGGAATTTCTAAAGAATGAGTAGGCCAAAACTATCATGACGACCACGGCACGAAGTGCTACTAGTGGGAGATCTTCAAGTATCAAGTATTTAGTGAATTATTTAAAGTGAGCTTTAGGATCATGTTTAACAGAAAGCAATGCCGCAAAGCCGACCTTAAATGAACGCTCGAGCCAGAAATGGCAGACAGTCAAACTTTGCATAAAAAGCATTTTGCCAAAATTTCAAAACGCAATAACTTGTGTTATATTCGACCTTTAGAGATCGGGTCTGTGGCATTCGAATCTACATTCAAAGAACTTTAAAATGATATACAATATGACATAGGCCAATACAATTTCCTCTACGACTTCCTCTAGAGGGCGTCCCCCGTGTTATGCCCATTCTGTAAATGTGGCAACATCGATTTTTTACATCTATTAAATGTCCTTAACAATAATCCAAAGTCAAATTTTGTTAGACTTTCAGTTTCAGTGCATCCTCAACCTGTTCAGAGCCTGGACTAGATGTTGAGGTGAAGTCGTTGACTCGGCAGTTACATTGTTGTCCTTGGGCACGTGCGGGTGACGGTTGGTAGTCTGGGCTCCAGCGGTGGCTGTTGGATCAGCTGACTGCAGCGGTGCTGGTGACGTAGTCGAGCTTGGAATCAGCGTTCCGGGGCAACACGTCACGAGGTGTGACGTAGGTGTTTGCTGTCGTATGGCGTCTTCGGCATCAGCTGGCCGGGTCAACGCTCTCGCTTGTACACAAGCGTTGGGTTTTACGCGCAAAGGGTTTATTGTTTCCGGTGTGATATTTTTATTTTTAACTTCTTTAGGGTTAAATCTTCGTTTAGGGTTATTTTGTTTTAAAGATTCTTGTATTGTTGGGAAATTATTTTCAAACTGAAAAATGAGTTGAAAATTGTATTTTTGACACATTCTAAATTTGTATTTTGTAATTTTAGCACTTGGGGTGTCATTGGGAGTTAGTCTACTTTTGTTCCAAAAATACCTGGTATAAATAGGTTTGTTTCCGCGGGAAGCCAATCGATTATGATTATTTTTAACGTGACTTCCCTCATTAATTAGTTTCTTTGAACACGTCCATTTTGTTTTGGACGTTTGAAACACTGATCTATGGTGTGATTGCTTCGTTTGCAATAGTTGCAATATTTAGTTGATTTTTTAGGGGTGGCATAGTTAGTTTTGACCCTATCGTTCCTTTTGTTGTACCAGCACGTTTCGGTACTATGATTGCTCATCCTACAGATGTGACAGAATTTCGAATTCTTAAATGAGGACTGTGATTGATTCGGTGATTTGGATGGGTATCTTTGTTTTGAGGTCGAATCCCTACGGTAAGGTCGATACTTATAATGAGGCGAAGGCTTTCTCGAAGAACGGTTTGATTCTCGGGATGTACTTCTACGCCTACTGGTTTCCCTACTGCTTGACAATCTTGATCTTGAGTTACCTCTACTGCGACCTACTTCTTTTCGTGATAGTTCTAAGGTTTCTAATTTCTCTTTTATGAGCTTAACATTTGATTTTAGGCTTGACAAATCTGAATCATCATAAGTTACTGATTTAGTTTGTGGTTTTAGTACATTTAAAACCTCGCTTTTCGTTTGGTGTCTTTTTTGATTTTTTGTTTTCAATAAAAACTGGGTTTCAATTTTGTAAAGATTGTCTTTTAGAGCTGCTAGAGATTTATTTTGAATCTTTATGACTTCATTGCAAATTTCCGGTTTAATTCCCTGAATTACGTACTCAACGATTTTCTTATCTGGCATATGTGGGTCAATTCTACGGCAAAGGTGGACGATTTCAAAAAGAAACTGCAATGGAGATTCGTTTTCTCTTTGCGTTTGATTTTCTATGTCCGTCTGAAAGTCTTCAATTAATGCTACAGGGCTCCGGTACATATTGTTAGACATGGGGCGTACTGAGAGGTACAAATGAGAAGCACAAGACTGCTCAAAATAACGTGTATTGAATAGCAGAAAAATAAAAGAAAGCAAAAATACAAAACAAACAAGACAAGATTTAATTTAAGTAATACAGTTAAGAATTAAGTTTGCCCTTTTCCAAACAAAACAACAAGAAGAAAAGGAGTATTAAATGTTAACCGAATTGACTCTAGAATTTGGAATACTAAATGCCTTGAAACTTTTGTTATCTTTTACTCAATTAATTATAAACCAAAACTCTTACTTAAAATATGGTAATATGGAATTTTCACCGAAACACAACACAACACTCACTACACGCACACACTCCACTTAACTTCGCTACCCCTAAATTCCTAATGATCTTCTCTTGTTTGAGATTCATCAATTTATGGTAAAAAATCTTGCTTTTTGTACTTATCATGGCAGCAAACCTGCATACTCTTTTCCCATGTTAATCATATGGAGAATAGGAACACTCCTTTATTTATGGACAGATATTGATGAAACTTATTATATGGTTCCATATGGTCGAAATAAATTGTTTATGCTAAAAACCTACTTTTAGTGTTATCCATGGCAGAATACCTGCATACTCTTTCCCTATACGTATCAGAGGGAGAATAGACTTTTATTTCCCTATTTATAAGCACGTGATAAAATCTTGCTTATAGGTTAATCTGGTCGAAATTAAAATTACTTATTTGGAAATTCGGTGAGTACGCACGCAGGTCTGCTGCGAAGGGGGGGGGGAATATTTATCAATTTAGAAGTTTGCTTCTAAACTCCAGTGCCACCGATCTCATTCAATGATGTATCGGTCTATCAAGCCTTAACACTCTGCTAAACACGAAAGACCTATATCGATCAGTGGTGCATTACTAAACAAGGAATAAAATCTTTGATGGTATATTTTCTTTTTTCACTTGATGACTCAATCATGACTATGAGAATGTGTACTGTCAATGAAAAAAGTATCGTTCAAATCAACATTTATGTTTAAAAGCGTCATGTGAAATATTAAGCTTGACACTAAAGACAACGACCCTGCCTACTAACTGCATGGTGTAACTTACTAGAATTCTTACCAGTTACTAGCAATGAAAGATAGTATTTTTAATTTGTTTATAGGCAGAATACCTATCCGCAACCATAATCCCCAATCTGGTTATAACAAAAATTAAATTTGATTTAAAAATATATCTTAGAGATTTGGATATGGATACGAGTTATATGGTCATTTACATCAGTTGTTAAAAGGCAAGATTCAATTATTAATACATTATGATAATCCCGCTTTAAGCACAGCACTCATAGTATTTATACAACGACGCCCGACATTTATTATACAATGAAAATAAGGGTAATCTTGTCTTTCAACTGTAAAGGAACATATCTTTACAACAAATAAAGACGATTAGTAAATAAATTAGAGAGAACGCATTTTAGAACCCTGTTAAAACTCCACTGTTATTTTAAAACAGTGCATGAACTACTAACACGAGTAATTACTTGCGATTGCTCTCTTAAAATATATTTTTATGTTTCATGTGAAAATAAATACTAGTTATATCCTGCTAAAACTGTCAAACACGAACCACTAAACACGTCTCGAGGCAAAACAATTTAGGGTCTATATGAGAGAAAATTATTTTTAAATCATTTGATTCCAATGGAAGATGAAACCACAACCCTTGGCTGTCCAACCTGTCCATCATCTGTCAATTGTGTCACCCAAAACATTCAATACCTGATTTTTAGGTAGGGGGTATAACGCAATCCTCATATATTTTAAATTAGTATGTCATTAATATGACACACTGGTATTAAATATTGTTGCGATCTCTCAGAAAAAAAAATAGTAAAGAGCGTTGAAAACATTATTTCTTTTCTTATCTTTTAAACCCGTAAATAATTACTATGGTGCCCGTATGCAAATTACGCAATTTGCAATATATTTCTTTCTGGTTATTAGAAACTCACATACAATACAATTCGAAGGAATTATATGACTTTAAACTTACAGTTATTATAAAGATAACTTTACATGTAAAATTGAATAAAGCCTATAAAAGTTAGTTTTACCGTTAAAAACCTTAAATTATTAAGGGGAAAATTGGAAAGGATAAAAATCAAAAAGGGGATGTTTTAACAATATATATGTTGATTATGCAGTGACAGATGATCTATTTTGCCCTTATCTGATTTGTTTCTAATGTATTGAATACTTTTGTTTTTGGTACATTGACACAATTGGTACTTTGGCATTCAGCCAACAGCCAATAGGCAACTGACGATGTATCGCCCGCTACTCTAATGTGGTACCTAAAATAAATCTAAGGTCAACAATATTGGCTTGCCTACACTAATTTTGAGATGGTTTTGTAGTTCTTAAATAACATGCTTTAAAATTAGGTTTTACCAAGCAAAGCCCATTATAATTTTAAAATGTAGGCCTACTATCTGTATAAATTAAATATCCTAAAACCTGGTGGTTTTCAATAAAACCATAGAAGCCAATATTTATGTTAGGTAATATTATTGTATCAAAATTGTTTTTAAATCTTATGGTAAATTTACAGTTGATCGAAAATGTCAGCACTAAATAGTGTTTTGCAGTACATCAATTCTGAGGTAGGGTTGTATTTTAATTCATGAATTCATAACATCTAATTACTTATACCTTCTTAATATTTTATATCGGTGTTGTGTTGGTTTAAATTACATCACAAACATAAATTTTATTCCTCATGAAAATGATATTTATAATTAAACTGATCCTTACATTATATAGACAAGTTGAAGCAAGACAGTGATGACTTTTCGCCATACATCTGGCAGCAGAGATACGACGCAGCAATCGGTCCCTCGGGAAATGGCATCGAGGCCAAAGCTAAATACAGAATGTCCACCATTCTCCTCTGCGGACTGTACTAGGTTATTGCGTATACATTCCGATACTTAAGGCACCGACACATTAAGTGGAATGTGACTAAAGAGTGAGTGCAAGGTATGACTGAAGATGAGAATGCAAATCAAGATAACATGTATCTTATATAAAACCAATTCCTTTTTGCATGTTTGTAAATGAAAGTAGAAGTGTAAAAATTTACAACATCCAGTCGCATCTCTTTTGTTTGATTGATACAGTACCCAAGTGCATAAAATTGGACATTTTGAATTAGTGCGGGTTTTACATTCTATACTTCTTAAATTTTATAACTAATAGTCAAAAAAGTAGAAATTACTTTTTAAAATTTAGTTGGACAAAAAAAACGTGAATTTGTTACTATCACCATCCATCAATCACCCCAGCTAGATATTCACTAAGATTATAAAACAAGATATTCTAGATATATAATTTAGCTAGATATTTCTAGATATTACAAACAATAAGATGTACCATTTTAACAAACAACAAAAATATTTAATTTTTTTATGAACCCGCCTTTTCATAACCAACTTATTAATGTACATTAGTTTGTATCTAGAACCCGATCCTTCTCGGGTTTGAGTGCGAACACAAGTTGTATTGTATTATTGGCTTGCTTTAACCTACTGAATAAACCTAGTTAAATTCTGTGTTTCAAAAGCTGAACATCTTGTACATCTGTGATATATCATTGCATCAAACAAAAAAGTTACAAAAAAAATTTTAAAATACGCGTGAGCTGTCGAGTGATCCTTGTTTAGTCATACGCTACTAAAGGTTTCAGGTCTCTTATGGGTCGATGTTCAAGAGTCATATTACGTCACCGGACGACAAGCCATCTAAAGCGATGACTCATCAGCCGGGGACACTGCACGTGCATACGTTTTTTTTTTTTTTTTTTTTTTTTTTTTTTTTTAATGACTGGCCAGTAATGTTTTTTGTGTTCTCGTTTCCTAAATGTCTTTCATTTGTCTGTACGTTTTTAGTGATTTTACGAGGTCCACATGGATAACCAATTGATGTCATTTGTTTTAAAATGGACCCATTAGAGGTCCTTGTTTTGTTGCGTGTGACCAAACAAGGATCACTTGACAGTGCACAGGAATTTTAAACATGAAATTTTAAATAGGCGTGATTCGGAGGCTTAATCGCCATAAAAAATAAATATATAAAAAGGCATACTAAAAATGTAGCGTTTAAGTTTTAACTCTTTTGTGCCTTACAACATATTATAAAACATTCAAAGTTCCAAATTTCTGTATTTTATTGTGGGCTTTAATGTCGAGGTATTGCTAAGAATTTTCAAAAGATGGCAATTTAAAAGGCAAAATAAAAGTGTGATGTGGGTTTGTTTAATATGATACATTTTAATTGTAATGGGTACTATTTGAATCAGGGAGTCAATATTATGTTATTAGCAGATTTATTGATAGTAATCAAGTAATCATTATTAAGACTACATTTTATAAAACTTAATATATCGAAGTTATATTCACTCTATTAAAATCTATTTCTTTTCACTTAGTAAAATGTATTTAATTTTAAGATGTGCATTTTTATCGAAATGGCGTAAAAGGACATTCAAGAGTTAAAATAATAAGATTATCCATCAGTTCCGTTAAGAACAAGCTTGTTGATCTTCAGTTTAATTAACTGACTAATATCGAACTGGAGTTCAACCTTTATCATTCTTTATTAAATCACTTTATCGATCACTCAATAGCACTTGTCAATTTAGAGCTACTTTATAATAGTGTTTAATTAAAATGGACCAATTTGAGTATTTTCCAATTATTAAGATAGAAAACTAATAAGTCTAACCATTTTTAAATTGAATTCCATATTTATTACATTTATTTATACTAACCCAAAAATATTTATCAATCATTTACTTTATTCTTTTTTTTTATCTAAGCCAGCAGCATTTTTTATGTTTTAACGGAGAACAGTCCAAACCCCTGTCTTGTTACTATCTAACATCGACCAATTGTTAAAAAGCATCATTAATAAATATCCCAATGACAAATGGCAACTGGGTCCAGAATCGAACCATTAAAAAGCTACCTTTCCTTAGCTAAGTTAAAAAGCTAAGTTTGAACAGGCAACCTTTTAATTCAAAGGTGAGCACTATAACCCCCCACCACCCAACCAGTTCTTATTTAATAATTTTAATTTTATGCAAAAAAGAACTATTTAAGTATAGTAGTTTCCAAAATTAGAGAGACTGGAGGCCGGTAGTCAAGGCGCGTCCTAATGCTTTGTTGACAAAACATCCCTTCTTGTAGCGCGGCCGACAGGTTAGGCACCGAAAGGCCGCCCGGGTCTCAGAGGGTTCTCAGAATTGTGACCACTGCCTAAATTATCCCATAATCGAACCAATGCACATACAATAATAATTTGCTGATTATGTATTGCGTGTTGATCAGACGATTAAAGTAAAATTTCAAACATTGTTCTGCGATGTTTAATAACCATTCTAAAAGTGATAAACCTCAGACAAAAGAGGAGTCACAACTGGACGCGAAAGGTTTTTAGTAGTGTGTTTTGGTTACCGCTGGCTCAGGTCAGCAACCCCGGAAGCCATGCGCCGGGGCACACAGCTTCCGGTCGGTTAGAGAATGTATTAGAGGAGGGGGAGGTACGCATAAATTAAAAGTTAGTTCAAAATTGAAATTCAATTTGAAAAGTGGGTTACGGAAAGTATGTCAAGGTCACCCCGAGTAAGTTTTAAAAAAGCCTATCCCGCTACCACAGGAAATAGTTCTGAGAGTCGAACTACCCGGTGATAGCGGGATAGGCGGATTTAATTTTCTTTGAACTTTATTCGTAAAAAAAAAAGAACAGATACAATCAATGTGCAAAAACAAATACAATCAATGTGCAATACAGGTTGAATTCTTGTGATGAAACATGGAGTTGTAAAAGCAAACGCCGACGACGAGGATGAGGTAGAGGCAGAGTCCCCAGATGACGTACTTGACGAGTTTGAAGAAACGGAATACCTCGAGTTGGTTTTGCCGTTCCAATTCCAATCGTTTAATTTCCAATTTCAATTTTTCTTCTTTCATCTTTTCCTCTTCCATCCTTGTGACGAAGGAAACTTCATCCATCATATCCATCATTAGTGTTGTTATTTGGTGTTTGAAATTTGGAAACAAGTGATGTCGATAGTTCAAATGTTGGAGACGGAATGAGAAGTTAAAGCGAGGAACGTTAGTTAAACGAAGAAGCGGTGGGGGGAATTTAATTACACCGAAGCGGTGGGGGAGTTGATTTACAACGAAGTGGTGGGGGAAGGAGGTTGCTCACCACTTGTTTCCGTACTTGCTGTCGTCGTGTCTGATTGTGGAGGTGTTAGCGGAGTAAGATTTAGCAAACTATCTTCATCAGAACTGTCAACCTTATCACAAATAGGACAGGCGTAAGTTATTTCCAGACTCATTTTAACAGTGTTGAATTTACTAACAATTTCGTGTAAAGTATTAAATATCTCTTGCAAATCTTCTTTAGAATTTACTTCGAAACTAGAATTCATTCGTGCCAACGGAGAGTTGTTCATCGTGCGAGAGTCGGTGAGTGAATGAAGATCGGTGCTTAGGAAGGAGGCCTATTTTTCGGTGAGCATGAGCTTGTTATTAAGTAAATAGCTAAGTTCCTCCTCTTCGTCTTTCAATTCAAATATCTTAGCTGAAGTAGTAGCCCTTGTTTCGTCTTCACTCGATGACGAAGAAAATCGAAACACCCTAGCTGAAGTAGTCGTTGTTTCGTCCTCACTCGATGATGAAGAATATTCACGAGGACGTAAATAGTGAACATCAAGTCTGATCCATCTCATAGGATATCTATCCATGACAGAGAGCAAATTTTGAAATATTTCCTCCGACTCTTCCCTGTCAGTTATTATATGTTGAAACTTGACGAAAGGCGATCCCATGTTGTTAGTCGGAGTGTTGGAAGTGAAATAATTTCAAAGGTGGATTCAATAAGATACAAAATTTAAACAAATGGTGGGGGGAAATCTAAAAGACTTATGGTAGGGGGAAATCTAAAAAAACTAATGGTGGGGGAAAGCTCAAGGTCATCCAATTGAAGTTTTAAGAAATAGTGTAAAACCGAACTTACACATTTGATGGTTCTACAGGATCGGAATACCAATCTGATCTGTATTTACATCTCATTATCATATGTGTACAAAAATCATTTTGATGAGACTTGGTGCGTTGACAATGAGCTAGATCGAGAGGATGAAATTTGAAACATCTTTGAGGACAGCATGTATGAAAATATCTTGATTTGTAAAATTTGAAGGTTCGCAATTCTGGTGGCGGTAGTTGTTTTGTTTTGCACTTGCAGTAACAAGATCCAAAAAATTCACATTTAGTGCAAGCTAACCCGTCCACCATCATTGGTCCTAAATCTGTACATTGTTGTTCACAACAGTAACGGGGTTCGTATTTGTATTTTTGTTCTTCCATGTTGACGCTGCTGTGTCCAGTGAAAGAATAAGAGCTTATAGTGTTGAATAGCGAGTTTTATGTACTACAAAAAGTGGTGGGGGGTAATTTCAAGGTCATCCAAACGAAGTTTTAAAAAATTATACCTTACTAATGTAAGGAATGTTGATACTTAAGAAGTTTATTTCTTTTTATCTTCTTCAGACTTTGTCTGTTTGTTTTCTTCAGACCTTTTCTCTCTCTCCGCTTTAGCCATAGCGATAAGTTCTTCAGTTGATAGTGGATGTACTTCAGGAAATTTCAAAATTAACTTAGCTTGATATCCTTCTTTAGTTAATATTTCTAAATCTTCAGTCATTTGTTCAACTGTATTGTAATCTTTTCCATAGATTTTTCCATCAAGTTCAATCATCATTCTGTATAACATCTTTAAAAATTAGGTGTTGACGCAGCGACAGTCGGGAAGCGAATGATTAGTTTTTACAAAAATATTACCCCACTTGACGTTGATCACGTGATTCCTTAGTTCTATTTGTTAAAAGTTATTTAACATTGGTAATACTTGTGGAATTTGATGTTATGTTGACCAGTCGGCGATGAAGATGTTGTAGGTTGTGTAGAAAGAAATACTTCATCATCGCAATATTTTGTTTTAGTAAACATCCTTATATTAGTAGCACTAACATCAACAGTTAAATGATAACCACCGGTAAGTAAAACTCGCATTTCGTTTGTTAAATCTTCAAGTTGTTCAAAACTTGTAATGGTGTTGGTATCGTAAGATGCACACTTAACCTTTAGGGACATGTTGAAGTTTTGTATTTAGTGATAGAGAGCGAGATGCGTACGGTGCGAAAGGTAGTCGTAGACTGATGAATTTCACAAGTTAATTTTCACTTTTATTATCACACAAAACTGGGTCAAGGTCATCCCGTGGAATTTTTAAAAAAGCAACATATTGCTATGTATAAAGACATAACAATATGTTGCTTCTTTTATTTTTTTCTTTTCTGTTTTATATTATCTTTATTGAGAAACCATTACAAACACATATATTTACAATATTATGTACAAAACTAATTAGTAGAAGGTGTTACATGAATAGTTAGTTCAGTTGAGTTGTTTCCACTCGGTCCGTGTGAAACCAAATAGAGTGCGCCGGGTTGAATAACACGAAGATCTTCATTTTGTAGAAGTTGTACGAATCGTTTCGGTAGGAATATCTGAAACTTCGGTTCGTCACCAACTGTATACGGCGCCTCGCTCAATGTGCAATTAATAGCATCGCCCACTGAAGTGTCCATCTTCTTGATTGTATGTATGATATAATGTTTTTCTTCTTTTAGTTCCGAACATCTCTTCGTTGGTAAGATTGTTGACTTCGAATGAGCGTTGAATTGATCAACCAAATTCTGAAGGAAGTTCTGCGATGCCATCTTAATGTTATTGTTAATCTTGTTGTTAATAATAATGTCCGTCGGAGATGTTGTCTCTTCGGAGGTTCGAGTAATACTCATGCTGCGTCATGGTAGAGCTCTCGCTTTTATTATCGATGTTACCCCCACCATTCTGTTGAAGGAAATTATTCAGGCGGTAAGCATTCTTCAAAGCGCACTGTGACCTTCGATGTTTAAAACTCTTTGATGAAATACAAAGTTCATTAAAGTAGCATTGGAAATCTCTATCCATCTTTGCATTAATCACTTCGTTAGTTGTAAATGATTGTATCCAATTAGCTTTTTCCAATCCCCTTGTGTAGATAGTTTTGAATTCTTTGCAATAATGATTCATAATGTGCGGCATCATGTTATAATTAATAAAACCTTCATCCCATCTTAAGTTGTGAAAATGTTTGTTCAACCATTTGTTTGTAACTTTCGCTTTAGTTGTTAGTCTACTGAATGGTAATGGAGGTTTAAATAAGTAATGATAAACTACAGATGTGTTCATATCCAAAATTACTAATTCTTTGATAATAAAGTTTCCATCATTACCTCGAAAAGCTTGAAATTCAATTATACCTCTTTTAACATCCATTAAATGTGGCGTATTAGAAAACGAAACCCGTTTGTTCATGATGAAGTCTCATCAGCAACTGACTATATACACGATTGTTCTTCTTTAACTTCTTGCGCTTCTTCGTCGATATTAAAGTTGGTGTGATAGTTGTTCAATTGTCTCCACATATCCACTTCTTGAGGTATTCGATTAAAAATAGAAGTATCCACAGGACCGTATAAAAGTGGAACGAAAGGTTGTCTGTCCAATGTATCAATTAGATAGTCTTTGATTATTGCACTTGAAAATATTAGTTGTTTTAAATATCTGGTGACGGGACCGGTAGTACAACTTAAAGTGTAAAATTCTTCTTTTGTCAAATGTAATTTTACATCATGTCTAGTTAAATCTCTGAAGCGAACGATATGTCCTCCACGATGTTTGACTATATCAACTTCAATATTTGATTCTAATAAACTTAATCTTGTTCTTCTTCCAAATGTGTTGTTACTTAAATAACATTCCAAAAGATGTAGATGTTTCATAAATGATTCCCAAGAAGTTTCAGTAAATGAAACCATTTTATTTCCATGATTTAAAATAACAATCGGTGAGTAATCCAATGTTTTTAAAATTCCAACTGATATATTTTTCGTCATGCATGCAGAAATGGGGTAGAAAATTCGAAGAAATACTTCTGTTAAAATATTTGTTGTAATGTTAACTTCAATCTTCTTTCTTTTTACTTCTTTTTCAACCTCTTCTTTTTCTTCTTCTTTCTTCTTATGTTTGTTAAACTTGAGGAATTCATCCATTTCTCGTTCAACTTGTTTTTCTATATCAGAACTATTATCATCATCAACCAGAGGTGTATTTTCTTCTCCGTTAGTAGAACTCATCTTGCGAACGATGCTTCCCATACGACGGTTGAAGATATAATGAAATTTCTACTCATTATTTTCTCTCTTTTATGTTTTTTGTTAAATCTTAAAATTTATACAATTACGTTGTACTAATTCTTCTTAAAGTACATTCTTCACAATTCCGGTTAGCGGTGTGTAAGTAACTATTTTATCGTGTAAAATTAAGCAGTATGCCGAAGTTCCATCCGCTACTGGTTCTTCAAATTCCATTTCAATTTTTATATCCACACTTGATGATTTTACCGATTCATTCTGTTTCGAACAATCGATTACAATTATCGGAGCCTTGGAATAATACTGGTCAGGTGATAATAGCGGTGTATTAGTTTTTCCATAGTATGACGATTGAAATCTTGCATACATATCGTATAAAATGGAAAAACGTTTTTTGCTGAACATTACATTTAAATTGTCATATGGAAAGAATTGAGAATTTAGGAAAACCTTACAATTCTTTATTTTACAGTGATCAAATTGACCAGCATTTGCAGTGATAACATCTTTTCGCTTAGTTTGAAAACCAAGTATTATATACCTTGCTCGTTCCAAGTAAGTTGATGTCTTGACGGTCCATGTTTGTCGTTCTGTCTGAGGTAGTGTAGGATATTCATGGAATTCCCAACTTCGGAATGGCATTACAATATCACGGTCAGATTTTAACTTCCTCAATAATACGATTCTATGTTCATCGGCCAATCTTACATGAGGTACTCTCCACACAACTTTATCCAACTGTAGTTGCCATTCTAGTTTATCTTCTGTAGTTGCAGGTTCTGCAAGTATCAAATCCTTGTTAGTTGAAGATCTGAGTAATACCAACTCTTGTTTGACATTTATTATTACTCGTTTGTAATCTTCAGCAAATCCCAAAAGCAATCGTAAAGGTACATGAAAATCAAAGTGACCGTTGGAAGCTGGTGTTATAGTGTCTTTATCAGGGGCAACCCATCCGGCGGTGACTATTGAATTCTTCTCATGCGGTGTTAATGATGTTAATCCTTTCAATGTCGTTGTTATACCAACCTTTTTTGTTGAATCAACCGTAACCCCTGATATTTCATATCTTATTTCATCAAAAAGGTATGCCATCGGGTTATTTATAAAAGGAACCGTTGAAGCAGTTTTTCCATCCAATTTAAGGACCCGTCCTTCAATGTACAAATAACTTTCGCACGGTAACGTGTAAATATCTTGTTGTTGAATGGGAATCCTTATTTCATCGTTATTGTTTAATTTTGATGAAGTGTAAGGGTTGTGCGTGTGATATTCCTTCTCCCATAGTGTTTCGTCGAATGTCGGTCCTTGAGATATATCCAGGATATCCATCGTTGTTAAGTTTCAATCCAATTTTCTGTAGAAAACGAATGTTGTCCGATGTTAACTCTTCCAATGTTGAGGAGCTACTGAGCTCCCGACCCTTCCGTTGCGGTTTAAATGTTAATCCCATGTCGACTTTTATGTTGCCGCTCTGATGTGTAACCGTATAGTAATTGTTTCTCCTCTAAAGTCAACACTAACACCGTCTTGATCCAATATGTTCAGTACGATGTCTGAAATGAAACTGGTGTTTAACGGTAGGTATATTAAGTTTTGTGGCTTTTCAACAATTTTAAAACCGGGAGCTACTGTTGGATAAAATGTATGTAAAATATGCTGATTCACTCCCTCTCTATACGATCCGTGTATAATATTACACGTTACATCGATACTATTTACTTTTAATATTGTTACAGTTGTATTACCTGAATGAGTTGTTCCAGGAGTTAAGATTTTTTTTGTTGTATCTGTAAATCCAAGTAAACTGCCAATCGAATGTTTCAAGCTGACATCAATATAGTATTTTGAAGTTATTTCTGCTTTTAAAGTATTATTGTTTCCTTTAACGGTGATATTTTCTTCTCCGAGTGTTTTCTGTAGTAATTGGTTTATATCATCAATTTCATAAGATCCAGTTGGAAATGTAATTATTTTCAATTCTGAATATTTTCCTGAAGCATCCTTAGTTTCATAATAATGTAGTAAATTGTTCTTTCCTTCCGTAACATTAGGAATTGAGTTGTAGGTAGTTAAATCAAGTAATGCCGCTTCCCATAATCTTTCTTTGGATAGACGCAATGCTGGGAACAGCGTACTTTTCAATGTGGATGAATTTCCACTCAGGGACACTGTATACGATGACATCTCAAAGCTGACTGACACTTTTCGCTAGAAACTCCAAACATAAATGTCCACATATTTCAGTATTGTCAGGTTGTTCCCTTTTATAGTTGTAAAAAATATTTTTGGAGTTTCGAAAATAATGTTGAAGTTCTTTTGGCGGTGGTAGATTGCCAAAACTGTCAAAGTAATAAACGGTTTGTCCGAGTTTTTTATAGCATACCCAATGAGTACCTGGCCCATAGGTGGAATCCAAATTTACTATTCCAGTTTCATTTTTCCATATTGTAATTGGTAATTCATCTTTCATAAAAACTCCTCGATAGAATGGTATTTTTAAACATTTTACATAATCATTCAATTGATGATTTGTTAAAGCTTTATTTGGAATTATCAATTGATTTTTCTTATTTAGTACACACGGTACGGTCTTAGGTATAAACCTGCTCCGTTTTTTACCATTGACCAAATAGAAGCTTTCTTTACTTTTGCTTTACGAGTTCTACGACGTCTCTTCCTAATGTTTCCTCCTCTTTTGGGAGCTCTTCTCTTTGCAGGTCTTCCTCTGCGACGTCGTCGTCTTCCAGCACCAAATTTAGCTTTTGTCTTCATGGCTGTAGTTACTGCCCAAGCCGATGCTTTTTCTGCAATACTTGCGTCACTTGACTTTACTCTTTGCCAAGCTTTTTCCGCTAGAATTTTATCCGCTATTGATCTATTCGTTGAATCTTTATACTTTGAATATGCTATGTCGTGTTCTTTGCAAGCTTGATCTAATTTATTAATTCCAGGATCTCCTCTTGCTAAACGTTTTGCCAACTTAGTTCCAGGTCCACAATATTGATAACCTCCGGGCAGATGTAATTCGTATGGTAAAGCGTCTATCGCTCGATTTACAACAGCACCAACAGGAATCCGTTTGAGCAGGGATAATGCAGCTGATGTTATACCACGTCCTCTCTTGCCAATGTCTTGACGACGACTGAGAGATACGGTCTTCATTATGCTGTTTTTATGTAACCAACGTCTTCACTCTATGAAATACTTTATGATAATGAATCCTTTTTTGTGTATTCTATACTTAAATATTCATAAGTTTTACTGGTATCTATCAATGATTTCATCTTTAATCCATTGGTTTCTCTGAGAATCTTCGATTTTATTGTGTTTCATCGATGCATTAATCAAATGATTATGCATATCAATAACTACATTACCTACAAGATTCATTACATACTCTACATTAGTAGCATCTTTGTTACGTGTAGGATTATCAAGATATGTGATACGTTTACCATTACATGTATACGCAGATGGATCGTTTGTAGAGGTTGCTATAACTTGATTAATAGTAGCAACATCATTCGGAGCTATTCCTGTTGATATGTTAGATATTCTTCTATTTTTTCCATCATATACGCTATTTATTTTATCTAAAACTATAGTTTGTTTTACAACAACACAATCCTGATCATCTTTACCAGATTTAACTTGGGTTAATCGTTTACCTTTACATATAAAATTAACACCAGTAGCTGATAGTTGTGGTACTTGTGTTAAAATAACAGCATCATGTTCTTCCGTGCCTAAACTTATATTTGACAATCTTTTATTTTTTCCATCCCACTTGTCATTTTTTAGTTGTAGTAAGGTAAACTTTTCACTTCCTTGCATAAACTCATCACCTTTCTTTGACACCACCTGATTTTGTTTAACAAAAGCGGATGTTCCTTTTTTCAAGCTTTCATTCATTTGTCTCACGGTAGCAGCATCCGATGGAGTTGAACCATTTTCCAGATTGGACAACACTTTTCCATGACAATTAATAACAGCACTATTATATAAAATACAATTATCCTTAATGTATTTTATATTAACACCATCACTTTCTTCTTTAGGATATCCAATATCGTTTATAGTATATTTATAGAAGGAAAATCCATCTTTTTTCTTTTCTGGTATTACAGAGTGCAAATAACGCTTATTAATTGTATCCGTATCCTCGGTTGGATCTGCCACATTAGTTATTTTATAATTTAAAGCATTGTACCTTTTTCCACTTTTAGTCTTTTCCAACAGTAAAGCGTATTCCATCGCAGTTAGAAAATAGCCTTTATTAACAACATCTCCATTGTTGACTGGTTTTGCAACATTAATAACCCTGTGAGATTTTGCATCATACAGTTGGTTATTGTCAAGTTTTAAACTTGTAGATGTTTCCTCCTTTACTGTTTTTAAATTTGTTGCATCTCCATCTTCTTCTGGATCTTTAACAAACTTTAAACGTTTATTATTTATGTTATAGTCACCTTCGGGTGTTTGCGGTAATCCACTTCTTTTTCTGTTTTCTCCAACTTGAACTCCTAACGCGGAGTATCGTCCGAACTTGTCGACGCTCATGTTAGAACTGACACATTATACTCCTGTAACTCTTATATATCCGCGGATAATTATACGATTATGCCGCGATTCCTAAGTTCGTCAATCAGAGCTACCCATTCATTATTTAAACCTGTATGACCGGCTTCCATGGCTTCATGCAATAGTCTCATTCTATCAACCAATTTATTGATGTCATTGTAGTAAATCACATTCGTATTGTATAGATTTTTCATCAATCCTTTGCCAGATGTTGAAGTATCTCCTTTACTCTTTTTACCATGTTGTTCAAGAAGTGATAAATCCATAAGTGATAAAGATTTTCTTTTCAGTGGTTGTCTCACCGCTGGTGCAGTACGTAATGTTGGCAATTTTCGTGGAGGAAACAACTTTTTTATAACGATGTTATATTTTGTTGCACGTGAACGATTAATCATTGCATCCTTTAAGTAGTTTCTTTTATGAGCGTTAGTATTTTGTAGAATCTCCTTAAAAACACTTAAATCTTTGGATGAATATCTTAGTGGTATGTTTTTAAAAATTAATTCATATAGTCCTTTTGTTCCTTTATATTTATGCTCACCAATAATGATGTAATCGTCTTGTGTTATTTCAAGCTTTGAATCGCCGATCTTTAATTCATTCCCATCAATTCTTGCTCCGTATACATGTGATCTACTCAAATTCGGGTTTGATTTCATGTCATGTAGCATTTTCATTATATATTTTCTTCCAAGAGGTCCATGTTGTAATATATCGCTACTCAATTGAGTTAAATTTGGAATAGATTGTTCAGCTTCAGGTATTGGCTGTTCTTCTTCCTTTTCAACAATTGGTTCTTCTTCTTTTGTTTCTTCTTGTTCACTAGCACTTGTATATGAATCATCATCTTCTTCTTTTTTTATTGCTTGTACTTCTTGTTTAGAAACTGGTAGTAAAACATCTCCTTCATAACGAGGTTTACCAATAGTTTCTGATATTTGTTTTAAAGGTTCCGTAATAGGTTTAAATGTAGTCTCTAGAAATTCTTCTCTTTCACTTAAACCCATCCTCAATGCACGATTTTTCATCCTAATAGAATCACTGAGTGATTTTATTTCTTTTAATAGTTTTTCTTGATTCGCCATGTTTACACTGTGAAGTTCAACGTGTAACTAGATGTAGCACTGGTAGTTCAACGCATAAATACAAATTTATCCAACCCTATACGATATCTACCATTTTTAATATCTTCTTCCTTCATAATAACGAGAAACCCATATTTCTCATTCCATGCTTTGCCGCACATCTCTTTAAATTTCTCAAATGTCATATCCGCATTTACATGATCATTATATATATGTTTTAAATTTGTTTCATCTTGCTTGAAGATGATCAACATATTTGCATTGTCTCTTATG
This sequence comes from Neoaliturus tenellus, assembly GCA_030545055.2. NCBI lineage: Eukaryota > Metazoa > Arthropoda > Insecta > Hemiptera > Cicadellidae > Neoaliturus > Neoaliturus tenellus. The sequence continues at coordinate 46,456,706 of CM061531.1, read as the reverse complement.
AGTTGTTTTGGAATCTTACTGTATGTTTGACCAATATAAATGCTATCGATATTATAATGTCTTCCCATAGCGAAGTAATTCCTTATAGTGTCGTGATTTTCACAAGACACATCATCAAAAATAAAAATAGAAAATGGTTTTGCTTCATTTGGTTGCATAATTGTTTCGCTGGCATTAAACTTGTAGAAATTCACTTCAGGTACACTTGCAAGTACTTTATCTAATAATTGATATTTTGGTTGTTGCAATGATTTTGAAAAAATGTATATATTGTTAAAACGCAATCCTTTAGGATTTGTTATAAGGTTAAAAACAACATTAGTTTTTCCACAATTTGAAGGACCAGTTATTAGACATCTTATCGTATTTGGTAGTAATTCACCATGTTTACCATGATTTAACTTATCATTGTCAACTGTCAATTCATCAATATTATTGATATTAAATCGATCTTTTTGTTGTACAATCTCCATCTTGTGTCAAGGTTAAACACACAATGAGCTATTAAATTACTATACCAAGTCTTTTGAAGGAATCCATGAATCTTCACTTTTATCGAATCCTAACCACCGGACTTTAACCATATCCTTTTTCCTTTGTAAAACCTTCTCAACAAGATATACATCACCGACATTTGATTTCAATAATTCATGTCCGTAGAATCCACCTTGAAGTAATTCACCCTTGTTATCCTTCAATAAGTAAGTTTCAGGTATAGTTGGTTGCACTTTATAAACTGTAAATACTTCATTAGTCCAATTTGGTAGATATCTTTTACTAAATACACCTTTGTATTTGCTTATACGAACTTTATCGTTGACCTTAAACTTTTTTGGTTGCAACCTTTCCAATTTAGGTGTTGTATTATTTCTGATGCGTTGTAATACAACTTTAGCATTAGCACTGTTTACTTGGATAGGTTTCATTCCGATGGTACGATGATATTTGTTGTTATATTCTTTTATAAGTTGTGGTAATATGTCATACCACACGTATGATCCTCGTTTTGAAAATTGTTTATACATCGCTCCTTTCAATGTTCTATTGAATCTTTCAATTATTGAAGCTTTAACTTCAGAATTTGTAGAATAATGATTTATTTGATATTTCTTCATCAAAGCTCCAAAGTCTTTATTAAAATATTCTTTTCCATCATCGGTCTGTAGATGTTTGATTTTGAATTTATTTCTTTGTATCGTTGTTTCCATAGCTTTAGTAACACTCTTACCAGTCTTATCCTTCAATGGTAAGGCGTCAGCTATTTTAGTAAAACAGTCTATAATTGTTAAAATATATTTAAAACCTTTGTTTAATTTACTGTGCGGTATCATTTCAATTAGATCAGCTTGATAAAGATCATTCATTCCCTTAATAATTGTACTTCTTCTGGGAAATCTTCTTCTTGCTGGTTTATGTAGTTCATTTACAATCTTGTCCTTCACACTTTCCATCTTTAGGTGTTGCTTTTACACCGCTTGTAAAAATACTGATCCGTACAATAGTTCATTCTCTTTTATATATAGTTTGAATATAGGTCAAGGCCATTTTCATATTAGTGTAAAAAAGAGGAAACATGGCATTGAGCTTGCCATGTCCCCTCTTCTTTACGGAAAGGAAAAAGAAAGAAGGTAGAGGAAGAAGAACAGGTTTACTGGTCGATAGGGTTCAGGGAGTAGTGGCCGAACGGTAAAGTATTAATTTTATCTTCTAAAATATGGCGCTTGTCATCTTTGTAGCTTAATGCCCACTTTGTTTGTTTGACACTAAAAAGTTGATGATTATAACTTCTAATAGTGTTGAACGTTGCAGTTGTTTCGACATCTTCAAACAAACATCTTTTATAATGTTCAAACTGTACGTTCTTCTTCAGGAAAGAGGTTTTTATTCCTTTGGCCTTTTTTGTGACTTGATGTTGATTCCTTTCGCTTATGTACAGTTGAAATGAATATAGTTTGGACATTAATGCTACAATTTCCATCATCGGTACACCATTTGTTTCATCCTTAAATTTTCCCAATACTTTCTTGTTTCTGTCGTTGTCGTAATTTGGATGGTCCTTGGGATAATCTGAAAAGTCGAAATCATCTTTATATATAAAGGTGCGTAAATCTTCGTACATGTCATTTGTTTTAATCCAGTAAATTAGTGCATCCGTATCCATATATGCAATACCAATGTTCTCTCTTCCATAATAGTTAACCATCTTCTTATAATGAAACTCGTACATGTGTGTCTTGGAAATATCTAAGATTGACATTCCAAGATACAAAGGACGATCCATTACAACTGACTTCTTGTTCATGGAAATAACAACTAGATTTTCATTAATAATTACAGATGAACCAAAGTTTGGTTGTTGCACTAATTTCTGTAATTTTACTGGATCAGTTACCAATTTGATATCCTTATGTTTCCTTTTGTTTTCCAAAGTCTTGCCAAATATTGCGTTGTTCATTAGTTTGAAGAAATCTTTTTGAAAACTTGATGTAGCGGCAGCTCTTCTTCTTGTGTTATTGTCAATGTACGGTTTTAACCAACAAGATTGAGAAAATTGTAGTACTCGATTAATTTTTGTAATTTTCACTCCCAAGTCTAAGGCCTGTTGTATCATCCAGTAGTGTCCAACATACCTAGACTTGTTGGTTAAAGTCATCAATAATTTTGGCCATCTTCCAGTTGGAGAAACTTCAGTCTTCGGAAGAAGTGGTAAATCGTAATGTTCGTCGTGAAGATGTTCGGGATATTCAAAATCGACGTCAAATATATAACCAGTTTCTCCATATTTCGGTATATCCATTATGTTTCCAATTGATTCTGGGTCTATCCATTTGAAATTATCATATGGAAGGGGATTCGACATTGCCCATCCGTATAAGTTATTTGCATCAAAATAACCCAAAAATGTTGTTGGTTTTGATGCATCATAATCGGGCAAATATTTGTTGTTCGCCTTAACATAACGTGTTACACTTTGCGTCAATCCTCCTCGAACTCCTGATTCTAACATCAACACCATATCTATATCTGTAAGAAGTTGTATTTTACAATTTGTTTCTTTTAACATGGCTTGCCACGCTAATCCAGGCGAAGTGTACGAATGTAGAGGGTCTAATCCATATGACGCAAAACACGTATTTCTAAATTCTTCCATCACATCACATAATAAAGTCACATCTAATTTAACATAGAAGTCTGAATATTCCCCCAATGTTTTAAATCCTAATTCGTTCCATACTTTGCATGCATGATCATAATCATCTTGAGATATATCCATGTCGTACAGTTTACTTTTAAATTCTTCTTTTGGAGGTAGTGATGTTTCATTAAATCTTTCTAAACTGTCTATGTAATCATATGGGAAAACTCCTTTTCGAAGTACCAGATCCAGTTTATCGCTGTTTACAATCTTCTTCGTTTCGATTAAATCTTGTTTCCTTAGGTTTTCAGAAAGTTTGGACAAACTCGACGGCAAAAATCGGTAGGAGTCCAAGAATCTTAATTTGACGTTTCCAACTTCTTTGGAAAAACTTATAAACTTCTCTGAAGTTTCAGCTAACACATCGATTTTACCGTCGTCTCTTCCTAATTCAGGTATTATAAAATGAGCGTCGTACCCACTGAGATTATGCAGAACCACAGGAATAAATAGTGGTAAACGATAGCTCAAGTTGCATTTATTACAAGCAGCACCTCTGTAATAACCTGTGAGGTGGTCGTGATCTTTAACTTTATAATTCTCAATAGTAAAATCATTTTTGCACAAGAAACAGTGAGTCGCATTTTCATGTTGAATTTCTTCTTCTTCGTCCATCGGTTTCATTGCTACAATATCTGTATATAAGCTTTGTGTATTTCTAGCTATTGAATATAGGTGATCAAGAAATATTTTTTCCGCATTTTCACCACGATATACTAGAGGTTCTGAAGTTAATCCATATCTGTTTAAATGTTCTTCTGATAATGTTGATTTGACCATTAAACAAAAACTGTTTGGTTTGTGCATTTGATACTTTACACTTTTTCTTGCTTCACAATTTTCATCTTCAACTGGAACAAGTGTTGATTCAAAATCTGCATACACAACTAAAGGGATACGGTATTGATGGTGAACTTTTTCAAATGAAACGAATGCTCTGCTTTGCGGAGGTAAAATAATCTTTGCTTCATAATTATTGTTACATAATCTTTTGTGCTCTTGTAACCATTCTCTTCCTTGTCTTCCTTCTCGTTGAAAATTAAAACATCTCTTGCAAATCAACTTTTTATTTCTATTTTTTGAAAGTTGCTTATTAACAAGAGAGTCAAATTTCTTTATGTACACATAGTGAGAGACATCTCCTCGCGTTAGTAGTAGTAAATCCGTATGATCTGGTAGCTCTTCTTTTGCAATACGTAAAGGATACACTTTGTTTGAACTATCTAATGCAAAAACATTAATAGACGTGCCGGGATTTTTCTTTTCAAACTTTGATATATCTTTTGTAGAAACGGGATACGTTATTCCTTGAAAGTTATACCTGTGTCTTGCATCTTCATATTCTTGGTTGGGTCTACATGGATTTCGTAATACAAACTTTGACGTCATAGCATAACGAAAACATTCATTATTTTCATTTTGAACATTAATACAAGACTTAGAATTTTCAATTCTTTTTGGCAAAGGAATGTAACTAGATCCCATTAGTCCGTATCCATGTTTGTGAACTCTTATATCTAATCCTTCAATGCTTGTAAGACTCCATCCAGATCCTCTTCCTTCGTGTTCCTGAAGTTTGGTTAATATTTCTTCTATACAATTTTCTACTATTGAATCAATGTCTGAACTTCCTATGATGGTTCGGTTTTTTGTTATGAATCCTCTTGGTGATAATTCTTCTTGTACATTTATAAACATAGCTTCTAGTAATAAACCAAATTTAAGAAAGTTCAATCTTTTCAATTCATCTTTTAAAGTTTTACTTATAATTGGTTTTGCTTCTTCAATAAATTCTTCTAGATTTAAGTCTTCATTTTGAATTTTATGATGCATTATGACTTTACCAGGTAATGCAAATACTTGTAGATTTGGTAAAGTAGTTGAAGGTCCTGCTAAAATTTCATCTTGTTCTTCTTGTTCTTCTTGTTCTTCTGCGTTGTTGTGAAATAGTTCTTTATGTATTTCTAATAGAATATTATCGTTGAACGATTCCGAACATTTATCGCAACGATACATGTTTACTCTTCCAAATTTCGCTGAGAAATGAAATGGGCTCTTTTGTTCCTCCTTTTATAAAGGTTCCCCCACCACTGTTTCATCTTCTTCACTATCCGAGGAAAATAGTCTTCTACAAACCGATTGTTCATTCGTATTTTCTATTCCAGTTGGAGTTTCAGTTTGTACTTCTTCATATTCAAACGATGACGAAGATTCTGATATTACTACGCTTAAATCTTCATTCTCCACATCATTGATGCTTTCAACTTCTGATGTTATTAGATCTATATCCATATCATCTACGCTTTCTACTTGTGATGTTTCACTGATGTTATCCTCTTCTTCCATATTTAAATCTTCTAGTTGAATTTTATACAATATTTCAACAAGAGGTTTCCTTGGATAATCGGTGTTGTCCACAGGAGCCATTTCAAGTAAATGAGGAATAACTTTTTGCGATTCGGCTTATATGATATTTTGATAAGTATGTCAAGGTCATTTTAGATTAAGCGAGAACTGGGAATAGATCACTAAGCGGCATGTTATTTCATTACCACAAAGTGATCTATTCCCCATTCTCTAAGAAGTGTTCAATCAATAGTCAAAGTCCAAATCCATTTCCTTTTTTATTTTAATCTTTTGTTACATAGTTTATTGGTTGACTGTTTGAATTTTCAATGCGTTGTCTTATTATTTGTTCCAATTCTTCTATTTTTGCCTGTTTTATCATTAGTTCTGTACGTAATTCATTAATGTAATCAGCCGCTTTGTCCACCGTTCTTGTTCGTATTTCACCTAACATAACACCAGGAATCAATCTCTGTAGTCTGTAAAACTTGAACTTTATTCTAGACTCTCTTGCTTTAGCCATTTCTCGAAGCCTTTGTTTCTTATTGTCTTTACTTGTAGTCAAGTCCATACTCGTTACAAGTTCGCTTTCGGAATAATTCGACTATAGTAGGCTCGTCCTTTATACATTTTCCCCCCACCACTTTCAATTTCCCCCCACCTTACTAATATAGGTCAAGGTCATCCGATATAACGCGAGAACGAGGAATAGAGCACTAAGTGGCATGTTAGTCCATTACCACAAAGTGATCTATTCCTCGCTCTCTTTTCTACATCTAATTTTTTTGGGTTTTGCTAATTTTTATACTTTTTTTGTTGTTTTTCTTTGGGAGGAAACGTGTGTGCAGATGTTACTTATGAGAATGTCCATTCTTCTTCAACTCTTCAATAGTGACCAATAATTTTATCAAATATGCGTTGGTTTTCTGTAAAGTCTGTATTCTGCTACATCCAATTTCAATGGTAGGCACCATTAATTGTAATTTTGTCAATTCTATCTTTTCTCTCTTATATCTTTCTTTCATTCTTAGGTTTTTTCTTAGTCTTGCTGAAGATGGTGTTATTGGTTCATACATACAACTTGGATATGGCTTTGACATTTTCAACACTGATGTAGAAGACACTTGCAGCTGTTGATCTTCATAGTAGTTTGGTGTTGGAGTAGAAAAACATTTTGATTCTGGATTTTGTTGGCAATCTGAAGTTGAAAATACAGGTGTTGCAGAAGGATCAGCCATCTTTCACTGTTGCCGTACAAAGTGAATTCTTCTTTAAACTTCTGCTTCTTTTATCACACTTCCCCCCACCACCGACTTATATATTCTTCCCCCCACCATAATAATACATACTTGTTTCTCACACTTTGTACCATACTTCTAATGTGACGTCCACATCTTCCTCCTTTAAGTATTTTATAAATTCCGGGCTTCTTGATGACACACCAGGCATATTTAGATAGCTCATCACTTTGTGATGGCTTTCTTCATTATGTATATAACAATATACTTGCATCAACTTATGTTCTTGTTCTTTTGACGATACGAAATTTGCAACTGAAGTCCATTCTTCATATTTGATCTTGTAATGACGCACTTCAAATTCCATTATGTTTCTTTTAATTCCGAAACAATAATAAAACTCTCCTCAGACAACCTGTATTTATACACGTTTCCCCCACCTAGCTATAACCCCCCCCCCACTATTTTCCCCCTCTCCTTTATACGTGGAAGGGGTATTATGGTTTGAATGCACGATACTTAATAAATTCAAACAAACACTGTGCACAAATGTTGCAAATTTTATTACATGTTTGAAATTTCATTATTTGAGCTTTTACAAAATGAACTAACCTACCTCCATCATCTTGGAATTGTTCAAAATCTAAAACAGACGCTTTTCCACAATCATGACACATTTTTGTACCGTCTTTAAAAGTATAAGCAAGATAAATAGCAAATCCATAATTTTCTTTCTTAAATTCAATGAGCATTTCACGAATTGCTTTAGGTATTTCACACTCATTTGCTCTTATGATGTAATGGTAAAGAAACCCATTATTGATAATTTCTTGTAAACACAGAACTAACAACCTATCCATCGTGTTAGACTTAAACTGATAGTCACATCTAAAACCTTTTTCTTATATGATTTTCCCCCCACCACTTTTATATAGGTCAAGGTCATTGGATATCAAGCGAGAACTGGGAATAGATCACTAAGCGGCATGTTATTCCATTACCACAAAGTGATCTATTCCCCATTCTCTAAAAGGATTGTTTTGATAATTTAGATTCCTAATATTTCTTTTCCTTCCTCCTCACCTTTTTGAACTGTAGTATTACCAGACATGTGTGATATTAATTTCTTCATTTCCCGATTTTCCATTTCCAATTTCTTCAATTTTAAATCTCTTGCTTCAACTTGTAGTTTTAAATACTTGATGTAACTTCCAGCCCAGTGTAGAGTTTTCAATTTCGGTGCTCCCATTGCAATTCCGGGTATTTGAAATTGTAGTCGATTAAACTCCATGTTCATATCTTGTCGGTCTTGTTTTTCCTTTTCTAGTCTTTTTAATCTTTGATTCTCCCTGAACAAAGAGGTTGGATCACAAGGAATATGACGAAACATTTTGGTCAACGATATCTTGAAGAATAAGCTTCTACGCAGAAAAACCAACACATTTATGCACTTCCCCCTCCAACTTTAGGCTAGTAGTGGGGAGAATTACATTAACTTAATACTTATTTCCACTGTTACACTTGCTCCATTTTCAAAAAGGTATGTGTAAAATGGTTCTGGATACTGGTATTTTTCACGTCCTATATTTTCCTTAAGAAAGTTGAAAGCCAGTCTTTTCGAATATTCATTATGATATACTTCTCTTAAATTAACAAGAATTCCATCTTCCAGGAATTTCACTTGAATCATTGGTATTTTGCTGACATCATCTTTGTCTATCAGGGGTAGCCTGTAAGTGAACGTATTTGGTGGTAGACGTAAGGTTCTATTAAGTCGAGAACAGAATACTTTGAACATTTTCTGATCACTAATTGCAATTTCATGAATACCTATCATTTTATAGTATGAAGGTTCAAAAGGTACAGCACAAAACGTTTGTACTTGACAGTTTCTTGAAGAAGATGGTGCGTTAGGATTGAACATTTTTAGTCAACAGTTTCCTGACGAATAAGCTTCTACGCAAATAACCAACACATTTATGAACATTCCCCCACCAACTTTAAACTAGTGGTGGGGAGAATTTTCCCCCACCACTTCTTCAAGATTATTAATTTCAATTTGAATTACAACAAAAGTATTTGATGCAAAATCCCAAAAAACAGAATATGGAACAGTTTCTTCTACATCTTGAGATTCATTTTGCGCTTCAACTACTTCCATCATTGAAGGTTCTTGATCAATTTCTGTTACTTCTATCGCTTCTTCTACAGGATCTTGTATTATGTCGGTTGTTTCAACTTCATCTTCTTCTTCAACTAACGTAATATTTCGTTGTTTTACAATTTCAATTAATTGTATAAAAGAAGTATCTCTAGGAGACATTCTTAACCATACATGCAGCTCCAACAAATGTTGACTTACTAATAATAAAATTCGCAATTTATAGGACTTATTTAAAAACAATAAAGTGGGAGGACTACCTTAGTCCAATTCGGATTCGGATTCAGAAGACAGTAAAGGTGATATGGGTGAATCCAATGATGAATCTAATATGTATATATCAATTGCTTCTTTAACTATGTCTTCGTCACTATCGTTTATCATTTCTTCAAAGATTTCTTGTTCAAACTGTTCCATTTCTTCTTCATCCATCGTTGAATAATTATCAGTTTCGTTATAATTTTCCTCTATATTGTCTTCTTCCATTTCGTCTGTACTGATATAAACATTTTTAACTTCAAAATAATTAACAAATGGAGTATCTTTAGACAACATATTTGTTCACCACTTCTTTTACCTCGAATAACAAACTATATATTGCTTTCTTAGTCTTATATTCTTTTACTCCCCACTCTTTTGCACAATATAAGGGAAGGTGGGGGAGAGCGTTTTGTAGTTATTCTTCTCTATCTAGGTTAAATTTCATTGCTAGCACATCTACTATAATTTTCTGCTCTTCAACTTTATCGCGAATAAATATTGTCCAGGGAAATAGTTCATTAATATTCTTGATTGTTACTTTTATATCATACAAATAATCAATATGTCTTAGTAATGAAACAATAACAACAACTCCTATCCCATTGTTCGCCATAATTGTTTCTTCAATTTTAATGCGTAAGTTTGTTATTAAACTCCATATATTAATATCATTGGCTGTGAAACCATCAAGTCTAGTACTCATCTTGACGGTGCAAGTACAGACTAAAAACCTGGAGGTTCATAGTCCGCCTTTTATGAGTTTTAAAAATGGGGAGGGGGAAGGAATAAGGATTGGGAGGGGATAGGGTGGGGGGTGAGGGAAGGTTTGTGTGGCTATACTAGCCACTACACTAGCCACATTAGACCCAAGAGCCCACTTGTGCTACAAAGTAGCCACCAATGCTAATATTTTCCTCGTGACACCTCAGTATATCACCCCGCCAAATCAGCATACGTTCTCTAGTATTGGATGTTACACAAAAGAACTTACTATCATGATACAGAATAGCTGAACCAATTATAATATTATATCCTAAATTTAGCCATTTGTGCGCTTCCGAAATGAATCTGTCTACCATATCAAGGGGATCTAGTTCATTGAAATAAAATGGTCTCATTTGTTGATCAAGTTCAATGCGAATTTCATTGTCATCTTCACTCTCACTGCTACTATCATTTTCATTCTCTTCATTTTCATTCTCTTCATTTTCACTGCTACTATCATCTTCATTCTCACTGCTACTATCATCTTCATTCTCACTGCTACTATCGTAGAAATCTATCGGATCTTCTACATGTTGATGGTAAACATCAGCAAATTCGGAAGGATTGAACTCTTCATTAACGTGAGGAAGCATTTTAAAACACAATAATGCTGTCAAAGACAAAACAAAAAGTGCGGCACGTGAAAGCAGAATGAAGGAGAGAACAACGCTTGCTCCACTTATATAGCAGTATGCAAATGAGGAGACTGGCGTGGGGGGAGCGTGACGGGATTGGTTCAATTCAGTCCAGTTCATAGCGGTGTAAAAATAAAACGAAGAAGTGGATGCGGCGCATGCGCAATAACGTGAAACCAAGGTTTGAGGTTAGAACTTTCTAAGCGCAGTAGCACTAAATGGGGTAATACAGACTCGGCGCATGCGCAATAGCATGGATTGTTCCGATCCGAAGAACTCGTCTTTCCAGGCGCAGTAGCACTGAATGGAGTAATACAGACTCGGCGCATGCGCAATAGCATGGATTGTTCCGATCCGGAGAACTCGCCTTTCCAGGCGCAGTAGCACTAAATGGAGTAATACAGACTTGGCGCATGCGCAATAGCATGGAGTGATTCCGATCCGTATACTAGGGTTTGAGGTTAGAATTTTCCATGTAAGCTGCCATGTTTAATTCAGTTTAATTAGATGGAGTTAACAACCGGTCATAACCGGCCATTAACCCGAAGGAGTGGGGGAAGGGGTGGGGGAAGGGGGGGGGGTTCCGCTTGAGTGAACACGGTTTCCGCTTGAGTGCTCATGCGGAACGGATCTTCCCACGCGATAGTCAAGGGACCAGAACCTTCCTTCTATTACTACTACACGGATATAATTGGCCGCGTAGCAGAACTTATTTCTGCTAAGTCGCATGTAAGCTAAATAGCTTACATCCCTAAATTTAAGTCTTAGGTGGCCCTGAAAAGGGCCGTTTGTCCCTATGGAGCTAAACTCACACAGGGACTTCGGTGTGTACCCACTTGTATAAAGGATTTGCGCAAATATCGCATTTATCATTTGGAAGATTGAACTTGTATGCCCAATCATAACTTCCTTTGTAGGTTCCACCTTCATTTAAAAAGAGTCCGAGATTAGAATCTGTTGCAGCCAAACCGCACTCACAACACATTTGAGTTCCATCTTGGAATTTCCACCAAAAGTATTCAATGTATCCAAAGTTTTCTTTAAAAAAGGAATACAGAACTTCTTTTAGTGGTGCTGGAAAGTTTACATCATTAAATGCAAATTCCAACATGTCTCCATTTGCAAGGATCTCTTGCAAGCATAATGTAAATAGAGTAGTCATAGCTACGTTGTTGCAGTAATGGCCTCTCGGATTGGAATGAAGACTGGAGTAGCGAGTGAGTAGACAACCGGTCATGACCGGTCATTCACCCGGAGGAGTGGTAGGGGAAGGAGTGGTGGGAGGAAGGAAAGGAGGGGGGGGGATTTAATCTCCATTTTTTATGGGGGGGGGTTCCGCTTGAGTGCTCATGCGGAACGGTCATTGACCCTTCCTAACACAGAACCTTCCTTTCATTACTACTACACGGACAAAACTGGCCGCGTAGCAGAACTTATTTCTAAGTCGCAAGTAAGCTAAGTAGCTTACATGCGTAAATTCAAGTCTTAGGTGGCCCTGAAAAGGGCCGTTTTTTTGCCTCATAAGGCAACGCTTACCAACTATGAGCTATAGCTTGGAAGCAAGGGATTGTTTGAGGCTCATGCCGCAATGTTGTGCAAAAACGATCGAGCCACCAGTACAGATCGTCAAATCCTAGAGGTTGTTGAAATAACAAGCTGTGTTGACCTTTGTCGTCGGTCACAAAGCTTGTTATTTCTAGCACATCACCATCCTCTATGATTTGCAACATTTCCCTGAAAACCCCATCAAGAGACAGACGAGGGTTTCGGGGATCCGCGTAAATTGTAATAATTTCATCGTACTGGATCCGGTATGGGATCTCAAGCCTGTTGTTGTCACCTTCGGGTTCCGAAACCTCGTAGGTGTCAACAACGTGCTCATGGAAAACTGGTGTCTCGACCGGCGGCATCGCTGTCTGGAGTCGGAATGAGAAAGCGAGTGTAACGAGTAACCGTGACTGGAACTGTATAATGAGTCCCGGTCATGACCGGTTATTAACCCGAAGGAGTGGGAGAAGGAGTAAGGGAAGGGGAAGGGGTAGGGGTAGGGGGGGGGATTTAATCTCCATTTTTTATGGGGGGGGATTTAATCTCCATTTTTTATGGGGGGGGGGTTCCGCTTGAGTGCTCATGCGGAACGGATCTTCTCACGCGATAATTGTTGTGTGCTAATGAAGACTAATTAACTTGCAAAACAACAGTCTCTCTCTTTGAATGCTGATGGTATTTCATTAACACACAATTCCTTGCACGCTATGTGAACCTACACCGCCAAAACAATGCAAGTCAGAGAGGTCATATAACTGTACATCGACCTCGAAAAAGTAGGTCACGGGACTTAGAGTGTTAAAAAATAATGGGGGAGAAACACAATGCTATAACGCATTGTGTTTCTCCCCCATTATTTTTTAAACAAAATTTGGAAAAGACTATGTGAATTTACTGTTTACGCCCCCACCTTGTAATACGATCCTTTTTATCCCTGAGGAGAAAGTCCTGAGAATCTAAAGTGTTAAATCTTTTCTCTTTACACAAATTGTCACAAACTTTAATTTGATATTTTTTGCCGTTACATTTTGCCAATATGTGTTGGTGGTCAACAACACTTAGAAAAAAATATCTCAAACCTTTCTTAAGCCTCTCTCCTCTGACGGATATTATTTCAGAATCGTCTTCAACAGTGGGGGTTTCTGCCAGTTGTGGTTCGGAAAGATGTTTAACGACATGTACACGGCAGAAACTCTCGTTCTTAACACATTTCCTTCCACAAGCTGATCCTTTCTTAATTCCCCTAGTGAGCATTTCAGGGCAAGTAGTGGGGCGGCTAAATGCCCTACGACGCTCTTCTTTTAATAATTGGAAACGCTCTGAAGGAGCAGACCTGGGTGGTTGATTTTTAGGATAGGTGTGATCTTTAGGAACTGGAAGTGGTGGAGTAGGAGGCATTGGTGAAAGTGGAATAACAGGTGCACTTAGGTGGTGAACTAAGGTTTCGATTGATGGTTCGTTAGATCGAGGAGCTGGCTTCTGCGGTGGCGGCATGGAGTCATTTGAAGACGAAGGCGGTGAAAATATGCTGCGAGATGCGTTATTGCCGGCCGGAGGAAAAGGAGCTCCAGAAGTTGAAGGCGTGGATTGAAGTTGATCCTTACACCAGGCAGGAACATTTTTCAGACGAAGAGTTTTCTTCACCGGAGTTGAAACCGTAGTAGAAGTTGTAGTAGTAGAAGTTGTTGTAGTAGAAGTTGTAGTAGTGGAAGTCGTGGTAGAAGCCGTAGTAGAAGATGTTGGAGGCAGAGATGACATGGTTACAAGTCTGTATTCGCAGCGTAACGTCTGGAATCAGAATAAAACGTTAGCCGTAGTCGGTGCGTCTTTTATAACGGTATGTTAATGAGAAGGGTTAGCGACCGGCCGTGACCGGAAGGTGGAAGGAGTAGTGGGGAAAGGAGTGGTGGGGAAAGGAGTGGTGGGGAAAAGGGGGGGGGATTAATCTCCATTTTTTATGGGGGGGGGGTTCCGCTTGAGTGAACACGGTTTCCGCTTGGGTGCTCATGCGGAACGGTCATTGACCCTCCCGAAAGTGGGTCAAGGTCGTTCAACATTTATAAAAAACCAAGGTGATGGGAACAGTAGTAACTGTTCCCACCACCCTGTTTGCCTAACGGTTCCCACTCCCAACCCACTAGTTACGTTCTGCAAGGGCCATCGATGCAATTTTGTTTGGCCCGTCCGGGTCCATCCGTAACGGGCCGGTCCGGGTCCGTCCGTAACCGTTAATTCGAAGGGAAACTGGAACAGTTAATGCAGAAACGCAACTCTAACACCCACCCAACTAAACCCACCCATAATATTCCTAAACAAAATGCAAAAACCTAGTCCGCAATTTGCGGATGTCCCACCCCTTCTAATTGAAGTTCAACGGAACTTCTGAATTTACAGTTAATCTACCCCCTATCATCTAGCTGTAAGGCAAAACAACAGATTATTATTAAAAACAAAATAATTCAACACAACCAAAATACCATCAATATTCTTAAAAATTAATACACCTTAAAGCTAAACACAACTTATAACTAACATCGCAATGCGCATATTAATTCTTAAAATAAGTGCACCTTACAACTAATACACACACACGCACACTACATTGCATTAAAAAACGCAACGTAGTATAAGAAGTTCAAATATATATAGGCCTACTATATATTTGAAACCTCTTACCGAATCGCCAACGACTTTTCGCTATGAAAATTCGTTGACGACTGACGCGAAGATCAGGCTCGTATCGCTCCTCAGATTTTGAGAGGTGGGGGAAGTGGTGGGGGAGTGAAGCACAATGGTGGGAGGAATTAGCGCATGCGCGGTACGGTTATTTTCACTCCAGTACGGTCCAGTTCGCAGCGGTATAAAAGTCAAATAAGGAGTCGGAGCGAAACCAAGGTTTGAGGTTAGAACTTTCCATGGGAGCTGCCATGTTTAATTCAGTTTAACTAGATGGAGTCAACAACCGGTCATAACCGGCCATTGACCCGAAGGAGTGGGGGAAGGGGTGGGGGAAGGGGGAAGGGGGAAGGGGGAAGGGAAGGGGGGGGGGGGTTCCGCTTGAGTGAACACGGGTTCCGCTTGGGTGCTCGTGCGTAACGGATCTTCCCACGCGATAGCCGTTATAAATGGAGATTGTTCATCGCACCGCGACCATTAATTAACTCGCATTTGCGGTGTTCACATCCTTCCTACTCATTATATATACGTTTCGCCAACTTCATTATACAAGTCTAATTGCTATTAACCTGAAATTTCATTTACATTAGCACATGTCGTCCTGTTTGAATCACCTTCGCGTGCTCGACGTTATATCTCATTCATCTGTCTTGTTCTCACTCCTACACGTCTGACATACTTCTTGTGATGGATACGCAATGTTTGAAATTGAAACTTTTGCGGACACAACATATATTACGGAATGATTCCAAACCATCAGTTTCAAAGACTAAAACGAATTTAACAAAGGTTAGGAAGAAGTTAAGTTTTAACCCGTTATACTCGGCTAGAACTCCGCGGGTTAACGTTGACGATACTGTTATTCACAATATTTTACGTTCGATGTTACGTTTCTACAACTTCGAACTTGTTACACCTATCGACTGTGTTCAACAGGTTTTTCTATTTCATCCCCACCATTCTTTATATAACCGCGCCCACGACAATTCCTGCTTCATTATTCTATACGCTCTTCAACTAACAACAACTCCGCTCTAAGTTACGCTACACAAAAATGGATACGAACCAGGAACAAGTACAAGTTCACGAAATATCATCTACTACCCACCCAAGAGAGAATCCTCCGAGGACTTCGCCTCCACCGAATCCACAGGACCCCGTCCAAGATTCGGATGTATCTTCGACGGCGAGGAATGATCTTGAAGCTATTCTTCGGTCGCTCGTCGGTTTCGACTGACCTGTACGACGATCAACATTAAACTGAACTCTTAGCAGTTCAGTCTTTTTTAAAACTCCCTCCGGTTGGCCTTGAAACCATTATCCCCTCTCCTTTTTCGACTAACTTCTACTTGTGTTCAACTGTTGAATTTCGGTTTTGAACTGACTTTTACTTTATGCGCAGGTTTGCTTCAAACGCGAACCCTAACCCCTCCCCCTCATTTAATAACCGACCGGAAGCTGTGTGCCCCGGCGCATGGCTTCCGGGGTTGCTGACCTGAGCCAGCGGTAACCAAAACACACTACTGTTTTTTTTCGCACCTCGAATAAATTTTCCGCTGGAGCATTTTCCAGTGGAACTTCTTGGTCGATTTCTGGTGCGTCCCGAAGCGAGTTTAGTGCCGATATGCGTTTAACTCGGTTATGACTAATTGGGAAAGCTGCAGAGAGCGTCCAGTTGTGACTCCTCTTTTGTGTGAGGTTATTAATTCCTTTTTAGATTGGTTATTAAACATTGCAGAACTTCCCAAGACCCGGCGTCCTTCCGGTGCCTAACCGGTCGGTCGCGCTAGAATAGGGGATGGTTTGTCAACAAAGGATGAGGACGGGCGGGGACTACCTGCCTCCAGGCTCTCTAATTTTGGAAACTACTATATAGTGGCTTTAGTTATCCAGGGATTTCGTCAAATTTCTTTAATATGGAATACTGTAAGTAATCATAGTTCTTCGCTATATACCTAATGCTATATTGGTATTGGTATTAAGGTATATATAAAGGGCTAATTTTCAGGGGGTTGCCAAACGAGTGGCTGAGCTTTAACAACAAAGGTCGAAAGGTGTTGCAAGCTGGCCCGGTAATGTCATAAAATGAACATAAAAATTATCGAAAAATTTTGTATATTATTAGTACATTAGTATACTATTTTACATAATTAGTATACCAACCGTTTCAGAAGTAGAGAAAAAAAAACCTTTTTTCAGACCATCGCCATGCTAGCCCGATCATGTGTCCAAATCACTCAAAAAAGTGTAACACGTTAGCTTACAATTAATATACGAGACCCACCTCGTATAATCTGAGACCCACCAATAATAAAAAAAAAAAAAAAACAAAAAACAATATGGCTGAGGCATTTTGCTGGCCCGATCATGTGTCCAAATCACTCGAAACCGGTGTCAATCGTTATCATATAATTAGTATACCATCTGTGACCCACCAATAATTAAAAAACCAATATGGCGGGGGCATGCCACTGGCCCGGCCATATGTTCAAATCACTCAAAACCAGTGTCGAACGATAATATATAATTAGTATATATTAGTATATCATATTTCTTAATTAGTATACCATCTAAAACCCGCAATGCGTAATGCATTATCCTAATACAATGCACATATCCGCTCTATTGGTATTTAACATTTCGACTCATGGCCGGGCCAGCGACATGCCCCCGCCATATTGTTTTTTTAATTATTGCCACATAGTATACTAATTATGTAATGTGGTATATTGATATATACTAATTATATGCTAAGGTTTGATACCGGTTTATTAGGCTCTTTAGCATTGCATAGTCCTCACAAATAAAATATTTGCAAGGCAAATAAAGAATGTGATTCTTGCACAACTCTTGGCTTGGTGTCTTTAAATTACTGTCATTGACTTTACAGAGTTGTAATTCCTTTCCGTTTCCATCAACTGGTTTTTGTTTTCACATTTGGTAAAGGAAGGAACGATCAATATTTTCGTATTTGTATATTACATAAGAGCGAAAAACATGTGGATTAGTTCCGTGTGAGATCGCTTTGTTATGTAAAGCAGAGTTAAGCGACACGTTGGTAACCTGTTTGCTGTTGGGCTTTGGTAAACCGTTATAAGCTTATAGGATGCAACATCATTAATTGCAAACTCTAACAAGGGACTGCTATATAAATACAACTGATTGTTATACTGAACGTTAACATGTGCATCAGGTCACTCTAGCCGTGGATTAGTGTTCCATGGAATATTGAAAGTTTGATCATAGTACAATAACTGTGTTACACACTGAATAGAACTTATAGTTCTTTATACATTTAGAATCACGGATGTTTTGCTGCTCTCGTCTACTTTTATTGTAATACTTAACGGATAATTCAAATATAAGACCAATAAGCCGATTTGTATGGTCCAAATTATTTATCCACATTCAGGCCACAATTAATTGATGCCGATTAATCACATTTATAGGTCTATGTAAAGTAGGCGTAATCATTCCATCATTCCATCGTTACATCATTCCAAAGATCTTTGAATTTAGATTAATAAGTAGAGGCCAACTTTTGCTTTCAGCTCAGTTCAATGACCCCAAATATGGTCACAAGGAGATGACGTATTCCAAATTACTTCGTAACCCAGTGCAAACGCCACGAGTGACATCACGAGCCATGTCATCGATGGCGCCAATGGCGTCATTCAGGGTAAAGATCATGCCGAATGGAAAAATCTTATTGCGATTAATCATATTTTGCTCTGGGAATTGGCATGAGTCACGGTGACCTTAAAGATTTTGAGAAAACTTTGACAAAAACCCGTAAAAGTTAAAATAATAAAATAATTTTTCATCCCACTGCGACTCTGTGCAGTCCACAAACACAATACCGGAAGGTCAAATATATCGGAAATTATACTTTTAGTGAGTATTCATCATGATATTTCAACTATCTGCCGTAACCGGCTGGGTCATCAATTTGAGGTCCGATTTGCGGCATTTTACTATGTTAGGTGCGTCTTTACGATGATCTATTATCCACTCCTTGTGGACTGCCCTTCTGATGTAACATAAACAGAAATATAGTATACTTAAAATACTGTAGTCAGTTTTCTGTTTTTAAATGATGGACCTAGTGTTAGGCCTAACACTTTTACATGTATTCGTTCAGACATGTAAAGTGTGTGGAATTTACTTAGTTATTCTACTCACTACTTTATTCTACTGATTTTCTTTTTAATATTTAATTTTTGTACATATCAACCTTAAATAGTTTTAAAATAACAATATAGTTTTATATTGTTTTCAGTTTATTTAATTATTGTAAGCCGAGTGTTTGAGGTGCTTAACGAGTTTTATTCCTTGCAGGATCGATTCCATACTAACATGGTCCTCGGATTATTCGACCGTGGTATCCAACAAGTCAACAACAGAAGGCCAGTCCAACTTGCTAAAATAACCTTTGCATTCCTACGTAATTGAGTACAACGATTTCTTCACATTATTATGCTCATTTGTCATATGATGAATTTAACTATTGTATTTAATAACGTTTGAAAATTATAAAACATAAAAACCTTCATTGCTAAAAGCCCCTCAAAAATGACGGGAAACCTTTATGATGATTGGTCTAAAGAAGTGTGATGATTTAAAGTTTCACTGGTTTCATTTTGAATTTTTTAAATCCCTAAAACTTAAATTTTGCCATTTCCTTGGCAATGTGAACAGTTTTATAGTATATAAATATTAGTTCCTTCTTTTATATGGCTTTTTAATATAGTATGGGAATTTACAAACACACAAAGATAATAATGGCACACTTGATTGCACATATCCTTCCTTATTCTTAGTATGGTTTCTTATGTCTTTTATTTATAATTTCTTCATAGTTCACATCCTGTACCTTCATCTGTTAATTTTTTTCTGTCAGTACAAGGCGAAATGACAGCCTGGCAGGACGATGATTTCAACCCACGACATTCCGTGTCCAGAGCGCTAACATCACCACCGACTTACCCACCAGTCCTTTTCCATATTATTTCTTTTTTAAACTTATTTCAGTAAAATCATGTTGTTAGCCCAACCCTCCTGGCAGTGTTAATGGTCCTGCTACCTCCTACCACTGTCATCAGCCAGTGAAAGTCAGGAATCATCCTGTCTTGATTTTCTCTGCCTTCGAAATACATCCGCAACATCGATATGATGAGTGGTTCTGTTAAATGTAGGCCTACCCCTTTCAAAATCTATTTAAGTCCTCTTGGATAAAATTATATGGGTAGCTGGGTGGTTATAGAGCTTGACTTCTAAACTAAAAAAAGTAGAGTTGCCATAGATTCTGAACTAGACCCAGGCTGTGATAGGTTGTTTAGCTATTAGTAAACCTGTCTAAAACAATCATCTGATTCTAGGCTGTAACAAAGCTACACAAGGCATCAACTCCCAGTCTACACTCATCCTTAATTCGTATTTGCCTTTAAATACGTCCGGTGTCGTCGGTGAGTAAGACCAAATATCTGATTAAGGAAATAGCTTATATAGATTAGAGGTGTTTTGGACAATGCCGAAAAACGGAACGGCCACCAAATGGCACATTTAAACGATGTTTGTGTATATCTATCTTCTTATTTCTATAAGGGTTTCGTCTGTTACGTCCCTTTTTCTCTCGACCTACTGAACCGATTTTTAAGATTGAGGTGTCATTTTAAAGCTTAGGATATACCGCGGTGACGAATCGTAATTAAAAAGGTCATATTGTTTCGGGCTTCGCCCCCCTCGCCTTTGATTTATTTCTAGAGGGCGCTTTAAAATGTTTTTAACAACTTTTATTGCAAGTTCTTTGATGTGAATTGTAACTTAACAGCTGATTACTTTCAGACGAATTTTTAAGTCAGATTGTAAACAAAAATAGATTTCTGTCACTTCATAACCAACATTTAGGTTAGTTTCTCTCATACAGAATCATAAATTGCGCAGTTTGCGCACGGGCCACCTCGTTCTGTTATATTGTGTTACATTCTGAGAAGTATAACTGAAATTTTGAGACCGCGCATGACATCCCGATTACAGTTCTTTCGTGAAATCGACTCATTTGTGTATAATCTATGAGATTCCTATGAGGGTACAGTTTCATATAGCGCCTACATTCCTACCGAATGAAAAATCGATCGATACGATCGATATATTGAATCGGATCAAAATATCAATGTATTGAATCAGATGTAATATCGATATGTTGCATCGGATGAAATATCGAACATTACTAATTTTAATCATATATTTGATTTTATTTCAAATTATTATTTATTTATTTGTTTATTTTTTTGTAATATAAACCTAGAATAATCTTGTTGATCTAGCAAATATTAATTATGACGTTAAACGTTGTTAACATTGCATTAAGTTTCTACAGTATTATGAACTAATTCCTAAAAGTATGAAATGTGACTACTGTAACGACGAAATGAAGATGAAAACTGATGGGAACAATAGTGTTTTATTTAGATGTCAAAAAAGGAAACCAGAACATTATACTTCTAAAAGTGCACTAAAGAACACCTTTTTTGAAGGATCAAAATTTGGTATTATCAACATCGTAACAATAATGTACTTTTTAGTACTAACGTTACGAACTATGATGTATTGTTACGTGAAACAAACTCTAAATGTCTATATCCGACTGGCTATCTTTTTGTAGGGAAGTTTGCTTCTGCTGGCTGGACAGATCTTTTGATAGGCAAGAACTATTGGGAGGTCGGGAGGTGAAGGTAATTCGGTAGAAATTGATGAATGTAAAATCGGGAAAAGAAAATATAACAGGGGAAGGCTTGTAGATGATGTGTGGGTTTTGGGCATGATTGAAATAGAAACAGGCATTGATACAAACAGAAAAAAGAGAGAGACGTGGTGGGATATATCGAATCGAATTATCTCCAGAAAATAAAAGGGATGCAGAAACTTTATTGCCACTAATAAGAAAACATGTAAAGCCAGACTCAATTATAGTAACAGACATGTGGAAGTCATACTATAAGTTGACGTCAATGGGTTACGAGACCCATTGACGTCAGCTAATACTCAAACTATTGAGTCTAGTTGGCGTGCGGTTAAAATATCACTTAAGTCCGGGATTAAGCCAGAAAATCTTGCCGATCAGCTATGTGAGTTTTTGTACAAAAGAAAGGTGGAAATATCTGGTGAAGACAAGTTTGTGCATTTCCTTAAGGTCGTAAAGGAAATATATCCCGGTGTTTAGTTGGTCTTAACTTATTAGTTGTTATATTTTACAATTGTTCGTTTTTATTATTTCAAAATATTAATTTAAAAAGTTTGTTTTCAAATATCAATAAATAAATTAAATGTATTAAATATATAAACAAAGTTTTTTTAAAAATTTATTCAAAATATTAAATACAAATCACACAATTGATTTTTTTATAAGATGCGATTTACTAATCGTATAAATCGATCCGAAATATAGATTTGTTCGATTGATCCAATGCGATATATCGATCGTATCGATCGATTTTTCATTCGGTAGAAATGTATTCGCTATATGAAACTGTACCCGATTATGACACAACAGTGTCGAAGTCTACATTGAAGTAAAGGCGCTAAGTAACACAAAATAACACTTTCATATCTTTTAAGAAATTTTTTATTCACACACATTGTGTAATGCCGTTTTAAAGTCTTAGGAAATGAAGCACATTTACAAAAATCATCTAATTTTCTTTAATTTCACGACAAACTTATCTTTAAATGTTCAAATAAATAGAAATAGAAACCCAAGTACCGAAAACCGGTCTATTAGTTTCTTATCTCAATGGTTATAACAATAATAAAAGAAAAACTTTGTTTGTAATTATACCTCACGTAGTCCAGTCTATCATGAGCGCTATCATGACTGCTTCCAGTGTGTTATTACACGAGTGTGAAATGAAGTCAACAGCATATACTGTAATACCAAAGCACGTTTGATTAAATGACTACCGACACGCCACATTATATCGATCGTCGTGTACAGTATTACACCTAACATCCAACGTTACCTTTAAATGTAAAATCATTAACTATATTCCCTATGCTTAAACAAATATGAAATTGTTCTTAAAATAATGATGAGATGATTTTAAAATGATTTATTAATTAATGCAAGCAGGCCAGTTTCTTAACGATAGGGAGTTGTCTTAGTTATTATTGGAAATCAATGAATGTGTAAATGTCAGAAAAAACGAATAAAAACATCTACTACTATAAATTAAAAGTTAGGCTTAAGTGTTGGCATTTTGTCATGGGTTTGGAAATCCAAAGATTTTAATTTTCATGATAATTTCATAGCCATTTGTGGCCTCCATCATTAGCTATCATTATGAATCGTTGACTCTACATTTTAGTGTGAATAGTTTTATCTTCAGTTCTTTTTAGCGAACTTATCTATAGGGAATATGTTATTGTAATAGCCATGAAATACCTAAGCCCGGGATAGTGTTATAATGTAATATGTTCCCCTAATATAATATGCGTAAAGCTGTATATATGTATGATTTTAAACTTTGTCATGAACCTTCTGTTCAAAATGATTTAACCTCTGGCCCTTTAAGTGCTGATGATGCCCTAGGGATATTGGGGCGAAACAATTGTTCACTTCAAGTAACAATACACTGGATTGCTGAAGACGGTGAGTTTTACTCCACACAAGTTTAATACCCCCTTTTTACCAATCAATACGGAAAAATATACCAACAATTTACTAATAAAGAAATCAATGACAATTACTATTTTCGTAGTTTGTTTCACAATATAAACTGTATTAAAATAAATTGTATACAAATCCTCATACTTACGCTAAGATCTAGGTTTTCTAGGATATCACACGACAGAATGGAAAATTTCTCACTTGAGTATTCCGAGCACGGGTGAGATATACATCTTTCATCCGAATAAAGTGTTGAATATCCAGGTCAAACCGCGCCCCGCGATGAATATACCATACAAGTCAAGGTGGTCGGAATCAGAAAGTACACTATAGGACCCACAGTTGACAAAGTCTACACTTTATGCGGAAAATTATCTCTTACAGGCCTTATTCTAAACAACACTTTTCAATAATGTAAACACAGATAAAATTAATATTTAAGGGTTTCGCACTATTTGATCAAATTTTAATAAGTTATTCAGAAGGTAAAAAATCACGTAACATAATTATCGTTACAACATTATGTATTCGTTTCCCGACTGTCACTATGTAAATTCTATTGAATTCGCGTTGTCTTTAAACCATCTGATGCACGGAATTTCAACTTGGCTTATTCAATACTTAGGTATGTTAAGAGCCAAATGAGAATAAATTATAAAACACTGCTATAACTTTTTGTGGCAGTCATAAATTAGGAATGCCAAATAACTAATAAAAATATTAATCTCTATCTTATGTTACCACAAACAAGTTTGTATATGTTATTTATCAAACTACAATACCGAAAGTGCAAAGATAATAAACTTGACAACGGATAAATTAGGACTATCTTTTTTAGAATACATATTCTGTGCTATTTCATGAATATACCCCCTTTTAACCTTTGATTTTTTAGTAATTCTGAAAATTCTGAAATTTCCCCTCACCAAATTAATACCACACCAAGTTATATTGGAGATAGTCTCAACAACAACAACAAATTATCAGTTAACATTTTTGCTTGTTCTTAAGTTCAATAAGGTTGCATTTTCAAGCCAAAGGATGGTCTGAATTCAAATACTCCAAACACACACAGTTGCGAGTGAAAAAAAAATGTTTTAGTGATGTGTACCACTGGGCTAACACCATGAAAGCTTCGCTTTGTTGTACAAAGTGGAGTTCAGTGACACGTTTATGTTGTGTTTGCTGTTGGGGCTTAGCAAATTGTTATAAGCTTAGAGAATGTGTTATATAGTTAATTACATGCTCTAACAAGGGACTATTATTCAATATGAGGATGTGTATTCAAAGCTAGGAGACGTGTTATTACTGGTATAGATTAGCATACAAACGCATATAGATATTGTTTTAGTGTCGTAATTGTGTACGATTTTTATACCGTATTAAAATAATATTTAAAGTATCAATACTATCAGAAAATGATACTCAATAGAAATAATTCTCTTAGAAACATAGAATGTTATTTGAACTATTTAAATATACGTACCATATACAAATATGTTGAATTATTTGTGACTATTTTGCAGTGTTAGTGAATAAATAAAAATTATAAACTTAACCAACTCATCCCCATATTTTATGGAAGATCCAAGAAACACGTTGTTTATCTTAAACAAGTTCTTGAAATATTAAGAAAACTTCTGGTTTTTTTCTGCATACTGCCACAGTCACCCACACACTCTAAAAGAGCTTAATCAACACTAATGTTAATGACGTCGAAGATCGACATTAATTTAATTTGTTTTCGCGACTGATATATATTGTTGTGTCCACGGTGGAGGAAGATAATACTAATTTTTTCTTCATAATTGACATTATTTTGAAATATATGTAGCACAAATTAAAAATTTTTGCTATCCAATCATTTTACTACCCATTTTTGTGTTTTATAAACGTAATATTGAGATTAAATATTGCTCTTCTCATTAAGGACTATGAGTAGTTAATTATTGACAGTAGTAGCTGAGTGGGTAGAATACTGGCCCAAACCCAGAAGGCTGGGTTCGATTCCCGAGGGATACCAAAAAGAAGTTTGATATTCAGACTGCCACCGGAAAACGCATTATACCGCTGGTGTGGGCTCCAAGTAGTTGGTTAGGCCACTTTATAGTCAATTTTGGGTTTAATAACAAAAAATGACTTAAACCCCATGAAACAGTTAACTTAATTTTACTCCATTCGTTAAACAGTATCATTAGAGGTGTCAATGATAAAACTCATTCATATCCTTCATCCGGTTTTTCAAACGGATAAAATACCAGATCTAATGCCATTGTGCGTAACTGATCTCAGCGTTTCCAGCAATATACTGTATAGTGACATTGGTACGCGACTCACTAGATGCCATGGTGCTTTGCTGACCTTAATGTTTCCAGCAGTACTAGTAACATTGCTACGCGACTCATTAGAGCGTTATTTACATATAAAATTGCATGTAATAATAATAAAATATACATTGTGTTTATGTCGAATGTATAAGATTCACACGTATGTTGTTGCATTGTTGGCATTTATCTATGACCGTTTCCATCAAGAAAATTATTGATATTAAATGTTGCACCATAATGAGGTGCATTAATAAACCAAATCCAACACCGTTGCTTAAGGAGGTCTTATATGTTCAGGATTTATACATTTACATAATTTAAAGGTTTCAGAATTCTTATCAATTTGCCGAACTTCCGACCGAGAAGATGCATTGTAAAAGTGAAGGTCGTCCAAAATTTATGATTAAAGCATGATTAAAGCTCGTTGATAAATATATGATGAAGGATAGAGCTAAAAAGAATTAACTTCAATAAACACAAGTACTTTTCAGATTTATTTGTGAGTTTGGATTGTATAACTAAGCACAATTGAATTGAATAAAATTTCAGCCTAAGTTGAATAAAATAATGTACTAAGAAGTACAAGTAAGTTTATGTATTAAAAGCCTGAAACGCCTTAATATACATTAGTTATAGCGAACAGCGCAGCAATATTTGAATAAAGGTTTATGTAAGCTAATCCACCTGTTTTTATCATAAGGTCCGTGCAAGGTTAAGACAACATTCCGAGAGAAGGGTCATGTAAATTAAACGCCTCTTATCACACCAAAACAGGTTCTAATTAAACCAGATTAATGTTTTCTTAAAAAAAAAATTTTTTAACTATAAAAATCTAATTGTTTAGTACCTTTGATAACTACTTTGATAAGTAGTTTTTTACATTAATTTTTACATTAAATGCATCATTTCAGAGCAAGTTGGAACATCAATGCATTGTATAGTGTTTTTGCATTTTTATATCCTCATCAAGTAAGCCTGGATTTAAAATCGTTGGTACAGTAGTAGTTCAGAGGTTGGTGGATTAGAACGACTTAGCTATTTTATTCATAGCGTAATGTGACCTGAAGGTAATCCATAAAATCTATAAGTGATAAAACTACTACAGTTAAATAAATTTATTTCAACATCGCTTAATAGTTTATTCCTCTTCCATGACGCAATTTTATATGGACAAAGTTATGAATTGACTGCCATTAATGTGGAAGAGAAGTGATGTTCCTTTTCTTCCATCTGATTTTTGTGCAGATAAACATTTCACACTATATGCTGTGATATGGACTTTAAAGTAGGCATACTTATAGCTTTAAACTTAATAGAAAATCAAATTATAAAATATACTATTCATTGAGGTAATTATATACAGTTTGAAATAAGACACAAAAATGTAGTTCAAAACGTGTCATCTGAAGATCTGATCTGATAATTTGGTATATATTTACCGTACCGACTTTATCGTACTTCTTAGCTATCTGTGAGCTAGTTCTTGTTTTCAACCATTTTAACTGTTTTAACCTCTCTCTGTAACACGCAATTTCAGTTACTACACGATATCTTGTGCCGCTCTACAATTAAATCTCAATATTACCCTAACTATTTGATTAGACAATATGAGTATTCAACGCTTCTGTGTCTTGTAAACTTCGGTTAAATTTTGCCGTTTATGAGATGCCTTTGTTGGATTTCCAGACGACAGTACATATTGGTAGAGGCTTGTGCTTATGAGGGTGTATGACGAAACTCGCAGAGAATCACAAAACATATAGAGAATAACGGATGTTAAATTGGTCACCCGAACGGTGTTTTCGTCCTCTAAGGGACTAAAAAGGGAAATATTTGACTTCAGGCGTGTGATCTCACCGTGCTGAGAATGTCGTTGTAGCGTATCGTGTAAAGTAACGTATTACGATTGTTCTCAGCTGAGGAAACTGTCGTCTTTCTTCTTATTTGCTTATATTATGATGTACATACTTTTAGAAAGTAGAAACATTTTTAGTAACTATCGATAGTCACGCTGTCGAGAGTTGTCGATAGTGATAAGAAAATATCGATAGTACTCTTAATAGTCATAGTAAAATAATTTTTACGATGTTAAATTATTGAAATACTTCCTAACATAAATGTAAAAAATACACTAGTTGGTTTTTTAGTATGGTTTAAAGCATTTGTCAGGTTCACAAACACCTAGAACTGGGCTTTTTTTATCACTAACTTGATAAACTCCGGTGGATCTCGGTGGCGTTCTCTTACGAATCCACCTTGATTTTAAAGTTGTCCTTCAAAAACATTTGATGCTAACAGCAAAATAAATAAATTACGTCACTCCAGCCCGGACAAGTGAACCTTAAATCAAAAGGCAAAAACTTTGTTTTTTTTTTATATAATTAACTTGTGATCCAATAAATGTTAATGTACCTAAACTTATGGACTGTAAACAATTAACTTACAAAAAAATTTAGGAAGATGTTGGCACAAACAAAAACCAATATTACCTGCATGCTATTTACAGTATTGCCCATATATTCCCCATACTACCTATATGATATTTCAAATTAAGATAAATTTAACATTTTGTATGAAAAATGCTTCCTTCGAGTCCAAGGCATTATGAGAGGGCGTTTGTAGCTTAAAACTTTTTTAATCACGATGTCACTGAGTTTTTTACTAATAATACAACGTTTTTAAGGATCAAACAACAAATGACGGAAATATTGTGATTTTTCTATTAAAATGCCTTAAATTTGTATTAATGATAATGCAAAATCAATGTTTTTCTGCAGAACAATCTCAACAACCCTGTTATTCGTATCTGTAACTAATAGATGGAGAGTAATAAATTTTTTTAACTTCAATTTAAATTCTTTATTAAATATTTTTTTCTGAGCATAAAGAAATTTATGGGAAAATTTTGATGAACAGATTTTAAATTTTTATAGTTTACAACATTCAGACAAAATTGTCATTTAAACTGAAGTATGGATTAATATATGTGGAGAGCAAAATAGATTCTAGATTCCATGATACAACATGCTGTTTCAGCCGATTCCAGACAACCAAAATGGGGGATAAGTTATCTACATGGACTCTGAACTTACCTACACACACCAATTCATCTTACTTCCAAGAGCTTAGATCATAAAAGTCATTTTAAATGTTTTATATGATTCCGTAAAATTTAAAATGACAATAATTGGTCAAAATAAAAAAAAAAATAAATCAAAACCTTTATTGACACAAAAACGTTACATAATAGATGCTACAATAGCAGTAACTGGTGTCTTGTCCATAGTCCATCTTAAAATCTAATACATCTACTTGAGTAAAATATAGGCCCAACTAATGAATTAGTACACGATACTAAAAATCTGAGTCATTTAAAAACTCAGTTAGTGAATAGTAACATTTTGTTAAAAGAATGGTGCGAATTTTAGTTTTGAAATTTTAACTGCTGAGATATTTATATTTTTCTGTTATTTTGTTGTAAAATTTTAGACATGTGTAAAAGGGGCTTTTTTTCTATTGCTGAGGTTCTATGGACCGGATAATTTAAAACATGTTTGTTTCTTGTACAGTATTTGTGACGAGGAAAATATATTGAAAAATTGTTGATATTATTGTGGACGTGAAGCAAAATTTCGAGGATATAGAGAAGGAAAAGTTAAAATTCCCAGCTTTCTGAAGAGAGGCTTACAAGAGGCTCTATACGAAGCATTAGTGAGAATTCTAATGATTTGTTTTTGAACCGTGAAAACCTTCTTACCTTCTAGGTAAATCCAAGCAATGCAAATATACTTTTAAATCTTTTAAAAATGATTTCCTTAATGTATTAGATTCAACAACTAGTGGTACTAATTTAATAATTAATAACCTAAAATATGTGTGTTAAGAAAAAATTGTTCCGGCCAGGATTATTTAAATATATTGTCTGCCAAATGATTTGAATATTACATAAATAGTCCAACAAGAATTAACTCAAATTCTAGATTGGACCATGTTATAAAAAGAAATTCCAAAAGCCTGGAATTTCAGTGTAAAGTTGTAGAAATTGATATAATAGACCATTTGCTTGAGTAGGCCTACAATTATAAAAGGAATAGAGTGCAATGCCAAGCTTGATACTTTTTATAAAGTCTTAGATAAATACATGTTAGAAAGACATCTTAGATTAGCTGACTGGGATAGTGTAATAGATTGTTATAATGTAAATGAGTGTGTAGCAAATTTGTATCAAATATATAACGATTGTCATTCTGCATCTTGTAGATTGAAAAAAATTGTGGTAAATATAGAAAACGACGTGAATTGGTAACTGATAACTTTATTTTTATTTATTTAACTGGCCGTAAGAATAATTTTTTTAAAATGTATCGTAGGAACACAAATTACATAGACACAAGGGAAAATTACAAGGCTTTATCTAGATTAGTTACAAGACAAATAAGATCTGCAAAAATTAAATACTATTCTTCTTTGATGGATAACTGTTATGGTAATTCAAAAAAGTTTTGGCATGTTGTGAAAAAATTTGTTAAACGTAAGAAAAGTACAAATCTAAGATTAAAGTTATTGACTCTGGGCTGGAATTAGATGGTAATGAAATAGTAATTGCTCATTAAAAAATGACTACATGAAATCATTGCACTCTATTAATGCTGAAAACATGTAAGTTAACAGAACCCAAAAGGTCTTTTGCAAAGATGATTTAATGAAGTGCAGGCACAGCTAGGCTTGAAATTTCCTAAAACCCAACAAAAGTTTCCTATTGAGCAAGAAGTTTTTGTATTTGAATTTTTGTATATCATAGGTATATTAGACAAAAGATTATTTCGATTACCCCGGGAATTTAAATTACCTCTTGTAAAAACTATTTGATGTATATTTATATGTTTTAAATCACATTGTTGTGGTATGTAAGATATTAGAGTTGTTTAGTAAAATAAAACATACTATTTTTAATATTTGCTACTAAAAATTATATTTTAATGAAAAGAAAATCATTTTAGAGAATTTTTTTATTGATTCAAATACAGTATGACAAGTATGGAAGAGGAATAATTGACAATACTTAGTTATAGATTTAGATTTCCATAAATACACAGTAACTCAGAACCACTGGGAAAACTTTCAATAAAAATTAATCTACACACCAAATGGAGGTCCTCAAAAATGTAAAACCTGATGGTACCCGACTGTTAGTTGTCATTATACTTAAAGAAAATTTGGTCCAAACTTGGTAGGTTTTGTAGAAAACTGACAATTTTCATCCACGGTGAATTTTGTTTAGAGTCAATGACGTAACTGGTTGTAGAACACTGGTAATTTTCATCCACGGTGAATTTTGTTCTGAATCAATGACGTAACTGGTTGTAGAACACTGGTAACTTTCATCCACGGTGAATTTTGTTCTGAATCAATGACGTAACACTGGTTGTAGAACACTGGTAATTTTCATCCACGGTGAATTTTGTTCCAAATCAATAACGTAACTGGTTGTAGAACTTGCAATTTTCATCCATTGTGAATTTTGTTTGGAATCAATATCATAACTTGTTAACTATTGTAGAAGATAGGTAATTTTCAATATGTAGCAAATTTTGGTGTGAAACAAAACCATAACAATTGGCGATACTTGCAACTTATAAGGAATTTCGATTGAATTTTGCAATGTCAACACAAAAATGTTTTCCCATTCAATTTAGAAGTTTTGTTCCTCTTGAATTTGCATTTTCAGCCCTCTTCCATTTTAAAATTTTACTCCTCTTGAATTTTTCATTTCTCTTTTAAATATCTTAGCCAAAATTTAATATCCTCCCATCGAAGTGGTAATTTTGATTTATTAATGGAAACTAAACAATACTTGTGGACTCCAGAATAAGTTCTTTAAAATTTTGTCACATAAATCCTTAGTCAGTGTCAAAGCTTTTCCAACATTATATTCAATTTCATGACAGTCAATTTATTAGCAGAATTAAGGATTCTCCAAAATTTTGATTACGATTAATTTAGTTATAGAATTTTAACTGCTTTAATTTTGATGGAAGTGGTTACTATGGATGCAAAAATTATACAGATATTAATTGTTATAAAATTAAACAAAAACTATCATAATATTAAGTTATTTGGTTTATTTTAAGTTAATGAATACAGATTTTAGATTACTAACCTATCAGCATAAACTAACAAGGGCAACAAACCGGTTTAATTCTG
This sequence comes from Neoaliturus tenellus, assembly GCA_030545055.2. Lineage (NCBI taxonomy): Eukaryota > Metazoa > Arthropoda > Insecta > Hemiptera > Cicadellidae > Neoaliturus > Neoaliturus tenellus. The sequence continues at coordinate 46,424,684 of CM061531.1, read as the reverse complement.
ATGGTTTTCTGCTTAACATAAGTAGAATTGAGGCTATAAATTTCAATATTAGACATAATTTTCAAACCACCTAAACAGTTTATGACCGGTAATAAATCAGATGATTCAGAAATACCACCAATCGATCCAGTTTAATCTCTGGGTATCCACATCGATTCAAATTTAACATGGAATTCACATATTGATTACCTAAAGAAAGAGTAATTTATCTCTTTAGCAGACTATTATTTTACCAATATAGTTTCTGAGTTGAAATTTGAATCATTTGGCTGTGACTTATTTAATTAAAATGCAGTTGTACAAGAGGAATAGAAGTGGTTCTAAAAAAATTGTGTATGAGAATGTTATTGGTAGCATTAAAGTTATGAAAAATAAGCCAGTTGTGGTATTCATGGTATGAGTCTGCAGGTACGGCAATTAAAGATAATTGCCATGTCTTTGGGCCGGTATATATTTAATAAATCTGCAGAACAAGGAATATTTCCCAATAGTTTTGAGATTGATACTGTTATACCTGTGTATAAAAGTTTGGATAGCTGAGATGTATCTTCATATCGTCCAATTTCTGTCATTAATACCATTGTCAAATTCTGGAGAAAATAACTTTGAATAAACCGATGGCTGACTTAATGGATAAAGGTATTTTTTAGATAACCAATACGGTTTTATTCCAGACAGGGGTACAGATCAAGCCATAGAAAATCATATTTATAATATTGCAACAGGTGTAGACATGCAGAATTATACATTAGCTCTATATTTTCATTTCAAGAAAGCGTCAGATGTTTTAGACATTGATATATTTTTGAATGGATTAAAAAAATGGTATGTATGAAGTAGCTTTTTCGCTTCTTAAATCTTTTTGAAGGACAGGCAACCAGTAGTTAATTTTTAAAATACACTTCGGAAAAAAATCCTGGAAATGAGCATTGGTGTGATAAAAATTCATGCTAAATTCGAGTGCAAAGTTAATACACCCATCCGTTACTGAAATAAAAATTATTAAGTGTACAAAACAAACTGGGGCTGCTAGCGGCTTAATGAAGCATTTTAGGATATATGTTCCCACGAACTTTTTTGTTTGATCCTAGAAATCACCGCACGTATTTTAGAAATAGAGTTTCAGAACACCCTGTATATCAATGACCTTTTGCAGCTTGAGTTCAACCCCTCAAATTATGCTTATGCTGATGATACGTCGCTCGTGTGTTCAGCGTCCAATAGAGTCATTGTTGGCTAAAGTTAACAAAGATTTATTTAAAATATCACACTGGCTCTTGCAAATAGGCTATTGATAAATACATCAAAAACCGAATGTATATCTTCCCCGTCTTGTATTGGATACAAGTTGCAAAAAAAAAAATCGCTTAACCGTAAGTGCTTACACTAAATCACAATAATAAATTTCAGTAGGTGAGGTATTGCTATGGCTAACAATAAAGCACGAGTGGCCGAGGAATACAACGGTGTCGTACTGTCCGGGTCACGCAGTGATGCATTGCTGGTTGCAGTCAGGTACACCTGGCACTGGCGTCGCGTCACTCTGCTAAAACTGAAACTTTAATCCCAATTACACATTGTTTTACTTCATAAATCACTCTACGTGTATCCCATGAAAATCGAGGTATCGAGGGTACAATAAATCTGAGTTTATTTGTTGTACAAAAATATTTATCATGTATTTATAAACAAAATGTAATTTTGTTGTTATTCTAGGTATACCCTATGATTTAAACTTAATGCACCTCGACATCGACTTTTCATGAAGAATTGTGTTACAGTGTTAAAACCTTGGCATCTTTGTTTTATAGTGTCACCTTTGCTTACCAGGCATAAACTACATATGTTTTGCATTCTCTTGAGTATACTAAATTAATTAAATTTTGAAATATATACAGTCCATTCAATGCATAACCCATGTGAAGTCCATGGGGTAAAACCAATATGTTTGAAACAAGTTATAGTGTTTCGACTTTGAAACCTAGGTATACATATAAGACAAAGTTTGGACCAACTAGAAACAAACGAGTATGACTGGAATAAATAGTCTTAATGATTCAGAGGCTATAACCACTACCAAAATGTAAATCTAAATAGATTTTATAATTTATTTCAATATTTCTTAAAATAATCTTTTTTTAAATGAAAATATTTATAAGACCAACCATATAAGTTTTTTTTGATATTTTTATCTGACAATATCAGATTGTAACACTGGTAATAATGCATTTATAAAAGAACCCTTTCATTTACAATAACAACTTACGGTTTACAATAACAAAGATACTTTTGAATTCTTAGAACAATATTAATATATTTCTTCTAGGCTTAAGAGTATTTTTTTATCCTCTAGTAGGGCTTGTTTGATGTTTTTGTGCGTGATTTAGTGTTATATATTGTTTGGGTAACAACTATGTAAAATAAAGTATAATTTTACCACTGAAAATGGTATATACTTCTTACTGCAAGCGAGATTTCGCAATTTTCATATAGGTCTATTAAATATACATATATTTATATATGTTCATAAACAAAAGTGTGTTTAGGATTAAAATTTGATAAACATTACATGCCGCTAGGCAGTTCTGTTTTACTACTCAGACATGTCCAATAGTCCTTTTGAATACAAATACGCCCACTGAAGAAACATAAAAAGACAATATCAATAGGAGGTGGTTATGAATCCAGTATTAGAGTATGAATGTAGACAACAATGGTACGTTCATATCATTTTGTTCCGTAATTATTCATTTCTGCGTTGTCATATTCAAAAGCACTTGAAAGTGAGTGATTTATTCTAAACAATACAATAATTGATGTTATATGTTTGTGTTACTTCATTATAAATTACCAACAATGTGTTAAAATTATCAAACTGTTTTCATTGGCTAAATGGACGTTTAATTCTGTGACAAACAACACGCTACTGCATTGATCCGTCCCCTCGTTCTGTCTACTGTCTATTGTATGCTATGATTAACTGCAAAACCCTATACTGTACATTTATTATTGGTTGCAATTAAAATCAAGCAACAATTACAAAAATAATAATAACAAATAATAATAAATAAAAACAACTAAAATAGGCAGGTAAGTAATAATTAAACCTAAATTTATTAAATAATTAAATGTTATATTTTATAATATTTATTTTATTGTTCAACGGTTAGTATTTGCTGGCAATAAAAACAAACTACTTAAAGGATGATCTTAATAATTTTTAGGATGTTGGACATGTATGCATGATATACAGGTACGTTGAAATACAAAGTGAATCAAAACATACTAAAATCTTTTTAATATAGATTTTCTAAATATTGAAATATTGAATATGAAAACATCCAAAACCCGATATTTTTACCTTTATAACTTAAGTCAGTTCTACTGAAAACTTCGCTATGCCTTTTCCTTTCTCCCTCACAAATATTTAAAAATTGATTTTAAACGGAATTTCATTGGATATTTACAATAATTACAAGGACGTGGATTTTGGCTAATTTTACATGTGTGATAAATATATTACTGTTAACAAGGTTTTTTATGTATTTTAGGAGCTCTTAGGACTTTTGTAAAAATAGATGCACTCTTTAGGGAGAAATGCACTAGGAAATACACATGCAAGTCGTCCAGACAGTTCATTATTGGTCCCCAAGTTGGTATCCCTAACAATCTGCACATACTACCTAACCTCTGCTTAAACACATTCTTAGTAGGTAATGTAAGTAAATATACTCTAACATCATCCATGAAATGGGCATTGAATTAAATTCGAACACCGAGGTCATTTATGACTACCTACTCTGTATTCAGTAATTGATAGTTTCTTAATTCCTAAGTTCCGGGTTAGCAGCGTTTAACTTAATGCAACTGACCAAAAGGTATAAACACTGCCGAAGGTGCCCTTAGATACTAGTTGAAGCTCATATTCCAAAACAGTATAACTTATAACCAAAACTTAATCTTGAACACTTATGATAGAGCTACCTCAGAAGCTATGTTGCAGTGTATGCTATTCCCTCAAAACAGAACCACTTATGACATACCGTATCCTTTAACTCTTTAGTTATAAATGAATAGTTCTGGTCTCAAAATATAAAAATGTTTTAATTAACTATTTTATGTGATTTCATTAAATATAGAACTATTTAAACACCAATTACGGGTAAAAAATTTAACCGCGCATGGACCATAAAGCTGCATTGCGTTAAGATCAACAAAATTACTGGGTATTGACTATGGTATTTTGTTGAAACTAAACAATGGTCAAAGTTTTCTCAGGGTCAAACTGCAAATTAAAATCGCTTAACAAGGATAAGCGGTTGAGTCGAGCCATTATCTGTCATCTAAAAGCACTTGGGTTCTAACTTAATCGCTTTGTCTCCACAAGAAACAGACCCCTCCAGCTAATTACGCTGCTTCTTTGTGCTCTAGTCACTTGAAGTCGACTGAGACTGATAAATAGTACAAGATGTTTAGCTAGTCATAAATATCGAGAGCTGTATGGCTCTTAGGAGTTACACGCAATAACACTGTTAGATACACCGATCATGCCAACCAAAATAAAGGTAAATGAAATGGTAAACATAAGCTAATTCACCGTGTATGATTAGAAACTTAAAAAGAAACGATAAAATGGTATATATTTTTAAAGCATATTAAAAAGTATTTAAAATGTTGTTGCTATTTATAAAAAAGTAATTATGAATGAACAAATACCTTTCAATGAACACTCAAAAGATTATTTTAAACAAACAACATTAACCTTAAATGGTTTTAATAAAACTTTATGTTTTACTAATTAATAGCTTGATTATGAATGGAGTATACTTACTCCATACACTGTACTATAAAAAATTTCTTAATTACAGTCTTTTACATGTTTTTTTTTTTTTTTTTTTTTAGATTTTGTAAATTTTATGTGTATACTTTAAGACTTATATGGCTTAACCCACTCTTTCCGGCCATAATCATATTTCACAAATAGCTGTTACGCTTCGAAGCCATCGTTATATTTCAGCCATTTTAAGATACTTCTATGATTTTTATTGACTAATTTATTTATTCATGTAGACATAATAATTAATTATAGTATACACTGTCGTAATATACTATTAATGATTTCGATAGCATATTTATCAATTTCGAATGAAATTTTTCCGTTTCAAAGACAGAAATTATGGTAATTAATCCATAAATTAGTTAATAATACTATTCCATTTCTTTTTCATATTCTTCATTTTCCTTGGACTGAAGCCTAGCAAATAAGTAAAATTTTCTTGCACAGTCATATAGCTGATACGCTTAAATACTGTATAAGTAGGTTTGGCACGTGAGAGTTTTTCACTCTCAGAGAGTTTCGTACTCTCAGCAGGTACTCGCAGAGGTGTTAACACAACAAGCGAATTTTCCAAGATTGTTAATCTTAGACAGTTTTCTGCGAGTACTATCAACAGCTGTCTGAGATTTTTATGAGAGTAACTAACCACTCTCCGAGAGTGAAAAACTCTCACGTGTAAACCCACCCTTACGATAACAACTCTCCGTCAATTTCTTTTGATTTTTAATTTTATTAATCAAGAAAATTGATCCATAAGTTGCATGGTTAGTCCTGAGTCCTAGACGCCAACTGTAGTTTGTGGGTTTCTTGTAATTGAGTTAGTTTGGCTGTTGTTGTCTAAGTTAAACTCGGGCTGATGAATAACGTAGTAAGTAGGTCGTGTAAACCCCGCTCTACAAAAAAGGCTATTCTATAAGATCCTTCCATTTATTTATGGGTTATTTTTTATTGCGCATAATATGCCTTGAAAGTGATTTTACTTACTAATATTGAACCCATAAGTTACAGTATCATCATAAAGAAGGGTGAAGAAAACCGGTGGGCAGTATGTTTAAAAACAATATCAAAATTGTAAAGTTTGTTGGTAAAGTGAAACTTTCCGACTATCTCGAACATAAATCAATATAACAACTAAAATATGATTAACACAGTAGCTGGTCAAACGCAAAGTAATTTGTTATCATGAAACCTCCTGGTATAACAATGCATTTAGTACGCCCATTGCACAGTTAACAAAATAATCCAGATTTTACCAATGAATAAAGTTACCTTTTGCATTTAACTTTATAATATTTTGCTACTGCCTGAACGAAATCGAACAAAATATAGCTTATTTATCATACTATAGTATATTTTTATAAACAAAAGTATGATTGATTTTTTATTGCCAAGCTATCAATTATCCTAGACATTGTCAGTCATCAATGGTTTTATTGCTTTTGGATGATATCATAATGGTGTTGTATTAAAGTAAAGCGTCATTTTTTATTTCCATTCTGTTTAAAAGAGGATCTATTAAATATATCCTCATTTTTTTTATCTTTTTATTCCATGTGTTTATGTTTAAATGTATCCTGTTATTAGTTTTAAATCTAGTGAAGTAATGCTCTCTGCTAAGAGTGCCCTCAATGCACCTGCAATCAAGTTAATAATATCATATTCAGATGGCTTGATTCATGTAATTCATCGTCACGTCACAATATAAAATAATTTTATTTCACTTGCAAAGTTTAACAATGCACGGGAATTTACACATCACAGGATTTTTTAAATGTTTACATTTTACAAGTTCTCATTGTTTACCATAAAAGTAAAACAGAATGGTTTTGTATATAAAACATTTTATACTGATTGATTAGACTAAAATCTTATCCTGTGTAACCAAGTGACAAAATTTCAACGAAGAATAAACGCAATAAGCCCACACCATATTTCCTGTTTGTTCCTAATAGCAAAAAGCAAACTAAAAATTCTATCTTACTGCGCAACGACGAGTTAACGGGGTCATCGAAGTTTTTTGTTTCCATTGCCGGTCGCGAACATTCTAGAAACTTCGAGAAGGTTCCGACCAATCATCATCGTCCAAAATTAAATCACACCCTAATATTGGCCAATAATGAAGTGGAAGGGGAGAGAAGACAAAAGAGAAGCACAGTGGACAGAAAGGCAGTCAGATCGGGAAATTCGTTAAAGACGACCTTTACAAGCTCGGAACTACGCGGCTTACGCTACGGTAGTGAATTGTAATGATCTCATGGCCTGTGGCCTTGAGCCCTCTTTCACACTGTATCAAAATAATCACAATAATCACGTTAAATGGCTAATGAAACCCGAACAAGACTAGTACAATTTTGAAATAAAATGTGGTCATTAATAGTTTGGTAAATAAGTAATTTATTTGGATATCACAGATCGCAACTGGTAGCTTACAACTTGATTGCATTGCGGCTGGGGATTACACCGAACGGCTGTTTGACACGACTCTGAGCTTTGATAATCCAGGTGCAAATGCAAGCTCTATGGATCCTTTAAATCTTTCCACAGCACTGCTGATTATTTTTCATCATCCCTCAATTTATAAGATTTTTCATTGATTTAAAAAGTATAAAATTTAAAGAAAACTGTACATATTTATCCATCCAGTTGACCTACGGTTTGAAAAGTTTCACCTTGATTCATAACGGTCTATTACAAACTAGTTTCAAACAAATGCTTACGATAAGTTTTTACACGAGTAGAAAAGCAGTTTTCCGTTTTAATCTTTAAATAATATACAGGGTGTCCCGGAACTCTCTGGAACCCTTTTGTATATTTGTTCCTTGCATCGAGACAAGAAAAAAACATCGTATAAATAGGGGTCTAAAATCCATCGTTTAGCCGCTAGCCACCATTTTTTCCGCATAATAATATTTATTTCCGTAACGGATGGTTGTATTCAGATCATATTAGGTATGAGTCTTAATCATACTAATGTACATTTTCAGGAAAAAAAATGATTTTTTTCACTGTGTATTTTCAAAATGGCGGCCATTTTAAATTTTCAAACTCAAATATCTCAAATTTGGTAAATTAAAAAAAAAATTACTTTGCACAAAAAAGTTGCCAAATTTAATTATTTAACCAACGGTACCAAGTTTGTAAGGATCTGATTACAAATAACGGAGTTATTGCGATTTTTCTCCAAAATAAACATTGATTTTGCATTATAATTAATGCAAATTATGGCCATTTTCACAGAAAAATCACAATAACTCCGTTACTTGTTATCAGATCCTTACAAACTTGGTACCGTTGGTTAGATAATTTAATTTAGCAACTTTTTTGTACAAAGTAAATTTTTTTTTGAAATTTACCGGATTTGAGATATTTTAGTTTGAAAATTAAAAATGGCCGCCATTTTGAAAATACACAGTGGAAAAAATTAATTTTTTTCCTGAAAATGTACATTAGTATGATTAAGATCCATACCAAATATGATATGAATACAACCACCCGTTACAGAAATAAAAATTATTACGTGAAAAAAACAAAATGGTGGCTAGCGGCTAAACGATGGATTTTAGACCCCTATTTATATGATGTTTTTTTCCTTGTCTCGATGCAAGGAACAAATATACAAAAGGGTTCCAGATAGTTCCGGGACACCCTGTATACAATACACTACTTAGTCCAGGGTCGACATAAAATCAGAATAATATTGCTATTGCAATAAAACGGGTTTAATAAACAAAATACCAAACCAAACACAGGTTTATACTAAAAGTATTTTTTTACTCAAATAAAATTAACGATTCTGAGAGTGGAAACCTCTTAACACCATAGCCTTCTAAATATTTAATTGTCTTCTTAGGGAAAATATATTTCTCTCTGAAAAAGAACACTACATGTAATAATTTTACTCGGATAGTAAATATGTTTTAGTACTGTTTTGTGTAACTTAATACATACAAAGTTTATTGTACAGACTACTCCTATATCGTTCCATTTAAATTAAGAACAGTAAAAATACATATTCAAATGATCAATTTGATATAACACCAGTGTCAATATTTACTTTAGCAAACACTATAAGTTCAAACCCTACTGAAATTGTATTATGTTTACTTTATTTTATTGTGGCAAAGTAACTGCATGGTTGAAGCTTTAATGAAAATAAATTACACGTGTAGGTTTTAAAAGTTATCAATAATTACAAATGTACTTAGTCAATAGTACTGAATATTTTATCCTCACTTTTCGATTTGGTTTTGATGTTTTATTCGTTCCACTCAGCTTAACGAAACTATTTAAAATATTGAGATTCTAATTAAATGATTTTAAATATTTTATACTTTAATATAAAAAATAAATAATAATAAAAAATCATAATGCTTGTAAGCTTTAATTATTAATTAACATTTTAATTATCCCAAGTTTAATTTAGAAGTTATTTCATTACGTTGATTAAACCATCGTTTAATGCTTTGAAAACAAACAGTTGCGGTTTTTTACATTATGCTTACAACTTTAAGTTTAATAAAATATTTATTAAACTTATTCGATGAATCGTCAGTGAAAATAATTACGTTGTTTAATGTTAAATCATTTTATACAAAGGGATTTTACTATTTATTTTCAGACCACTACAACAAGTGGCTTGTACAACATGAACAGGCCATTTGGAGATCACCGATATACCGGAAATAGACAGATCAACTCGACAACGATGGCATGTACAATTGGAACGTAACGATCTTGAAAATTAAACAGGACATACGATATCGGGTCGGGAGATCGTGCTCATGAATACTTCAGTACAACATTGAACAGGACAATTGGCGATCACCGATATACCAGATATGAACAGATTAACTCGACAACGATGGCGTGTACGTAACGTAACGTTGGAACGTAACGATCGTGAAAATTAAACAGGACATACGATATCGGGTCGGGAGCTCGTGCTCATGAATATTTCAGCACAACATTGAACAGGACAATTGGCGATCACCGATATACCGGAAATGGACAGATCAACTCGACAACGATGGCGTGTACGTAACGTAACGTTGGAACGTAACGATCGTGAAAATTAAACAGGACATACGATATCGGGTCGGGAGCTCGTGCTCATGAATACTTCAGTACAACATTGAACAGGCCATTTGGCGATCACCGATATACCGGAAATGGACAGATCATGTACAATTGGAACGTAACGTTCGAACGTAACGATCGTGAAAATTAAACAGGACATACGATATCGGGTCGGGAGCTCGTGCTCATGATTACTACAGCACAACATTGAACAGGACATTTGGCGATCACCGATATACCAGATATGAACAGATTAACTCGACAACGATGCTGTGTACGTAACGTAACGTTGGAACGTAACGATCGTGAAAACTAAACAGAACTGCGATATCGGGTCTGGAGCTCGTGCTCATGAATACTACAGCACAACATTGAACAGGACATTTGGCGATCACCGATATACCAGATATGAACAGATTAACTCGACAACGATGCTGTGTACGTAACGTAACGTTGGAACGTAACGATCGTGAAAACTAAACAGAACTGCGATATCGGGTCTGGAGCTCGTGCTCATGAATACTACAGCACAACGTTGAACAGGACAATTGGCGATCACCGATATACCAGATATGAACAGATTAACTCGACAACGATGCTGTGTACGTAACGTAACGTTGGAACGTAACGATCGTGAAAATTAAACAGGACATGCGATATCGGGTCGGGAGCTCGTGCTCATGAATACTTCAGTACAACATTGAACAGGACATTTGGCGATCATCGATATACCAGGTATGAACAGATCAACTCGACAACGATGGCGTGTACGTAACGTAACGTTGGAACGTAACGATCGTGAAAATTAAACAAGACATGCGATATCGGGTCGGGAGCTCGTGCTCATGAATATTTGAGTACAAACTTGACCACATTCACTACACCACTGCTAACGTGTTTCGCTCCCACCAAGTTCTGCAATAAAATAAAACAGTTGGTACACGACTAACTCAGATCTTCCCAAATATAAAACAATCCAGCTTAAGTGGAAAATTATACGTTCAACCTATGAAGTAAATCAAAACACTTTAATAATTGCATTTGGTCTTAAACGTTTTACTCTGAATCATATGCTGTGACAATATACATCCTTTATATCATCGATAAACACGTCAAAAGAACTGGATATCCTCTAAGAACTCAGATACCCTTACTCTTATCAGTCTAATCAACTGAAAAGCTAACGACCATTACATCATATATATGTAAATGTTAGTGAAAAATGCGGAAAACTTATTTAGAAAATGAAATTTACAAATTAACATACGATTAAATATTGATGCGTGTTTTTAAAGTTTGACGACACTAAAAACTTAAAATAAAAATACTGCAGCATGGTATCATATTATATAATACAATATATATAATGATATGAAGCCACACAAACATTAAAAAGCTACTCGACTCGGGTCTCTCGGCGCGCAGGGATGGCTAAATAGGCCACACGGTCTGATGATACGCCAGGACAATGGCAGGTCGCGCTTCCTGTCTGTGCTCTTCACAACATCCTCAGTCATGTGTTGCCATTCACATTCTGAAACATATTTTAAACTGTAAAATGTGTCTTGTTGCATTGATATTCCTAAATTACTGAGTTCAAAAGTGTGTTGCTTATTTTTGGCATTTTGGCGTAAAACTTTTATAGAAGTTTCAATTTTTCTCGGAATCATTTAGACTCGTATTGTTTTACTTTTAAATATCACTATAATAATAATATTAATTGACATATTTTATTACTCTTTCTATTCTAGTTAAATTTATTTTATCAGTTATGGAATAGTTCTTTCTCAAACCAGTTTAAAATAATAATGCCCAAGTAGTTAAATATCATTAAATTAATTTACCTTCCACTCCTATCAGCATTTGACTCAATAAAATACTGTTTCCATGTGCTATCATTACCTATAATTAAAATTAACCACTTTAACCTTGATTGAAGAAATTTATTCCTACAAGGTAACAAAATCGTTTGTTTTTCCTGCCTAACAAAAATAATTAATATATCTCTAGATTTATCTTAATATGCAGTCTATGAAATAAACTAAATACATATACAATTTCTATCTGATTCAACTGTTTTACAAAAGTTACTTTGCTAGTTTTAGAACTAGATTGTTAAAATATTTTCTTTTTCTACTCTTTCCTCTTGTAAGCCTAAATCCACTGAGTGAAACTAATTCATTGCGTCTGGGTGAAAGGGTCCTCATTCTGGCAGATCCTTTCCATTTCATTACTGCTTTGAAATTCGCATGATTCTGTACACTGCATTCAAATTTGCATTGATTCTTTCTGACTAGTGACAACAAAAATAATAAAGAACGCTTGAAAGGTTCTCTATAATTCGTCTTTGACTTACTCCATTTCACCACTCGTGGTTCAGATTGGTCGTAATAATAACTTTTAAACTATACTATAGTTTAAAATGATCTTAAAACAATTTCTTTGTGTAGGTCATGACTTTACTCAAACTTAAGAAATGAAATTTAAAACACAAACTAAACGAAAAGTACAGGAAAGTACATTATGAACCGATAATGAAGTCGAGATAATTAAGAAAGTCTATTAACAATGTGTCAATAGCAGAACCCAACTGCAAAGTTCATTTTGAATTTAAAATTACTCTCAACACATTTTTCTCCTACAATAAGTTACTACGAGTATTATCTAGGGCAAGTTTTCTGGAGATTATAAAAAAATTTACATCATTCAGAAACTTATTATTAATTGTCCAACTCAGTTAAAGACGCCAAATCTTATGCTTGTTTTTTCTGTCCACCTAATCTTATTTCCCGTGCGGTATTTTTACTAAAATATCGAAACAGGAGACAAGTTAAACTAGATATTTCTTTGATTATAAGCAAATTTTTTCTTCTTTACTTCTATGTGAAGTAGCTTTAAAACGGTAGATTTTTTGTTAGTAATATTGTCAGCTCGCAACATCGTGTTGCCAATACTTTTTTTGTTCTTAAACTTCATAAATTATGGAACTAAATTTTATTTTAGAAAAAAGACTGTAAACACTGACATGTAGGATACAACACTTATTTACAAAGACTCCTTTAAACTAATTGTAAGAACAAATAAATAAATTCGGCCCATTTGTTACAATGTACTCGTACTGTTGTGTATGGTACTTGCTCAAATAAAATTGGGTTTATTATTATATATACCCGAAGTTTTAGGCAAAGGTTTATGCCGCTCCGACATCAAAGTTTTCTAACGTTTAAAACAATAGCAAACTTTGAGCTATATTAAGTATTACCTGAAGGTCGAGCCTTTTATCAATAAACTTGTATAACCATGTTCAGTTATATTATGCACACAAGCCGAAAAAGCCATTCGTTCCGTCTACTCGCATTCATTGTGTAGGAAAGTTAAGCCAAAATCTGGCTTTATATTTACAAACTCGCCTGCGGCTCGATGGGGGCTCCGCCCCCATGCCCCCTCAGGGTTTTGCCCAGAAATTCGTTAATTGTTGTTTAAGTCGCATATAATGAACAGATTACATATGAATATAAGTGTTTGTAAATGAGCAAAATAGCAAAATAAATGAGTTTGTAAGTTTATTTATAACATAAATTAACTCCCACGACTGCAGAAGTAACCTAAATTTGAACTTGTGCAACTAACTCAATCTAAGGAATGAAAATATATTCGCCTACGGCTCGTTTTCAGACACTCTTTCTCCAAACCTCCTTCCCTAATTCCCCCGAATTCAAAAGGTTAATGGAGTTGTGAATAAATTTTGTATGTAGGTATTGTATAAGTATTTAGTTAAAATTATAAAATTCATATAAATAAATATATGAAAAAATTAAATGGATAAACTGCATAAAAATGTGCAGTAGATCATCGAAAACAATGAAAAATTCCTTTAAACCAAATAATTTAAAATCTTAACAAAGTGAATAAAACTTGCCAAAAACCCCTTTTATTTACAAAAATACTATTCAGTTACTATCCTTAATATGGAATAATAGGGAATAACATAACGATCCAGTAATATTGAACATACAATGATAAATACATAATGTAATATTGGCATTCATTACAATTCCTTCATTTCAGTTTTTAATAATGTAAAACTTTAAATTTACCTAATTTCCTAAAAAATTACTGTCAAGGCAAATAAAAAAACTTCAAGTTTCTAAATACAATAATACAGTAGTTACTAACAAAAGTATGTTAAATAATGGTTAAAATATTAAAGTTACCATACACATCAAAGGACGTATGTTTTAGCCGTAGGACCAGGTCAGTAAATAACAATCAAAGTAAAACAATCAGTTGCTTGATATAGCAATTCGTTCCGACTCACTTTCAATAGAAGAATACGTGATATTGAAAATCATCATGATAATTTTTATGTTTGATAATTTAATTGATATTGGTACTGTGCAAGATATGTCTATGTGCAAAGTTGAGGTTCTGAGTAAAATATTATAGTAGTTGTAAAATTACGTCTACATGGGATAAAATTCCCCACAAAAATAAATAAACATTTAATTCTGTTTAATTGTGTGGACTGGGGGGCGAAAATTCATTGAACCAAACTTGTAGTAACTTGAAAGATGTTCGCGAGGATTGCCTCAGATGTTATAATTTGGCCGCTAGAGTAGAAAAAAAATAATGTCATATTTATTTTGGGTAAAAATGTTTGGTCGCTAAATTTTGAAATCAGATAGTTTTCTGGGGCAGGAAATAAAAAAGCTTTTTTATTTTAAATGAAAATACTGTACTGCCACCTTTTTAAACTAAACATTAATTTATTACGCACTAAAAGATAAATCACTTGTGTAATCTGCTATTTTAGTTAAAATTTTTGTTGAATTGTAAAATTTAAATTAGCATGCTATCAGGTAAAGTCAATGATGTACTTCCTAAAGCCGCGTCCGCATTGGCCGAACATGTTCGCCGAAAAAAGTTCTTCCGAACTTTTGTTTGTTTGTTGCTAACCGTTTAGTATGTAAATCATATGGCCGGTTAATTGTTCGTTAATAATGTTTGTTGATTTTTGTGTTCGCCGAACAAGTTCGCCACGAATGTTCGGCCAGTGCGGACGCGGCTTAATGAGTTCGTTAGAAATTAAGTGCCATCCCAAATGAAGAACCAATTTTTGGGAGGACTATCGTGCAAATATGATACTGTCTTACAGGGTGTCCCATACCAACCTGGCACCTCTTTTAAAATAAAAAAATAAAAAAAAAACAAATTGTGTCGTTGTAGGTAAACACATTTTGCTCTGTTGATTGACACTGATTTCAATACAGAGGGGACCAGACGTAATTTTGAAGCAACTTTAAAATTTAATATTTTAAACCCTAATCATACTGATTTAGAATAATAAATAGCATGACATTATTTTTTTTTTAACTGGGGAAAATTTAACATATATTATGTCTGAACATTTTACATATAACAGAACTTACCAAACATGTAAATGTCTAAGAACCTCATTTAAAATAATATACCATCATAAAACATCAATTATCACGTGATTAGTTTTACTAAACATTTAAATACATGTTCATTAATCTCCGTCATGTTGTAAATTTAATAAAAAAACTTTTTGGACCAAACTGACAATTTTTGTTGGAAACGTATTTAAAAGAGTCTAAGACATTTTTGTGCCGAGACATTTTTGCTTAACCTAAAATGCTCAGAGAAGAATGAGGAAAATCTAAATTTTAACCTCAAATATTCAATAAACTGCTAAAATTACGCGTACAAGATCAAATTGTAAAGTTTTCTTAAAAACCGTGTAAAACTAAAAAAAAATTATTTAAAGTGAGAGTTAGTATTTGACATCAGTGACTTCCGGTCTGGAGAGGTAATTTCAGATACACCCTGTACATTGAAATTACTCTCGGTGGATAGACCGCTTTACATATAAAGGCACAATTGGTTAATGTTATAAAATTTCTTAAAAAGAGTGTTTCGGTAATCCGCGACTCCCAGTATGTTGGCAATTTTCTCAATAATACAGGTCGGTAAGTTTAGTTCTCGCTTGGGAATCACTCTGTAGTAAGTAATATATAGGAGATCTACATTACAGACTTTTGACGAATTTCTGATACCCCGATGAGTGAGTC
The DNA here is from genome assembly GCA_030545055.2 of Neoaliturus tenellus. Classification (NCBI taxonomy): domain Eukaryota; kingdom Metazoa; phylum Arthropoda; class Insecta; order Hemiptera; family Cicadellidae; genus Neoaliturus; species Neoaliturus tenellus. The sequence goes on along the minus strand of CM061531.1, from coordinate 46,408,679 downwards.
AGTCAGTTACACATTCGGGAGTATATAATTTAGAATCTTTGGAAAGGCAAGATGATGGGATGTGGAGTCAGAAGTAAATCTTACGTTGGTTGATGGGTTTATATTTAGCAAATTAAAGGTGTGAACAAGTAGAATTCAATGTCAAAAGACCCATTACTTACTGCAAAAATCATAATTGTGAGCATCTTTTTCATTCCAGCGCCATTTCAAAATAATTACAATTAAAAAAAATAAACTTTACCTGTTTTTACATAAAAACTTCACATTATGTGAGGGGTCTTGCGAACTGTTAGTGATCCGCTTTGCGCACTTACCATCGGAATTTTTAATACGCCATATTTGATGAAAATTACATCACATAAAAAAATTTAAAATTTAAAAATATTTCTTCAACATTGCCGATTAAGAATATATAAGAACTGAAAGACTTGGTAGTCAATTTTCTCATACATATAAACACAATTGAGAACTAACAAAAACGTTTACTTTCGTTAAAACACGTAATGTTGAACTGCCTAAATTAAACTTGAGCAGATGAAGCCAGCGTTCCACTGCAGTGTGAGGGTACCTTCCTCTAGTATTTATGTTTTCTGCTAGGTTACAGCACACAGCAGAGACAATAACAACGGGGTTCCACATTAGGAAACGGGTCCGCTTTTGGGTACTTTCCAAATCAAGAACTAAAACAAACTTCATATTTTACGTTATTTAATTTTATTTTCATTTATATGCAGAAATAAAAAACAAACGTCTACAACAATGGCAATGGCAAATACGCCATTATCCATCTTTTCATATATTTACTGTCTGTATTCTTCGCAGTATAAGTGTAAATGTATTTTTGAGTGTTGTAGACGTTTGTTTTTCATTTCTTATTACAAACAACACGTCGCATGATAATAATAATGTGTTCATTTATATGTAAACAAACCAAATCATTAGTGTAAAGTATTACTTTAAAACTTTAGTAGGCCTACACGTCACGAAATTACAAGCCTAAATTTACAAAAGTTTAAGCGATTCATGCCGCCTCATCCATCTGTTGTTATCTACTACTATGCTAGTAGTAACCACTGGGAACGTAATCAAGAATCGCTAAGAAACAAAGCCAACAACATCTCTTGTTAAGAATAAATTAAATCATACTAGCTGTTAAAATTGAGAAGTTCGCAATTTAGTGAAGCTCAGCGTATTAACTAATTTTGTATGGTCTTAATTACTGGGTACGATAGAATATAAATTTTTAACTCTAACCTAGAGCTTTTATTATTATTATTTTTTTATTAAAGTTGTGTACTGTTGATTGTTGTTGGATAATAAAATATGATGTCACACTTAAAAATGCACGGGATTCTCATCGTCAAGGTCTTTATTAATGATACAGTATTAGAATATTTTAATATTTATTTGATTTGAAAGTTTGTGCGGTGAAACCGATTCCATGATACCTCCCGCCATTGGTTCATTGACACATCAATGAACTTATCTATCATCCTGGGGTTACATTTATACTGCGCTCACAAGCCTACATTCAATATACTCACCGTTTTAACTTCTGAATCTTTAAAAAAATTGCAAGCTGATATATTTTTATGATAATCTGGAAAATACACTTTTGAATGTAGCTTTCTAAAATAGAAAACTGTTTTTTAGGCAATTATAACGCTAATAGTCATGGTCCGGCAAACTACATCGCAGTATTCTGCCGCAAACTATATTGCAGTCATGGTGTCAAAAAATACATCGCATTAATGGTGCCGCAAACTACATTGTAGTCATAATGCCGCAAACTACATCGCAGTCATGCTGCCACAAACTACATCGCAGTTACACTGCTGCTAACTACATAACAGTCATGGTGTCATAAACTACATCGCAGTCATGGTGCCGCAAACTACATTGTAGTCATAATGCGGCAAACTACATCGCAATGATGCTGCCACAAACTACATAGCAGTCATGCTGCCGCAAACTACATCACAGTCATGCTGCCACAAACTACATAGCAGTCATGCTGCCGCAAACTACATCGCAGTGATGCTGCCACAAACTACATAGCAGTGATGCTGCCACAAACTACATAGCAGTCATGCTGCCGCAAACTACATAGCAGTGATGCTGCCACAAACTACATAGCAGTCATGCTGCCGCAAACTACATAGCAGTGATGCTGCCACAAACTACATCACAGTCATGCTGCCACAAACTACATAGCAGTCATGCTGCCGCAAACTACATCGCAGTGATGCTGCCACAAACTACATAGTAGTCATGCTGCCGCAAACTACATAGCAGTGATGCTGCCACAAACTACATCACAGTCATGCTGCTGCAATCGAAATCGCAGTTATATTATCGCAAGGTTACTTAGCAGCAACACAATTCTCACTGTTTCAATGAATTGGTGTTTACCTAAATACATAAGAAGCTCAACAGTTCACATATTGTTCTTCTTAGATTTTTTTTGTTTCTAGTACAGATCACGTTAACAAAATTTCCCTTTTACATATATTTTATAAAGATAAACCTATTTCGTGACCTCATTCCTCATAAATATTAAAATAAAGCGTTGTTTACCGGTGAAGTGAATGAGTGGGGTAGGGTGAATACATGAATAACACAGCGCCAATCTGGCAGATAACCGGCTACTACAGGTGGAAACCACCGGTCACATGGCAGCGGATATGTGGGTCAGTATACATGGTGTCCAACGCTGCCACAAGTCGTTGTACATTTCCTATGGTTTTCTAACATTCTACTTTGTTTTAAAGTTTACCAGTGCGATCTTGGTGGATTGTCTAGTTTATTTTATTTAATAAACTAATTAAATTCTATTTAATAACTACCTGTTCAATCTAGTAATCGAAAAATTACTGCAATTAAACTTCTCATCGTCAAGTTATATTGGTGTAAAACATACATTCAGCTCAAATGCAATGAAAATCTAAAAGAACTAAAATACAACATATTACATGTAAACATTAAAATTACACGAATTAAATCAAAATAAAGACACGGTAACATCAGATGAAATACATTTTAACAGATACACAACAGTTCAATAACATATAATTTATGAAAGAATACACCATTTACAACTTAACATTATGATCTCTGTCACAGAAGTCATTGTTTATAAATCAAGAAGGTTGACTCACGCAATCTCATACCGGTTGGAAGAAACAATCTTCAGTATCAACAAGCAGTACCAGTATTTGCCTACGAATCTTTAACTTGATAAATATTTGACAGAACATGAAATGGTTATGCAATCCCAAGAATTTTTCGAAGTTAATTTGTTTATTGGGCTCGCGGTTTGGCACTAGAATATGATGTAATTGTGAAACTACAACTCGGATAGAGTGTTTTATATCCCGAATAAATGGGCCAATCTTAAAAAACTGAATAGCCTAATAATAAAAATATTAAAAGCGCTGTTATGACCTTTAACAATCTATACTGTACATGTAAAAATATTCAGCTAGCATTTGAAAATTTCAAAATATTCCGCTATACAGTAATTTATTACACACAATGGCATTAGGTTAACTGGAGTCAATGTATATAGAAAAAGAGAGCTGGATGCAAGTGCTGTCTACAGTTGTCGTGAGCTGCAAAACAATCTGATAGCTCGGGTCCAGTTCAGTGTAGGTTCGATCCTAACAACGTCACACCATCTGGCATTTCACACATATTCCTGTTTTCTATTAGAGTACACCAGATTGACAGATTGACACAACAGCCTATAAAAAATTGTGAAAACCAAACAGGACAGGCAATATTGGAGCTCGTGCTTATGAATACTTCATTACAACCTTGAATACATTCACTACACCACTGTAACATGCTATCATCCAGTAGTTTCCTTTGATGCCCCATAACAGTAATTTTGATTAGCTTCTTACCATGTACTACATAGACATTTCCCCAAGCCTTAAGAGGGCCACCAAGCTGGATTAATATGTCTTAAGAACAATGCTGAGCTTGTCTCTATTAAGAAATATATCATATAGTTTTTTTTTATTGGTTCAAAATATATTTTAATTTTATTTAAACTTACCGATCCTTTTTTGAGATGTATATTTTGTATACGTTTAGGTCTTTCACAAAAATGAAGATCTTTATTTGTTACCGGTATTTCAATTTAAGAATATAGGTACCAGAGAAATGTCCTTCACAAGCCTTAACCGTCTTGATGAATCTTTTATCAATTATCACTAATATAATATTTTATGGATCTTTTATTTAAAGCTAGAAACATAACACAGCCCACGAACTGACACCATAATCGAGTTTGTAGGTTCTCTAAATTCTTTATATGCTTATGCCTGCAACATATATGACGGAATGTTCGTCACAACACGTACTCTTAGCTATGACACTGTAGGCTTCTTATACTCTATCTATAGTATAAAAGAAGCCTTCAGTATATTGTCGCTTGAGGTGGAATGAAGACATCAAACTGGTTACTCATAAGGTCCACCTTTCCTGGTCCATTTTTTCGAAAACGCCTGCTGTACCATTCCTAACATATGTGAAAGTTCTGAGTGCCACAGTGCGTAAATATTGTGTTTTCCGAATTTCCCCAATTATAAATAACCAGCCAGACTTGTTGGTGGAGAATATTCAGGTACCTTACAACATCAATTGTTAATTTAAGAATAAACTGTTCCTTTGAAGAAGTGATGTTTTTCCTGGGCTTTTATATATATATATATATTTTTACATATAAAACTGCAGCGTCCCTAAAAGTTTTGATGACCTTTTTTATGATTCTTAAATTAAAATTTGAGTGTTCGTAGCTCGGATCTTTGAAAGCGGAAAAACCATTATAAAAGCAATTCTAGCACTGTCCCCAACATTAAAATTCTATACAATTATACTGAAAATTAAGGATAATATTAATAATCAGATATTTTTATGAAATCGTAATAAATTGTATTTAATCTTACATGAGGATTACACAGCTGATATTACTTATTGGTAAGCTTTATAAATGTTTGCTTTGGTTTAAAACAAGCATATTTCGCAACACTGTATCACCGGTCTTCGGTCCCAGGTTATTTGCCTGTCTAACTGTTTATTTATTTGTTTTTACTATCAATTAATAATGTCAAAAAAATTATTGAAGAATTGAACTTAGAACGATTATTCTTTACATTGCGACCCTTTTATTTTTTGAGTATTGATACCTGTAGCTTATACTGTTCCAAAATGGCCAATTTAAACTTACAATTAAAACCATGAGAGGTGATCTCGCAGACTTAAATTCCAAGCGAAAGAAAATTTTGCATATGTTGCACATTACTAAACGTGATCAAAAAAGAAAAAAATACCAAAATTGTATTTTTATATTCAAACGTTTGTTTCTAGCAACCCTAAATGAAAAGAACTGTCATATTCATTATAATTTAATGCTTGTATTTAATTTTTTAGATACAACGGTCCTGAAATGTAAGCCACCACCTGGTAGTTTAATTCATCATTGTCAGGCGAGATAAATGGTGATCAATAATATAGCGTGCCTCTGACCATTTCATCAACATAACATTGCGTCACATCCATAGCCGATATCCTTTTTCACTGTGTACCAACACACAACTTAACCGTATATATTACCAAAAGAGAAAGTCGTATATGTATAACCGTGTATCTCTAAAAGAGAAAGTATGTATGTATATAAGTTATGTTGCCTATGGACTCCGAAACCGCTCCACAGATTGTAATGAAACTTTCAAGCATTATTAAACATTATTAAAGGATAGTTTGTGTGAAGTTTGGAGCTCTTTAGGGCCCCACTCACTGGACTTAAAATTTACTTTAGGGCCTCTGAGGTTGAAATTTGACTTGGACGATCCTCTTTGCTCATAGGTACTCACTAGGAAACGGTTTTGCAAATATAGTTTTTTAAGCTGTTTAGGGCTCCGCCCCACTTGAGTTTAAAATTACTTTAGGGCCACTGGGATTTAAATTAGATGGACGATTCTCTTTGCTCATAGGTGCGCACTAAGAAAAGGTCTTGAAAATATAGTTTTTAAGCAATTTAGGGCTCCACCCCAATGGACTTCAAAATTACTTTAGGGCCTCCGGGGTTGAAATTTGACATAGCCGGGCCTCTTTGATCATAGGTGTTCACTAAGAAACGGTTTTGCAAATAGATATAGATTTTTAAGCTTGTAAGGGCTCCAATCCACTGGACTTCAAAATTAATTTAGGGCCTTCGGGGTTGAAATTTGACATGGACATAATAAGACAAAAGGGACTATGGACTATTGCGGGTTTAAATAGAAAATGCCTGTTTTTCGCACGGCCAGTTCAGTAGGGCTCAGGTGCTCACGAGTTGGTACGCCTGAAAATTTACATTTCCATTAACATTACAAATCAAAAGATAGTGGTCTGTTGCACAATTCTGCTGCTACACGTTGAATTATGTTCAATAAAGATAAATACCATCGTCTGACCACACTTTTCAATAAGTTCAAAATTTACTTCAACCTATCCAGCTATCGACACCGAGATCAACTTAACTATTTTGGCGATAGTGGGGTAGGGTTTTTAAAACTTACTCAGGATGACCTTGACATACTTTCCAGGCCCCATCCGTCAATGTCAAATTTAGTTTTGAACTAACTTTTAATTTATACAAAAATTTAATTAAAATTATGTCGGCTGCCCCTCGCCATCTACACCCACTTTATTTATGCGCCATCTACCCCACCGGAGGCAGGTGGCCAATTAAATGGCAGCTGGCGGCAGCCGACTTCCTGTCCAGTAGCGGGCATTTCCCACTACTCATGGCATCAATCGGCTCATCCAGTCCATTGCTAGTAAAAGTTTTAGACTTCCAATGCTGCTTGCTGAATTTCCTTTATTTCATAAAGCTTAAAATATATTTTCCTATCTGCAGAAGTACGTACAGGCTTAGACAGACATAATACACGTTTTGCAATTTCACAAGGGTGAAAATTAAAATTATTATGAGCTTATAATATATATATATATATATATATATATATATATATATGTGTGTGTGTGTGTGTGTGTGTGTGTGTGTGTGTGTGTGTGTGTGTGTGTGTGTGTGTGTGTGTGTGTGTGTGTGTGTGTGTGTGTGTGTGTGTGTGTGTGTGTGTGTGTGTGTGTGTGTGTGTGTGTGTGTGTGTGTGTGTGTGTGTGTGTGTGTGTGTGTGTGTGTGTGTGTGTGTGTGTGTGTGTGTGTGTGTGTGTGTGTGTGTGTGTGTGTGTGTGTGTGTGTGTGTGTGTGTGTGTGTGTGTGTGTATTTTTAAGACGGTGAAATTTTTTATGTCTTTAGAGCTTGAGCACTACTAAAAAAAATGTTAGGAATATGATGTTAGTTACTTACTATAATTAACTATAGTATACTATATAACACTATCTCCACCCTAGGACCACAACCACTGGTCGCGCCGAGTGGTCCTTCTAGTCACAGACGTGAAGAACGCTTTCAATTCCGCCAGGTGGAGCGACATGCTGTGGGCGCTTGAGCATACGTTCCACATCCCTGTCTATCTCCTGCGGATGATCGAGGCTTATTTGCGGGATCGCGTGCTGCTCTACGACACCACGGAGGGTCAGCGTCGCATCCCGGTGACATCGGGTGCTGCACAGGGGTCGATTCTCGGACAAGATCTTTGGAACGTGTCCTACGACAGCTTGTTGAGACTCGAAATGCCTGAGTCTCGCCTCGTTGGCTATGCCGACGACGTCGCTCTTTTACTAGCAGCGAGAAACGTCGAACAGGTAAAGAGGAAGCTCGAGGTCGCAATGCTAAGCATCAGTGCGTGGATGCGCGAACACGGCTTGTCGTTGGCACTCGCCAAGACCGAGATCGTGGTCCTCACCAAAAAGAGGATCCCCACCATCTTTCCAGTCCATCTGGGGGATATTGAAGTCGAGACCAAGCCTGCTGCTAAATACCTCGGGGTGATTGTCGACACTAAACTGTCTTTCGGTGAGCAGGTACGGCGTACCGCCGATAAAGCCGCCAAGGGAGTTGCTGCCCTTGCTCGGCTCATGCCCAACATTGGTGGTCCTCGTGCCTGCAAGCGTAGACTCTTGATGTCTGCGGTCCAGTCCGTTCTCCTGTACGGAGCGGAGGTCTGGGGTCACGTTCTGGAGAAACGCGTCCATAGGAATCGGCTCTCCCGCGTCCAGCTCCGCGGTGCTCTGCGGGTTTGCTCTGCCTACCGGACGGTCTCCGAGCCTGCAGTCATGGTAATCGCTGGTGTCATCCCTATCCACCACCTCGCTAGGGAGTGACAGGCGATTTACCGCAGGAGACACGAAGATGGAAGAGAAACCACTGCCATCGAAGAGCGGGACCGCAGTTTCGATTGTTGGCAGCGCGAGTTGGATGCCGAGTCCAGAGGACGCTGGACCGCCAGACTAATCCCACAGATACGCGCTTGGGTTGAACGGTAGCACGGTGAGGTTGATTACTTCGTGACCCAGCTTTTTTCGGGCTACGGGTATTTTAGATCTTACCTCCATAAGATGGGGAAGGCCGCAAGTTCGGAGTGTCTGTATTGTCCCGGCATTGCAGACACGGCTGAACATACGTTCTTCGAGTGCGGCAGGTGGCAGGTGCGCCGAGCAGCTCTTTCCACTGATCTCGGGCTGCAGATCTCTCCGGACAACATCGTCGGAGCTATGCTCCAGGGAGAGGGCACCTGGAACTGTGTGCAGCGTTTCGTTGAAGCGCTACTGCGGGTTAAAAAGGTCGACCTCGATCGGCCTTAATATTTGGATTACCCCGACGAGGAAAGCCCTAGTGGCGTAACATCAAGGCCTAGCCCGAAGTAATGTGCAAAACAGTTCCAGATTAGTGTCCTCGGAGATAAGGGGGTATTTTAGCCGGTAGTTCGTAGGACAACGAGCCTACGGGAGTCCGGCACTACTGAGAGGACAAGTGAGCCTCTCAGTGTGCGTAAATGCATTTTGACCTCCTTCCAAAAAAAAACCTATCTCCACCCTACAAAAAAATTTTATTACAGATCCGAAACATTTTTCGTGACCTCATGCCTTATAAATGTTGAAATAGAACGAAATTCTCCGATCACGTGATTTTGTGGGTGGGTGGTGGTAGAATGAATACATGAATAACACAGTGCCAATCTGGAAGATAACCTAGCACAACAATCCGGAACCTTCACTGGCGTTTTGTTGGATCTTAAAACGCAAGGATGTGAAACATGTAAATTAATTAACATCATTTTACAGTTGAATTCGTAGTACTTAGAGTAAGCCTAAGCCAGGTATTAATATTTATATTCTGAGCAATTAGTAAAGATGCATGTTACATATAGGTTCAAATTTTCCCAACCATCCAGTCTTAACCCCAAATCATTACCAGGGGTTTAATTGATTTTTGGGATTAGCTTTTAAATGTTCCCAAAAATCAAAAACAGTTAGTATATTCAGTTACTTAACTTACAATGGAATGTCTACTCATAATAAACTGATTCAATTGATTGGAGTTCAGCATTGACGGTGATACCTTCATTCCAAACCCACCGGTGATGCCAAACCCATGACCTGGAACGCGTTTTAAGGTCCAACTAAAATCCAGTAAAACAATTATCATAAAAGGCAAAGATGAATTTACAGCTCTGCATAGGTCAATTTATAAATTTCAAACATCTGTTACGTCTTTAATATTGGTCGGAAAAGATTCATCTTTATGTCATTTTGAAAGAAATTTTAATATCTAGGGCACTGTGAAATATAAAACATTTTACAAAGCGATCTATGATATTAATATACTGAAAAAAGCGTCCATTTTCTAACAAAAATGTTGAGGATACTTTGTTGTTTATTCCTCAAACAATTAGTAAAATGGTCCAATGCTTGAAATTTTCTTTAAAATTACATAAAGACGAATTGTTTTCAACCAATATTAAAGGCATAGCGGATGTTTAAATTTTAACATTAGCAGGGTTGCCAATTTGATTTGCAAGAATTACCCTCTTACCACTGCAAAATTACCCGCTTTTACCCCGTAATTACCCTCTTTTACGTCAGCATGATTACCCCCTTAATTACCGTCTTTCTTTATGGATTTGATTTATGGATGGCCTTGCAAAATAAGAATAAAACAATCTTCAAAATTATATTATGATCTATTTCAAAGAAATCAATTAACTGACTAATAAAAATGCCAAAAGTACAAAAAAAAATATATATATATATTCACAATATAGGCCTTATGTTCTTTTATCAATTTTTGGGCCTACATTATTAACAATTCAATATATATATATAAAAAAAAAAACAGTTTTATTTACACTCTCTATAAGCTAACAAGTTTATTTCCGTCCTGTTATTTCCAAACATCCTTCTCTAATATTTTTTTCTATTTGGTTCTAATGATTCGACTACACCCAAGTGCTTCATTATACTTTTTTTAAACAATCTACTGTAACAACCAACAAGTCAAGGAACACACTACCAGATCACTGATCAATACATCGTTTTAACAGGCACAAAAGGAAGTCTCGTCCTCGTCCGCACTAGCCGAACATTCGCGGCGAACGCAAAAAAGAAAATCAACAAACATTTCTAACGAACAATTAGTGACCATATGATTTACATTGGAAATAAATGTCAACAAACAAACAAATATTCGGCCGAAGACTGTTGGACGAACATGTGTTATTCGGCCAATGCTGACGCGGCTTTAGTAAATTACGGTTACTTTAATATCTCTGTCATCTTCATGAAATTAAACAAAAATAGACTGCATTCGCCAACTATACGGTATAGCAGTTTTCTCATTACCTCGAAAATCGAGAATTATCATTATATTAATATAGTGATTGCTTTGCATTACCCTTCTCACTCACTGTTTACTCCACAGAGGTATTGTAGAATAGCGATGTGGATGTAGAATAGATTTTGTTGTAAGAAAACTATTATTTAAAATATATGTTTTTATTCTTCACAATCTGAACCGCATCATTTAAAATTTTAACGAAAGATGCAAATTTTAAGCTAAAAGGAAAATGTTTGTCAATAACCCGCTTTTACCCGCTTTTTCTCCATTACCCCCTTCATTACCCGATAGCCTTTAAATTACCCGAAAACCGGGTAATTACCCGCTCATTGGCAACCCTGAACATTAGTCTTATTGGAATAAATATCCATGGCGGCCGGTACAGCAGACTCTTGACATTATTTTTCTACTCGAAACATCCAACAATTTTGTGAGATAAAGTTATTTTTAAAAAAGTATTTGCTCCTAACAAGAATTCAAACTTGTAAAGTTTTTTTTTAATTTTTTATATTTTTTTATCTAATATCGTTAAATAAAAGTAAGCCATATATTGTTTTTCAATAAGTATTCAGTCACAGCGGAGATTGAATTATCGAGGCAGAAGATTGACTCACGCTTCCCTATACCGGTTGAAAGTTGACAGCACAGAAATGGATTTAGTTTTTGTCAGGACTGAAACGTATGTTTGCATGAAAAACTTCTGTACTGATAATTATGTTTAGTACAGTTTCCATCTGACTTTATGCATGTGTATTAGTTGGATAAGCTTTAAAACCACAGTTTATTGCATTAAATACAATCGATGACATTATTTTTTTAACAAGTGTGCAAAGTGCTGTGAGGGTGAATAATTTCTCTTGAGTGCAGTGAATGCACTTTGCGCACGAGTTGCATATTAAATTTGTCTTACGATTGCCAAATACTTGGTGTATAAGTATAAATATTTAATATTTATGATAGCCAATAAGATACATTTCCCACATTAACTTAAAGATTCATTAGGTTTTTAAGATAGGATATTTAACGACATTGTTTAGCAGTCTCTGCTAGCTTGTCAGGGTAAATAAGTCCCTTAAAACTTAAGTCATTATCATAGTTGTTCATTTTGTGCACTTACACACAGCCTCAACTTATGCTGGTCTGTAGCTTATAATTTATGTCGATACTACCGAAAACGACGACGAGGACAAAAGGTTAGATGTTTATGTCCAATGTTGCCAACTTAATTCCTACTTAAAAACGTTACCTTCCTGACAAATGCATACTGTTTTGTGTTCTGATGTTTAAACACTGGAAATTGCAAAGTATATTAACAGTGCCAGAAGTAAATGTAGAGTGCGCATGGCAAAATTATGACGGAAATCACCTGTTTTGCGATGCGTATTAAGTGAGGAAACTACTGCTTTCTCGGACAGACTTGAGAAAATATTGTTACTTTGGGACAACCCCTAACATTCTAACTGCTTATGCAAAATTTTGGGTATTTTAGCGAGGAACTTGAACAATTATTATTGTAATACATTTATTATTCAAACTCATTTGTAATTTTAAACAGTAATATTTTTCAAAGTATTGAAAAATAGAATTAGGTTATAAGAAAACGCACTTAAGACACATTAAACTATGATTAAAGTGTTTAAGCCTTTCTAAAACGTTTGTCGAAAACATTTAGTTTGAGGAAAGAATCATGCGGGGCATATACAATGTTAGTAAATTAATTATTCCTAAAACTTTTATTTTAGAAATTTCATTTTTTACACATTTGTTAAGGTTCCGATTAGTAGTAACTGAAAACACCTATTCCGTTGAAGTTGATATAAATTAGAAAATGTTATAAATGGAAAGGGTAAAATAAATTACATGCTATCTATTTTCTGGGTCAAGTGCGATAGATTGTGGAACATATTGTTATGAGGGAGTGTAATGACCAAAGATATAATCTCATTACCTCCACGAAATGAAACCCAGCATGCAAAATTGATTGCGTAGTGCTTTAAATGCCACATTTATAGCAACGACTTTTCTTTTTAACGTTTTTCCCGGTCATGATAGAAAAATAGCTAAGATAGACAGAATTTGTTTACAAATTTATCTTACCACCGATCTTATTCGCATCGAATAGTCCATGATTACACTGTTTTCGTCACGGTGTAGGCCATGTTAATTTGCATTATTTTCACTTTCACGAAAACATGTACGTTGTCATCTTAAATTACTCTATTGACGATCCAATAGTACAAAAGCTACATTTTAAATTTAAGTATAAAAAAAATTAAACGGTATTAAAGATAAATTAATATTTGAAATTTCATGTATACAAAAATAACAGGACGAATAAAAAATTTAAATAAGCGATATATAGGTATGTGCTAAAAAACAAATTCAGTAAATACAATGACCACATTTTAAATGAATATAACTTCAATGTTTTTCAACGTTACTTTGATTTATTTGCATTTTTTAGTTTGATACATTTTCCAATTTAAGCCAATAATGTTAAAAGTGGCAATTAATGTACTTTCTTTTGTACAAAATACTATCAATAAATATAATTAAATAAAATTAATTTTTATTAATAAAATTAAGAGTCATCTTCACCCCTGGGCCAGTAGCCCATTGTTGCGCAATCGGCAATGTTAATTATACGGCTTTTATGCTAAAACATGGTTTTGTAATCCCCTGTTTCGAACGCCGTTTTTCAACCGATTTTCTTGAAAGTTGGTAAGTGTTTAGTTGAATACTTATATTAGGTTTCGCATACCTCGAAATTTTGAAAATTTTACTAAATTTTAAAATATTAAATAAGGAAAATCGAGTAACTTTGCGACGTCACAGAGAGTAATATTTGTTATATTTTCAAAATTCCGAGGTATGAGAAACCTAATATAACTATTCAACTAAACACTTACCAAATTTCAAGAAAATCGGTTAAAAAACGGCGTCCGAAACAGGGGAATACAACACCATGTTTTACCATAAAAGCCGTATGATTAACATTGCCGACTGCGCAACAATGGGTTACTGGCCCAGGGGTGAAGATGACTCTTAATGTACTATCATGTTGATCTACTGTCTATTGGGGCATCTTTCATTAACTGGCTAAAATGGTCGACGTAAAGAAGGCCGGTGGACGTCTCCTCTCTCTACTCATCACTACTACCACGCAAGCAAAAAACAACAATCCTTTTTGTGAAAATTCGTATTTAAAGAATAATCGTTTTCCAACGGAGGTTTCAGTAAAGGAGAATTTCTTCGATTTAAAATGTTGGCATTTAGTTTTCTCAACACCAATTAAACCATTTTAGTATTTCCAAACTTTTATTTGTATGTGGTAAAAATAAAAAACTGTTCGTTTGCAGAAGAGTCAGATTTTAATCTTTCTATTAAAAGATTCTTGTTACAAATACACATTTATTTATTGAGAAGAAACTTAGAACATAAAAAATATAGAAAAACCATTCATTAATTTTGTTAAAGATATATTAATGTAGTGTTTTGTAAAGAAGATAGTAAATAAAAATATTCTTAGACAATTCATCCAAGTTGTGAATTTATAAATAACTATATAACATATAGCTATTTTTGTAGAAGGCGTTTAAGATTGTGACGCGCTGATAAGAATGTTGACACAAAATAAATCTTACCTTCCGAGTAAATGTATATTCATCGTTCCCGCGAGGTAAAATCGCGTGACGGATATTGGGGAAGTTTATCTGCATCAGCGATGTTTTCTTGGGTGTGACACAACCCAAATTTTATAGACTAAATTGTTAAAAAACATTTATATTATAATTGATATTATATTAATACTTATGTCAAATACTAGGCTACTATTTATTAGCATTATTATATTATATGAATATGTATTAAAGTCTATTTCTTATAACATTATAGCCGGCTGGTGGATAAAATTACCTATTTCACAGCTCCGATTAGGATGAACTAATGGCCTTTTTTGCTCAACCTGACCAATGAATGAAGAGATCTATTTTTAAGGAACAATGAACTTTGGATGAAATTGTCAACAGTCCTTTATTCCCAGGATACAATAATTTTAAGCCAATGAGGGACTTTTTGTTGCAAGATAAAAGCATTTAAAATGCATTTTTTTCATGCAGGATGTTTGGTACTCAATATCAAAAAAATTAAGAAACAAGAATAAGCAATTTAGGCAATTATATCACACTCGACCTTCCATTAAACGCAATTTTTCCACTTTTTTATATTTCTTGACCTTGTGCACACAAGTCTCGTTTTTCTCATCATGTACAAAAGTTTTTGGCATTTTTTTTTTTTGGCATTTTTATATTATACACAAAATTTTGAATTAGATTAAATGCAGTTCGTCCCAATTAAACCCTCTTAAAGCCTTCTAAAATCTACTTGAAAACATAATTTTGGAAAATTAAGAAAAGGACACTATAACTTGCTGAAAAAGGTTTTTCATGCTTCAACCAGAAACTGTCAAATATCGCCAAAATTCCACACATTTTACGCTTTAAAGTAGTTACTAGAAGTAACCGTTCCTGTTTGCCTAAGGGGGGGGGGGGGGGAATCGGCGTTAAATATGATAATTTACCTGTTTTCAGGAAATACCTATACCAATAGAACCTAGACAACTTTTACAAACTTCATTCATGGATCGCCCCCAATGAACTTTGAAAAAAAACTTCATTGGTTTTTCTCACATCATATAAAACATTAAATGCCTTAAAATCTAGGGATGTAACAAACCGAATCCTGAAAGGTGGAATATATCTGAAGATATCGCATTAAGTTTTTGTCTTATGATTTTAATTGAAAACTTGATTGCCGGCCATTTACGACATGGCCGACCATTTGAAGTGCAGTTTTTGGCATTAAACTCCGTCAAACAAGACCTTTAATTTATAACAACCTATGCTTGTATGAAGATTTTGCATTGACCCCTAGTGAGCTGTCCTCAGGATGGGCCATCATGTAGGTTGTGGCACTGATAAGTAGGTAATAATCATAAGTAATGATTTATTAAATTTTGTTTTTGTTTTTTTATTTTGTATTATAAAAGTTATTAAATGAATTAAAGACTTAATTGTAAAGCTGTATAGTGTGTGATAATTTCCAACAATGCTAATTATTTAATAAAAATTTTAAAAATCAATTCTTTTTTTTAACGTCAATTCTCGCCCCTTAGGAAAATAGAAAAGGTCACTTAGAGTACATAATTTTAAAGCTTGGAATGTGAGGAAGTTGTGGTGAAATTTGTCAGTTTGTAGCCTGAAGCATAAAAAACTTTCTTTAGTGTATAATGTAATTTTTCTAAAATTTCAAAACTTTAATTTTAAGTATATTTTACAAGGCTTCAAGAAGGGTTAACTAGGACCAACTGAATTTATTATAATATTAATTTTCTAAAAATGTAATAAAAGTCGCAATAAGTTAAGTTATTTGTGGAAAAAAGAGACTTTGATTGGGGATGTCAAGAGATTAAAAAATATATATAATTGAAAAATGATTGTTCCTAGAAGGTGGAGTGAGATGTAATCGCCTAAATTGCGTTTTTTTATTGCATTTTGCATCCATAATACACCGTAAAATTTTTTTACACCGACTACCAATCACCCTGGCATATACAAAAGAAAATAAGTTTTTCCCACACCCCTCACTCCCAATAAATCTGGAGTTTAACAAATATATTTGATCACACTGCTGTAAATCCCGGAGCAATGTTTCTTATTATTTTAATTTTTTAAAGTAAATTGTTAAAATGTTATGTTGACTACTAAGAAGATTAGATGCCATGCGAGTAACATGTGGACGGTAAGGATAAATGATCCAGCGACTAGCAACAGTCGCCTACCATTTCGCCACAAATGGCTGCAGGTGGCGTTTACGAAATTACCTCCGACTAACTGTTCCAGCGACTAACAGCAGTTGCAACTACAATCACCGACCGTGTCACCACTGTCCGCAGGTGGCGGTTACGGAATTGCCTCCGACTAACTGTTCCAGCGACTAACAGCAGTTGCAACTACAATCACCGACCGTGTCACCACTGTCCGCAGGTGGCGGTTACGGAATTGCCTCCGACTAACTGTTCCAGCGACTAACAGCAGTTGCAACTACAATCACCGACCGTGTCCTCACCACTGGCCGCAGGTGGCGGTTACGGAATTGCCTCCGACTAACTGTTCCAGCGACTAACAGCAGTTGCAACTACAATCACCGACCGTGTCCTCACCACTGTCCGCAGGTGGCGGTTACGGAATTGCCTCCGACTAACTGTTCCAGCGACTAACAGCAGTTGCAACTACAATCACCGACCGTGTCACCACTGGCCGCAGGTGGCGGTTACGAAATTGACTCCGTCTAACTGTTCCAGCGACTAACAGCAGTTGCAACTACAATCACCGACCGTGTACTCACCACTGGCCGCAGGTGGCGGTTACGGAATTACCTCCGACTAACTGTTCCAGCGACTAACAGCAGTTGCAACTACAATCACCGACCGTGTCACCACTGGCCGCAGGTGGCGGTTACGAAATTGACTCCGACTAACTGTTCCAGCGACTAACAGCAGTTGCAACTACAATCACCGACCGTGTCACCACTGTCCGCAGGTGGCGGTTACGAAATTGACTCCGACTAACTGTTCCAGCGACTAACAGCAGTTGCAACTACAATCACCGACCGTGTCACCACTGGCCGCAGGTGGCGGTTACGAAATTGACTCCGACTAACTGTTCCAGCGACTAACAGCAGTTGCAACTACAATCACCGACCGTGTCCTCACCACTGTCCGCAGGTGGCAGTTACTGAATTGCCTCCGACTAACTGTTCCAGCGACTAACAGCAGTTGCTACTTGCAACTACAATCACCGACCGTGTCACCACTGGCCGCAGGTGGCGGTTACGAAATTGACTCCGACTAACTGTTCCAGCGACTAACAGCAGTTGCAACTACAATCACCGACCGTGTACTCACCACTGGCCGCAGGTGGCGGTTACGGAATTACCTCCGACTAACTGTTCCAGCGACTAACAGCAGTTGCAACTACAATCACCGACCGTGTCCTCACCACTGGCTGCAGGTGGCGGTTGCGGAATTCCCTTCGACTAACTGTTCCAGCGACTAACAGCAGTTGCAACTACAATCACCGACCGTGTCCTCACCACTGGCCGCAGGTGGCGGTTACGGAATTGCCTCCGACTAACTGTTCCAGCGACTAACAGCAGTTGCAACTACAATCACCGACCGTGTCCTCACCTCTGGCCGCAGGTGGCGGTTACGGAATTGCCTCCGACTAACTGTTCCAGCGACTAACAGCAGTTGCAACTACAATCACTGACCGTGTCCTCACCACTGTCCGCAGGTGGCGGTTGCGGAATTGCCTCCGACTAACTGTTCCAGCGACTAACAGCAGTTGCAACTACAATCACCGACCGTGTCCTCACCACTGTCCGCAGGTGGCGGTTACGGAATTGCCTCCGACTAACTGTTCCAGCGACTAACAGCAGTTGCAACTACAATCACCGACCGTGTCCTCACCACTGTCCGCAGGTGGCGGTTACGGAATTGCCTCCGACTAACTGTTCCAGCGACTAACAACAGTTGCAACTACAATCACTGACCGTGTCCTCACCATTGGCCGCAGGTGGCGGTTACGGAATTGCCTCCGACTAACTGTTCCAGCGACTAACAGCAGTTGCAACTACAATCACTGACCGTGTCCTCACCACTGGCCGCAGGTGGCGGTTACGGAATTGCCTCCGACTAACTGTTCCAGCGACTAACAACAGTTGCAACTACAATCACCGACCGTGTCCTCACCACTGTCCGCAGGTGGCGGTTACGGAATTGCCTCCGACTAACTGTTCCAGCGACTAACAGCAGTTGCAACTACAATCACCGACCGTGTCCTCACCACTGGCCGCAGGTGGCGGTTACGGAATTGCCTCCGACTAACTGTTCCAGCGACTAACAACAGTTGCAACTACAATCACCGACCGTGTCACCACTGGCCGCAGGTGGCGGTTACGAAATTGACTCCGACTAACTGTTCCAGCGACTAACAGCAGTTGCAACTACAATCACCGACCGTGTCCTCACCACTGTCCGCAGGTGGCGGTTACGGAATTGCCTCCGACTAACTGTTTCAGCGACTAACAACAGTTGCAACTACAATCACCGACCGTGTCACCACTGGCCGCAGGTGGCGGTTACGAAATTGACTCCGACTAACTGTTCCAGCGACTAACAGCAGTTGCAACTACAATCACCGACCGTGTCCTCACCACTGTCCGCAGGTGGCGGTTACGGAATTGCCTCCGACTAACTGTTCCAGCGACTAACAGCAGTTGCAACTACAATCACCGACCGTGTCCTCACCTCTGGCCGCAGGTGGCGGTTACGGAATTGCCTCCGACTAACTGTTCCAGCGACTAACAGCAGTTGCAACTACAATCACCGACCGTGTCACCACTGTCCGCAGGTGGCGGTTACGGAATTGCCTCCGACTAACTGTGCCAGCGACTAACAGCAGTTGCAACTACAATCACCGACCGTGTCCTCACCACTGGCCGCAAGTGGCGGTTACGGAATTGCCTCCGACTAACTGTTCCAGCGACTAACAGCAGTTGCAACTACAATCACCGACCGTGTCCTCACCTCTGGCCGCAGGTGGCGGTTACGGAATTGCCTCCGACTAACTGTTCCAGCGACTAACAGCAGTTGCAACTACAATCACCGACCGTGTCCTCACCACTGGCCGCAGGTGGCGGTTACGGAATTGCCTCCGACTAACTGTTCCAGCGACTAACAGCAGTTGCAACTACAATCACCGACCGTGTCCTCACCACTGTCCGCAGGTGGCGGTTACGGAATTGCCTCCGACTAACTGTTCCAGCGACTAACAGCAGTTGCAACTACAATCACCGACCGTGTCCTCACCACTGGCCGCAGGTGGCGGTTACGAAACGACCCTTCCTTCTGATTACATCTGGTCCACGTCTACACAATTGTCATGTTCCACGGTAATACAACTTTAACACCATCAAAGTATTTGTATGAAAAAATAGTTCTCTTTATTAGAATTATGAACAGTGCATATTTATGTTATAATGAAATTTTTAATCGGCTGCAATCATTGCAAACTGCACAAATATTTTTATTACATCCTTGTATGTGTTGATTACAATCTCACAATCCTTTTTACAATATTATTTTTAGTACTAGAAATCTATAGAAATCATCTTATCTGTTATTTTCTACAGCCTATTACTCGGTGTATTTTATAAAATTTTACATTTTTGTCTAGTAAAGAATAAACACTATAGTAAATCAATGTCATACTGTGTTATCGCAACGTAAAAAAATACCAAGATTAAATGCGATAGCTTACGACAAGAGTTAAAATCGTTCACTCTTTGAATTTTAATCAGCAATTTCCTTTTTCAGCACGTTAATAGTTACAAGCAGTTTTTGCAGAATTTTAGCAAATTATTTTGTCAGTGTGTTTCTAAATTCCATTTATTGTATAGCGGAATTATTATATTCCCTCGATGACTGGGACTTTTTGTGTGGTAGGTGAAAGAAAAATAATAAATTTTTTATCATAGTAGGTAATTCTGTTGATAAAGAAATTAATCAAACAAAAGATCAATATTTTTTTATAATTAAGTCTTAACCACTTAAATGCAGTACTATCATAAAAAATCATTAGTAAGTGCCACAAATAAATAAAACTTTGGTGTTCACAGAAGAGACAAATAGAGAAAAATTCATTTTACTCTCACACGATTAAGTGCTGTTATTTCCATCTTGGCATTCCCTGGCGGTTGCTTCAAATATTTAGATAAAAAGATCAGTTCAGTTGCTTATCAACATGTATTCATATTGGTTGGCTTTATTATTTAAATACGAACCTACAACTTCCAACGGAGCGTTCAAAGAGGGGCATGTTGATGCCTGTGACATGTTACTGTTTTTAATTTGGGATCTGACATGTCTCATCAATGTATGTGATGAAAATTGTCACTAATCCTTAAATAGAAGTGATAAAAATAATCAAGTAGGAATAGATCATTCGTCATTATTTATTAAACTCTTCTTCAAGTTATTTTCTACTGAGTTTTATGAATATATTATGTTACAGGTTTATATTTATGTATTGCATTCACGGGATTTGCTTCCCGTGCTAATGTTTATATTAGCATGTGACTTTGAATTACATTAAAAATATTATACGAGGAGATCAAATATGTGTATAAATATCGATGTTAAGTAATGGTTTTGAGTAAAAATGGAGGCAGACCAATTCATTACTGTTCTGTTTAAAATGAGACTGACTACCTCTATGCCATTTTCATACTTGTTGTTCATAATGATTGTTGAAGGGCAAAGGTTTAACACAACAGCATAACCAAAACTAACGAATATATTTTCCAGTTCATTAGTATTTTTTAATGTAAATCTAGTCACAACAGTACAGAAGAAATACGACGAAGCAATGAACTTATATACTTAATTGTTAATTTTAAAACATCGATGTCATGAATGATTATTTAGCAGTTACTATGATAGTCGTTTAATTTCTTTGATAATTTCATCTTTATAAAGGAGCATATAAGTGATATTTTTATCCACTTTCCAAATCCAGAGCCTTTGTATTCAAGTAAATAAATAAATAATGTCTGTATTATCGGACAACTATAATCTACAATTTTAAATTTTATTGCCCTTCCATCGATTAGTCCTTTTCTTCAACCCCAAAATATAAAAAGAGAGCTACAGTTAATTTAAATTAAAGAATAATTATGTTTAGTAAAGAGAATTTTAATATTCTTCCATATCAGTTTAAATGTGGGTGACATTTTAATGTCAATTGCAATGAGATATAACACACTTCTGATACCAAATATGCACTTCATCAAAGGTTTATTTAAGTTCTTATTAACATTTGGTATGAAGAAACAAAACCAGATTGCTGTGTACAGTCCCATGTAACTTTGACGTTTTTATTAAAAGCCTAAAACAACACGGTGTCTGTCTCAGTGAATATTATTTCGTTTCGTGGCTACAGGCAATTATTTGATGGTAACGTTTGATTATTAACTGGCACTTTGTGTCAATTACTGATTCACTGCTTTGATCGAGTTTTTATACGTCTCTATCAAAGACTTCTAATTTATTTCTAAGAAATATCAACTCCCATTATTCGTGTTTCAATATAGCTTAACCGTTGTATTGAGTAAACACCCTGCTTTAATATCTTGCACTAACTAAACTTATCAATAGCGTTACAGGCTATCAAACTAAATTCACGTTGGATAATTATTCTTTTTAACTGATTATCCGTGACCAAAATTAATTATTGTTCAATTATTGTTCACTAAAAAACAGTGTTACAAATATAGTTTTTTATGTTCTTTAGGGCTCCGCCCCACATTATTTCGAAATGACTATAGGGCCTATGGGGTTGAAATTTGACATGGTCGTTCCTATTTGCTCATTGGTTCTCATTAAGAAAAGGTTTTGATAAATTCTTGCAAAGATCAACTCACACTACTTTATTGTTTCAAAAGATTTGGTTGCTTTTTAAAAAGACTTTATTACCTAAAAAATAAATTCAATCACGGCCGAAGCCATGACGGGAAAGAGCTAGTAGCAGATAAAAAAAAAGTTGTTTTGGCGAACTTTTGAGTCTATTAATGAAGCAAATGTGATTTCGATACTCAACCGCTATGAACATATTGAATGTACATTTTAATGACTACATTCTATTGCAGGCAAAGTAGATAATTCACATTTAAAAGTTATTGAATCATAAATCGAGTACCGACACTGCAGTGGTTAATCCTTCACTATGAATACCAGAGAGCTGCCATGTATTGGCTTTTAATCGCCCTATTGTTCCTACGTTTACGTCCCCATTGGCTCTACATTCAGTGAAATAGACATTTTATGTGTTGCAAAAACTCATATTGTCTCTTCTGTTTAGATGTAATTTTTACTGGAGTCTGTAAACAATTTATAAAATCTTAGAATTTGAATTGGAGATATTGTATCCCTGAATACTTAAAAGGTAATCAAAGACGCTATTTGAATTGTGAGGTACCCAATACACGGAAATAAAAACTATTATAATGACTTACGTATGAAGAACGTATAGGCACAGAGTTCTCTGTGATCGAAGTTGGTATGTTAGACACATCGTTTATAGGCTATACTGTATAATGATTTACACAAAAATGTATAGAATTAAGGATGGTTTCGCTCTCAGAAATAGTTAAGACCGTAAACTATAAAAAATTGAAAATGCCAATGACGTGAGAAGATAAAAATAAAACAAAAAAACTAGAATACTAACAAATAGTTTTATGACAATATAATTGCACATTCATAAAACACTATGAACTAGTTTCTCCACTTCTGAAATGTAGAGAAGACGACAACCTAACTCATAAGTCAATCAATGTTGTGTTAATTTATGCCCGTCCACCAAACGTGTTTGATACTACCGAATCACGTAATCGTTGTATGTAATGCTCGGTTGTTCGGCAGAGCTAATCATCTACGGACACCTGGGACTGGGATGGAGCCATTCATACAACACATAGTGATAGCCAATTAGCCGGAACATTAACGTAATGAATGGAACTCTCGTCACGTGACCTCACTTCACCTCCACTGTCCCCTGGAAATGCACAATGTGGCCATACTTGCCAACGAGAAAGTATACCTATGCATACTTATAGAGTTTACCGTCTTTTTCATCCTCCATACCATAGTACAATATGTGAAATACAGAATATTGTCTACGCAAAAATGTATAATTTAAGTTCCTAGTGCAATACTCTTTATAGTATTTTCTTAACACAATCTAGTTTATAAAGTGATATCTGACTATGTTTAAAATCACCTCTATTTTTCAGATTGTCTACCAAAAAACCTCTAAAAAAAATCAATTCCTTCAAAAACTGGGTTGTTGAGTTTTATTAAACCTTCGTGATTTATTAAGTTTAGGAAGCCCAGTATCATGAAAACCACTCACATCCTTGAGGAAATGAGCATTTAACTGTGATGCCATTAAATAGTTTTAAAACCATATAAGTATAAAAAATAATAACATGGAATAAAAAATAGTTCAGTAATAGTTAATGTTCTGTTTAATATACGAGGCCCACGAGAAAGTGTTGTACTGAAGGAAATGAACACGCAGGTGTCATGTGGTGCTCGAATGAGTACATGAAAACTATTGTCCTATAAACCTGATGTCAAAAAAACTTAAAAACGTTCATGAAAAGTGGTTAATTTACTGGACTAATAGGAAAAAGTGTAGAGATTGAATTAACTAAATCATTCATTTTTAATTAGACTACAATATTTTTTGAAATATTTTCGGGCTGTAAACATTATTATTTAGACATAATAAAAGTAACAGTAAGTAAACATTTAAATGAGGTAACGCAGTGTAAATAAACGTAAACTACAAAGAACAGTTCTAAAACCAACAAATTGAACGAAGATTATTAACGACAAAAGATTGTTGTCGTTTTACAATTCACACAAAAGTGGGTTCATTTGGATTGTGTGTAGAAACAAGTTATATCATAAAACGTAAAGTCCCCAGATCTATAAAAATAGTTTTTAATAGATAAAAATACTTTAAGAGCTTAATTTACATGGTAAAACTAAACTTCAATATACATAATCGTAAAAAAGTTACCTAAATAACAGTTCGGTTTCATGAAAATTTGAATATTCGTTTCGCAACAGTGATTGCCTTTCCCTTCAGTGTATGCCTTTCCTATGAATACAAAGTGCAGTTCAGCAATGGCAGAAAATGCACCGGAGCGATTTGTGTGAAATTGTTAAACTGGATATCCGTATTGGGTTTTTTGTACATGTACATATGTGACTGGAATCAAATAAATCTCGTTCTAAAGGCATGCATTAGGCTATATGTATTGAAATTCAGTGGCTCAACTAACAATAATTAAAAATGTACATTAAGTGATTTGAAAGCAGGGTTTAACGAGGGACTGATCAATATGTAGGGTCTGGTTCATCTGGCCGATCTCGAGTGAATCAAGACTGATTGATAACATTAACATGCTGCAGTCGTGAGCCACCTTCCGTCATGTATAACAACTAAATGAAAAACTGGGCTAACAGCGAAATTTGCACCCGACCAGGATAAACTGACTAATAGGTCAGCTTACTCCTTCAGCATAAAAAGGTTTAAATTACCTGTGCTCTGTCAGTGATCCTATTTAGGAACAGGTTATATTTTACTCCTTTAGGTTTCGTTATGTTTTGTTAGGTTATGTTAGGCTTCGTTATTCGTTTGGTTTTGTTAGTATTCGTTAGGTAACGTTTGGAGGTTTCATTGTTTCCGTTAGGTTTTTTAGATTTCGTTAGGTTTCGTAAGGCTTTCGTTAGCTTATATCACAAAGTCCCTCTGGCTTTGTAAACTGACGATTCTAATTTAATATAAAAAATTATTTTGTTTCTATTTAGGAGATTTTAGATAGTTATCGATGGTATAGATGTCAGTACTGTACACTTGAAACCTGTGATGATATATTTGCTGATAAACTACTAGCAACGGCATGCCTGTTATGCTTATGTTTCATACCATGACTGTTAATGTTTCATACTGTGAAAGTTGAGGTATGGTTTAATTTCGTTATAGAATCCCAATTATCCATATTGATTAATAATCATGTTGACATTACGTAAATACGTAAAGTACATAAATTACATAAAAATATGTAAATTTTATATATGACACCAAAATGTATCACTTATTGTGAAAATAATAAACACCGATAAGTAAATAATTAATAAACACCAACGTTGAACATTAAGTAAATAACCCGACCATTTGCTGGACATAGAAAATATGAATATGTGTAAATCATAACTATAAATTTAAAACGTAAATTTCACTCTGGCTGGATAGTGAAATCCTTGATACCAAGCTTGAGTAACATTTGAGAGTAACCAAAGCATTTGTTGCTCCGAGTTAATTGGATTTTGCGTCTGAAAACAGAGTCCGTGCGTATGCAACTGGCCATGAAAGTTTAATCTATTTGAAAACGCGTCCACCAGGCAAAAGTAGGCATAAAGAGATGGAAATGCCAAGTTACACAAAATTTTAGTGGAAGATCAAACTAAATAAGTAATTAAAGTAAAATAATAATAATAATAAATAAAAATAAATAGATTTAATTGCGATACCTAGTTATTTAAATTTTTTAGCATGAGTAAAATACCAATTTATATACGAATATTGTATAATAATATCAAATCACAATTTAATCAATGATACATTGCTAACCAACAGACATACCAAATCACCCATAAACTATGCAGTGTGTCACTTCACCATTATATTGTTCTATATATGGCACGCCGTACTGGGGGCCTCAACACAAGAATACTGCCTATTTTGTCAATTTGAAATTTTTATCAAATTTGGACGTACAATGAGTTAAATTATTTTATAGACTTTTTGTTATTTTATTATGTTGTTTTTTGCATTTTGTATTATATTAATTCTACGTCATTTCGTAAACAAACATATCATAAATTTTAGAACAACCGCCTATAATACCTTCATTTATAAAATGTTTTCTTGAGCGAATTTTTATCATAGTAATACTTCACTAATTGTAGAAGTCGAGTGATTAATTTAAAACATTAGTATGTTTATGAATTTGTGCGTTGTAACAGTTTATTGTGTGTTTTTATTTAGTTAATGACATTTATAATGGACGAACAACACTTGTAAACAAACGATATTGTTTACTTATAAAAAATCCTGTTCAGTATAATGGTTATAAAAGTGTATGCGGTTTTTAAATAGCTTATTTAATAGAATGTATCTAATAGCATTAAATTTAAGTGTTTTATTATTAACAAGTTCTTGTTAATAATTATATAAAGAATTCTCAGAGTTACCTTACATATTGAAAAGAAAACCCAAGTGTATGTTTTTATTTTACGGAATGGTTTTGGAGATGCAATGCAAGTTTACCCCATGTTATACTTATGGTCTTAAAATTATATTCGAATGCCTTTAGCTCCTTAACCGTGTAATTTAGAGAAAAATGTTGAAAATTTAACATCGAAAATGTAAGGCCATTAAATTATGTATATCATGTAAAAGTTACCTAAAATTGGGAAAGGGGGTTAACATTTTAAAATTTTAAGTTGGCCACCAAATTGTAAAAATTGCGGATAAAATAAAAATATTAAAATTATTGAAATAGAGGGTATAAGACATAAATGTTTATTACTAATCAATTCCTTGTGCAGTCTTTGATTAAAACGGCTACACACTTTTATCAATCTCCCTGTATATCTATAGATCTTGCCTACCGCTCGATGGAGCTCCGTCCCATGCCCGCTTAGAGGTTGCCCTAAATTCGTAAATTAATTAGAAGTCAAGTATTAAACCGGCTAGTTCCACTGACGAACGGGTCAGCCATGACAGTGACAAAACTGTCTAATACACACTACTCACAATCAATATGAATCGCTTTGAAAATCATCTACGGATTTTGAAACTCATTCCCAGTTCCCTTAATTTGTAAAAGAAATTTGATTGAAAGTTGTGAAATCATAAATGTAAATATTCTTCGTATTATGCTCAAAATTGGTTGTGTAAAAATGTTGTAGATACGGTTATGGTTACATATGATTGAATTAGTGAAATAAAAGTTATCAATTTTAATTTAAGTACGTTGTACTACAAAAAGAAAGGCAAAAGAAACACATATTTGTATTTTCAAAATATAATACTTTAGGTTAAGATGATTGTTGCTGTATTAGATGAAAAGAATTTTCAATTTGTAACAAGTTTTTCTTTGCTAGTTAGAAATATCTGTTTGCTCTTAGAGTTACAATAGTAGAAAAAGTGACATAATCCCCTGTCTCACCCATATCAGTAGATGATAAGCGCCGATTCTGCGCCGTCCCGGGAGCCTGTGTTCTGATTGGTCGAAATCTGATCACGTGACTTAAGTTCTCTTCTCTGATTGGTCGAAGCTGGATAGGCCCCGCCCCCTAGACAAGATGGCGGATATCATCGTCCGAAGAGCACTTTTCTCTGATTGGTTGGAGCTAACGCATGCCCCACCCAAATGGTAGTTTTGGCATAGAGGAAGTAGATAGGTCCCGCCCCCAGACAATATGGCGGATATCCTCATTCAAATGAGAACTTTTCTCTGATTTTTTAAGAGTTGACTCATGCCCCGCCCCCTATGGTAGTTTAAGCATGGAGAAACTATGTTTTTCACAGTAATTTCGATGATTTGTCATAGGATTTATCATTAAATTATTAAATGGGATGTCATTTATGGGAAAAATCAATTTTTAAGTCAATCTCATGTAAGTTATAATGACATTCTGAAAGAAGTAATAGTTTCATTGAGAAATTATCGTATTCTTGAAAATAACTACTTACTTGTGAAATTAGTTGTCTACTTGAAGAAAAGGCTCTAGAGTGGCTCATATTGCAAATGTAATGTTCGGCGATTACTCTCCATAGAAGTCACAGATCCGTCTCAAATTTCAGTCGAATATTCTTTATGCAATTTTTAAGGCTAAGTTCGTTGTTGAAAACATTTGGTTGGATATTAATCAAATAAACGTAAAATGTAACTTTTCATTTTCTCCCTAAGAAATGCATTGGAGTCATTTTTAGTCGTCTGTTCTTTGTTTACATTTTGGCAACGTCTTTGCGAGTCTTAACAATCAAGACTGAGACGTTCTGATTGGTCTACTGACCGACTCAATTCCAGTCCAATCCAAATTATTGGATTCAGAACAGAACGAAGAACGGGAGCGGAGTGAAGTAGTCGCATAAACAAAAACCAGGTTGTTTTTAAGGATATATTTTTAAATGAGACAGTCCCTAAAGCAAAAGTGTAAATTTCATCTGCGAATAGACGCTTACGGGAGGTACGAGCGTACTCCTAGTTTATAATATCATAGTGTGGCAATGCAATGTTCAAATATTGGAACACTGAATGACAATAAAAAGTTTTTGCGGTAAATGCTAAAATAAAAAAGACAGATTCAGCTATTTGTACTGCTTGAAGTTACCACAACCTGTTAAAAAGAGATCAATGGTAAACATTACACCTTATTTATTCATTTTAACCACACTGAATAACATATAACTCATAGATTTGTTCAATTTTAAAATAGCGTTTTGCGTTTACCGTAACATTTACCACAAAAACTCTCTAATTTAATGCGGGGGCTACTAACTGACGGGAATGCGATGTATAATCAAAGGCTTTAACAATCAACAGCTTGATTTGACTTTATTGTCATAGTTTTTAACCATCGTTTTATATATTAACTGTAATGTATACGATAATTTATTTTATGTAAAATTTAAGTTGGCAATATGTTTTGTAAATGTGGCCTGACTGCGATCAGGCGATCGTGACGTAATATCATACGAGTCGAATAAAGCTGCGGATTGGCTGCAACCCATCACGCCACATCCTTCCCCACATCCCCGGTCCCAATGTCCTGCCGTCGTCAGTCCGCCGAGCACCCGCTACCCGTAAACAGTCAACCGCTAATTTGTGTCAGCAACATGTAGTCGTTTTTGTATTTACCCACTCGAACACCCCAGTGGCGACGAGTAAAAGTGCGTGTTACGTGTGAAGAATAGTATGCATTTTCATAGGAGTCTTAAGTGACAGTTATTGTGTAATTAAAGTGCCGATTTACTGAATCGTGTTCAAGTGTTCAACGCCGTAGGAAGGTACGAGCGTAAGGAAGATGATGGGAATGATAAACTGTGCACACTTCGACAATAAATGGAACTTAAATGCCGCTGAGTGATTCTTTTCTTCGTGATTTCAGAACTATATTGTTAAATTTCAACATGTCAATTATTGGTTCGATTGGTCCGTTTGATAGCGCCGACGAAACGTGGGAGTCATACATTGAGCGGTTCGAGCTTTTTGTTGCTTGTAATGAAGTGTCTAACGACAAAAAAGTTTGTACTCTGTTGACTGTTGTGGGAGTGAAAACTTATAATTTATTGAAGGACTTGTGTACTCCCGACAAACCTGCGGGAAAGTCATATGCGGACATTGTTAAAATTATTCAGGACCACCTCCACCCGAAACCATCTTTTATAGCAGAGAGATATAAGTTTAGTCTACGAACGCAATTGGAACACGAGTCGGTAGCAGACTACATAGTGAATCTTAAAAAACTCTCTATGAACTGTGAATTTAAGGACAAGTTACCGGATTTTTTACGAGACCGGATAGTAAGCGGATTACGAGATGACGCAATCAAGAAGAGGCTGCTAGGGGAGGCCGACCTAACATATGATAAGACCGTCCAGATAGCGACATCGATGGAGTTGGCTGCCAAGGACACCGCATCCCTGACCTTCCACAACAATACGGGGGGAGGAAGTCGCCTACACAACATCCCCGTCGCACCGAGACAGCAGCGCCGACAAGGTCAACAAAGAGTGAATAGTGAAGTGAAGTGTTTTTGCTGTGGAAAAGCTGGTCATCTAAAGAGTGAGTGCCGTTACAAAAATTATTCTTGCAATTTTTGTAAAAAGCGAGGTCATTTAGAGAGTGTGTGTAAGTTAAGAGGCAGCAAGGGTGAGTCACAGTCTAAAGTTTCTCCTCATAATAAACGATCAGTTGATCAAAGGTTTAAGCCTAAAGCTAACTACTCTAGCAATCAAAAGTACTATTCTAGAAATAAGCAAAACTATGTTGAAAGTATGTTCAATTGTAATGATGATGAGGATATTTGTGACTTAACTAACTTGTTTTCCTTAAATGATAATGATGATATTGAACAAAGGGACAAGGTAAAACCCATTATGGTTAACCTGAAAGTTGAGAGTAAAGTTTTGCCATTTGAGGTAGATAGTGGAGCCTGTGTCTCTGTTATTTCTGAAAAATGTTACAGGGAAAATTTCTGTAATTTAAAATTATTGCCCACTAATTTGGTTTTAAGTTCGTACACAAATCAGCCAATTAAGCCTTTAGGTAAATTAGACGTAGATGTTCAGCATGAAGCTGAAACAAAGAGGTTAACGTTGTATGTAGTTTCAAAGGGGGCTAATCCACTAATGGGAAGGGATTGGATTCGAGATCTACAGATAATAGTGAGAATTCCTGAGAAAACTAGTTTAAACCTTGTCGAAAGTGTGGATCACAAAGCAGTAATAGTTAAAAAAATGTTTGATAAATTCCCAGAAGTATTCACAGACACATTAGGGTGTTATACTGGAGAGGCAGCTAGACTAGAGTTAAAGGGAAATGTTGTTCCTAAATATTTTAAGCCCCGGCCTATACCATTTTCGATTAAGTCTACGGTGGAGGCAGAGATAGATCGATTGGTAGATAATGGGATCTTGACTCCAGTTAGTAACAGTGAATGGGGGACTCCGATTGTACCTATATTGAAAAAGGACGGAAGCATAAGAATATGTGGCGATTTTAAAGTAACATTAAATCCCCACCTGGTAGTAAATCGCCACCCGATTCCAAGAATAGAAGATCTGTTTAATAATTTACAGAAAGGGGAAACGTTTTCTAAAATCGATCTCTCTCAAGCCTACACACAAGTTAAACTAGACGAGGAATCTAAAAAGTATTGTACTATTAGCACATCTAAAGGTATGTTTGTTTACAATAGAGTTCCATATGGCGTAGCGTCAGCGCCTGGAATTTTTCAGAGCATAATGGAGCGTATTTTGGCTCACATTCCAGGTGTTGTGTGTTTCCTGGATGACATTTTGGTAACAGGTTCGGATGATAAACAACATTTAGAGAGATTGATAAAGGTCTGTGAAACTCTGAAACAACATGGCTTAACAGTGAGTCCAAGTAAATGTCAGTTTTTTTGTAAGAGTATTGAGTACCTAGGGTATGTTCTGAGTAAGCAGGGACTAAGCACATCTCCCAGTAAAATAGACGCTATTGTTAACGCACCAACACCTACCAATGAAACTCAGTTAAAAGCTTTCCTGGGTCTAGTTAACTATTATGCTAAATTTGTTCCCAGTATGTCAACCATTGCGTCACCATTGTACAATTTATTGAGGAAAGAGACTCCTTTTCAGTGGAGCTTAAGCTGTAAAAAAGCATTTGAACTGATAAAGAGCAAATTAGTTTCGGCTCCTATTTTGGCGCAGTGTGACCCAAGTTTACCTTTAAGATTAGCAACTGATAGTTCGGCCTATGGGGTCGGAAGTGTTTTAAGCCAAATCCAAACTGATGGATCTGAAAAGCCAATCTGTTTTGCTTCTAGAACTTTGACTAAGGCCGAATCACATTATTCTGTTATAGATAAAGAGGCTTTATCAATTGTGTTTGCAGTCAAAAGATTCAACCAGTATTTATTTGGTAGGAAATTCACGCTAATAACCGATCATAAGCCTTTATTGTCAATATTTGGTCCAAAGAAGGGACTACCGGCATTTGCCGCTAGTAGGTTACAGCGCTACGCATTATTTCTGACCAATTATGATTTTGACATACAGTATGTTACCTCTCAGGCAAATGCTAATGCGGATTGTTTGTCAAGATTACCTCTTGATACTAAAAATGTTAACGAAAAATGTGAAGAGATTTGTTATGTGGGTACCTATTTACAGTTTTTGGCAGAAAATGATATTCCGTTGAATTTCTCTGATATTAAGAGGGAAACTCAAAGAGATGCTGAGTTGAATAAGATTTATGGCTATGTTTTGTATGGTTGGCCTAATGCCGTTGAGGCAGGCTTAAGGCCTTATTTCCTAAGGCGGAGCGAACTAACTATTGAGCACGGTATACTAATGTGGGGATACCGGGTTGTTGTTCCTGAAATGTATAGAGCAGCACTGTTAAAAGAGTTGCATAGTGGACATCTGGGGATAGTAAAAATGAAATCGCTTGCCCGTTCTTATCTATGGTGGCCGTCAATAGATAATGCCATAGAAGAAATCGCCAATAGTTGCTCGCAATGCCTTATGGAACGCCAAAACCCACCTAAGTCATACTTACATGTGTGGGAATATCCCCAAGTACCATGGCAACGTTTACACATTGATTTCTTAGGCCCTATCAATTCTAAGCTTTATATGATTGTTGTAGATGCATATAGTAAATGGGTCGAAGTGGAAGAAGTAAGTTCTACATCTTCCAAAATAGTATTAAGTAAACTTAGACCGATGTTTGCTAGGTTTGGTCTACCTAAACAATGTGTCACTGATAATGGACCTCCATTTACTTCTTTTGATTTTAGTCAGTTTTTAAATGCTAACGGGATCAGACACACATTAACACCTCCTTATTTTCCAGCAAGTAATGGTCAAGCAGAGAACGCAGTCAAAACCGTTAAAAAAAGAATTAGAGGGGCTCTGTTCTCAAATGAAAGCCCAGATTTAGCATTAAGTAGATTTTTACTTGCTTATCGTAATGCTGTACACAATACCACTAATGAATCGCCAGCTAAACTAATGTTTGGTCGAATGCTAAGAACAAAGTTGGATTTAATACGTCCTTCTGTAAGTCAAACTGTTGTTTCAAACCAAAACAAACAAGTTGTCAACAAAGGAGGTAGCAAAACTAGGGAACTGTTTGTAGGACAGCCTGTTTTGATTCGTGACTATCGAGGGAAAAATAAATGGACCCAAGGTATCGTAATTAAAATGTTAAGTCCTGTTTCTTATTTAGTTAAGTTAGAATCAGGTATTGTATGGAAGCGTCACATAGACCAGTTGGTCGGTTTAAATACCAATGTAAATGTAAATAATCAGGGCTATGAAAATTGTAAAGAGGTATTGTTGCCTCCAGCCAGTTCCAAAATAAACCCGGAAGTCGACAAGAATGGCTCGACCGAATTGCGAACCAGCCCTTCGCCTGCGAGACAGGAAATTCCGAGAACCCCTACTACAAGACGTAGTAATAATAGTAGTAGTAGCGGTACTCGTTTATCGCTTACCCCACCGGATGTGCCTTTTCAGTCACCAGTGAGATCAGCTGATCGACCTAGACAATCGCCACTGAGGCGTTCCACTAGAGAGAGGAAACCCCCTCAAAGGTTAAATTTGTAAATAATGTATTTTTGGTTTCTCCTGTTAATTAAGGTCAAACATTTAAAATATGGTTGTGTACTGGTAATCACATATTTCTCATTGTGTTATGGGTAGCTTTTGCTCTGACTGTAATTATGTATTTGTTTTCTGTTTTTAATTGAATCTGTTCCTTTGTAAAGTATTTTCTCTAGTACTGACTAATTTAATTTTCATCTTAAGGGGGAGGAAATGTAATGTATACGATAATTTATTTTATGTAAAATTTAAGTTGGCAATATGTTTTGTAAATGTGGCCTGACTGCGATCAGGCGATCGTGACGTAATATCATACGAGTCGAATAAAGCTGCGGATTGGCTGCAACCCATCACGCCACATCCTTCCCCACATCCCCGGTCCCAATGTCCTGCCGTCGTCAGTCCGCCGAGCACCCGCTACCCGTAAACAGTCAACCGCTAATTTGTGTCAGCAACATGTAGTCGTTTTTGTATTTACCCACTCGGACACCCCATTAACCAACGCACTCAACTGTTACACAACCATCGATAGTTGCCGACTGCCGTGAGTGTAGAGAGCGTTCAAGTCATAGAGTATATATCTATGGTTCAAGTACAAGTAAAAGAAGTTTAGTATTAAAGATGGTCCACCTTGACCACTTCTAGGTAAAAAATTAAACTGTACCAAGACTACAATCATTGACTATGGATGAAACCCAGAACTGTGCTGATCCAGAAGTGAAAAGCCAAAAAGAGGGAACGCCAGAACCTCGAGCATTGACTATTGATACTACGTATCTAAAGTCAATGCCTCGAGCGTTGCCGCATCGGTGGAACATGGGAATGAAATACTTTTAACTTCGTAGCTGCATGGAAAAAACAAAACCAACCAATATTTGGCAAACTAGAAAAAAATGTTTTAAAGTTAAAAGACTTGTGATTAATTATGAAATGAAAATGAAAAATGAAAGTCATCATCAAGAGCATTGAAGTTTGGCTGTGAAATTGAACGTTAGTTTGATAATTTGATAAATGTTACCTATTTTGAATTATTTTAAAGTAGAGCGAATGTTTGAAATATTTTTAGGAAACTATATAAGTGCATGGTAAGTTGACATAGGCTAGTTGTTTTTCCTTATTTACTGTAAGCTAGGTCTGATCCAGTTTTGCTAAAACTTACCAAAAGAACCACCAAGATACCTTGGTAGCCTATGCCTTGACCCTAACCCAGTTGCCTCTTGATTGAATATGTTTCACAAGATTCGGTTCTAATTCAGTTCCAAATAGGCCTATTGGGTATCTATCTTCTTATTTCTATAAGGGTTTCGTCTGTTACGTCCCTTTTTCTCTCGACCTACTGAACCGATTTTTAAGATTGAGGTGTCATTTTAAAGCTTAGGATATACCGCAGTGACGAATCGTAATTCAAAAGGTCATACTGTTTCGGGCTTCGCCCCCTCGCCTTTGGTTTATTTCTAGAGAGCGCTTCAAAATGTTGACCAACTTTTATTGCAAGTTCTTTAATGTGAATTGTAGTTTAACAGCTGATTACCTTCAGATGAATTTTAAAAGCCAGAGTAAACAAAAATGGATCTCTCTCACTTTATAATCAACATTCACGTACTGTAGGTGAGTTTCACTCATACAGATTCAATTTGCAATTTGCGCACGGGCCACCTCGTATTTATAAATTTATTACATAGGCCTACGGTAGGCTAGAGCTTACCTCAATTAAAGGTGGATTCCCGTATCAAGTTTTTGTGGATGAACTTCTGTTTGACTAAAGCTTACTATCTTAGTAAATATATATTCGGAGAACTCCACCGACCCACCTAGAATGATATGTTAACTTTCAGGCTAGGCCTAGAAGTATTAAAACATTTTCCAACTGTAACTGAACTTAATTTATGCTAGCAGGGATTAAACTTAGACCTTTTCTCACCTAGGCCTAGTGTTTGAAAATTAACCCTCTGAGTGTTCAATGTTGCACCTCTGGAGCGTTACACATTTTTAAAAGATTTTGCATAACTTAGCCTAGACCTATTTTAAAATAAAATTTGAAAACATATATTTTATGACTATAGATTTAGGATTACGCCCTATACCAAAGTACGCTAGACAAAATGGACTTTTTAACTTAACTATTTGTTTAGAATTTCATGGATAACAAGAAAATACAGTAACTAATATAGGCAAGAAGCATTTGAAAAGTTTTTAGAAATAAAAAGAAAAATGTGTAACGTAGGCCTACTTACCCCAATCCCGCAAGAACACATGTAAAATCAAGCTGGGAACATTACACCAATTCCTTGTCATATTTATGGTTATAAACTCAATGAAACATATTATTTATCTTAATAATGTAAATTTAAAGTATTAATAACACTTTAAATCAATCATAACCTTAAAACAATTGGTAAATGTATTTTGTTGTTCACGAAGTTGGCACACGGCAACAGTTCTTTCCCCAGATGTGTCAATACATATTGCAAATTAAATAACCATCATGTTCCACCATTTGAAATAGATGTTTTCAGATAGCTTAGAACCTCCCGGTAATAACTTAGCAGTTGCTGCATTTCCGTCATTTACTATAAAGTTACGTCAAGTGTTCTAACCGTCGAAAAATCGACTCTAACGCTCGTAGGTTGAAAAGTTGGGCCGATAAATCGACCTTTAACGCTCGGAGGGTTAAATAAAACTATTAATACCTAGTTTCAGTATACTTCCTACCGGTGCTCATTTAAGAAAATTTAGTAAACAGGAAGGTGGAACTTTGTTATTATCGATGGTTGAAATTATGATTTTGCACGATTTAAAGTGTCCGATGAAAACAATAAAATCAACAACGATATTGAGGTAAGAAGTATACCGTACTGTATAATAATCCAACCTAACAATCTAACATTAATCCAATCTTTCACTTTTATGGGCAGCGATGTTTATTCTAAAATCAGTGGTTTATGGAAACATGTAAAACACATATTCTTTCATAGCAAAAAAAAACCTTTTGATTTGTGTTTAGCAGCATTTGTGTGACAACAATTTTAAAGCTAATGAAGTCGGCATATTCTTACTTATAAGATATGCAGTCAATACTTACACATATCAGAGGCTACATTAGTCAAAGTTTTTTATTTTTTTTTTATACTTCAGTTAACAAAATAGGTCTACAGGCCTATTATTTGTTTTATTGTTGAAAGGTATTTTTCATTATCCTTTGAATGAAACTAAGATATAGGCCTAGGATATTAGATGTTAAAATGGTATCGTTTGATTGTAGTATCAATAAAATAGCAATATTTGGTACTTTTCAATTAGCTCGACCACACCACAATTTTAATTCGATGGGTAGGGTTACCTGGTCAGGACAACAAAATTAGTAAAGACTAGTATTTTAGCTATGGTTGTTATCTGTTATCTGTCTAGAAGCGATAAGACTACCTCTCCCCGCCCCCTCCCACCCTACCCTTACCAAACAATGTCACTCACTGTCCTGTGCGTCGTGACGTCGTCATTTGCATATTATCCGCACATATCCGTGGACATGTGGCGGTCTGCAGTGACAGCTGACGGCGGCGACCCGTTACACCGTTCTTTAATGGAAATGGTTTAAGACACCTAACCTAACCTAGGCCGTCCCACACCTATCCCGCGACTGACCCGCCAGGAGAGCCGCGGGGCATTTAGGTTAGGTTAGGTTAGGTTATGTTAGGTTAGGTTGGTAAGTTATCCTGTATATATTAAATTTACTCTAGTTTCTTTTGAAAATATAGGTTTTATAATTTTCATACATCAAAAACTAAAATTGTGGTGTGGTCGAGCTAATTGAAAAGTACCCAATATTTTCCCAAAATTAAAATTTCAACCATCGATGGGGTAACCCCTTGATTTAAAGGGTTGGGTACTTCCGGAGATATTTTTGGGGATTTTCTTCCTGACTCGGGTAATACTAACCCTCATCAACACAATCGCTTCCCAAAAAAAAAAAAATCCCAAAGGTTGGAGGGGGGGGGGGGTGGTTGGGGTTGGAAAATAAGAATAAACCTAAATTTTTGTATTGAACAATAAAACATGTTCAATATTACCAAAAATGTTCTTAAAATATATAGGCCCCTACATTGCATTGTCACAAAGCATTCAACCCCCACTCACCTGGCTCCAATAGGCAAAGTGGGGGTAATATGTGAAAAATACAAACAGTTGCAGAGCAGGGGGGGGGGGAAACCGCAATTTAGCTAAAATATTAATATAAATTACTAATATTTTAACCATGTATCACACTCTTAGCCACCCTATTTTACGGGTGGGTTTATATTATAGGTTAAAATGGGGGTTTTGTTTCTAAAGTCTTAAAAATTCCATATAGCCTAAAATATGTAGAAAGTATGTATTTTATATTATTCCTAATGTATTCAACCCTTACCCCTTAGCCCTTACTTAAATAATTTGATCAGGGTTTAATACCTTAGGAATAATATTAATTACATACCTTCCACATATTTCAGGCTGTATGTAATTTTTTTATTTTCGCAACGAGAAATCTCATTTTAACCCATAATTTAGCCCTACGCCCAAAAAGAGGGTGGTTAAGAGTAGATACATGGTCAAACAATTAATAGCCATTTATATTCATACTTAAGGTAAAGTATGCCCCCCCCCCCTTCTACTCTGCAGCTTTTTCATTTTTGCATATTACCCCCACTTTGCCCCCTTAGGGAGATGAGTGGGGGTTGAATGCTTTGTGTCAATGCAATGTATATATTTTTAGAAATATTTTGGCTATTTGAATTTTTTTAATGCTCAATATAAAAAAATTGGGATTTTTCCCTATTTTTCACCCCCTACCCCTCCAGTAGATTATATTTTTGGGAAAAGTTTGTGAGTGATTTATGATGATGAGGGTTGGTATCATCCGATGCAGGGAGAAAATCTCCAAAAATATCCCCGGAAATACCTATGATCCCCCTAAGTCAAGGGGTTACCGCGGTCTCATATAGGGTTTATTTTGTATTTTGAAAAAAGTGTGTTAATTAGGCCAAAAATGAACAAATTAACTTTCTTATGGAATTTAAAATATTTTCTACTTATTAATTTTTAATTACTAATTTGCTAAATGTTACATCACAGATCAGCTGATTAAATGTGAATGACTACTGAAGAATCTTCAATATGAAGTCCTCCTTATTATGAGCAAAGCAAGCATGCCACACTTTGGACTGCACAGGGTTTGTATAGAATAATTTAATTAAGTATCAAGATTATTTTTCCTTTTATATAATTCCACTTAGGTTTATGCTGCTCAAAATATAGGCAATTAGCCTTAAATTTAATAAAGTTCATAAAGTGTATTAAATTTTAAAACACATCAAAATAAAATTTTAGGCCTAGAGTGTACTTGCTTAAAAATGGTTTCAATAAATTATGTAAGCGGTTAGTTTAAAAGTCAGGTACCGGTGTATTTTTGGTAACTAGTTTACCACTACATAAACATAACCCTCAGTTATAAAATGTTTCACCCTTGTTTAAGAAGAGTGGAAATACTGATTTACCTATCATATGTCACTTGTATTTACATCTACGCCGCTGAAGATCGCACCACCCTCAATAAGTTTCAAACACACCTATGCTAGAAAAGTCTATACACGCCAGAGTATATCATCAAAGCTAGTAGGCCTAGTGAATTAAGAAAATTAAAACCACTTAGAATATCAAATTCATGTGTAAATAGAAAATATTGGAAATTAAAGTTTGTTCAATTTACCTCTAAGGTAGTTTGATTACGTAACGATCTTGAGCCAAACGCCTGTCCCAGTACGTGCCGACTACGTTTTGTTCAGACTGCCTGATTCGTGTTAAGACAAAAACGTTCAAAATTAATCTCAAAACAGCGAATTTGGTTATAAATGTAAAAATATACGTCTTTGATTGCCGGTTTTCTTATTATTGGTGAAAAACTACGTGAATCACGGTATTTGGTAGGATCACGGCATTTGGGTGTTTTTCCTTTTAAAACACTAACATAACCTAACTAACATAAACCTAGCGTAACCATCATGTGAGTCATATGGAGAAATTTTTTATGTAAAATACGAATATATACATATTTATAAAATAAAATATATTAAGTTAGTACTCTGATGATGGTTAAGTTAGTTAGGTTAGTTTAGTTAGGTTATGTTACTAAAAACTTATAATATATTTTATGTAAATGTAAGTTTTAAAATATGCATATAGTACTGTCTATTAACCAATAATTTAGGCTACATCAATAACAACTACTTTTAACAGAGTGCTTCATTAACATGAGTTGCAGGGTGGTTTTTAAATTTCTAAGTGTTTTTTATCTTTATTCGCTACACTACTATAAATTGTTGTAATCAATTAGTATATACATTTTCGTATTCTACTGTTAGCAAAATATCACTTTTGTGAGTAAAAAATTAGATCTATGAAAGTCATGTAAACTGCAGAAGCAGACCTATTTTTGCCTTATGTTAATATTGAGATAAAATGTATAGGTTAAGTTTTCTCCAAAATATTAAAAACCTCAGACAAATAGTAACTCCCTTCAACAGACGTCCGAACAGACCCTCAAACTCAGGGACTATTAAGG
Organism: Neoaliturus tenellus; assembly: GCA_030545055.2. Classification (NCBI taxonomy): domain Eukaryota; kingdom Metazoa; phylum Arthropoda; class Insecta; order Hemiptera; family Cicadellidae; genus Neoaliturus; species Neoaliturus tenellus. Next base: position 46,368,213 of record CM061531.1, on the reverse strand, counting down.
GTTCACCTAAACATCTGGTAACTTTTTAGCAGAATCAGGTAACTTTTTAGCAGGATCAGTCTAGAAGGTGACTTAAAAGGCTGTTTATTTTAAATGATGCACAGTTTTAAAGTTGAGAGAATGTTAACAGGTTATATTAGTTTTAAAGTTACTTTATATCAACATTTTTGATTGCAATTTTAAGAAAGTTAACTTTCATTAGGCTAGTTAATATTTTTGTAGTTTATGATTAAAATGACTAAGAGTCAATATTATGTGAAGCCTAAAGTATAAAATTTACATAAATAGTGTTTAAATTAACGAATATTACAAAATTGCAGTAACTCACACCCCTCCTAACGGGGCTGTTCAGTTTTACAAAGTAATAAAATTTACATGTACAGTTACTCATTTATTATAAAAATTTAATTCCTACTAGGTTATATTCTGAGGATTACTTTGCAAGGGTACAGCTGAGGACTACCAACTACTAGAGACACACGTGAAGACATCCACTCACTGCAGCACCATGATTTCCGACTTTTTTAGTGGGTCTATCCATTGAATGTGAATCTTGCAACTGGGCATAGGGTAACAGACATGGGGGATAACGCCGACTCCTAGACTCAGTTTAAATGGTGAGTGAATATTTTTTTAGAGGTTGTAGCCTACCCCAAATTATTTTATTGAACTACATGCTTTAGTAGTAGGTTTTAAGTTCTAATTTTAATAGCCTACAAATCAATTTTCAACAAAAGAAATTTATTTGAGTACTACCCTAAACACAATTCTATATTTCCACAAAGGAAATAAAATTTTAGTTTTCATTAACTTTTAATGTAATTAAGGTAAATGTCCCTAAATATCGACGATATACCAAATACCAACAAAATCACATTTGGTCAAGAAAGATTTTATTTTTGATTTATTTCATAGTAAAGTGAAGTAGAAAAGTTGGCCTCACCAAGTCTTACTAATTGTTGAGGTAACTGCACTGGCTACTTTCAAAGTCAGATGAGTTAACTATCTTTTTCTGTAAGAAAAAAGAAAAAGTTTTCACATATTCTGAGTCTGTGCTTGTAAGTTTCGTCTTCAGTTGTTCATCTACTGTGATTTCAGTTAAGAATCTTACAGTGTTTCACCATGAAAATAGAGATTTGCTTTATTGAATAAATAATTATAAAATTATATTAAACTTATGTATTTATTGGAAACTAGATAGTAATTTTTTTTAAATTAAACTTAAACCATGCTCTATTTTTTTTTTTGTAATTTAATTTGCCAATGTCGGCTTTTGAAGCAAACTTTCGTTACTTCACCAAATACCAACACAGTGTGTGTCGGAATGATTGTTCCTAAGTAATTGTGGAAAAACTGACACTGGACATAAAACATGTTTTAGTTTCGTATTTCATATATAGTAATGAAGTTTTATCAATTTTCATTATAACATGTATTATGTAAAATGATATAAATAATATTATTCTGATATTTTTGGTTTAGTGTTTCCGGAGATAAATTTTGAAACTTAACCAAACGTTTGTACGGTATTGTTGTTTATTATTGAGGATATTTACATATGGTATAATTTGTTTGTATTATAAACAGTATATAATTGTACATATTACACAAAATATTTTTATTTTTAGCAAATTTCCCTAGGCTATAGGGAATACGCTATTACGGTAGTAGCCATGGCAAGACCTAAGACCGGGACCATGTTACTTTTTCATTTTGAGATCCCCAGAAGCCAAAAACACCATTCGTTCATTTTCATATTATATATATGTGTGTGTGTGTGTGTCCGTGGTACTGATAAATTTTGAAGGGGACTTCCGATTTTGATGGAATTTGGTATGAAGGTATAAGGCTAGGTCTATTTTCATGAGTTCGCGAACCAGCATGATCGGGTTATGGGAACGGGGTTTTATGGGGTTTAAAAGGGGTCAAAAATGGGGTTTTTTAGGATTTTTGAAGCATAACTTTCAAAATTCAACAATTTTAAGTAAAACCATTAAAAAAATGTGAAAAAACCAACAATTTAGTATTTTGAATTTTTAACTTGGCTTAACAGGTTACAGAGAAAAGAAAAAAATAGGTTTTCGATGTTAATTTTATGGGAAATCATATCTCACTTATTTATTAGAATATCTTGCTTCATTTATTAGAATAACTTGATAAAATTTGGTAAGTACATTCACTTGGTAGGGTTCAACTGATATTTTCTTCAACACCCATATGGCGGCAAACCTACATACTCACCCCCATGGGGTTTATGGGGAAAATTAAAAAGTGCCGAATATTGATACAGTTTGACATTTACCTTATGTAACTATTACATTTCCTAACAAAACTAACAGTTTTCTAACAACACATCCCATATCAGCAAACCTACATACTCACTCCTATGGTGTTTATGGGAAAAATACAGTATCTCAAGAATTTTGTTTTGAAATTCGCTGAGTACGCAGGTCTGCTGCGACAGGGGTATTATTAGTGTTGGAGTGTTCTTTTAAGAATCTACTAGTATAATGCAGAAACTAATGTAGCAGCTTACTAACATTGACAATCCAAAGTGAATCTCTGTAGCGTTGGTAGACTTGGCTGTCATCTACCGCCAGTGCTGTCATCTGTTGTATTTTCACTCGTTGGCTACTGTCGTCTATTCTTGCTTAGCGTAAATCCATATTACGTAAATGTTTTTAGTATTTTAGACCTAAATTATACTAATGCTATTAAACTTACATTTACCAAATATAAAAAAAATGTTAATATACTTCTAAATTACTGTGTTTACCACTAAACAAAAGATTGAATTTTCTAAGCAACGACTTGACGCTGGATTGCTTATTTTTTAGCTAAATTTAATGTTGATAAATAAATTTATTTCAAACTAACAGTTTTTTGCAAATTAAAAAAAATTGATTTTTTCAAACACTTTTTGCTCTATTACTTTTGAATAAAAATTTCCTCGGAGATACGGGTGGTTTCATTTTACTCAGCATTTCTTAATAAATTACAAAATTTTAATCAAAATTGTTGGTCATTTTTTAAAAATTTGGATTTTTCAAGTTTTTTTTTTTTTTTTTTTGAGGGTTTTGCAGGTAAACTACCCTTAAAAAAATAAAAAATTAAATAAATACATGGAATTATAGTTGATTTGGACCTACATACTAAATTTTATCAAAATCGGTCCATTGGGCTCTTCCCTAGCTCTGTCAAAATCCAAAACCCACCTTTTTGGACTCAGGGGACACCGAACTGATAAATTTACCAACAACTCAAATTCTAAAATTTTGACAATACCAATACTTCCTCCATATACAGATTTATAGTGGGAGGGGGGGCACCAAAATGGATAAATAAACCATCAAAAGAATTTAAACATTTTTATGAAAACAATACTTTCTCCATATACTATGGTATAGGGGACAAATTAAAAATAGGTTTTTGTCATTTCTATCAAAACTTTTTAAACTTAGCAATAAAAACATGTTCAAAGAGCTCAAAAAACAAACAATTAATTATGCAATCAAAAGTTTGAACTTAACTTTTTACTTGTACGGTGGCAAAGAAAATTAAAATCCTCTCCCATGTTATTCTTGATGAAAATCAACAAACAATCTTGCCTTTTTTATTGTTATTGGCTAATAATATCTGGTATGGATTTTCACAACATTTGGATTAATTTATACCGCTTATAACGTCAAAAACGATAAAAAACTTACACACTCATTCTATATATATATATAAATATATATATAATTCCGTAAGGGAATCGGTCCCCACGAAATATCTCGAGTTAGAAGAAAGATACGGTAATGTATGATAGCTCATTTTAAAACTTGAGGGCGAAGGGCACAAGGAAAAATACCAGTATTGTCAAAAGTTACCTGGGCTCCGCCCCACTGGACCTCGAAGATCCAATGTTAATCTAATGGAAAGACGATTTTTACATTTACACGTGTGATTAAGCAAATGTTCCAGGGTTTTATTATAAACTCAGCTGGTTATTGAGCAGATATTTTGAGTTAAGATAACCTTATGGTTATATTTTTTTAATTGGCAAAGCACTATAAAAAAAGGAGAACACTAATAGTCATGAACGGATTACGGATCCACAGGAAGTTTCATTTTCGTGACCCCATCTATGTCATTAATGAAACAGGCATGGAATGATTTTTAATGATGAATATACCTAAGTTAAAATTGGCTTAGACGTGACATGATTGATATAATGGTTGTTTTTACTCAATGAATGCCGTTTAGTTATTAAGTTATATATTTCATATATTTACTATTTAGTAGTTAGAGTTGAAGAGTTGAATTGTTTGGTTGAGTGTTTGTTTATTTTCAACTGAAACGGGCGGACGGGGATGGTAGCACGGTACAGTGGGAGCACACGGGATTCAGAAATATGGGGACCCAAAGGATGTCAGTGGCACTGGAGACAAGGTGGCATGAGGGGCACTTTGGAGGTATGGGGAACATAGGGGCAAACTGAGGAAAGGTGAGCATGAGGGCACGGGAGCATGGATGGTACGGGGGTGTGGGGTATACGGGCCACTCTGGGGAGGCATGGGGATGCACTGTGGCAAGTGGCAGCGGGGGTTGCTGGGGCACAAGGAGCACTAGGGGCGTCGATGGCAAAAGGGGTAGATGGCACGGGGGCCACAGGGAGCAACGTCGGGCTTGGGGGCACGGAAACATAGGGGACCCGGGGGCACCTGGCAGTGCGGGGGTGGGAAGGCACAATGGGCACTAGGGGTGTTTGTGATACAAGGAACTGGGGGCAGATGGGCACTGGAGCACAGGGGAGGTTTGGGGAACATAGAGGGCATAGGCACCATGGGGAAGAAGGGTAGGCATGTGGGCACGGGAGTAGGTACGGGGGCGAGGGGCCACAAGGATTGTCGGAGGCACTGGGGTTACGGGTCGTGGGGATATAGAGGGCACGGGGAGTAATGATGGGCATGGGGGCACATGGGGTACTATGTAGAGATGTCGGTGGCACGGAAGGTGGTTAGCATGGGAGGGGGGGGGGCATTGGGGAGGAATGATGAACAACATAGAGGGCATGGGGAAGAACTGCGGGCATGTTATCACGGAAGAATATTGGCATGAGGGGACAATGTTGGTACGGGGGCGTGGGGGTACAGGAAACACGGGTCAGGAAAGGTGAATGGGGGCACGGGGAGGCATGGGGTCACGGTGAGTGTGAGGGAATGGGGGCACAGGGGTCCAGGGTAAAGGAGTGTACAGTATTAATGGGTTTATGTTGTATTGAACTATTTTATTTACTTGAGTTACAACCAACTCGTCATGTTTAAGGTTAAAACTATTTTACCACGTTCGGTAGTATAATAGTGTAATAATTTTTCTTTTTTTCCACAAAATAGATTGTTGTATTTCAATTTAGGGGAAATTTATTGGTAAAATACTGATTTTATACCACCAAAAAGTTTCGTCAAGATTAGAAAATATTTTATTAGAAACCCAAACATGTAAATTTACAGTACACCTCAAGAAAAATCACTTTTTATATTTTTAGGGGCCTTTGTCCCTACAAGCTACTAGTCTCTATATAATACTTGTAGTTAAAACCAATAAATCATTAAATTCAGGGTGACTTACCAGTTAGGAAAGTCGAGAATTTTGTGAGAAATTTTGTGAAATCGAGAAATGTAGATTTAAGAATTGGTTTTTTAAATTGGGTTTTTAGTATTTTGGCTAGACAAAAAATCTCATTACAAAAATATGGATATACAGTGTGCTCGGAAAACGGTTCAGGAATTTGAGAGGTTATTGCCCATATCAAAATAAGCAGAATAAATCCTATAAATATATGTTCTAAAATGTTTTGTTAAGCCGCTAACCACCATTTTGTTTTTCACACTAAATAATTTTTATTTCCATAACAAATCATTGTATTAAGTTCATTTGGCATGAACCTTTATCACACCAATTTCCATTTTTAGGAAATTCTCTTTTTTTGTGATGTGTATTTTCAAAATGGAGAACATTTTCAATTTTTAAAAACAAATTTTAAATATGTTAAATTTTATCAAAATCTGACAACAGACATGAAAGTTGACAAATTAAGTTAATTAACCAAAGATACCAAGTTGATAAGGATCTAACAACAAATAACGAAATTAAGCCAAGCAGAGTTGAAAATTATGGTGATTATAATTATTAAAACATTCATAAAAATTTGCAATTTCTATTAGTTAAGTAAAAACTAGGATAAAATTTTAATTGAGTGAATCACAAACCATAAAATAAGGGTCATTGCATGCTCCATCATTAAGTCTTTGACCATTGTAATGCAAAACTCATCTAAGCTGCAAAAAATTCTAATTATATTATAGTTATGTAGGCAAAAGTTTTAATTTTCCACTCATAATAAGGAAAAGGTAAAAATGTTGTCAAACACGTTAAACTTGAGGTGTAAAAGGAGGAGGAGTTACTGGAGTTTCCTTCATCCAGCCTTCATTAGTCACAGTAAAAAAAACCATCAACGTTGACCTTGTCGTACAGAGGTGCAAATTATAGTAATTTTAATAAAAACACGAATATTTGCAATTTGCATTAATTAAATTAAAAATTAAGAAAAGTTGTTTGTTGAGTAAAGAGAGGATATAAAAAGGGTGCCATTGGAGGCTTTGTCATTCAGTCTCCAACCATTGTGGTGCGAGGATTATCTGCGTTATTCTCTAATCTTGTCGTACAGATCTGAAAACTATAGTGATTACAATTGAAACATATATAAAAATTTGCTATTTGTAGTTATTTTAAGTAAAAATAAAAAAAAGTTGTAAATTGAGTGAAACTACACTACAGTGCAAATTATACTAATTATAATAAAAACACCCACAAATATTTGCAATTTGGATTAATTAAATAAAAATTAAGAAAAGTTTGGGATTGAGTAAACAGAGGGTATAAAAGAGGGGTCATTGGAGGCTCCGTCATTCAGTCTCCAACCATTGTGGTGCGAGGATTATCTGCGTTATACTCTAATCTTGTCATACAGAGTTAAAAATTATAGTGATTACAATTGAAACATATATAAAAATTTGCGATTTGTATTTATTTTAAGTAAAAATTTAAAAAGTTGTAAATTGAGTGAAACTACACTACAGTGCAAATTATACTAATTATAATAGGAAAACACCCACAAATATTTGAAATTTGGATTAATTAAATAAAAATTAAGAAAAGTTGTGGATTGAGTAAACAGAGGGTATAAAAGAGGGGTCATCGGAGGCTCCGTCATTCAGTCTCCAACCATTGTGGTGAGAGGATTATCTGCATTATACTCTAATCTTGTCATACAGAGTTGAAAATTATAGTGATTACATTTGAAATATATAAAAAAATTTGCAATTTGTATTATTTTCAGTAAAAATTGAGAAAAGTTATAAATTGATTTTAAAAAAGAGTATAAAGTAGGGGTTATTGCAGGCTTCATCATTAAGCCTTTAGTCTTCGTGGTGTAAAGTTCTTTTAAGCCATACGAAATTCTAATTGTATTACAGTAAATAGGCAAAAGTTTAAATTTTATAATTATATACGGAAAAGGTAAAAAAGATTGTAAAACAAGCATAACAGAAGGTATAAAAAGAGGTCCCATTCAGTCTTCAACCACCGGGGTCAGAAGACCGTCAACGTTGACATTATCGTACCGGTTGTATATTATTGGGACTATTGTTAAAACTGCCATACAAATTGTAAAAAATTAATTGAAGTTAAAATTAGATAAACACCGTTATTACTTAATATTTGTTTTCTTTGTTTACAGGAAAATATTGGTTGCGTAAAATGGAGAAGAAAACCTGTGATAAGTGTGGGAAAACTATGTCTAGGAAGAACTTTTTGCGCCACACCAAAACGTGTCCTGGGGCACAGGTTTATACCATCGAACCACAGACACCATGTGAATTATGTGGAACAAAAGTGACATTATCCAACAAATCCCGCCATTTAAAAAATGTTCTGAAAAACGTGCAAGAGATGACCTTGGAGTTCCATCAGCAAAGAAGCTGCATATTGACGATGCAGTACCTTCAACTAGCTTTTACCCATCTTTGGATAATGCAGCTGCTTCGACTAGATCTACAATAAATACCACTCGACCATCTGTCCTGTCCATAAACAATGCTTCAATGTCAACTGTCAATAGCATCAACCAAAATGAACACAATTTAGAAATTAGAGAGTTAGAAAAGGCGTTCAAAAATAGAATGAAAACGTATGTCATCGAAAATACCCCTGCCATGAAAGACCCTGTACACTTTCTTGAAGTATCAAGACCAATAATATATGAAAAGGTATTTGAACAAGTGAAAACCCATAACTTAAAAATAAACACTTTACTTGTTGCCGAGTTTAAAAAAATTTCTAATAATGAAGAAATTACTCAAGAAATTAATTTTAAGAACCAAAATGTCATCATATACCCAACCACAAACATAGAAGAAGAATTAAAAAGTAAAGAGAATAAAATCTTGACAGAAATGGAAGAGTTCCAGGCTAAAGGATCGGGTTGGACCTTGAGTAAAGTACTTTACATAGAATTAAGAATCAACCGCTATGTACCTTTACGAGGATCTTCATACATAGATTTACCAAAATGTCTAAAACAGAAGAAAGCTATAGTTAATGTTCAAAACAGTGATCATAAATGTTTCTTATGGTCAATCCTCGCTGCCATCCATCCAGTAGATCGCAGAGACCACCCTTTCCGAATCCAACACTACCAACAGTATGAACACGAATTTGACTATGCCATGATTGGGATCGAATTTCCAGTTAGTTTAAGTAACGTTAAACTTTTTGAAAAGCGTGTTGGGTTTTCTATAAATGTTTACAGCTACGATGAAAAGTTCACAGTGTATCCATTAATTACGACCAGTGAGGAGAAAGAGCAGCATGTTGATTTACTATACTTAAAAGATGAAAATAATTCACACTTTTGTCTAATTACCAACCTAAGCAGACTAGTCGGAGCACAGAAATCAAAACATGGACACAGTATCCACTTATGTAGGCGTTGCCTGTTGCATTTTGGTACCGAAGATTTATTGAAAACACATAAGGAATATTGTAAACTACATGAACCAGTAAAGATTGTGATGCCCATGGAAGGTGAAACAATAAAGTTTAAAGACTTCAACAATGCAATGAAAGTACCATTTGTCATTTATGCCGATTTCGAATGTATGCTTACTCATGTGCAGTGTAAAAACGGTGAAGAGGGACAAGTTATGAAACCATACACAAAAAAATATCAAAAACATGAAGCTATTAGTTTTTCATACTACGTTGTACAGTCAGAAAACGATTACGCAAGACCTGTTACATACTTTGGTGAAGATGCCGCACAAGTGTTTGTAAAACGGGTGATTAATGAATCGAAAAGAATTAGCTATCGATACTCAAAAGAAGCTGCTCGGCCAATGGAGTTGTCAGAGATAGACCTTGTTACCTTATCAACGGCTACTAAATGTCATATTTGTGACAAAGAGTTTACGATACAAGATCCACTAGTTAGGGATCACGATCACTTGACTGGAAAACTAAGAGGTCCCGCTCATAATACATGTAATTTAAATTTTCGCAAACCTTATTTTCTCCCCGTATTTATTCACAATTTGGCCGGATATGATACTCACCTCTTTATTAAAATGTTTGGGTTAAATCAAAACACTATCGAGGTAATTCCAAATAACGAAGAACGATACATTTCGTTTACTGTTCGTATAAGAGATGGCATTGACTTGAGATTTGTAGATTCAATGAAATTCATGTCAAGTAGTTTGAGCTCACTCGTCAAGAACCTATCTCCTCACCATTTTAAACACACATCAAAGTACTACTCGGGTGATAAGTTACAGCTTTTGCTAAAAAAAGGTGTTTATCCGTATGACTTTATGGACACTCGTCAAAAATTTGAATACTCACAACTTCCACAAAAGAAAGATTTCTACAATAAAATGACAATGTCTAACCTTGAAGATGAGGATTATGAACATGCGAGTAAGATATGGAACACATTTAATATAAAAAACATGAAAGAATACACCTTGCTCTACAACCAATCAGATGTGTTGCAATTAGCAGATGTTATGGAGAACTTTAGAATTGTTTGTATGCAGACTTATCAGTTGGATCCAGCATGGTACTACACAGCTCCGGGACTCGCTTGGAGTGCTATGCTTAAAACAACCCAAATTGAACTCGAACTTTTATGCGATTACAACATGATACTGATGATTGGTAATGGTATACGAGGAGGGTTATCGCAGTGTTCGAACCGCTACGCTTCTGCCAATAACAAATACATGAAGGAAAATTATAACGAAGACTTGGAAACGTCATACCTCACATATCTAGACGCAAACAACCTGTATGGATGGGCTATGAGCCAACCAATGCCTTATTCAGATTTCAAGTGGGTCGAAGATGTTCACAACATTGATGTATTATCCGTTCCAGATGATGGAAATATAGGGTACATATTAGAAGTAGATTTAGAATATCCCGAAGAATTACACGACCTACATTCTGATCTACCTCTTGCACCCGAAAGACAAACACCACCCGGATCTAAACAAGAAAAACTTCTTGCTACACTGTTTCACAAAAGGAATTATGTTGTACACTATCGGAACCTGAAGCAATACCTCTCTCTCGGTCTAAAACTAAGGAAAATTCATAGAGCAATCAGATTCTCTCAAAGCAATTGGCTGAAACCTTATATCGATCTAAATACTAATATGAGAACCATGGCCACAAATAATTTTGAAAAGGACTTTTTCAAACTAATGAATAATTCCGTCTTTGGAAAGACTATGGAGAATATCCGAAATCGTGTTGATATCCGATTAGCGACTCATGAGAAACAGGTTGATAAGTGGTTAGCACAACCTAATTTTAAACGGAGAACTATTTTCACTGAAAATTTGGCTGCAGTTCATATGAGCAAGACCAAACTCTTCTTCAATAAACCAATCTATGTTGGAATGAGTATTTTGGACGTATCTAAGACGTTAATGTATGATTTTCACTACAATGTGATAAAGGCCAGGTACATGGACAAAGCTAAATTGCAATATACAGATACAGATAGCCTTACCTACCATGTACAGACCGAAGATTTTTATAAAGACATGAAAGAGATGTTAGATTTCTTTGATACAAGTGACTATCCACCAAATCACTCTTGTTTCAGTAACACTAATAAGAAAGTCATAGGTAAGTTCAAGGATGAACTAAATGGAAAAATTATGTTCGAACACGTAGGGCTAAGATCTAAAATGTATGCAAGTAGGTCGGAAAATGACCGTTTGATAAAAAAATCGAAAGGCGTTAGTAAAGCTGTTGTAGAAAAGAGTATCACCTTCCAGGACTACATTGACTGTCTGAAAACCCAAATTGATAGATACTACCCAAGTCATATGATTAGGAGTTATAAACATGACTTATACAGTGTGGAGCTAAATAAGATTGCATTATCAGCTCACGACGATAAACGGTACATTTTAAGTGATGGAATTAGTACATTGCCATGGGGACACTACAAAATTCCTTGAGTAGGAAATATGGGGATATAAGTAAAAGTTGAATAAGCTTATATACATTTTAAGGATAACCTTACTTTAATAGTATGAATTTCGAATAAAGTTATCCGTGTCCACTTGAGATTGCCAAGATAAAGAGAATTGTGAAGATCAAGACCAAAGAAATGGATAGAGACATAAAAAGTGGAGAAATTTAGAGAAAAAAGTAAAAAGCGACGGGTCCTAAACAAATTTGATAAACATATTTTCATAAAAAAAGAAATATGAGGAAAGAAGAATCAAGAAAGACAATGAAGGGGGATGAACGAAGGAAAGAAAGTGAAAATAATGAAAGACTGAAATACTTTTTGAGTGCAAGATAAATCAAAATAAATTTGTGAAATAATGTGCAAATATCTACATGTAAAATATGGACCAAATGTTTTTAAAATCCTGTTATAATTCATTTTAATTCCCATGTATAGTAAAAGATTTTCTGTTGAATAGAAATATACCAAAATACAATTACTGTAGAAGAAAATCTGACCTAATTCAAAAACATTTGATCAAACATAATAAAAATTAATTTGAAAATAACTTTGAACATATAAGGAATCTATTTTACGAAGTAATCAAAGAAAATCAAAATTGTATTGAAAAGTTTATTTATATATTTCTTATTATCATCTTTAATTTGAGTATATTTTATAATGACAATAATGCCATCTTAATGAACTGAAATAGTAAAAGTATATTTATATTTATAATTATTTTATTTTAGATAGCAATGTGTACTTCAATAAGGAAAGGTTGATAAATGTGAGTTTAAAACAGATGTAACGTTTTAAATCTAAAATTATTGATTACTTTACATTTCACATCACCCCATGAGGTAGCAGCTACATGTGTATTTTATGAGTTTTGTTATTAAAAAGAAACAATAGGAAATAATAAAACGTTGACTACAACACAAAGATAATATCCTATGTTATATATTGGTCGAAGAGGGATTTTGATACTCCATAGAACGGTCTACTGTAAGTGTGAGGACCCAGTAAATTGAGGCGCCCGGACCCGAGGAGGGTTTTGGCTACTCTTTAGAACGGTTCTGCGTGATTTTGTGGGCTTAGTAATTTGAGATGCTCCGACCCGAGGAGGGTTTGGGCTTCTCTTTTGAACGGTCCGGAGTAAGTGTGAGGGCTTAGTATATTGAGTAGCCCCAATCTGAAGAGGGTTTTGGCTACTCCTTGGAACGGTTCTAAGGTCCCTGGCAAGGCTGACGAAAAGGTCCGTAAACTTGTGTTTTATCACTTTATGTAGACAAATATTACCTTTTATTCAGAAACTATAAATTTGCTATTTCATGAAAGGCTATGTAGATTGAGGTGTTAGGAGACTGAGAAAGACCCTGACCACTCCTTTGAACAGTCTGACGTGAATGGTTTATAATGTATAAATTATCAATTATCAAATAACATATAGTAATGAGAGTGACGACCGTCTTGAGTAGGAACCTCTTCACCACAATATTTCCTTGATAGTGTAAATTTTGGCTTTGTTTTTATTTAGAAGATGTTTTATTGAAGGTGATAACCATTTATATAATATTTTAAGGGGATATTTACCAAGTGTTTAGCATTGTGTTATATGTATTCAATGTACAACTAGTACCTTATTACACCCAATTTCACTTAAATTGAACACGATTTGGAAACATTTTATGTTAATTAGAATAGGTACATGTTCTAAATGCCTCAATTTAATTTTAAATATTGCAAAGAGGACAGAACACATTAACCAAATGTGTGCCTGTACTAGACCTCTTGGGAACACCAATATAAAAATGCTCTAAGCTGCTACATCTTGGGTGATATGAAATGCAGAGGAATCAATAATGTTATATTTAAAACGTTATACATGTACTCAACATATATTTATCAAACTTTACTTATTAAAAATACTTTACTCGTTCAATTTATATAACAAAAATATGTATCCCTTTTCTTCGCAAAGTATACTTGCTATAGTTCATAAACATAAAACCGATACACAAAGTAAATTATCTCGATACTATTACAATTCTAACAACCCGTTTAACTTTGAAGGTATCACAATATAAGTGATACTTTTAAACCTCAGGTAAGGAAATAAATTCAAAGATTCAAATTCCATAAATTAGAATTTCAGTTTGCATAAATTTACTTTTTTATACTTAGATAGTAGAACGAAATTAATACTATCTTTGAATCCAAATATTTCTAACATTAATAATCCTAGCATTTCACAACCCCAGGATTCGTATTGCAAGAATCGTAATCATACATTTCGCAATCTTTCAATTGTTAATTCAAAAAGTAAAATATGCAATCTTGGTTTCAAGGTTACTGAAAATCAAAATATTAAAAAAAATCGAAATATTGAAGGTTTCTAGAGCATGTTTAAAGTTAAAATCTTTACATATCTTACAAATCTATGTCAATACATGTAAATTTATCAAAAACAAATTTTCTCATAAAATGTCTTGCATCAAACTGTCAGTCACTATACAACTACCCAAGCTCGCAGATAATGAACAATTAGAAACTTTTCAGATACAGTTTCAGCCTCAGTGCAACCCTCATCAAGTGAACATCGTAGCGATGTGTTATTTTACTCAACTTAGGCCAAGGTAAGACTTACGTTTTTCGTCAATATTAAAAAAAAACATTTTCTATATTTAAAATTTCACTTACTTAATCTTGTTTTGCACAAGACCACAAGCCCTTCAGTAAAATTTTTTAAAATCAAACAACAAAATATGTGAAAATTTACACATCCTCAAGGCCAAATGTAAACGGCTGATTTGTTGTTACAGGGATAAAAAATTCAAAATTATTTTTGGTTTACAAAACCACAAAAAGTAGCTCGAATGCACAGCATTTCAATGTTTGTCTCAGTGTGACTCTCATCGAGTGCACATCGTAGTGTTACGTTCTTATTTTTTATTTATTTTTTTTTTACTTAAAAGTGTGAATTAAATATTTAATTCACAGCTCTTAAATGGCATAGCTTTTCTTTCATAAGTTTTCAAGTTCCAGCAAAATGAATAGTTTTTAGTACTATTGTTTTTTATGTTCGCATTATGTTCTGAAATTCTTAAGTCTTGGTAATCACGATGATTTTGAGAAAAAACCATAAAAGTGCTAAAATTTATGAAAAACATGGTTCCTTCATGCCAAAACTACCATTGGGGGTGGGCAATGACTAAGCTCCTAACAAATCAGAGAAAAGTTCTCATTCGATGGAGGATATCCGCCATCTTGTCTGGGGGCGGGGTCAATCCATTTCCTCCATGCTAAAACTACCAAGGGGGCGGGGCTTGAGGTCTGAACCAATCAGAGAAAAGTTCTCTTTGGACGAGGCTGTCCTCCATCTTGTGTAGTGGGCGGGGCATATTCAATTTCAACCAATCAGAGAGAGGACCCGAGTCACGTGATCAGCTTTTGACCAATCAGAGCGCCGGCTCCCGGGACGGCGCAGAATCGGCGTTTAATATCTACTCATATCAAAGAAAAAGCATGAAAAATAAAAAATGCCAGGAAAAAGATGGGAAACTTTTAAATCAATTAAATAGCTAATAACATTTAAATCAATGGGCGAAAACAATAATTAAAATAACACGAAAACAAAATAATAGGAAAGAATGAAAACGTGGTAGATCCACCAAAAACTCTTACTATTAGTTACAATATGAAATTGAGAGTTGAAATAATAATTCATAAGTTCCATAATTCTAGTTGTTTGTGGACATTTAGGGATTGTGATATTTTTAATAAGGTATTGAAGGAAAATAAGTAGAATAGAAGTTACTGATTTTCAATAAACGAGGTTGTATTTTATGAGTTGCAAATTAATTTAAATTTATTTAAAGGCATAGTTTACGATAAGACGCTTTGAATTCAGGTGTTGTGAGTTCATTATAGTAGTTAAAGTGACAATGTTTCTTTGATAGTTAGGATACATTGTAAGCGCAGAGTTGGAACCTGGCGTATCCAGTTCCACGGGGAAGCCGAGAAACGCAGAAACCATATATACACTAATTACAAATCAAATATTAACACCGAACAGTTTGATACGCAGTAACCCTAGCCCCTGAGTAACAGTTTTGAGATTTATATTGTTACGTGTAGTAACTCTGATTCTTCTTTTCCACTATACTGTAAAATGTGCACGAGGGGTAAGAGACAGATGAATCCACACCCCACCCCGACAGCCCAATCTCTGCTCTTGCTTCAAAACAATCTTACAAAAGGAATATACGGTTGTAAGAAACATAGAATGTGGAAATTTCCGCATTTCCACATTTCTTAGACGATCACTAGTTGAAGTTGAGATTAGTAAATCATCAATATTCTTGGAGGGGTAATATTGTTTAAAATCTGCAGAAAAAGTGTAATGGTGATTTTAAAATTCAACTCTTTAATATTGTTAGATATTCTTCAGTATTGCAATTTTAAAATATTTATATTTCATATTTATGATAAATTATAAAAATATTGCCTATCACGTTTTTCGATAAAATAATTAATGTTTTATATTGTATTTTGATTTCCTTAATGATTTGATTCCTCACGCCAGCTTCCATGTGCGTGTAGATGTGAGACAGTGTAGAAGTTCCATAATGGAGACGAGTGGGGCAATAACTTCGAGGCGTTCAATCTCGCTTAGCGACAAGGGTATTGCATTCATTGTTTGCTGTGTGTGAAGCAGTGATTTATATTTTGTTTTAAATTACAATACTGTATAGTTAAATATAGCTTTAACTTTTAGTACTTTAAGTTAGAACTACATTTTGACCCAAAACATATTTATTAAGTATACAATTGTAAATTGTTATTGAGGTTATGGATAGGAATATTTTAACATTTGTAAGTATTGATGAGTTTGTGAGATATTGATTTACATGATTAAAGTATTTATAATATTAAAACATCTAAAATAATAAAATGGCAACCGCAATGATGTTGCAAACCTTCGTTGACGGCTTGGACCAGTTAGTACATTCCAATCCAGTCAATGTATTAAACAAGGATGCAATGTCCATGTACTTAAAAAGTTTGTCGCCAAATATTAAGTCTTCCGCCTGTAATATGACATGATATACGAGTACAAATAGTCATATTGTCTTTGAAATGCATATATATTAATTACTATTTTTTTTCATTTCAACTATATAATAATAGTAGTTTTCATCACTAGGAGCAAAAGTGGGTCTTTTTGGTGCGCAATCGTGCAAAAACGATTAAGCATCAAAAAGACACTTTTGCTCCGAGTGATAATTAACGGTTTTTATCATAATGTGAAACTTTTTAATGAAACGAAATTAATAAATATTAATAAATAATACTTAACTTGCTAAAACCTTAATAAAGTGAATAGAAACTAATCGAATTTCAATTCGTATTTATTTATAAATACGAATATTTATAAATAAATACGCGTATTTATTTATAAATTTCTTTACATCATAAGGCTTTAAAGTGTATACAATCAGTCTCATGGTTTTAAAAAAAACTAATACAATGGATTTTTGTAGGGAACGAGGGAGCAGTTACCTTCTGCATTTAAATATTACAATGCCAGTTTAGTACACATTATGAGCTCTCAGACCCCTCTGAGAGCTTGGCTGGAATCATCAAGCTAGAGAGATTATGAGCCGGGCCAGGAAGTCCACTTAATACATCGCCGGGTATTTGGACTGGTAAAGTAAACATTTGCCCCTCTGGTCACGGTCGCCGGACTGTATATGAAATTCTCGGAATTCCCCCCCCCCTATCGTTGCTTCTGTGATAATTCGTTCTCTTACCAATGTTTACCACCTTAACAAAGTTTCTCTAAACCCTCATAATCAACCAAAAAATAAAAAATCCTTGGAGTGAAAAAAAATTTCCCCGTACAAACATTGCTTGTTTTAGAGTATAAGATATGAGACGTGCCAGTCAAATGCACGCATGGCCTGCGTGTCAGTTATCAGAGTCGAGTGACGTCTGTATGGAAACGCACGCATGGTCTTCGTGTGTGGGGAATCTGGGTTAAGCACATACTGGACGGACTCTAATATAATTATTCTTTCGTTCAAAGATTTTTATGAACGGACAGCTGTTTGAGCACACCATGCAAATAGATTTATAAAATAGTGTCCATTTCAATTTTTATTTGCTGGACATTTACAAAAATAAACAAGTGCAGTATGAATGTGACTATTAATATTCAATAGTTTATTAATTTGAATTCAAGATAAGTTACCTCCACCAACAATATTGAGAAAGAAAATGATTTATTTAATTGTGAACAGAATGATTTTTATGAAGTGTTTTTCCTTTAGTGAAATCCGTCCTCATGACTGAATTCAATGCTGAATTGTAACAGTTTAAAAGGGGATGTCTTAACTTAATTAAATATTTTTATCGAGTATTTAATTTAATTTATATATTGTTCCATTTAATTTTAATTAGTTTCAACAAAGTTCATAGTTTTCTTTATACAAGTCCAACGACCAACATCTAAAGTGCTTTTGACACCATGTTTAATATAGGTATTGGAGTGCACTTAGTTTGATCATGAAGCAGAGCGATGTCCTTTGAATTATCATTATAGCAATTTTAAACGTTTGCAAGAATTTCATTAAATGTATACAAAACATATTATACTATACTATCAATTTTAATTTCATCTAACATATGAATTCACATTAATTTCATTACACTTAACAATTACAGTCACTACTTGAAATTACTTCTTTTTTTTAGAATAAAATATATTTCATCAAATGTATTACTCTTACCTTATATATCAAAGCACAGTCGAGAATATTTCACTATCAAAATATTTTAATACTTTTATACGCTAAATTATATTCAGTAAATGATATAGAAAGATGATTATTTTTATAAAGTATTATTTATTAAGTCACTATCTGGCGGAAACGGAACAAACATTGAAAATATAAGCCAAGAGCTCTTAACTTGGCTCCGATCTATTGGAACTGAGCTTAGTCAAGGAGTTTTAGAACACCACTTATCGAAGCTATGATCTATAAAGAAATAAGATACTTATGTTTTGTTTTTGAATATACAAAATTATATTTTTTCTCAGTACAGTATATTCCATTTATAAGAAATTTTTGTTTGTTTTTTTTTTAATCACGTTGATTGGTGAAATATAAATTTTATAAACTCATTTTAGTCTGCCAATAATTTCAAGAGTCTGAATGAGTCCAGTTTGCACAGTTGTAGCGTAACTTCAAACATTGTGTCTACCGAACTTGTTAAGAAAACTTGGATTCATTTATATAAGTAGCATCGAAATTCATTTCAGTAATCATTTGAATATTGCCAGGAGAGTTCCTTATCTAGTTTGATTTACTTGCCAGTGTATACAGAAACGAACAAGTAGGGACATCAAACGTTAAAATGTTTAGTTATTCCAACGCAACCCAGAGGAAAATCAAGCATTGACGCTAAGATTACTTCTCCTAATTGCCACAGGAAGCGCTCTTTCTACCTTCTTAATGTCAAAATGAGCATATTATTTTACAGAAAATAAATATATAACAAACCTTGGGCAAATTGTTGTACCAATCTGATTCCATTCAACCATTCAAAATAATTCTTAATTGAAAATCACACATTGTTGGTGCTATATCTGTGTTTCGTGGCCGGCGCCGGCGTTATCACTTCCCCATAAGGATGCCCCGACTGATTCAGTTTGACTATTTGGTTTGACTTACTCTGTACTAGCTCGATAACTTCTATTGGTTATTGTTTGTGTAAGAAGAATGTCGGCCTTAGTCAGTAACAAGACTACAAGATCGTGCCACAATCATCCTACACTTCTCTTTCATTCATATTCAGGTTCAAATACGCACTATGTGAGGTCCCAGTCATAAAATATTGATATTAATATTGATATTGATATACATTATTAAAACAATAACAAATATCCAACATCTTACAATTAATACCCTCGTCGCAGCAGACCTGCGTACTCAGCGAATTTCCAATGGAATTTTAAATTACTTACTTTCCCCATAAAAAACACCATAGGATCGAGTATGTAGGTTTGCTGCCATTGGGCGTTGATAGAAAATCTAAGTTAAGGCTGCGGTCTACCCCAACCAAAACAACAACAATGCCGAATGCCGCCTCGCGGGCGTAGCGCTAGGCGAGTTTGATGGCTGCAGAGGTTTACGGGGATCGTGTTTCAGAATTAACCGATTAAGATAGAGATTTGCTGGTAACTTTTTCTAAAAGTAGAAAAAATGATCTAGTCGGCTATCTTTTTAGAATTTTAAAATAATATTTCTAATTTCAGCTATAACTGTCTAAAATCATCTGTTTTTTTCTCGATTTTTAACTGAAGTTTTCTATTAGTTTTAATGAACTAATTACAAAAGTGTAACAGAGGGAAATTAGTACCGTTATTCTTCTTTAAGGGGCGCTGGCTTACACCCCTGTACCAAATTTCATCAAAATCGAAGGTTCCGTTCAAAAGTTATCGTGTTCACGGACACACACACACACACACACACACACACACACACACACACACACACACACACACACACACACCGTAATAGCGTATTCCTTAAAGTCGCTAAAAAGCAGGCAATATTTAACTAAATTTTACTCTTATATGCTAATTCTATTGGCCCGAACATTTGAAGTGGTATATGATGGAACGCAAAGGTGATTGTGATTTTCAAGTGAATTCTGCAAATCTACCCATTGTCTCATTTGATTTGGGTCATAAATTAAGAAGATTTTTATAATAGTTACTGATAAAGTAGCGATTTAACCGTGTACAAATATATAGGCCTAGCATGATTGTAAAGGTTTTTACAGTGAAAGCAGCTTTAAGGTAATCCAGCACTCCCTATCTCCGCCATGTTAAATAAGGTGTCTTTAGGTACACATAACTTACACAAATACTGTGATATCAATCTGAAATTTTTTCTATTTATTTTAGTGACCTTTCACAACAATAATAAGAAGTGGTTTTATTGTAGCTAAAAAAATTTAGTTTTTATACAGTTTTTAAAGTTATATATATTTTTTATGAAATGTTATACATAATAGAAGCTGTAAAATTAAAACCATAAGAGATCATTCGATTCTGATTCGTATTATTGCTTATCAACCTGCCATGGTCATCTGTACCAATTTTTGTGAAGATCTATTAAAAAATAAACGGAATAATCGTACCAAAGTATCAAAAATTAAGTTTTTCGGAAAACGGAAAAAACTAAAACCTATAAATTAGCCTTTTTAAGGCCAAGGACGAAAGATTCATCGTCCTGAGATAGCTTTTAAGCATTCAGCATTCACCCGACAATTAAGGCCGAAGATTGCTTTCATCGTTTCTGAGATAGCATTTGTAGCGCGGCATCGTAGTTCCAGTTTTCTCTCCTGCAGCGCTAGCGGCTCAACAAGACAATTGGAGCGCCTCGACCACCAGCCTCGGTGGATCAGTTGGTTAAGGCGTTACCTTTCTGGCCAGAAGGTAGCGCCTGGCGGGTTCGAATCCCGCCCGGTTCACCGAGGGGGGAGTTGGTGTCAGTGCACAAATGCATATGATATCGGCGTCCTCGGGATAGGCTCCTGGCACAAGCTGCCAGGAACCCTGAAAGCTCCGGTGAGGCAAGCCTATGCTTTTAAAATATAGGGAGGACCTGATATTGTATGTATTTGTGCACTGACACCAACACCCGTTTTGCTAATTTAGAACGTCAATTTAAAGCCTAAATAAGATTGCATTATCAGCTCACGACGATAAACGGTACATTTTAAGTGATGGAATTAGTACATTGCCATGGGGACACTACAAAATTCCTTGAGTAGGAAATATGGGGATATAAGTAAAAGTTGAATAAGCTTATATACATTTTAAGGATAACCTTACTTTAATAGTATGAATTTCGAATAAAGTTATCCGTGTCCACTTGAGATTGCCAAGATAAAGAGAATTGTGAAGATCAAGACCAAAGAAATGGATAGAGACATAAAAAGTGGAGAAATTTAGAGAAAAAAGTAAAAAGCGACGGGTCCTAAACAAATTTGATAAACATATTTTCATAAAAAAAGAAATATGAGGAAAGAAGAATCAAGAAAGACAATGAAGGGGGATGAACGAAGGAAAGAAAGTGAAAATAATGAAAGACTGAAATACTTTTTGAGTGCAAGATAAATCAAAATAAATTTGTGAAATAATGTGCAAATATCTACATGTAAAATATGGACCAAATGTTTTTAAAATCCTGTTATAATTCATTTTAATTCCCATGTATAGTAAAAGATTTTCTGTTGAATAGAAATATACCAAAATACAATTACTGTAGAAGAAAATCTGACCTAATTCAAAAACATTTGATCAAACATAATAAAAATTAATTTGAAAATAACTTTGAACATATAAGGAATCTATTTTACGAAGTAATCAAAGAAAATCAAAATTGTATTGAAAAGTTTATTTATATATTTCTTATTATCATCTTTAATTTGAGTATATTTTATAATGACAATAATGCCATCTTAATGAACTGAAATAGTAAAAGTATATTTATATTTATAATTATTTTATTTTAGATAGCAATGTGTACTTCAATAAGGAAAGGTTGATAAATGTGAGTTTAAAACAGATGTAACGTTTTAAATCTAAAATTATTGATTACTTTACATTTCACATCACCCCATGAGGTAGCAGCTACATGTGTATTTTATGAGTTTTGTTATTAAAAAGAAACAATAGGAAATAATAAAACGTTGACTACAACACAAAGATAATATCCTATGTTATATATTGGTCGAAGAGGGATTTTGATACTCCATAGAACGGTCTACTGTAAGTGTGAGGACCCAGTAAATTGAGGCGCCCGGACCCGAGGAGGGTTTTGGCTACTCTTTAGAACGGTTCTGCGTGATTTTGTGGGCTTAGTAATTTGAGATGCTCCGACCCGAGGAGGGTTTGGGCTTCTCTTTTGAACGGTCCGGAGTAAGTGTGAGGGCTTAGTATATTGAGTAGCCCCAATCTGAAGAGGGTTTTGGCTACTCCTTGGAACGGTTCTAAGGTCCCTGGCAAGGCTGACGAAAAGGTCCGTAAACTTGTGTTTTATCACTTTATGTAGACAAATATTACCTTTTATTCAGAAACTATAAATTTGCTATTTCATGAAAGGCTATGTAGATTGAGGTGTTAGGAGACTGAGAAAGACCCTGACCACTCCTTTGAACAGTCTGACGTGAATGGTTTATAATGTATAAATTATCAATTATCAAATAACATATAGTAATGAGAGTGACGGCGTCCTCGGGATAGGCTCCTGGCACAAGCTGCCAGGAAAAGAATGTCGGCCTTAGTCAGTAACAAGACTACAAGATCGTGCCACAATCATCCTACACTTCTCTTTCATTCATATTCAGGTTCAAATACGCACTATGTGAGGTCCCAGTCATAAAATATTGATATTAATATTGATATTGATATACATTATTAAAACAATAACAAATATCCAACATCTTACAATTAATACCCTCGTCGCAGCAGACCTGCGTACTCAGCGAATTTCCAATGGAATTTTAAATACTTACTTTCCCCATAAAAAACACCATAGGATCGAGTATGTAGGTTTGCTGCCATTGGGCGTTGATAGAAAATCTAAGTTAAGGCTGCGGTCTACCCCAACCAAAACAACAACAATGCCGAATGCCGCCTCGCGGGCGTAGCGCTAGGCGAGTTTGATGGCTGCAGAGGTTTACGGGGATCGTGTTTCAGAATTAACCGATTAAGATAGAGATTTGCTGGTAACTTTTTCTAAAAGTAGAAAAAATGATCTAGTCGGCTATCTTTTTAGAATTTTAAAATAATATTTCTAATTTCAGCTATAACTGTCTAAAATCATCTGTTTTTTTCTCGATTTTTAACTGAAGTTTTCTATTAGTTTTAATGAACTAATTACAAAAGTGTAACAGAGGGAAATTAGTACCGTTATTCTTCTTTAAGGGGCGCTGGCTTACACCCCTGTACCAAATTTCATCAAAATCGAAGGTTCCGTTCAAAAGTTATCGTGTTCACGGACACACACACACACACACACACACACACACACACACACACACACACACACACACACACACACACCGTAATAGCGTATTCCTTAAAGTCGCTAAAAAGCAGGCAATATTTAACTAAATTTTACTCTTATATGCTAATTCTATTGGCCCGAACATTTGAAGTGGTATATGATGGAACGCAAAGGTGATTGTGATTTTCAAGTGAATTCTGCAAATCTACCCATTGTCTCATTTGATTTGGGTCATAAATTAAGAAGATTTTTATAATAGTTACTGATAAAGTAGCGATTTAACCGTGTACAAATATATAGGCCTAGCATGATTGTAAAGGTTTTTACAGTGAAAGCAGCTTTAAGGTAATCCAGCACTCCCTATCTCCGCCATGTTAAATAAGGTGTCTTTAGGTACACATAACTTACACAAATACTGTGATATCAATCTGAAATTTTTTCTATTTATTTTAGTGACCTTTCACAACAATAATAAGAAGTGGTTTTATTGTAGCTAAAAAAATTTAGTTTTTATACAGTTTTTAAAGTTATATATATTTTTTATGAAATGTTATACATAATAGAAGCTGTAAAATTAAAACCATAAGAGATCATTCGATTCTGATTCGTATTATTGCTTATCAACCTGCCATGGTCATCTGTACCAATTTTTGTGAAGATCTATTAAAAAATAAACGGAATAATCGTACCAAAGTATCAAAAATTAAGTTTTTCGGAAAACGGAAAAAACTAAAACCTATAAATTAGCCTTTTTAAGGCCAAGGACGAAAGATTCATCGTCCTGAGATAGCTTTTAAGCATTCAGCATTCACCCGACAATTAAGGCCGAAGATTGCTTTCATCGTTTCTGAGATAGCATTTGTAGCGCGGCATCGTAGTTCCAGTTTTCTCTCCTGCAGCGCTAGCGGCTCAACAAGACAATTGGAGCGCCTCGACCACCAGCCTCGGTGGATCAGTTGGTTAAGGCGTTACCTTTCTGGCCAGAAGGTAGCGCCTGGGGCGGGTTCGAATCCCGCCCGGTTCACCGAGGGGGGAGTTGGTGTCAGTGCACAAATGCATATGATATCGGCGTCCTCGGGATAGGCTCCTGGCACAAGCTGCCAGGAACCCTGAAAGCTCCGGTGAGGCAAGCCTATGCTTTTAAAATATAGGGAGGACCTGATATTGTATGTATTTGTGCACTGACACCAACACCCGTTTTGCTAATTTAGAACGTCAATTTAAAGCCTAAATAAGATTGCATTATCAGCTCACGACGATAAACGGTACATTTTAAGTGATGGAATTAGTACATTGCCATGGGGACACTACAAAATTCCTTGAGTAGGAAATATGGGGATATAAGTAAAAGTTGAATAAGCTTATATACATTTTAAGGATAACCTTACTTTAATAGTATGAATTTCGAATAAAGTTATCCGTGTCCACTTGAGATTGCCAAGATAAAGAGAATTGTGAAGATCAAGACCAAAGAAATGGATAGAGACATAAAAAGTGGAGAAATTTAGAGAAAAAAGTAAAAAGCGACGGGTCCTAAACAAATTTGATAAACATATTTTCATAAAAAAAGAAATATGAGGAAAGAAGAATCAAGAAAGACAATGAAGGGGGATGAACGAAGGAAAGAAAGTGAAAATAATGAAAGACTGAAATACTTTTTGAGTGCAAGATAAATCAAAATAAATTTGTGAAATAATGTGCAAATATCTACATGTAAAATATGGACCAAATGTTTTTAAAATCCTGTTATAATTCATTTTAATTCCCATGTATAGTAAAAGATTTTCTGTTGAATAGAAATATACCAAAATACAATTACTGTAGAAGAAAATCTGACCTAATTCAAAAACATTTGATCAAACATAATAAAAATTAATTTGAAAATAACTTTGAACATATAAGGAATCTATTTTACGAAGTAATCAAAGAAAATCAAAATTGTATTGAAAAGTTTATTTATATATTTCTTATTATCATCTTTAATTTGAGTATATTTTATAATGACAATAATGCCATCTTAATGAACTGAAATAGTAAAAGTATATTTATATTTATAATTATTTTATTTTAGATAGCAATGTGTACTTCAATAAGGAAAGGTTGATAAATGTGAGTTTAAAACAGATGTAACGTTTTAAATCTAAAATTATTGATTACTTTACATTTCACATCACCCCATGAGGTAGCAGCTACATGTGTATTTTATGAGTTTTGTTATTAAAAAGAAACAATAGGAAATAATAAAACGTTGACTACAACACAAAGATAATATCCTATGTTATATATTGGTCGAAGAGGGATTTTGATACTCCATAGAACGGTCTACTGTAAGTGTGAGGACCCAGTAAATTGAGGCGCCCGGACCCGAGGAGGGTTTTGGCTACTCTTTAGAACGGTTCTGCGTGATTTTGTGGGCTTAGTAATTTGAGATGCTCCGACCCGAGGAGGGTTTGGGCTTCTCTTTTGAACGGTCCGGAGTAAGTGTGAGGGCTTAGTATATTGAGTAGCCCCAATCTGAAGAGGGTTTTGGCTACTCCTTGGAACGGTTCTAAGGTCCCTGGCAAGGCTGACGAAAAGGTCCGTAAACTTGTGTTTTATCACTTTATGTAGACAAATATTACCTTTTATTCAGAAACTATAAATTTGCTATTTCATGAAAGGCTATGTAGATTGAGGTGTTAGGAGACTGAGAAAGACCCTGACCACTCCTTTGAACAGTCTGACGTGAATGGTTTATAATGTATAAATTATCAATTATCAAATAACATATAGTAATGAGAGTGACGGCGTCCTCGGGATAGGCTCCTGGCACAAGCTGCCAGGAACCCTGAAAGCTCCGGTGAGGCAAGCCTATGCTTTTAAAATATAGGGAGGACCTGATATTGTATGTATTTGTGCACTGACACCAACACCCGTTTTGCTAATTTAGAACGTCAATTTAAAGCCTAGCCTTACGGCGTTTTTAGTGTTAATATTTTTACTCAGTGTATTTTCCTTGAAATGATGGTGCAAATATTTAGTAAAATGAAACTAAGTAATATAAAAAATAATTTTACATAACAGTGTTTAGTATGTATGAATTCAGCATAAAATGGAGAATACAAAAACATAAAAAACAAAAAAAAAGTTTTTTTTTTTAAATTTTTGGGTGCCGTCTTACCTTAAGTCAACTAGCGCTTTTCACACAACATGCACTATACAATACACAATCCACAATTCATTCTAAGGTGGGATGGAACTTGCCACAAATGGCGTGTGTCTGCAATGTCTTGCGTACAGCAACCAACCCTTTGAAACGTCGTGATTTCGTTTACTTCTCGTCCTTTGAAAATACCAATAAAACCACTTTAAAAGACGAGACGATGATTCATTCAAATGTAACCCATGTTTTTATAATTAATCCATAAATTTTTAATTTTTTATATATAGTAAGATTTGTTTTTTATAGTTAATGAACAAACTTCATTTTGTACTATTGGTTTAAAGAATTGGCACGATTAATAATTTATACTTATAACGATTTTGTACGAATGGCTTAACGTTCATAAAATTTAAAATACAACATCAAAAAACTCTCAGGTCACATTATTTTGTTTCGAAGCTCAAGGCAACTTTGATCTGGGCGACGTTTAATTATTAGCTGGCGCTTTGAGTCGATCATTGCTTTGATGGAGCCTTATGAATTACGATTTATGTATCTGTAATAAACACTCTTAATATTACTTTTTTAATGTCGTTGACCCCTTACACCAAACTTAGACTGAGAGTAACTGAGAGACCTCATTGATTGCCACCTCAACATTCATTCTACTAGTTTTGTGTACTGAGTAAATTGATAATATTGAGATATGAGTATCATGATACGCCATTAGATTCAAGACGATATTACAAATATATACGATAATTTTATTATAAATTATCTTTCCCATTGTGTAATTAAATTGTATTATGAAAAGTGAGATTGGACTCTCAAAAGTTAAATATAATAATAATATGATACCACTAAAAAATACCACTATTACTAGTGTGATAGTAATACCATTTGTTCATGCATACTGACATTCATAAAAATTTTACGATAGTTTAATGTCTACTGTATAAATCCTTGAGAGGTTAATATTTGAGGCAGTGCCTCAACTTACAAACACGCAATAATACCACCCGATCCATAATTAATTAGATGCATCCATTACCCAACTTGAAACCGTGTAATCTCTATGAGATACCATGACACACATAGCCTATGCGCTATATTATCTAGTTTGGCGTGCTTTAAGCTGTGAATTATTAAAAATATAATTTTTATCTTGAAATACATTGAAATTGACCTAAACTTCATTTCTTAATAAATGGTCTGGGATTGTATTTATTTTCCTTGCACAAGAACTTCATTGGTCGTTTAGAATGGTAAATTTATATTAATTATTACTTAATTTAGGCCCATTCTCCACGAGCGTTTTGAGTGGCAACGACATTGCGTCGGGAATACGCCCAAAATTTTCCATTTTCCACGAGCGTCTTGGCACTCACTTGTGAATCGCGTCTAAGACGAGCGGAAGTCGAACAAGCCTTTCTCCACGGGGCAACGACAGTCGCGCAATGGACGTTATTATGCTATCTATGTTATTACTGAGTGGATTTAATGTAACCATGTACGAAACCCCAACTTACATGAATGTTAGTAAATTGCAACTAGGCGTACACTAAACAACCTAAACAACTTAGTAAATCTTTGAACTAATACCCTCCAATTCCAACTTATAATTAAGATTTAGCAAAAAACACCTAAACCAATAGTAGACTAAGGTTAAATATTAATACTTGTGTTTAATCTATCTGAACAAATAACTTTAGCATCAAAATTCAGCACAATCTGCAAAACGACTAGTATTTGTTATTAAAAAAATTTTAATGCAATTGTAGACTTTTGTACGAAATGGAGCGATTATATTTAACTTTCCCATTACCATTAGCCATATTATACTCATTGAAAATTTTCACAGCCATAACCACAAAAACACGTTTCCAAGAAGGTTAGTAGAGCCTTAAACTGCCACCGAATTTGGTAATTAACACCCGATATGGCCAGGCGTGCAGCCGAGTGACAGTGGCAGGAAAAACGCTACGTGGAGAATGGATTACGACGATGTCGTCGCGTTTTTGACAGTTTTGTCGACGGCAGAAAAATGTCGTGTCGCACGCTGTTGCCGGCTGTCGCGGCGTCCATATGTTTCAGACGCGAGCAAAACGCCGAGACAGAAACGCTCATGGAGAATGGGCCTTAGACTTTATCTTGATACCAAAATACAGTAGCCAAGTTAAATTATTCGTCGAACTGGAATTTAGCGTGATTTTAGTTTGATTACGATTATACTAATTATTTTAATCGACTCTTACGTAAAGTTAACTGAGGAAAACGAAGGTGATTGAAGGTGAAAACAAAGGTGACTACCAGTCTCCGAAACTTCGGGCTGCGTTGGCCAGCTAAGGCCGGTTTTTCAAAATAGTGGCTGTAGGTTTATTATTTTAGATGAATATCGTTTGATCAATAAAGAAACTGTGTACATTAGTAATTTATAAAATACAATTTTGACAAATGTTATCATTTTAGCATGGGGGTTAAACCCATACTTGACTTGAAAATGTGTAATTAGTTACATTATTATTATTATTATTTATGACGATTAAGATTATCAGATTGTAGGAAAAGGGTGATATGGTGGTTCAAATTAGTATAACATCAGAACAGAATTGGGTTCTAAGGTAATCGTAAACTTTTTGAATCCCTACTAAATATCACAACGACGTTAGGTGTTTCCTAGAATTGAGACCTGTAAAAATGTTATTATTTTCACAATACCAAGTTGTTTCAAAGTTTCAAGAAAAAGAAATGTAGGGTATTATATCAGGCACATACATACGTTTATACTTTACTCATATAATTTTATAGGGTTATGTACATAGTGGACCTAAGGTTCTACCAAAAGATTATTATGTCTTGTGTATAACGAACAAATTTGTAGGGGGGGGGGGTAAAATTAAAAACGTAGTAACATTCCTGGCCACTTGTAACCTTTTTACACGATCGAGGTGATAGTTGTGGCTACCTAGTGAGAATAAATTTTACTAGCCGTGTCCATTGAAGAGATTATAATGTATTTAATTAAAGCCATGGGAAATGACTGTTCTCCCAACACTCCGAGATGGTTGCATATTTGCTTTCTTATAACCCAATAAAGACCAACTAAACCTGACAAAAAACCGAAAACGTTAAAATCACCTCACAAAATAACCTCTAACGACTGTTGAGACCAGACGATGATAGCTCATGTTCTTCTTCCATATACTTGTCACAAAATAGACGTTACGAAGTTTAATCTTGTAAAGTTTGTCCTTTTTGCATGCAACATGCCACCAACTGTGGTGATAGCTGGAATATAAAGCTGGTGGCTTTATATTCCGCAAATATATAGCTTTATATTTTTGTGTGAAATTGGGACTCACAGAAATTTTCCGGCTGTCAATTTGGTTCCTTCCACCGCGCGATTCATTAATTAATAGACCCTATCTTTACGCTTGTCGAAGAGATGTAAGTTAATAAAGATAGTACGAAGCTTCGTATTAGTTTTAGTCGTGTCCATCCGCGTTTTAGGTATCCGATTAATTGCGTTCCGGTTTTCAGGTAAAGTTTTACTTGATTATAATATGATAAAAATACTTTTGGGACATTGCTTGTTCTTTTGTAACAGACAAAACTAGACTCGTCCCCTAACTGTGAGAATATCACTCCAACCAAACTTGGTACATTTCCTTGGTTTGAACATTTTCCTTGGTTTGTGGTTTCTTTGGTTTGGTTGTTAGTTTGGTTTAAACTATTAGATAAACCCATTATCTAGTTTAAGCTAACATTGATGTATTAATTATTAACATTTTATTACTTTCCCACAACCACAACACGTGCACGTTATTTAATATTTTACAATTTAATTCGAAATTTTATTATTGTCTGAAACCTACGTCTGAGCATTAATTATTACTCCCGGACTGTTAGAGATTTAGTCTATCACCCACCTTCAAATACTGTATTGGGGTGGGTTCAATAGCCCATTAATATGGAATTCGTCAACCGAATGAGTTATTTTATTGTAATTTATTCAAACAACTAAAGTTGTTAGTTGTAGTTAGCTTGACCCCTAGAATCATTCCGGCAACCGACATGAGTAATTCCTATTGACTTGTTTTAACACATGACTGGATTCTTCAAGTTTTGGTGAACTTAGAGTAACCATTATCATTTTGTTACATGTAAATTCAAGTCACATGTACTTTTAACTATTACCCAACGGGATAATATTTTACTAAAGTCTATACTTTGTAAATCACTTTTACGTCTGTAAATACTTTTGATTATGTCAAACAAAGAATTAAGACCCGAAGCCGAATATTTTTTGGAAATCGTTTGCAAAGAAAGCTAGTTATAAATACGTCCACAGTCCATCTACTGTATGCCAGTGTCCATTTATGCAACAAAAGCTGACGGATAGTTAGTGACGACAGTCTATGGGCTGTGGGGGATGGCTGTTAGTCACCATCATTGAACATTCTATTGTCCACAGTTCATCTACTGTATGCGAGGGTCCATTTATGCAACAAAAGCTGACGGATAGTTAGTGACGACAGTCTATGGGCTGTGGGGGATGGCTGTTAGTCACCACCAATGAAGATTCTATTGTCCACAGTTCATCTACTGTATGCGAGGGTCCATTTATGCAACAAAAGCTGACGGATAGTTAGTGACGACAGTCTATGGGCTGTGGGGGATGGCTGTTAGTCACCATCAATGAAGATTCTATTGTCCACAGTCCATCTACTGTATGTGAGGGTCCATTTATGCAACAAAAGCTGATGGATAGTTAGTGACGACAGTCTATGGGCTGTGGGGGATGGCTGTTAGTCACCATCAATGAAGATTGTATTGTCCACAGTCCATCTACTGTATGCGAGGGTCCATTTATGCAACAAAAGCTGACGGATAGTTAGTGACGACAGTCTATGGGCTGTGGGGGATGGCTGTTAGTCACCACCAATGAAGATTCTATTGTCCACAGTTCATCTACTGTATGCGAGGGTCCATTTATGCAACAAAAGCTGACGGATAGTTAGTGACGACAGTCTATGGGCTGTGGGGGATGGCTGTTAGTCACCATCAATGAAGATTGTATTGTCCACAGTCCATCTACTGTATGTGAGGGTCCATTTATGCAACAAAAGCTGACGGATAGTTAGTGACGACAGTCTATGGGCCGTGGGGGATGTCTGTTAGTCACCATCAATGAAGATTGTATTGTCCACAGTCCATCTACTGTATGCGAGGGTCCATTTATGCTACAACAGCTGGCGGATAGTTAGTGACGACAGTCTATGGGCTGTGGGGGATGGCTGTTAGTCACCATCAATGAAGATTGTATTGTCCACAGTCCATCTACTGTATGCCAGGGTCCATTTATGCAACAAAAGCTGACGGATAGTTAGTGACGACAGTCTATGGGCCGTGGGGGATGGCTGTTAGTCACCATCAATGAAGATTGTATTGTCCACAGTCCATCTACTGTATGCCAGGGTCCATTTATGCAACAAAAGCTGACGGATAGTTAGTGACGACAGTCTATGGGCCGTGGGGGATGGCTGTTAGTCACCATCAATGAAGATTGTATTGTCCACAGTCCATCTACTGTATGCCAGGGTCCATTTATGCAACAAAAACTGACGGATAGTTAGTGACGACAGTCTATGGGCTGTGGGGGATGGCTGTTAGTCACCATCAATGAAGATTCTATTGTCCACAGTCCATCTACTGTATGCGAGGGTCCATTTATGCAACAAAAGCTGACGGATAGTTAGTGACGACAGTCTATGGGCTGTGGGGGATGGCTGTTAGTCACCATCAATGAAGATTCTATTGTCCACAGTCCATCTACTGTATGCGAGGGTCCATTTATGCAACAAAAGCTGACGGATAGTTAGTGACGACAGTCTATGGGCCGTGGGGGATGGCTGTTAGTCACCATCAATGAAGATTGTATTGTCTACAGTTCATCTACTGTATGCGAGGGTCCATTTATGCAACAAAAGCTGACGGATAGTTAGTGACGACAGTCTATGGGCTGTGGGGGATGGCTGTTAGTCACCATCAATGAACATTCTATTGTCCACAGTTCATCTACTGTATGCGAGGGTCCATTTATGCAACAAAAGCTGACGGATAGTTAGTGACGACAGTCTATGGGCTGTGGGGGATGGCTGTTAGTCACCATCAATAAAGATTCTATTGTCCACAGTCCATCTACTGTATGCGAGGGTCCATTTATGCAACAAAAGCTGATGCATAGTTAGTGACGACAGTCTATGGGCTGTGGGGGATGGCTGTTAGTCACCATCAATGAAGATTCTATTGTCCACAGTCCATCTACTGTATGCGAGGGTCCATTTATGCAACAAAAGCTGATGGATAGTTAGTGACGACAGTCTATGGGCTGTGGGGGATGGCTGTTAGTCACCATCAATGAAGATTCTATTGTCCACAGTCCATCTACTGTATGTGAGGGTCCATTTATGCAACAAAAGCTGATGGATAGTTAGTGACGACAGTCTATGGGCTGTGGGGGATGGCTGTTAGTCACCATCAATGAAGATTCTATTGTCCACAGTCCATCTACTGTATGTGAGGGTCCATTTATGCAACAAAAGCTGATGGATAGTTAGTGACGACAGTCTATGGGCTGTGGGGGATGGCTGTTAGTCACCATCAATGAAGATTCTATTGTACACAGTCCATCTACTGTATGTGAGGGTCCATTTATGCTACAACAGCTGGCGGATAGTTAGTGACGATAGTCTACGGGCTGTGGGGGATGGCTGTTAGTCACCATCAATGAAGATTCTATATTCCACAGTCCATCTACTGTATGTGAGGGTCCATTTATGCAACAAAAGCTGATGGATAGTTAGTGACGACAGTCTATGGGCTGTGGGGGATGGCTGTTAGTCACCATCATTGATGATTGTATTGTCCACAGTTCATCTACTGTATGCAAGGGTCCATTTATGCAACAAAAGCTGATGGATAGTTAGTGACGACAGTCTATGGGCTGTGGGGGATGGCTGTTAGTCACCATCAATGAAGATTGTATTGTCCACAGTCCATCTACTGTATGCGAGGGTCCATTTATGCAACAAAAACTGACGGATAGTTAGTGACGACAGTCTATGGGCTGTGGGGGATGGCTGTTAGTCACCATCAATGAAGATTCTATTGTCCACAGTCCATCTACTGTATGTGAGGGTCCATTTATGCAACAAAAGCTGATGGATAGTTAGTGACGACAGTCTATGGGCTGTGGGGGATGGCTGTTAGTCACCATCAATGAAGATTCTATTGTACACAGTCCATCTACTGTATGTGAGGGTCCATTTATGCAACAAAAGCTGATGGATAGTTAGTGACGACAGTCTATGGGCTGTGGGGGATGGCTGTTAGTCACCATCAATGAAGATTGTATTGTCCACAGTCCATCTACTGTATGCGAGGGTCCATTTATGCAACAAAAACTGACGGATAGTTAGTGACGACAGTCTATGGGCTGTGGGGGATGGCTGTTAGTCACCACCAATGAAGATTCTATTGTCCACAGTCCATCTACTGTATGCGAGGGTCCATTTATGCTACAACAGCTGGCGGATAGTTAGTGACGACAGTCTATGGGCTGTGGGGGATGGCTGTTAGTCACCATCAATGAAGATTCTATTGTCCACAGTTCATCTACTGTATGCGAGGGTCCATTTATGCTACAACAGCTGGCGGATAGTTAGTGACGATAGTCTACGGGCCATGGGGGTTGGCTGTTAGTCACCATCATTGATGATTGTATTGTCCACAGTTCATCTACTGTATGCAAGGGTCCATTTATGCAACAAAAGCTGACGGATAGTTAGTGACGACAGTCTATGGGCCGTGGGGGATGGCTGTTAGTCACCATCAATGAAGATTGTATTGTCCACAGTCCATCTACTGTATGTGAGGGTCCATTTATGCAACAAAAGCTGATGGATAGTTAGTGACGACAGTCTATGGGCCGTGGGGGATGGCTGTTAGTCACCATCAATGAAGATTCTATTGTTCACAGTCCATCTACTGTATGCGAGGGTCCATTTATGCAACAAAAGCTGACGGATAGTTAGTGACGACAGTCTATGGGCTGTGGGGGATGGCTGTTAGTCACCATCAATGAAGATTCTATTGTCCACAGTCCATCTACTGTATGCGAGGGTCCATTTATGCAACAAAAGCTGACGGATAGTTAGTGACGATAGTCTATGGGCCGTGGGAGATGGCTGTTAGTCACCATCATTGATGATTGTATTGTTCACAGTCCATTTGCCATAGTGTAATATATGTAACACTATGGTGGGGATTACATCATATTAAAAACTTTTATGTTGGACTTTCTAACATGTTAATGCATATTTCTAATAAACCTATCAGTAACAACCATAATTTGATTTATATGGCAGTTAAATGTATTAAATTTGGAATTATTGAGAGCAAATACCTGATGTCTTGGGGTTCCCATCTTTTCATGTGTGCTTTTCGAGTAGTGAATGCGTTTGAAATTAAATTAAACTTGTGTGGTCAGTTACAACACGCGCGGCCTCAGTGTTTGCTGGCTTGAAATCCAATTAACACTGAGCAACAAATGCTTTTGTTGTACTCAAATGCTATTCGAGCTTGGCATTATGACATTCACAACTGGCGAACACTAAATGAATATTTTAGCTTCCTATTGTAGCATGAACTTTATGTTACAGTTTGATTTCAATGTCATTTCTATGTCGTGTTAGGGACATATTACATATTGTTTATCCTGTTCATCGTTATGCAAACTTACTTCCATAAACATACTGAACACACTGATAATACTCTTTTGAAACTACGGAAAACAAAATTATAATATCGTTACAGCTATTTTCAATAATTTGTTGATACAAATCCCAAACCCCCTCTTTTGCTCAAGAACATTAGCTTGGAATCGCCTATCACATTGCATTAGCATAGACAAACTATGCGATTCATAGTTTAGAGCTATCTTTCGATCCAGCCGTTCAAATTTCCAAGGATCTAGACAGCGATCCTGTCTAAACGGTCCTCTTGAATTTGAGTTAGCTCTGGGCGAAATATGAAAGCAGCTCTATTTTTTTGCAGATGAAACTGGCAAACCAGCACCGGGAATTTCAACACACTGAAGAAACGCAAAAAAATAACCTCATCCCTCTGTTAATACTTTAAATCCTGGTAGCTAAATCTAAACCCAACTAAAATTGAGGTCTTCCACTTGAACATTAGAATGGCCAACCAAAAGCTTAAAATAGTTTTCGACGGTGTTGAGCTAAATCGTAAAAACTATCTGCTGTATTTGGGAGTCGCTCTGTATTGGTACTCCTTCAAATACCACTTACAAAAGAGATTTACCAAAGTGAAAACCAGGAAAAACATTGTTAATCACCTTGCTGGCTAAAAATTTGAAGCTAACGCACAATTTTTGCAAATCACTGCCTTGTCCTTGGCTTACTCAATTGCTGAGTACTGCAGGACCGATTAAAAATATATTTAAAGTGTTTGCATGTTTGAGAGATCAACGTTTAACTGAATATGGCCAATAGAACCATTAGTTGTACACTCCTATAACAACTCCTCTACCCTGGCTCCCAGTGCTGAGTAATATCGCTACATCTGAAATAATACGAAGAGATACACTGGTTAGGAAATATATCAAGATCCCATCTGCTCCACAGTTGCCCATCCGTGGTTACCTGCCACAGGAGAAAAGCCGATGGTAGTCATGAAAACCATCACTGAAGACAGTCTGTTTGTTAATGGATATAAACCACCACTGTATTACTAATACTAACTGAGCTCCTGGGATTCTTTATTAAGTAGAATAAACTGTTTTATAGCTGACCTGACCGTAGTAGTAGGTGGTATACATTTTTCTCGGAAGCACAGGACTAAACTTGGATATTGTACGATATTTGGCTGTGACCGAGGGCTGATTCCAAGCTAAGCGACTTAAGGGTCCAGGTATCAGGCCGTGGGAGTCAACGGATATAACATCCATCGTACAGTGTCTTTGATAGACCAATGTTCTTTCCCACAGGTAATTTCTGATTATCCACAACTGATAAACTATAATTTTTTGCTGATCTCGTATATCATATCGTCGCATCTCGCAGAGTTGAAGGCATTCTTAACATCATAATCAAGCGTCACAAGAAGCTTTACTCTACGAGATGCTGTGGCTCTCGACTCTTTCGACGGCACTTTGTGCTTCAGCTGCCGCATCTATGTTTGATCGCACCTTTCTCAAGCCGCATGCTATTGGGAAGATCAACTTTTCCAAAACCTTCCCAGCCGTGTCGAACATATACGGAGGCCTGTAGGACGAAGGAATGTCGGAGTCACCCTTTCTATTGGTGATAAGGATAAGCCTTACTTTTTACCAAAGAGATGAAAAAAACTCGCGGGGATTCAAGTAATGTACATTCTCAAAAAGACCTGGGGACTAGTAAAAATACGTTTTTTGTGGCTTTGTCAGGGATCCTTCCCCCTGAAGAGAGGCTTGTTCTCCACCCGTCCAAAATCAACTCATACTCTCAGAGGTTGCGATGGAAACAGGGTGGTAATCATTCGTCCATGGTGGCGTCCTCCGTGATAGAAGGTGGAGAGCGAAAACCGTAAGGGTGGCCTATGATGTCAAACTGGAAGAGATAATGTTCAGTGCGAGAAACACATCAGCCCCTGCAACACAACAGAGGCACTCTGTGCCTTAGAACATACGCCGGTCATTCTCTTTTATTCCGGTGTCACAGTGG
The DNA here is from genome assembly GCA_030545055.2 of Neoaliturus tenellus. Taxonomy (NCBI): domain Eukaryota; kingdom Metazoa; phylum Arthropoda; class Insecta; order Hemiptera; family Cicadellidae; genus Neoaliturus; species Neoaliturus tenellus. Next base: position 46,330,626 of record CM061531.1, on the reverse strand, counting down.
GGCCACGGTACGTTAAGGAAGTGTAATCACTATGTCCTTTTGGAAACTAATAGTATAGTATACTTTAACACTAACTATTTTTAACAAACTTAACACTCTCTCAAATGTTCAGCTAAAAATGAGTTACACATGGATTACACGTGGTTACACATGGACCTAGTCCTTATGAGAGGAGTCTGAACAAAATGTTTCCACATTTCGTTGCCATTTAGTTGTTATACATGACGGAAGGTGGCTCACGACTGCAGCATGTTAATGATATCAATCAGTCTTAATTCACTCGAGATCGGCCAGAGAAACCAGGCCCTACATATTGATCAGCCCCTCACTGTACGATAACAAACACTTAATCTCATCATTTTCATATGTTATATTTTTTTATATATTTACTTGGTATTTTTAGCTTATTTTACTACCATTGTAATAAATTAAAACTGAAGGTATTGTGTATAATCGGTTTCATTTCAATTTTAATAAAATCACCATCGTGGTTATACAACAATGTTATACCAATGTTGCACCAATGTTATACAAGTATTTTGAAAACAACTAAACCATATTTAATTTTATTTTTAATGTCGACAATTTGCATGGCCAATTTGCGACAATGCATGCAATGGTGTCGCCGAACGTCGACAGGTGGCACTTCGTATTCCGTGAATTGACAATAGAGCCGATATTCACTTTTTCACCACACGACACTGGATTTACTAAATTTAATTTCGTAAAAATATTAAAAGATTTTACTTACTCACTCATTAACTACACTGTAACATTTTTAAAGCATGATGCACAATATTGTTGCCTGATCGTTAATAAAGAACAATGTTGTAACTCATAGTTATAAATAAACTAGTCTTTATTACTACTAATTAAGTTTTATTCTTGATCCTAAGTTTATTTTAAATAATATTCCAAGAAACTACAAGAACTGGATGCCACAAGAGATTTTTCGTAGGAATTGTGAACACAAGGGGTAAAATATGTTTAAACGCCATAATGTATTGTTGACATTAAAAATTTTAAAGTTTACTAAATTATTATAACATTACAGAAAGATGTTGAAGTAATTTTCATTGGGTACAGTTTTTCCTAAGAAATCTTATCCCTATGAAACACAAACTTTTGATATAATAAGGATATAAAAAAACAGGAATACAAACCGTAAATCTAGCCTCTAATCAAGCTTCAAAGACAGAGGTCGGCCCGATCTCAAAGATGAAACTGATTAATCAGAATTTTCACTTGTAAAAAGTTAACACTTTATTACCTTTGGTAACAATATTTCATATTTAATGCTAGAAAAATACTATAAAACTAAACAAATAGGGGATTGTACATCAGCAAGACAACAACAATGCGAAATTTAACTTAAAAAGGAATTTCAACTGTGTCTATTTCGATTACTATAGATAATAGAACTCCTGTGTTTATAAAAAAGCCAACTTTGTTAAGTAATGACAAATTACACTTTCCATAACAAATTGTCTCATTATATGTACATTATCAAGCTGCTGTCTTGTAATTATTTATAACAATATTTTTACCTCTGCAAATATAAATTAGGTAACAAATCATAAAACTGTCATAAAATTATCCAAGCCAAGCAAAATCTCAACTTAGTTTATCTTGAATAAAATATAAAAACATTCAAAGTAATTTAATTGAGGTGTGATAAAAATCAAATCCTGAAACTTTAAAAGCTGTTAATCAATCAGCTGACATCAAACATACCATGCAAATAAAGCCAAACTTTTTATTTTATATTTATTTATATAGTTTGAGGTGGTGGAATATACAGCCTCCGTGCAATGTTGTTACTAATCTTTACATTGATTTCAATTCTACATTATCATTAAGAACCGCGAAGCATTTTAAAGATAAATCAGCTACGTTTCCCACTCATAATGTTAATAACACAGACCACTGTATTACTTTATGTTGAATCTAAGTAACTAAGTGTTCGTTTTCCCCATTATTTTGTTTTACTAATAAAAGTGGATAGGACTTTGTACCTCCATTAAGATCAAATTTTCTTATGCTGATCGTATGCATGATCGTATTCAAGACTCATGTTGATAAATATTATATCCTAAACAAGATATATCTTGTACTGTATTCTGTACTTTTTTCCTAAGATTTTCACCATTTTTTCTTCTCGCTACCCGGTTATCTTTGTTTACTTTGTTATTTTATCAGGCAAGGCGCTAAAATTATTCACCGCTATTTTCAGCTTCTGACTGATTTTAATGCATCACTTTTACCAAGTTTTCCGTGATACTCTTAAAGTAGATACTGTAAGTATCATTTTTGGGAATTTCGTATTAATTTTTTATATTTCGTAAGTTTTTCGTATTAAAAAGACTACTCATAAATTATTTTTGTTTCAAATTAAAACCTAATTACTTTACGTTTCAAAAAACAAAATTGTTTGAAATAAAGTTGGAACGACTAATAATTTTTTTGGACCTAAAGGTCTAGAATGAAATTCCGTAAATGTTGGAAAATGTTTGGCCAAATTTCAGATTTATGGCGAAACAATATTTTACTCCCAGGAAAGTATTTGCAAAAAATTCACATCTCAGACTGTTGACACCACTATTATCTCCAGGTGTGCAGCTATAAATAATATTTTATGTGCAATATTCAAAAACATTTTGAGCATAAACGTGTTCCCTAAGGAAATCAACACTAATGGAGTTATTTTGATCTTCGATAATCGAATATTAGGTAAATATAAAAAACTCCTTCACCACTTTTAAGTTTAAAAGGAACAAGTAGGGTCTATATAGGTTTATTAATGTTGAAAATGATTATGACTAATATTCAGTCACTACTTCGTAAACGGTTATACTATACTGTACTATAATATGATGTGTGTCTGTAGTGATATATTTATTTTTCTCTCAAATTTTACCAAATAGATTTGGTTGAAAATTAGGATTTTAGAGTAATTAGGTTGGGAGTGTTAAGAAACAATCTCAACTACAAGATAAAAAGAGTTTAGTCTAAAAAGAGTTTAAGAATTGCTATGTAAAGTTGTTATGGGTTGCCATTTTGGCAATGAATTAAAAACCAAATGAAAATAAAACTAAAATAACGAGGCAGGAAACAAAATATTATTTTCTGACAGTGTTTAATTATTTAGTAGACATTGTTGATAGCTTTTCAGCATTGTTTTTGAATCGGCTCTTAACGGTGAAGAGCGAGGCTCCGGTACTCATTAATAATGCTAGCAATTTATTTAATCAGCAAACACTCTAAAACAAGCAATGTTTGTACGGGCAAAATATTTTTTCATCATCCTGCACGTAGAAATGCCGTTTTCTGGCCTGTATTTAGTCCATAAAGTCGGCGTTTTCTGTAGCCTTTTAAAAGTGCACCGAAAAAATATCTGTTAATTTTTCCGTGCGCTAACCTCAATAGTAAAAACCATATTTATCTAAAACAAATAAGGTCAATGTAAAAAAAAAGACTTGCGTACTACAATTTTAATGCAATCGCTGTTTCAGTGTTCGGCTTCGCCTCGCTCGTAAAAGGCGATTGCGCACAAAAAAAGCCACTTCCCATTCTAGTGATGAAAACTACTCTTTCGCTCCAAGGATTTTTAATTTTTTTGTTGATTATGGAGGTTTTGACCACCAGGAATCGATTGGAGTTGGTCCTATGGCTGGGAAAAATGCGGTTCTTGTCCTAGAGCCCTTCAAAGTTCCCATGGAGATTTTTTAATTGAACAAAAGTCAGCTTACAACTGCAGATATAAACCAATGTGTTACATCTTTATCCTGTGGTTAAGAAAATTATACCAAAGTGCAGCACCCTTCGCCTGGCGAGTGAGTGAACCGAACGAGCTTTGTGTGAGAAGCGGAAGTAATAAGTTTACAGAGCGTAAGCTCGGTCCCCCTGGTTCTATAAATAATGCTAGCAACTAAAGTTGCCTAAAGTTGTAGCTGACATATTGAATAAAAACTAATAGACTATTTGCTCATCATAGCTCATCTAAGATGATTTTAAATTGTTAAATAAAAATTGAAATGGTTGACTTCTTTGTATGAATATTGTTATATTGCCTCATTTACACTTAGGAAAGATTTCAGTATTAATTTTTGTATAATAATTTTGTCTGTGATCTTCAAATAAATTTCACTTAAACCTTGGCAAACAATGCAGGCTCTTTTTATCACCGATATATTGATATTCATACAACGTCATATAAGCCTAATAACAGTGATGTCAACTCTAAGCTGTATTGAGATTTGAAAAACAAATTTTAGAATGAATTATAACGGGTGGTAATTTAAAAGTAGAAACACACTTAAGACTCGAGGGTTTCATTATCTAGGCCGTGACCACAGGGGCAAATGTTTACTTTACCAGTCCAAATACCCGGCGATGTATTAAGTGGTCTTCTTGGCCAGGCTCATAATCTCTCCAGTTTGATGATTTCAGCCAATCGCCTCTGAAAAGCTCATAATGTGTACTTCAATTACAGAAATGCGGTAGAATTTGTTCGGAGTTAATACAGTGCTGATCTGATTGGTTTTGAACTTCTAACTTTTCAACTATCCCTCGTAGGCATGGTTAAGTAGTTATTTTATTCAACAGATAAATTAATAAAATATATTGTTTTCAAATGATATAATATACAGGGTGGTCGGAAACTCATCCGAAAATTTGTGAGGTGATTCATAGGATCAAAATGAACAAAAAAGTTCATCAAACATATGTCCTAAAATGCTTCGTTAAGCCGCTAGCCGTTAATGTGGTTTTTACACTTAAAACTAATAGTTTTTATTTCAGTAAGGGATGGGTGTAATAAGTTTAAATTTGGCATCAACCTTTATCACACCGATGATCATATCCTGGAAAGAAATAATTTTTCCTATGCATATTTTTTTATAGGAGCGATTTTAAGTTTTTAACCTAAAATATTGTAAAAACGGTAAATTTTTGTACAATTTGGTTAAAATCGAGGTCCTTGTTGTCTCCTTGAAAAGTCTCCATTGCAATTCCCAGATACAAGTCCAGAGCAGCGCTAGCATGCCGTTAACCAGTGGTCAACAGGATGTACGTTCAGCGATTTAATCTGCGAGCCGTTGTAGCACAGCTTTAATGGCAACACTGAAGTACAATATAGTATAGGGAATTGTAGTCCTTGTTGGTCTCTACTGTAATTCCCAGATACAAGTCCAGAGTAGCGCTAGTGTGCCATTAACCAGTGGTCAACAGGATGTTCGTTCAGCGAGTTAAGCTCCGATCCGTTGTAGTACAGCTTTAATGGCAACACTGAAGTACAATATAGTATAGGGAATTGTAGTCCTTGTTGGTCTCTACTGTAATTCCCAGATACAAGTCCAGAGCAGCGCTAGTGTGCCATTAACCAGTGGTCAACAGGATTTTCGTTCAGCGAGTTAATGTGCAAGCCGTTGCAGTACAGCTTTAATGGTAACACTGAAGTACAATATAGTATAGGGGATTGTAGTCCTTGTTGGTCTCTACAGCAATTCCCAAATACAAGTCCAGAGCAGCGCTAGTGTGCCATTAACCAGTGGTCAACAGAATGTACGTTCAGCGAGTTAAGCTCCGATCCGTTGTAGTACAGCTTTAATGGCAACACTGAAGTACAATATAGTATAGGGAATTGTAGTCCTTGTTGGTCTCTACTGTAATTCCCAGATACAAGTCCAGAGTAGTGCTAGTGTGCCATTAACCAGTGGTCAACAGGATGTACGTTCAGCGATTTAATCTGCGAGCCGTTGTAGTACAGCTTTAATGGCAACACTGAAGTTCAATATAGTAAAGGGAATATTAGTCCTTGTTGGTCTCTACAGCAATTCCCAAATACAAGTCCAGAGCAGCGCTAGTGTGCCATTAACCAGTGGTCAACAGAATGTACGTTCAGCGAGTTAAGCTCCGATCCGTTATAGTACAGCTTTAATGGCGACACTGGGGTACAAAATTATGGGGGATCGTCATCAATGTTGGTCTCTACTGCAATTCACTCTAAATAAAAAACAAAACATTTTCGCGGAAAAATGCTATAATTTTATATATCAATTATTTTATATTGATAAATAAAAATTGAATTCATGAAAAAAAGAATGATCATGAAACACCAGAGTAGTCTATTTTAAGAACCAATTTTAATATATTTCAATTTTTTAGACCAAGGTTAATTTTCACATTACACAGTTATATTATGGTTTTATAACACAAAACTTTTCTGTATGTTGTAGATCGTTTGATGAACCTCAAGTTTTATAATATAACTCATTTTGTGATGTATGTATTGCTCAAAATGCTAAAAAAAACTTTGTTCAATTTTATACAATACATTAAGACTGCGAAAGTTTACATCTACACTAATTAGTGATTTTATTTATTGGAAATCTATCGTAGCAGAAGTGTTCTATGTATCCACGGAAAACATTGCCTACACAAAGAAAAACTATCTGTTTTAAGAGTTAATGTTTATAAGTTTGATTTTTATTATGATAATCATAGTCATTGTTATCAAAATAAAAATAGTTAATTACAATGCCAGGAAACATGCCTTAGTACTCAGGTAAATCACCAACATACTTACAGCTAAATTATGAACCATGTAGAAGTTAAATAATTGGTATTAACTAAATGATAATTAGCAATGCCCAATTCAATGATAATTGATGGTATTATTCATTTAAAATAAACTTGATTGCTACAAACACTTAGTTAAGTGTTCTCCGAACAGTTTCTAGTTTCTTAGTTGCTACTCTGAACAACTTAGTTGATGACAAGCTTAGTTGATACAGACTGTTGTATGTCTGAACAACTGTTCAGAGTAACAAAATTTACAAGAAGAACTATCGTTTTGATACTCAATTTACTGCCTCGTAATTGTATGGAATACCTACATCATGCCAATGACGCACTCATGTATAATGCAGTGAAAACTGTTAAGAAAACTAAAAATAATAAGTCAATGTCACTATGACTTTATGGAGTTACTATTTCTTCGAGAAGTAGATATTCACAAGATTGCTTAGGAAGAAGAGGGAAGTCAGAGCAGAAATTGTACTGTCAGACTGGGATATTGACTCATTCGTCTCCTACTTCTTGGGTTATTTTTGTAGTAAAAGGGGGAGGAAGGGGAGGGGAAGAAAACAAACTTTGTACCTCCACAAAGAAGATTAGAAGATTAGAGATTAGAAAACTCTTGTGCATTTCCTGTGGATAGTATTTTATGGTTCGTGGAGTTAAGATGGCAAGTTAGTAGTTACAAAAAATTAATGTTCTTCAATAAGGTTAAACAATATTAATCGTAAAAGTAGCTAACAAGGTTACTGTCAAGTTCAATAGTGGGTTATCTTAACTAATTGCGAGCAGTTACCAACCATGCAGACACAAGCAACAGATTTGTGTATGTAATTAAACTTAAAAGTTTTAAGCCCTAACAGTAGTAAAATAGTGGCACTATCCTGTTAAAGGATTTAAAATTGCATTACAAAATCAGCGAGCTGCCCGACAGGATCATCTCAATGGGCATCTTTACTTTTTATTCATTTTTGGTGGCACTGAAAATATTTGTTGAAATTATAATCGAGAGCATGACGTTTTACATGAATTTCTATCACAAAATGGTTTGTTTAAGTTAGTTAAAAAAAAAAAAAACTAGAGTTTAAAATCTTTTCTCCGAAATAGAGGATAGTCGTGATATATATGCTCAGCTCAGGTACTTTACCAAAGGTGGGCCTCCCTCCCAACTATCCCATTTTGAATGTTAGACTATACGTTTTCTAAGAGTATTACACAGAATCTTAAATAAAGGTTAAGTAATTGTTTATGTGGTTGTAGTTAGACATTATTGACATAACTTGAAACGTGATTCGTAACACATCATTGTAAGTGCCTGTTTTTATTGGCATTATTCATGTTCCCTTGCCATTAGAAATGAAACACAAAGATCTACAACACTCAAAGATATATTTACACTTACATTACATGTAATACACAAGAAGATGGAAAATGGCGGTCGAATTCTATCGGACATTCCGGCCATCTTCTTGTATATTTGCCGTCTGTATTATAGTGTAAGTGTAAATATATCTTTGAGTGCTGTAGCCGTTTATGTTTCATTTCTGATGTTCTCAACCTGACTGTCATTACATTAGGTTAGGTTAGTTGCGGTGTTTGTTGCAAATGAAGTTTCGTGCCAAGCTGGGCAAATAGAGCTACAGTACCTTGATAATGTCTCGCCTACCAGATTGTTGATGACGCTGTGCGCTGTGCAACTTTAATCATTCTATAATATTTAGCGTTACCGAGAGAAAAATTTAGTGTTTACAAACACATAAACTCTGTCTTGTGTATAAACTCTCTCTCTTAATACACCATATTACAAGCCTCGCGCTCTATCGCCAATGAACTGTTAGTGCGAGACCATGTCATTTTCTGCAGAAATAATATTCGAATAGTATTACCAAGTAGGTTTTATTTGTAAAAATCAGAGTAAACATGTATATAAAAAACCTGGAACTAAAGTTTTTTTTCATATAAATTTGTATAACAAATAAAAACTTAGTTTTCAGTTAAATCATGCTTTTAAAATAGTACACTATACAAAAAATAAGAAATATTTTACTGGTTCACAAAGAGAGGTTTCAATATGATATTCAATGTGCTAATATTATACCTAAAAATATTTTTTTTTATCGTGAAACTGTATTGCAGGATATAGGGCTCACATTTCATAAGTCTCCAGTTTGACCATCTCTTCAAACAGTAGAAGAAGCTTGTGTCAGAAACTAATGCAGTACCGGTACCTCGCTGTCTCCAGGTACCAGGAACCTCGGGTCACTGTTACGGCACTTACGATTATAACAAATACCGTTTTATATTTTTCTATGATATACGATTAAATTTTAAAGGGCAACGAATATTTAAAGACTATCTTGCCTTACATTAATTCATAGAAGCAAGAAGTATGTGTTAAGAAAATAAGCTGAAAAATAATCAATAGCTGATATGAAAATAATTCTATACAATTAAAGAAATTTCTCTCCTTTCCAAGAAAAAAATTACTTTTTTATTAAAAAAAAGTTTTATTATTTTTTATAAAAAAAAATAAAACAGCAAAGATGGTAATACATTTACTTATGTCTATGAAATCGTACTACACATATACATTTTTAATTAAAGAGTTAGTAGTATTATGACTGTATTTAAAAACAAAACTTAAAATTAAAAAATAAAGAAGAAAATAAATCTGAATTTATCCTTTACAGTTTCATTGACGGTTTCTAATAAAACTAGCAATTTATTATGCACAGTTCTGAGAACTCGAATACTTCTAGAATCAAAGGAATTGTTGAAACTCAATGTTCTATTCAAGTCTAATCATTAATTTGAAACTCAAACGGGCTGAAGTGAATAAGGCTCAAGTAGATAAATAGCATATAATGGAAGACTGATCACTTACCTTAATCTTGCAGACGCCTTTGAACACCGAGTCAAAATTAGCACATCAGTCATTGATTTCTAGGTAGCAAGGTTGGATTACATTTTCCTCTAACGTTTTCAGTAAAGTTTGCGAAATATAAATCTTTAGATTTATCGCCATGTTCTACATTACTATAATTAACCTTCCTCTTGAGTGAGATGAAACCACACTTCAGCATTGAACTTAAGTATTTCAATACTTAAGTCACAGTAATACTTAAGTATTTAAGTATTCACAAAATTATTTAACCGGTGATATCAGATTATCATAGAATTTATTCACTATTGTCAGATGTTTATTACACTAGCCTTGAAAATATTGGTTAGTTTTAAATATATTATTTATTTAGCATAATGTTTTTAGTTATTATTTAAACTGCGCATGTCGGTTTACGAGTATTTACTCGTATTTTATAGTTACCCTAAAATTCATAATGAACTATTGATTGATACACTTCATAGTACATTGATTTCAAACAGCGTCATACAGTTCAAAAAATTAAATTACTTGAAACAGAGTAAAAACTCAATGATAATCGAAGTTTGTGTCATAATTATTGTAGAATAATGACTGAATCAGTTCCGGCCTGCAAACCGTCAAACGCGAAACAGCGCCGTGATGGCTGGTTTGGCGATTTGATCAAATCAACTCGGAGTGGATCATTGCAAGGCACCGTAATTAGTTTTGCTCGAGCCGTCACAAGTGATAATGTGTTTTGTGATACAATAACGGCCAACGCGTGGCATCCGATTGCTGTTCTATTATTACACCATTCATTAGCCTTTATCGGTTGGAAATTCTTTATTTTTAATGTGGTTTTCTCTTCAAATTGGCGTTTGAGGAAATTATAGCTACACAATAGGCCTACTTGTACATTCATTTGTAAAATATTTTGGTTTTGTCAACCATTCTTACATGCATGGTAAATTTACATCCATCGATAAACTCCTTTCGTTATAAATAATTTCGATCCATTTATCGGAACTGGATTTGAAATAAATTCAACTTAACAACATATTACATTGGAAATACTCCTGGTGTCGCAAGGCTTATATTTATTATTATTTTTCTCAGATACCGAGATAATAATAATAATAATAAATTTCATTCCGCTGAGTAATTTACACGATATGAGAATTTTACATTGTGTGAAGAATTTACGTATGGTCTTTTTATATTTTAATGTTTCACAATTTAAAAGTTCACAATTCTAGTTTTTTTTATTACGATAACATTATCTTATAGTTAATATTTTGGACCCACAAATGGAAACTAATAGTAATAAAAACTCAAACCCTATACAAAAATATTAGTTATTTAATGTAAACTAATAGTAATAAAAAATCAAACCCTATACAAAAATTTTGTTGTAGGGTCATCAAACAATTTAAAATTTTAAATCACCTCATGAGTAACACATGAGGTGAGTAATTTTGAGAACCGTCAAGTCAGTCATTGAAAAGGACCAGAAGGATGGTGAAAATTAGAGGTCTCTATCATTCTTATTTTACAAATACTTAAATAGTCACTCGCTAGAGAAGAGTCACTCAATATTGAGTTGCGATAAAAATAACCTATTTTATGGTAAATGTGTTTATATCAAGAGACAGTTTATTTTAGCTTAATGCATAGCCAAGTTTTAAAAATATTACAAATATATTCGCCTTGCTGGACACATGTCCAGGCACCTCCTTTAGTGTCTAAGTTTATTTTACGAGATCAAACCAAACTAAATCGAATAATTCTCTATTCATAAATACACAATGCAGCATTGAAAATATAACATTTAAATTACCTCACATGAGTCGAAGACCTGTGGGTGGGGCGAATCGAGATAGTTTCACTTTAAACATGTTTCATTTAAGTAAAATCAAACATTAAAAAATCAGGCTCCAATTCTGTTTAAAGAATAGCATGGTTTGAATTTATAAAAACAAGAATCAGGCCTACTTAAAACAAAAGATTATAAAACATAACAAGATAATTTTAGTTAATATGCTATAGCTACTTCGAAAGGTATGAATTACTGTATTAAAACCAGATTAATTGAGGCGGTTTTCAATCGAATATTAGAGACAATGAGAAATATAAGGCCTTTTGTTAGCTCGTACTAATCGTGGCTAACCCACCTTACTGTTAATTGAAATTCCGATAGGTGATTTATCCTGAAGATTTGGCGAGACAAGATGAACGGTCCTTAAAATATATCCCAATTTTTTGTTGTTTTTCAAAAAGCTTTGTTTTACTTCAAATACTTAATCAGTAACTAAATTTAATATTTCAATAAAGGTTAAATAATAAGGTCCTTAATTGCCGATCCGCACATGAAAAATTGGAGAAAAATTGAGTAGACAAGAAGTTTTTCTAATGATCATTAGAGATTGAAAATTAGTTTCACAAACAGTCGCAGCATGTTATACCTACGTATCCTGGATTTTCTCCGTACATCGGAAACTTAGGATGAGGGCGGAAAGTCATTTAAATGGCCCAGAAATATGATAAATCGCATAATATCATTTGTATGATGAAAAATGAAATCTTATTTTATAAAAAATACCCCCGTCGCAGCAGACCTGCGTACTCAGCGAATTTTCAATGGAATTGCAGATTATTTACTTTCCCCATAAAAACACCATAGGATCGAGTATGTAGGTTTGCTGCCATTGGGTGTTGTTAGAAAACCTAGGTTAATCAATAATTGGTGAATGTAAACACAAAATTGTTTCAAACTCTGGCAATTTTATTATTTTCCCCATAAACCCCATGGGGGTGAGCATGTAGGTTTACCGTCATATGGGTTTTGTAAGCAAGTATAAGTTAAAAATTATATAGATAATGTACATACCAAGTTTGATTAAGTCATGTCAATAAATAAGCAAGATATAGGGTTTTCTTGATTTCCCATAAGAATAACATGGAAAACACATTTTTGGATTCTCCCCGTAACCATTTATGCTACGATAAAAATTCAAAATACCAAATTGTTTGTTTTTCAGCTCTTTTAATAGTTTCAGTTAAAATTGATTAATTTTAAAAAATAAGGTAGAAAATGCTAAAAACCCATTTTTGACCCCTTTGAAACCCATAAAACCCCGTTCCCATAACCCGGTAATGCTGGTTCGCGAACTCATGAAAATAGACCTGGTCTTACACCTCCATACCAAATTTCATCAAAATCGGAGGTCCCCTTCAAAAGTTATCATTACCACGGACACATAGATATCTATCTATATATATATATATATATATATATATATGAAAATGAACGAATGGTTTTTTTGGCTTCTGGGGACCTCAAAATGAGAAAGTAAAGTGGTCCCGGGCGTAGGTCTTACCATGGCTACTACCGTATTCCCTATAGGGAAATTCGCTAAAAAAACGAGAGAAAGTGACGGCATTTAAAACTGTCCTAAAATAATTCATGATTCACTACAGTATTAAAATGAATTCTAAAAGACACTTCGGAGGTCTCAGCGCCAGTACTTAACCGAAAACTTTTAACTCGTTTTAGAATATTTAACTAGTTTTCTTAATACAGTCAATTTGTTTATATCCGTTTTACATTCATATTTTAGAGCATGAAATTATTTATAATTAGGTTATCAAGTTTGAAATCTAACAAAATTTATTCGAAAAAAAATTAAAAAGATTCTTTTTTATCACTCAGTATACGAAAGTGACAACTTGCCGTACAGCTGAGACCTTGGAAAGTAGTCATTTCCCAAACTGTCACCGTCAGCTGATTTTACTGACCTGTACGGAAAGTAATGGTTGTAAACATTACTTTCCGTCCAAGGTAAACAAACTTTTCCGTACAGCAACAATCAGCTGGGTTTAAAACAAATTAAATTTTGAATTCCAGCTTTGTTTACTTTGTCCAACGGCGAAGAATTTACAAAAATAATCCTCCTTTAAAACTTCCACATTTATTAATAATTGCGTCGTGATGAAAAGTATCGTTCACAACTCGTCCGGAAAGCCCACTTCCAGGCTCGATAGTGTTTTCCACGCTCGGCTTCGCCTCGCGCGTAAAACACTATCTCGCCCAGAAATGGGTCACTTTCCGGACTAGTGGTGAAATATACTATTTATTTACAACTTTACCGGTCAGAATATTTTTACTCAAAACCAATTATTACAAATTAAATAATTTTATATGCTGATTCTCAATTGACATGTATGCTGAAAAGAATGTTTGGAAACATAAATTTAATAAATAAAAAACCACATAATTGTTAATTTTTTATGCAAGAAATTAAACAGTTTCATTTGGAATCTGGCGATTTTACTATAAATAGATTTATTTACAAAAAGGATTTCTGGCAAATGGGATTTCTGAAAATAATATATAAAAATTTCAATAACTTTTTTATTAACTCAGTTAGAATAACATTAATCTTATCCCTAAACACAGCGGGACCTCTTTCCATCAAGAAGTCAACATGGGACGAGAAAGAGTTTGATAGGCATTGCAATCGTACGATCATTGTACAAGTGCACTGTTGGCTTCGTATGAGGTCCCGACATGGCGACTTCATTACAAAAACGCATGACCTCGTTCCGGTTTGGCAACAGAAATGAAGACCATGTAGCGTTTAAGGACAGCCAATGGTACATATATCAAAACCCTAAATAAGGGTTTCCCTATTTAAGATTTTTAGTCACGTTTAACAATAACATAGATATATATTTAGAATATATTCATATGGGACATGCGGCAAATTTTGCTCACAATGGCTGTGGTCGAGCTGTGAGCTCACTCACAATGGCTGTGGTCGAGCTATGACCTTACAATGGCTGTGGTCGAGCTGTGAGCTCACTCACAATGGCTGTGGTCGAGCTGTGAGCTCACTCACAATGGCTGTGGTCGAGCTGTGAGCTCACTCACAATGGCTGTGGTCGAGCTGTGAGCTCACTCACAATGGCTGTGGTCGAGCTGTGAGTTCACTCGCAATGGCTCTGGTCGAGCTGTGAGTTCACTCGCAATTGCTGTGGTCGAGCTGTGAGCTCACTATTTACTGAGTGTTAATTTTCAATTATAATTTAAAAGTTCCTGTTTTGTTCTTATTGTTGCTACTAGTTGTCATACATTTTGCGTCCCTGAATGACACCGGGATGAATAAAATCATAGAAGTATCATATCTAATTATAAATAAATTAGATTACGAAGAAAAATTTTATAGCTAAGATAACAAATACATATTTACGGGATACACTGAGCGAATACAAATGCTCATTTTGAAGTAACGAAATAACTATTATTTGGAATATAATCTATCCAAAAGTCTATCTTTGAATATTTATTTTATTACCTGATTCAAACTTTGGTTAGTGAATGGCTTAAGACTTGAGTTTAATTTTAACTATTGCAAATTTATAGGATAGTATTATTTACAATTCAAATGAGCTGAATGCCATATTTTTAATTTATGGGTGTATTTTTTTCTGAGTTAAACAACAAACAAACAAAAACAGTGTAATTTAAATATATAAATTATAATTTTTGGAAGTGAGGATTGTTTTTATATATTTAGTTATCATACAGTATTTAATGAGGAAGATATCCTTTAGTGTAAAGATCTCAAATGAAGTTCATTATTTTGAAATAAACGTCAATTTAGCACAACACACGTCGGCAGAGTGCATATAACAACTGCGATAACGACTCAGTTGCCAGATGCATTTGAAAAATTATAAAGGGTGTTCGAAAAAACGTTCCGATAGTTCAGGATTTTGTTCTACGCATTACAATAAGCAAAATGGCTCCTATAAACATATGCTCTAAAACGCTTTCTTAAAGCTATTCGCCATTTTGTTTTTAAATTTAATAAGTTTTATCCCCGCAACAGATGGTTACAATAAGATCATACTCGGCATGAACCTTTGTGACGCCAATGATAATTTTCAAGAAATAATAATTTTTTCCAGGGGAGGATTTTTAAAATTGCTGTAATTTAAATTCAAGTTTCTAAAAAACAGTAAATTTTATTGAAAATCTATAAAAGATAAAACATTACAATTAAAATAATCTAAACAATGATACCAAGTTTGTAAAGATCCGACGACAAAAATATCTGTGTTATTTTGATTTTTCTATGAAAAAAATGCATTAATTTTAATGCAAAAACTATATTTTCTGCAGAAAAATTACAATTACTCAGTTATTTGTTGTTGTTTCTTTATAAACTTAATATCTCTTATTTATCTGGAAATGGACATTGGTGTGATATAGGTTCATTCCGATTATGAATTTAATATAATCATCCGTTATGGAATATAAATTATTAGTTGCAGAACACAAATTGGTGGCTAGCGGCTGAAAGGAGCGTTTTAGGACATAAGTTTATGGAATTTATTTTGCTTATTTTAATGCGTGATGGAATAACTTCTTGAATTATTGAAACGTTTTTTCCTAACAGCCTGTATATGTGTCAGTGATGTTCAACGAGACTCGATGCTGGAACTAGCCTGATGGCAGTTAAATATTACACACGAGGGTTGAATATACATTAAATTTCAATTATACTTCCTCGATGGACATATTTGTATGCACGAAACGGAAATCGATTGTAACAGTTTAATAATATTGTAATATTATTTAGTGTCGTAATGTATAAGGTTCCACGATGATACTAGTGGGGGTGGTTTGGTTGTGTATATCAAAACAGTGTCTGTGTACTCCTGGTATTCGAACAGTAAGCCTAATCGCTTCCATTACTTACGGAATTGAAACGGCTTACAATATGTGTGGGCTACAATCTTCAAAGCTATTTCGTTCGTAATACAAGAAAAGCCATCGATATTGATTTTATTTTACCCTTTTTAAGGCTTTTGAGGCCTGAAGGATTTTCCACTTTAAGTTAAAAGAAAACAACTACATTGACACTACATTTGCTGATTTTACTTACTTAAAGTTGCGTTTTAATTTTTATGTTTTAATATTACTAAAGAAGCTTATTTTAATACTTACACAATAATGTCATACTATGGCAATATTATCTGTTTTCAACTTGTTTATTTCTTATAACATGTTTACTGTATACTAGCTGATTACCTGTGCTTTATAACGTAATTTAAAGAAGAAATTATAAATTCTTAGCATAAAGAAGAAATTATTGGTCGTTTGCTCCCCTCAGCCGTTTCAGATTATAGTCCTTTTGACACACCTGGTCCCAGAAACGCATTCACTTGTATCCTTTTTGTTATATCAATAAAAATATCCTCTATTAAAACCAAAAGAATCTGTTCATATAATAATGACTAAAATAAAAGAGTGATACACAATATCCTTATCACATTCATAATGTTAGTTATGGAGTCATGATGTGTTTCCCATTACATAACACCTAATCAAAGCGCCGGTCGTAATGATCAATGTGCCAGTCTTCCTCAATTGGCTATCATGAACATCTCAGCGGCAGATGATGTAATATCCCCCTCCCAGCTCCCAACTGTAATATTGTTGTTCAATTTGTCGCTGATATCTCTCCCTTTACATAATGGAACTTGATTAAATTAGCTCTCAGGATCTAATAGTAATAGGAAAAACTTGTAGTTATAGAATAAAAGAGTCAATGTAGAGTCTGATGTGTGATATACTTTACTTGGGCCCACAAATGATTAAGAAATTTAAACTATTAAACTATTAAAAATTAAACTATTAAATTAAACTATTAAAACCATGAATATTGTAACGAAGGGTGTAAATGAGTAAACAAAAAATACTTTAAACGCAGTATGCAAACGGAACACTTTTATTAAGGAATTTTAACTTTTTAATCAAGACCGTACATTAAAATAACGTAGTTTCTAGATTACTTTATTAAAATATTTAATTTTTCACTTTTATATAGCACGTGAGATTGTTAAGTTAGTTTCACTATTCCGCTCACAGGGAAACTTCCACAAGCAGTTTGACATTTATTGCGCGAGAATTGAAATCCCCCAGGAAGCTTAGTCGCAGACAGTTGAAGAAATCTCCTCTTACTTTTCCCTCCGTGTTAAATATTAAATCTTTTAAATAATCTTATTGTGTATTGCATTATCACTTTTAAAACAGCGATTAAAAATTTCATAAATTATTCATTTATTTTATAATTTATATATTTATTTGTTACATCATTTACAGTTTATGCATAGCATAAGTAAATATATAACAATATTTACAGTAATGCAATGTTTCAATAATGCAGAAAACACACACTCTAATGTTAAATTCACAAAATTACAATGTTCCATACAGTACATAACACTATGTAAAAAGTGTAAAATGATACTTTGAATATGTGATCTTTAAGGAGGCATAATGCAGTTTTCATAATCAGAATCTTACTTTTAATTTGAAGTATGAAATACAACATAATCAAGGAAGATTATTATATTCTACAATATACGAAACGAAATCTTTTCTTGAGAATAATATTCTATAATTTAAACCTAATTAATTATACCCTAAGTATGTAGCTATTGAAACATTTACAATAATTTGAAAACAATAATACCTTGTTACTTAAATGATATGTTATGCTCTGTATATCTTAATTAACAGTTACCATCTACATTATTAAAATCACTAACAGGTAGGTTACAGCTATAATTTCTGCTCAAAATCCTTGCTTGTTATACCTTACACATAGTAAACAATGGGTTTTTATCCATTAGGGTTCTAGATTATCTTACATAGAAAGCATAAAACCTTTTAATGTTGTTTCCTCTTACTAAATTGTGCAAAAAAATCAACTCATATATTAATAAAGAATATATATTATAGGCAGCAGGTATATAGGCTGAACGAGGTACAAATCTACATCCGGGGAATAGATTTTACATGTGTGACATCCAACTAAATTTTTTAATAAAAAGATACATAATCTTGTAATATTGAATGAATTGACCAAATGAAGCCATAGCTGGGCCTATTAGAGCCTGAGTGTGCGTAACAAACAGAACAAAAGGGAATCAGCGAGTTGTTACGACGACACAATAACTGTGATTTTCAGCGCGATTGAGCAGCCAAATCATGTTTGCCTCTGGTTGTCAAAAATTCATTTCACAGCCCTGTGGTGTGCAATCTCTCGGGTTTTATATATTTGTTTTCCACCAGGCTGTTCTTATTATGTGTCACAGTTAACGTGTTTATGTGTATACAGGGTGTTCGCAAACAATCTTTTGAAACTCTGTGTGGTGATTTCTTGGATCGAAATGGACCAGAAATTTCATTGAATAATTTGTCCTAAAATACTTCGTTAAGCCACCAGCCGCCATTTTGTTTTTAACAATCATTTTTAATTTAGCTATGGATGGACATATTAAGTTTGTATTTGGCATTAACTTTTATCACGCCGATGTCCATTTCGAACGAAAGTTTCTATCTGTATTTGAAGAGTAGCGGCCATTTTAAGTTTTTAAGCTTAAATTTCTCAACACCAGCAAATTTATCAAAACTGTGCGAATAACAAAAAAGTTAATAAATTAAGTTATCTAACCAATATTGCCAAGTTTGTAAAGATCTGACGACAAATAACGGAGTTATTAAGATTTTTCGGCTAAAATAAGCTCGATTTGCATGAATCATAATGAAAAGTCTCTCCAGATAAATTGCAATAACTGCATTATTAGTTGTAAGATATTTACAATCTTGGTATCATTGGTTAGATAATTTCATTTGTCAACCTTTATTGTTATTTGTACAATTTTTTATAGAATTCGCCGGTTTGGAGAGAGGTTATTTGATTAAAACCTTAAAATGGCCGCTTTTTTGAAAATACAAAGCGGGAAAAAAATATTTTGTCCTGTAAATTAACATTGGTGTGATGTTCATGCCATGTGTGATGTTATACGTTACTTTGCGTGCCTTCATTTTATAAAAAAAAACCGTTCTTAAATTTTGATAGGTGACGCAAGGTGCGGGTTAAGTTAACTGTAGGGCGCTTGACTACTACAGTAAAAATTACCGGAATTGCAGCCAATTAAGATAACATATTCATTACTGATATTACTCCAATACAATGAACACCTTGAAAATACATGGTGAACTTTATGGAGTACTTCAAAGCCAGGCACTGATGAGAGTGCCTGATTTAAAAAATATAATGAGTATGTGTTTTGCTGGAACACCGTAGAGTAGAGGGGAAGATCCTGCTGAAAGAGGAGACAGCTTTGGGAAACAAGAGGGTCTTACTGCTGGGGGTCGAGGGGCCTTCTATAAGTGCTGATGTTGGTCGGAGCTGGTTTTAACCGGTTATGTGTGGAAATGATACTGACTTTGTGGGAGATTTCAAATTAAAGCATGAGAGAAGTAAAATTTAATACTCTCTACACTTGATTAAATTCGTTTCCTCTTGAGGTATTGTACACTTCTGAGCACATGATAGGTATAAAATAAAAAAATAAAAGTATTACACTTTGCATTCTTTTTTTATGGCTTACAGAGTAGTAATATCGAAAACAAATTATAGCTCCAAGTAAAAACATTATGGATTAGCCTTTAATTAAAAACTTGATGTATCCTGTATGTACGTAAAAAAACTAGAAAAAGTGAGAATAGGCTTTAATAACAATTAATTTTTATGACTTTCATTTATGAATTTTAAGAATAAATTTAGAAGATGATCATAGTAGAGAAGAACACTGGTGCGAGGAATATGGTAGACTATTCTTAAACTATAAACTCAACTTCGTATTGTTAAACTGTATTTTTTTATTAATGCTCCATTGTAGTTGTGCTTTACCTGTTATGTAAGCATTGTAATTAAATAAATAATTCTTATAATCCATAGGAAAGTGATTGAAAATTATTATCCCTTCAATACTGGCTTCACATCACTATTCATAAACAAAACATACCGTAAGGAAATGAAACTTTAAAAAAATCCAAAATAAAACATTTATCATTTATTTTACATTTTAATAAGTTTAGAAGCCTTTATTTCGTATCAAGCTGCAGTGTGTCCTATTAGCGAATTTCCCATAGGGAATAAGCTATTACCGTAGGTCTCATGGTAAGACCTAAGCCCGGGACCATGTTACTTTTTCGTTTTGAGGTGCCCAGAGACCAAAAATAATAGTCATTAAAAATTTTATATATATATATGTATATATGTATATATATATATGTATATATGTGTCCCTAGACACGATAACTCTCGTAAAAATGGTCCGATCGGCACCAAATTTGGTAGAGATGTGTAATCCTACGTTTATTCGGATGAGTTCGTAAACCAGACGTATCGACCTACCGGAAGGGGTAGTTTTGGGCGGTTTTGTACCCCAAAAATGGGTTTTTTGCATTTTTCATATGTAAATTTGAAAAATTTTAAATTTTTATTTTGACCATTGGATTTAGCTCAAAAAAACACACAATTTAGTATTTTGAAGCTTTGCTCTATCTCCATTGGTTACCGAGATATTACAAAGTCTAAAGACAGTACATTGTCTTTTGGGGCTCCAATGTTAATCTTATGGAGAATAAGGATGTGTTAATATTTCACTTATTAACCAATATTTTTGGATAAAACTTGGTATTTAGCTTTGATTGGGATTCATCCATTTAAGATAAAAAATCTTGGTTTTTGTACTTATCATCACAGCAAACCTGCATACTCTTTTCCCATGTTAATCATTTGGAGAATAGGCAAACTCTTTTATTTATGGACAGATATTGATGTAATTTACTATATGGCCTTATATGGTCGAAATAAATTTTTTCTATGCTATAAACCTACTTTTAGTGTCCCCGATGGCAGCAAAGCTGCATACTCTTTCCCTATATTTATCTTAAGGAGAATAGACATTTATTTCCCTATTTATGAGCATGTGATGAAATTTTGTTTACAAGTTTAGCTGGTCAAAATTAATATTACTAATTTGGAAATTCGCTGAGTACGCAGGTCTGCTGCGACGGATGGTATTTTAGCTCGGAAAGATTATCCAAGGGAACTTATTTCATTATCTACATCTGCGTATCAGTCGATCTTTGTCGAGTCCAATATCACTGTGCTCTACAATGAGAACGGGAACCATCACACAATCGGCCACAAATTGCTACTGGTATTCATTACATAATTAACTACCTCTGAGCAGTCAGTGGATCTTTATCTGTCGAGTCCAATATCACTGTACTCCTCTATGAGAATGGGAACTATCACACAATCGGCCACAAATTGCTACTGGTGTTAATTACATGATTAACTACCTCTGAGCAGTCAGTGGATCTTTGTCTGTTGAGTCCAATATCTTTGTGCTCCACAATGAGAATGGGGACTATCACACAATCGGCCACAAATCGCTACTGGTATTCATTACATATTTAACTACCTCTGAGCAGTCAGTCGATCTTTGTCGATTCTAATAACTCTGTGCTCCTCTATGAGAAAGGGAACCATCACACAATCGGCCACATATTGCTACTGGTGTTAATTACATGATTAACTACCTCTGAGCAGTCAGTGGATCTTTGTCTGTCGAGTCCAATATCACTGTGCTCCACAATCAGAATGGGAACTATCACACAATCGGCCACAAATTGCTACTGTATTCATTACATGATTAACTACCTCTGAGCAGTCAGTGGATCTTTGTCTGTTGAGTCCAACATCTCTGTGCTCCACGATGAGAATGGGAACTATCACACAATCGGCCACAAAATGCTACTGGTATTCATTACATATTTAACTACCTCTGAGCAGTCAGCCGATCTTTGTCGATTCTAATATCTCTGTGCTCCTCTATGAGAAAGGGAACCATCACACAATCGGCCACATATTGCTACTGGTGTTCATAACATGATTAACTACCTCTAAGCAGTCAGTGGATCTTTATCCGTCGAGTCCAACATCATTGTACCTTTAATACCTTTAATACCTTTATTGAAATGGCGACCTAACTCAATAGGTAGTTTAAAGCCAAGTATGAATGAGGGATGAGTGTAGGATGATTGTGGCGCGATCTTGTAGTGCTGTTACTGACTAAGGCCGACATTCTCCTTGGACAGGACTGATAATTCATAGCCCCACAGCCAATGTGCTCCTCTATGAGAAAGGGAACTATCACACAATCGGCCACAAATTGCTACTGGTGTTAATTAAATAATTAACTACCTCTGAGCAGTCAGTGGATCTTTATCTGTCGAGTCCAATATCACTGTGCTCCACAATGAGAATGGGAACTATCACACAATCGGCCACAAATTGATACTGGTATTCATTACATGATTAACTACCTCTGAGCAGTCAGTGGATCTTTGTCTGTTGAGTCCAACATCTCTGTGCTCCACGATGAGAATGGGAACTATCACACAATCGGCCACAAATTGCTACCGGTATTCATTACATATTTAACTACCTCTGAGCAGTCAGTGGATCTTTATCTGTAAAGTCCAATATCACTGTGCTCCACAATGAGAATGGGAACTATCACACAATCGGCCACAAAATGCTACTGGTATTCATTACATATTTAACTACCTCTGAGCAGTCAGTCGATCTTTGTCGATTCTAATATCTCTGTGCTCCTCTATGAGAAAGGGAACTATCACACAATCGGCCACAAATTGCTACTGGTATTCATTACATATTTAACTACCTCTGAGCAGTCAGTGGATCTTTATCTGTCGAGTCCAATATCACTGTGCTCCACAATCAGAATGGGAACTATCACACAATCGGCCACAAATTGCTACTGGTGTTAATTACATGATTAACTACCTCTGAGCAGTCAGTGGATCTTTGTCTGTTGAGTCCAATATCTTTGTGCTCCACAATGAGAATTGGGACTATCACACAATCGGCCACAAATCGCTACTGGTATTCATTACATATTTAACTACCTCTGAGCAGTCAGTCGATCTTTGTCGATTCTAATAACTCTGTGCTCCTCTATGAGAAAGGGAACCATCACACAATCGGCCACATATTGCTACTGGTGTTAATTACATGATTAACTACCTCTGAGCAGTCAGTGGATCTTTGTCTGTCGAGTCCAATATCACTGTGCTCCACAATCAGAATGGGAACTATCACACAATCGGCCACAAATTGCTACTGTATTCATTACATGATTAACTACCTCTGAGCAGTCAGTGGATCTTTGTCTGTTGAGTCCAATATCACTGTGCTCCACAATCAGAATGGGAACCATCATACAATCGGCCACGAATTGCTACTGGTGTTCATTACATGATTAACAGATCTGAGCAGTCAGTGGATCTTTGTCTGTTGAGTCCAACATCTCTGTGCTCCACGATGAGAATGGGAACTATCACACAATCGGCCACAAAATGCTACTGGTATTCATTACATATTTAACTACCTCTGAGCAGTCAGTCGATCTTTGTCGATTCTAATATCTCTGTGCTCCTCTATGAGAAAGGGAACCATCACACAATCGGCCACATATTGCTACTGGTGTTCATAACATGATTAACTACCTCTAAGCAGTCAGTGGATCTTTATCTGTCGAGTCCAACATCATTGTACCTTTAATACCTTTAATACCTTTATTGAAATGGCGACCTAACTCAATAGGTAGTTTAAAGCCAAGTATGAATGAGGGATGAGTGTAGGATGATTGTGGCGCGATCTTGTAGTGCTGTTACTGACTAAGGCCGACATACTCCTTGGCCAGGACTGATAATTCATAGCCCAACAGCCAATGTGCTCCTCTATGAGAAAGGGAACTATCAAACAATCGGCCACAAATTGCTACTGGTGTTAATTAAATAATTAACTACCTCTGAGCAGTCAGTGGATCTTTATCTGTCGAGTCCAATATCACTGTGCTCCACAATGAGAATGGGAACTATCACACAATCGGCCACAAATTGATACTGGTATTCATTACATGATTAACTACCTCTGAGCAGTCAGTCGGTCTTTGTTGAGTCCAATATCGCTGTGCTCGTCTATGAGAATGGGAACCATCACATAATTGGCCACAAATTGCTACTGGTATTCATTAACTGATTGACTATCTCTGAGAAATCAGTCGGTCTTTGTCTGTCGAGTTCAATATCACTGTGCTCCTCTATGAGAAAGGGAACTATCACACAATCGGCCACAAATTTCTACTGGTATTCATTATTGCTACTGGTGTTAATTAAATAATTAACTACCTCTGAGCAGTCAGTGGATCTTTATCTGTCGAGCCCAATATCACTGTGCTCCACAATGAGAATGGGAACTATCACACAATCGGCCACAAATTGATACTGGTATTCATTACATGATTAACTACCTCTGAGCAGTCAGTGGATCTTTGTCTGTTGAGTCCAATATTACTGTGCTCCACAATGAGAATGGGAACTATCACACAATCGGCCACAAATATGCTACTGGTATTCATTACATGATTAACTACCTCTGAGCAGTCAGTCGGTCTTTGTCTGTTGAGTCCAATATTACTGTGCTCCACAATGAGAATGGGAACTATCACACAATCGGCCACAATTGCTACTGGTATTTATTACATATTTAACTACCTCTGAGCAGTCAGTCGATCTTTGTCGATTCTAATATCTCTGGGCTCATCTATGAGAAAGGGAACCATCATACAATCGGCCACGAATTGCTACTGGTGTTCATTACATGATTAACAGATCTGAGCAGTCAGTGGATCTTTGTCTGTTGAGTCCAACATCTCTGTGCTCCACGATGAGAATGGGAACTATCACACAATCGGCCACAAAATGCTACTGGTATTCATTACATATTTAACTACCTCTGAGCAGTCAGCCGATCTTTGTCGATTCTAATATCTCTGTGCTCCTCTATGAGAAAGGGAACCATCACACAATCGGCCACATATTGCTACTGGTGTTCATAACATGATTAACTACCTCTAAGCAGTCAGTGGATCTTTATCCGTCGAGTCCAACATCATTGTACCTTTAATACCTTTAATACCTTTATTGAAATGGCGACCTAACTCAATAGGTAGTTTAAAGCCAAGTATGAATGAGGGATGAGTGTAGGATGATTGTGGCGCGATCTTGTAGTGCTGTTACTGACTAAGGCCGACATTCTCCTTGGACAGGACTGATAATTCATAGCCCCACAGCCAATGTGCTCCTCTATGAGAAAGGGAACTATCACACAATCGGCCACAAATTGCTACTGGTGTTAATTAAATAATTAACTACCTCTGAGCAGTCAGTGGATCTTTATCTGTCGAGTCCAATATCACTGTGCTCCACAATGAGAATGGGAACTATCACACAATCGGCCAAAAATTGATACTGGTATTCATTACATGATTAACTACCTCTGAGCAGTCAGTCGGTCTTTGTTGAGTCCAATATCGCTGTGCTCGTCTATGAGAATGGGAACCATCACACAATTGGCCACAAATTGCTACTGGTATTCATTAACTGATTAACTATCTCTGAGAAATCAGTCGGTCTTTGTCTGTCGAGTCCAATATCACTGTGCTCCTCTATGAGAAAGGGAACAATCACACAATCGGCCACAAATTTCTACTGGTATTCATTACATGATTAACTACCTCTGAGCAGTCAGTCGGTCTTTGTTGAGTCCAATATTACTGTGCTCCACAATGAGAATGGGAACTATCACACAATCGGCCACAAATTGCTACCGGTACTTAATTTTAATAAATCTCCAAAATATTTTTCGAAGCAATTTTCTCTCCAAAGCGCTCATTTTACATAAAAATTTTGTTTGGGTAATGGTTTGAGATATTTTAAAATACTACTCATTCATTTCTTCTTCAAATCAAAAGAACTAAAGCCATATTGTGTTTTTTTTCCTTAAAAAATAATTGAATTGCCAATATGAGCCATAAACTTGTTTCAACAACAAAAACAAAACAATGTAATTTATATTTTAAAATTTGATTCAACCGTAATCTATTCTTTATCTCTAGTGTACACAACTCGAAGGTCACAAAGAATAACTTGAAATTCTAAGACATTTTCAGTTCATATTAACTTGATTTATTCTTTTCTTTCTCTGCACATTTATTCAACTATTTTCAACCTCAGGGAACGAAGGCAATATCTTTGTAATTTCAAAGCTCTCAACGCAAAACGAACCAAATTAAATTATGTGAGAGAAAGACGTTTAGTTAGGGCTTATGTAGAGTTGTAAAATGTTGTCCTTTGTTATGATTCAATTTAAAAGCAGCAAGATTGTTTAGATTTGATACAAATTGCGTAAGTTAGTAAATTGAGTGGTATTTAATGTACATTTTTCATTATTAAAAACAATTTTTGTATAATCAATCTGAAAATATGTGTATGCTTTTACAAAAAAAAGGGAAGAAAATTATTCGAATAAGAATTTCAGTTACTGGGCACCCGTTAATAAACATATTTCACTGATTTAATATGCCATTAAAAATACACGAAAGCACATTCAATTGTTTTTCTTGTTTTAAATATAATGTTAAATATGAAATAATTTTATAAACACATTAAGAGAAATATCCTTTTTTATTATTGGAACTGAAATATAAAAATATTAGAAATAGAACTAGATTTCCTTGATTCATATATTAGTACCAGGTTAACCGAGCCTTGCTCGTAGGTTTTTATTCACTTTTGTTATAGTGTCAAGGTAAAAAAGCAATTAAATTTCCACCAACAACCAACTATATACCTCTTCACAGTTAACAGCTGTTTCAAAAAGTCTGCTTAACATTAATGTTTCTTTCTTTTTGTTTACATTTCGTTGTCATTTCGTTACCAAAATAGCAACCCATAAGACTAATGTTAAAAATTACAATTTTAAAACTTAATTTTAGACCAAATTCGATTTTTCCTGGAGTTGAGGCTGTTTCTAAACTTATTTTTGAGCCAAAACACTCTTTAATGCAAACTTTAAACAAAATCTAACAGCTAGATTTCGAGATCGTGGAACACACATCCCTTCAGATATTCCTCGTATTATAGTATAGGATACTTAATTATAAATGTTAGTCAATTCTAAATATGTCTGACGTAGTTTTTAGAGAGGAAGATAATAAACGCTGACAAAGCTAACTTTATCAGCGTACGATTAATTTGTTGGCAAGTTTGCTCTATGACCTCTGGTGAATCAAGGGTGATTAGGAAGATCACAGTGGGATGCGGGCGATGCAGTCTGAATACCTCCTTTGACAACGGAACCACAAGTCTATAGGAGTAACCAAGCTGTTTACCACTAAAAATTTCATTTTACGCTTAACACAAATGTAATCCTGGCTTTATTATGCGTATAATTATTTTATATAATTATTTTATATTTTATAAGGATTGGGGTGAACGTAATTCACGAACAAGTGCAATCGGAAAAATCATAAGAATCCTCAGTCATAAGAATCATCACCAAAACATCAACTATACTAGGATGATAGTCGTTTACAATACTAGGACGGAAATTATTTTTGTGCGTGACGCGTGCCGCATGTATGCTTTAGCCTAATTGCATTAGGCCTACAATATTTTGGCCAGACCTAGCTTTAGTCTTTTGTTAAAACCTTCAATATCCCAATAACCTTTATTCATTCAGTAACCTTGTAAATAAAATTAATTAATATTAGGTTCTATCATTTATTATTTGTATATTTAATTAGTTTTTCATTCTATATGTAATGGCTTGCCAGTAGTTGCTAGAACGAACGTCTAGAAAATGATACAATAAGAAATTCAAATATGTTTGATAGCATTAATGTTTATTTAAAGTTCTAAGAGTACTTACGCTTTTATCTACGAGCAGGAGATACATTTCTTTTATTGGATATAGTAGGACATTGTCTTTATGTATTATTGTTTAGTAAACATAACCTCTAAGTTTTGTTCCAGTACATTTTTAGAATGTATATATATTTGGGCTGCGCCCCTCCCGCATAGTTCAGTTGGTTGTAGAGTATTAGTCAGTATTAGTCAGTTAGTTGTAGTGAGTTGTAATAGTCAGTGTTGGTCAGTAGTTCAGTTGTAAGTCAGTCAGTGGTAGTCAGTCAGTGGTAGTCAGTCACTGTAGTGAGTGAACAGTGAATCAGTTAGTGAACCGTGGTGCTACATTGATATAGTGCTATTGAGTGCTAATCTTTGTATGTGTTTATTGTGGTGATTAATATTCTGTTTAGTGAAGTGGTGTTTTTATTGTGAAGCGTCCCTAGTGATATACAGTGTGTGGAACAGTAATCGCTAGTGGTGACGACACGCGCGAGGAAAAGCCAAGGTCGAAAATTGATATTAGGCACAGAAAAAAAAACTTTCAGTCCTAGTGAACGTTTTTCACAATAAAAAAATATTAATGTAATAGTTAATAAAAATTAATTTTAATTTTATTATCTGTTTACGTTTAGTAGTTGGATTCCATATCAATTTGATATTCCATAAAACATAGCTAATATTTACATAACTAATAGCTAATGTGTAGCCAGATAACGTATGTTCTGCAAGCAGTGTGATGAAAAATGTTACTAGCTGCCAGTGTTATAAACTGATCTAATAAGACAATAAATTTAACTACATTAAAACATTGAGTCTTAACATTAAAATTAACCATAAAGAGGCATTATTCAAAAATTATATCGTATGAAACAGAGCTAGTAGGTATTAAAATAAATCTAAATTTAATGAAGAAATGTGAGATGGCAGAGAAATAATAATAGTGTTTGGCGTAATCACTAAGCCCTTGGTGAGAACGAAATGGCAATTGCACTTTCTTAATTATAACTCCGTGGTCTTTGTTGTATGCAGCAGACTAATTTACATTTGTTAATCCCGCTAAGAGTAATTTACTCGGGGCACTATTGCGAGCATTTAGTGGGTTAACTCTATTAAACCTGGTTCAAAATAGATTACTAAAATAAATGAATTAATTAATTAATCGATTGTTACCTGTTGACGTTCAGTGTTTGAATTCCTTCTTAATTTATTTTTTTAATAACAAATTATATGTAAGTGAAATTACAAACATTAACAAACATTCACTAACAAAATTATCAAATACAACCTGTAAGTATATAAAATATTTATACAGTATTAAACTTTTATTTTAGAAAGTGTGTTTAACCTTCATACTTGAATTGCGCTTGGATGTTTACTGTAAGTTTGATTTTATAATGAGGTACGTTGTTATCATACATGTACAAAAAAGTGTTTATTGTGGAAAAATCATAGTTTAAACCACAATTTGTTTAGAATGATGAAGTCATAATGTAGACAGTAATATCTCTTGATTCTTACATGTAAAATGATGTAATTAATACGATTTTCAACCGAATAAAGGAAAAAGAGTTATTTTAGGTAGATTTTTTGATGCCCCAGTTTTGAACCACAGTAATCTCTTTGAATTTGGTGGGATGAAACGTAGGATGAATATGCAGAGTATCAAACTGTGATATATTCTTGACCTTTAAATAATCATTCAAGAATATCACATTCCAAACAACCGGGTGACGCGACGACCTACCTACCAGCATGACGAGGGCTAGAGGAGTATTTCTCATGTCAAGTTATATTTGGCTTAACACACCTATAAGGAAGAAACTTTCCCCAATTAACTTCACAAGCTCATTTTTCATAGCGTCGAAGAATTTGTCGAGATAAAGCTTTCAGGTAATATTAAGTTTTTAATTTTCCCTTTAAGATTAACAGTTGTTATTGACAATGTGAATACATTATGTTTTTTCACTCGGAAACCCGTTAAAATATGAACGTTGAATTTGTCTGTCCATGTTGCAAGTGACTGCAAAGAACAAGATCCACATATTTAATCATTAAATTCCTGTAAATCTTCCGTGGCAAAGCAAGCCATTCCGGGTAATCATACAGTCCTAAATGTTTTACCAAAAAGATCGTCAAATCGCGCTAATAATCCTTTAAATCTTTGTGATGTTGATTGTTGGTTTTGAATTCGAGTTTACCGCCTTTACCATCATATATTTATATGTTAACAATGGAGTGTGGGAAGGGGGCTCTACAATTCTCTTCCTCACTTTTTAAGATGCATATTCATCAGGGAAGGAGGTTGGGTGGAAGTGATTCACCGGCCTGTTTAGCCGCGATAAGGAGCAATGTTGAACGACCTCGGTTACACGAAACGTAAACATGGCCGCCAGCGCCAACACGGCCCTTATCTCGACCAACTACATCGGTGTTTGAATATCTTTCAAACTTTACCTTTAAAAACCCATACCGTAGTAGGATGAAATTAAATTTAACAAGCTTGCGTTGTAATTTATTGTTTTCTATTTATGTTTCTGGGGATAAGATTTTACCAAGACTTTAAAAGAAAAGTTATTTTCACAAAGAAGTCATTTTAAACTCTATAGAAAAAAATTAAACATTATTTTGTGAACTTTGCTTACGGCTCGATTGTAAAAAGGCTTGACAAGCGTCACTTTAGGTCATTGTGATTAAATGTAGCCTACTATTCTATTTGTGAACTCCGTATATTATCGTCACTTCCCAAGATTTTTTTAATAAGCCACAAATATACACTCATAAAAACTGTACCTTCTGTTATAAAAAATGATTTTTAAAAACTAATTGCAACATATAATTTTTTACAATGCTTACGACACCTAAAATAATTTTTTTGAATATTAAAAATATTATTCTAACTATTTTTTTCTACACCTGAAAAAACCCTGAGTTTTGTGATAAAAACGAGTCCTATGAATGCCCACAATTACTACGTGCACGATAAAGTTTCCTCTTAACAAAGTTTGAAAGAAGTTTTCAGACTGGGTGATTGTTAAATTAAATTTTCACATATCCCTCTGGAACTGACCACAAATAATATTGAACTTTCACAAATTTACTTGACATGCGTGAAATCTAATGAATAATTTCGCGTACTACTAAAGTACACGCGTTGCGCCAAATATTATGTTACTTTTTTAACTATAGAGAATTTGGAAAAAATAGTGTTATATATATTTTTTACTCTAAACATATTGTAGACCACGAAGAAGTAATGCATACTCTGTGTTGTACACACAGTTTTAGCTAGTATCAATTAAAACGTAATAAAGCGAACAGTTTCAAAATTGTTATTATTGGGCACTACCCACCTTCAGGTTTATGGCGAAGTTTTGTAGAGATGCGGCGAATTCTTCAGCCTTGTCAGATTTTAAAAAAACACAAACACACACGGACATTTACACGGACACAGAACACGAATAAACTAAAAACACGCCAAATCAGTACCCCACCTAAAACATGTCTTTTAAGGAAAGAAAGCGAACAGTTTAACCTAACTTAATATACAGTAACAAGATTAGGAGAAATAGTTCTGGGAAAGTTGGTTTTCATCACTGATGAAATTAGGCCTAGTACAGAGATGCCGTTATAGAACTGATTACATTCAACGGCAGTGAAATTACAATTGACCTACCAATATTAATAAAACATTGTAACAAAATATATTGAATAAATATTGTTACCTAAATTGCATGAATTTTATTAAATAACCATGTATTTAGAAATAATTTTTGTAGACTCGTTTTATACATAATGCTTGACTCGACGATTATACAAAAACAAAATAGCATGCATGATTTGAGATTTATTTTGATGTAAAATTAATTTTGTATTGTGTTGGAGAGCTTTAATTTTGGGGTATACCTGTTCTTACCCCTGAAGAAAAAACACTAAAATTCCTATCCTATTAATTAGTGCAATAAAACGTCAAGATTGACACAGTCAAATGCCTTAAATAAATCACAGACACGACACACCAACTAAACTTCTTGATCCCTGCAAGTTGTCAAACTCTTATTGACACATTTATTAAATGATGTTCGTCGCTTCATACTTAAAAAAAAAACTAGATTTTTTTTCAAAACAAATGTGGGAAAATAGACTTCATGCACAAGAAAATACTTGTACTCATGATTTTCCCACGTATTTTTAATCAGTTTGATGCTAACAGGTCGATATCTATCAATGTTTAGTCTTGAATATTTGTAAGAATTGGGAGTATTGAGATAGTTTCAACAAACTTACTAAATTTTTCTGAGAGAACACCTGAAAAGAAAACATTTTTCAGTTTGGGTATTTATGTATTAATAATTATAAAATCAAATAATTAATGTGATTTTTTATGTTTGATAAACCATCCCCCTTAAATTTTATTGTCAAAAGTATCTCAATTATATGAAAAGTCATGATTAACAGTTTGACGTTATTTCTCGAATCATACTTCTACTGACCCTCCATCCAACCCCTTCCACACCTTCCTTCCACACATGTTTTAACATATCATATAAAAAGAACCGTATGGAATACTTCCTCAGCTCTTACGAGCTGTCGATAAGATTGGCAGTCATTCATTAGTGGTTAAAGTCTGACTTATCAGATATAAAAAGTAAGCATCAAGCGAAATTTGAAGAGTATTCAGATTTTGTCAAACTTTATTCCACCCTCATTAGTAAGCATATTAAGTTTTCTTACATATTACATTTGCATTATATATTCATATTATTCTTGGATGAAAGATGCATCTTTGACTTTGACTAAGGCCAGTACTTTTAGACGACTCATTTCAAAAAGGGTAAATACAACACAAAAAAATGCAAATTTTTTAATAAACAATTCATAAAGTTCCCAATTTTGAAAAAAAAGTATTCTATAAACTGTCCTTGAAATGGATAACCATTTCTAAAATAAACATAACAGCCTATCAATGCATTTTTTTATCGTGAAATTTTTTATCATCCTGCACGAAATCAGCCTGTTTTTTGTTCTCTCAATAGTACCCAAACAGTTTCTTTTTGTCCTAGGTTTGAAAAATCAGCTGGAATATTTTTTAGGTCCTAGGACTGAAAAGTCAGCTGTTTGCTAAGTATATTCATTTATTAATTTTGAGGTGCAGAGTTTTGAAGTTCAAACGTTATAAAGAGCATTGTGAACAAGAAATGTAAACACTGCATATTGCTTACTTTGTAAATATAACCTTGAAAATACAACTTTATAGTTATTATGTTTAACGCAAATGCCGCATTTGCCGCATAATGCCGCATTATGAAATATAAACTCTGTTTATTACTTGGAGTTAAAGTGTCTTTTGGATTCTTTATAGTTTTTAAAAACTCAATTGCGCAAAAAAACACCCCCTTTTGCTCATAGTAATGAAAACTCCTATAGTAGGAATCATAAAAACAGTCATAAGAGTGTCAATACATTGTTATTCTGAGATACATTTTTAAACTGTATAACACAAGTTAAACATAACAACAAATGACAACATTGCAGAGCTAGGGTGGCGAGGGGGGGGCACAGCTAAAATTTGCATCGGACTATTTTCGTGCATCTTACTATAATATTCATGTTATTCGATTTCAGTATAAACAGCACACTACTGAAAAAGTTTCAAATATACTAAAACGATAAAAATGTCAAATACTATTGAAAAAAATTTTTCATACCTAATTACGTTTCAATAATACCCTTACAAAACGAATACCCGTTTTGTAAAGGTGTTTGCTTTAGTGTTATTTTCTTATTCAGAGACAGTTTATTTAAGCAATGGGTCAAAACGCACATACTCTGCCCATGTGGGGACTTTCTATATAATTACTTTTATCATATATGATTGTATACTTGTTTTAAGAATAAAGATTGTTTGACTTGCACTTTGACTTTGAATGTTAGCTAAATTTTGTTGTTCTGCAGACATCAATGACGTTCGATGTCAAGCCAAGTGTTTTATACCATCTCTGATGTTACAATCATGAATGCTATTGAGATCCGCTCTCGCAGATGTCTCAAGCCTTAATTTTTTCTGCACAATGTTCTTTATGTAACATCAGAAAAAAACCACAAAGAGCAAAATCAGGACTCATAGGAAGTCAGGGATTTTGCTCATACCTGACTACCCAACCATTTCAACTATTTTGTAGAAAAGTAATAAGTAATTGCATTCTAAGATGCATCAACAAACATACTACATTTTGAGCATTTTTAAGAGTGTATTTGTT
This sequence comes from Neoaliturus tenellus, assembly GCA_030545055.2. Lineage (NCBI taxonomy): Eukaryota > Metazoa > Arthropoda > Insecta > Hemiptera > Cicadellidae > Neoaliturus > Neoaliturus tenellus. The sequence continues at coordinate 46,296,218 of CM061531.1, read as the reverse complement.
GCGACATTTTCATTCAAAAAGTGAATCTCATTGGATACAAGCTGCAATGCGCAACATTTTGTCGTAACCAATCAGAAGTCATAATCGCGTTTTACAGCTCGAAAACGGCACATGAAAATGTCCATATATAAGGGCTCTTAACTCTTAACTATTGTTATTGAACATTAAACACACTGAATAGACGTGTAAAGATAAGATGTCTTTGAAAAATATTTGTATTTACAAAACGGGTATATTTACAAGAAACTAAATTAATAAAAACGAAAAAATTAAGTACTTTCACTTAAAATAATAATATGAAATGTGGTTTAGTTGGAACTACTTCACACATTTTTCCTTAATTTTAATCTAGCAAATTGAAACAATAACTGTAGTTAAGTCCATTGAGTATTACTGTAAATTCATACTTGGAGACAACTATTTAAATTAAACACTTTAACTCACAATTATCCGTTACAAGTTGGTAGAAACAGAATTGAAGTATAGGCTACCTACTACACACCACAATGTTTACATTGGCAATTAGCATTGAGGCCTGACGCTGCCACTGCCAACGAAGTAAGCATAATAAAGTGGCGTACGAGGGAAACACGGGAGGGTGTAGCGAAAGCCCACGCCCGCGACCGCAATCACAGAAAAAGGAAACGATTTTGTTTCCTTTTTCTGTGCAGCGAGCAACGACACGGCATTACGTTCGCCAGACCAATAGGAAAAGGGCGACACGGAAAACTCAGTACAGCAGTGTAGTGAATAAATGATTTTAGTTTGATAGTTTTTAAGGCTCCGGTCTACCTGAGCCCGAACGACGCGACGTTACCGAATGCTGCCTCGCGGCCGTAGCGCAAGGCGAGTTTGTTGGCTGCAGAGGTTTACGGGAATCGTGTTTTTAAATTTAACTAATTATGATAGAGATTGAATCTTAAATTTTTCTAAAAGTATAAAGACGGATCTCATCTTCTCTAGTTTTAGAATTTTTGAATCAAATTTCTAATTTCAGCTATAACTATCTAAAATCACCTGCTGTTTTTCTAGATTTTTTACTGGAGTTTTCCATTAGTTTTAATGAAATTACCAAAGTGAGATTATATAAGTGTAACCAAGGAAAATTAGCACCGTAATTCTTCTTTAATGGGCACCTTAGTTATAGCTATAGGCTACATTTAGAAGAAGATAACAGGATTCTAAAAACCCCTTGCATTTGCACCGAGAAAAACAGTTGATTTTAGACATAACAGAAATTATAAATTTTATTTAAAAATTCTAAAACCAAAGAACACGATCTCCTTCTTTCTACTTTTAGAAAAAGTTAAGGGGTCGATCTTTATCTTAATGGTTTAATTAATTTTAAAACATGATTCCCGTAAACCTCTGCATCCATAAAACTCGTCTAGCGCTATGGCCGCGGCCGTGAGGCGGCATTCGAGCTCACGTAGACCAAAGCCTTAACGTTAAGATGCTCTTGAATAATTTTATACTTAATGAAAGTATTTTAAATAGCCGAATTGTCGTTCTCAAAATTATTTGCTAAACATTTTTTTTTATTGCTAAAGAAGGCATGCAACATAATTTTAAATTACATTTAAATACTAAAACTCCAATTTTAAAATGATTTTTTCCCTAAATTTTGCCGCCCCCTAAAATTTGCCGCCCCAGGCGCGCGCCTAGTCCGCCTATTCGGAAATATATCCCTGTTAACACTGAATATTAAATTTTTAAATTGAAACTTTATGACTTACATTTTATTGGATGTCATATATAAGTATTATTTATCCAAGTAGTTTTGTTGGATGTCTTGGTATTGTTGAAGAGTTGGGACGAAGATATTACTTTTAAAAATGAAAACTAATCGTTAAAAGTATTTTAGAACATTAAACGACAAAAATGACATGGAACATAACAACTTTTTTAATTTTTAGAATGCTCTTTTTCTAAATAACGTACATGTCATATTAAATGGAAAACACTACATACGTTATACTATTGATAGTCCATGATTATATTAATAAACCGATGAAATCTTGAACTTTTATTTTTAAAGAAGTTTAAAGATCTAGATAATAATTTACAACTTACCGACGGATAAGAGTTATGGTGAGGTTTGGTTTTTTTTTAAACTGCGTCAGGCTCAAAGCACCATCCAACATTTGTGGTGAAAGGAGTGATAGTAAATTGATGCTCTATGAGTTTTGTGAACCACATCAAAACTATGGACAGATCGTAACGAGTTCGATGTCTGACCAAAATTATCTTTGTGACATGTTCACACGATTCACACAATTCCTCTTATCACTGCTTTTGAGATAGAGGACGTTTGAAGTACACATAATTCTTCTAATGCCGAATCGAGGTTTGTGGCAATATTCAATCCCATCAGTGAGTGGTTGGTTCCCAAATCCCTTTGAGGCCGGAGATTAAGAATTTTATATCCCCCGCTTCCCCACATAATAAGGCCTTTTAAGCTAAGTAAAAAATTCAAAATACTATATTGTCTGTTTTTAAACTCTTTTAAATGGTTTACGTTACAATTGTTGAATTTTATAAATTGATAGTTTGTAAAGATTTTATAAATTTGATAAATTTGATGGTTTACGTTACAATTGTTGAATTTTATAAATTGATTTTGGCTTCTAAGGACATAAAACGAAGAAGTATCATGGTTCTGGTCTTAGGTCGTACCGTGACTACAACCGTAATATCGAATTCCCTATAGGGAAATTCGCTAAAAATTATAAAAAAGGTACCCTGGAATTCTTTTATATGCTTTAAATTAATATTTGGCAATATAATTCCCAATAGAATTTTAGTTAATGAGATAGTAGTTGAAATAAATTTATTTCATTCTCAACTAATAAATGAACTATGTGAAAGCTTATTCTGCAGTTATATAAACTGAACGCTTTAACTATAAAAGCTTAAGTTATAAATATTTTTTCATCTTTGTCTCCAAGATTTGCTCAGTAAAACATAGAGCTTATATTCAACCAATCCTCTTTGACAATCGTCTTATGCCAACAGTTGTCAGTAAAACAAGAGAGATTACTGAGGCGGACAAATTTGTTTGCGTCATGACGTCAAACCACCACTACCGCTGTTCTTGCAGATGTCTTGACAACACTCGAGAGATAAAAGAAAAACTTTTACCCTTGCTAACGTTTTATACAACAATAACAACTCCCTTATTAATGTTATTTGGAACTGAATTAACTAAACTGTTTTCACCTCTTCTAATAAAATGAAATAGTTATGAAAACTTTGAATTGAAATTAACACTTAAAAAATGCAAATATATCTTAATATATCTTCTACTCTAATACGAGTAAGGTATATTTGTATGTATATACGTGTGTTTGCACAAGGATCTCAAAAACGGCTCGAACGGCAAATAACTTAGTTCTTTGTTTAAAATAATATAAAAACAGGTCTCTATGTCAGGAAATATTTTAGTTTCCTTATAATCTTTAAGAAATAATTGAAACAGCTGACTCAACTGTCAAAGTGCAGACGGCATATTCCAGTATAAACTTGTGGTTTAGAATGGCAGCCAGTTACTTAATTAGTAAATGGTACTACCCTGTATAGTAAAAATAATTTATCATTTTTTAAATCGCACTTCATACTGATTATTATGAATGTTGAACAAAAGTCATATAAAAGTAGGCCTATAAAACAACTAATTAAATTGTAGAATTGTATTTGAATTTAAAATCAAAAGTATTAGAAAGAATTGTTAAAATAGCTGTTAACAAAATAATTAGAATCCATGTGTTTCAACAAATATACACCAGAGTGCAGCACCCGTAGTCATACATTGAAACAGTCTGAAAGGTGAGCGAGCGAAGCGAACAAGGTCGTTGTGAAGGCGAGTGAGCGGAGCGAACGGGCTTGCCTTGAACAAGAAATAACCTTTTTGCACTGGGAGATTTTAGCGCACTGTCTGTAACTGATATTAATATAAAGAATATTACTGTTTGAGTTTACCGAGCAAATGCTCGACCCCTAGGTACTTTTGACCTGGTTGAAATAATAAAACATCTTCCAACACTACTTGACATATTTACACTTACAATGTAAAATATTCACTAACTTGTATATAGTTTACTGTGTAAGTTACAGTGTAAGAGTAAATATATCGAGTCATGTTGGAAGACGTTTTATTACTTCAACCTGAGTAACAACACGTATAATGCTAATCAACAAGCTATTTAATATATTTTAATATTTACCTTGCGTTTGATAATTAATGTATTTATTTAATATTCAATACAATACAATGCTTTAGTGAGAGGGGAACGATTCATCAGTTTTCCCAGTCTTAAAGAAAACACATAGAATATGAGCTTGCTGGTTCATTTTAATGCAAATTTTTATCCTGCTACTTTGCTGCATTATTTTAGCACGACAATAAAAGCTTTTATCACGTGTCTTATAAATGGGTAAGCAGCAATTCAATATCTTATTATTCTTGAGGTTTTGTTTGAAAATGATAGTTTGAATTTTACGGTGAATGCGCTGTTTCCTGGCAACAGTTTCTAATTAGTTATAAGCAGTAATTATCAAGAGTATTTCCTACACAATCAGTTTTTATCTGTGTGTAGGTAATATTTAAAAAATCGATTGAAGACATCCCAATACAAAATTTGTGTCTTATTTAATTCTAAAAAGTCCTTGGCGACAAGCATATAGGTAGCTCTTCTACCATATTAAATATGATGTCGCGACTACTAGATACATTTGCATTACACGCCCTTCGGCTTCTCTCCAATTGAAAACCTATTTAATAAAATGTCATCAAACTGAAAGCATTTGCTAAGTCTTTCATAACATCTGTATAAAACAATAGTTTTATTTACCCTTAGAAATGCATTATGTTTAATTCTTAATTATAAGGCTTTAAGTTAAAATATATAAAACGTTGAAAAATATTTACATGTATCATTAATGACTGTTACTTAACGTGAATTAGGGTAGTAATAATATGAATTTTATTAATGAAAACAACTACAAAGTACAATATAAATTTCACAAGTATTTTGAAATAAACTTTTTTTTAAGGACTTCTTTCTGATAACAACCTTTAAACCGACATATCCTTTGAAAAAATGAAATATTTTAATCTATGAATTGCAACATTATTTATATTTTGATTTTAAGAAGATTGAATTTTTGCTTCTGGAATTTATAGAAATTGATCATTATAAGCAAATTTAATTTAACTCTACAGGATTAAATTGTTCCTTCATCATTGTCATATCAGGCGCTTTAATTTTCGTTGTTTATTCTTAAAAATATATTGTGTAAATGATTTTTCTAATTGTTATTTAAATTTGCCATTCTATTAACGGGATACAAAGAATTTACAAAATTGCAAGGAAAGACTGGCCGGGTAATGAGTGTATTGTTGTACCGCGCTGTAGCGGGCATTGTTGGACCATGTTTATGGGGTAGCCACAAAGGAGGACTCCAACATGGAATCCAGAGAATGTCCAGACCCTTGAACATCCCAAAACACACCTTGTGATGTTAAGGAATCTATTTATTAATCATAAACAAACTCCTGCACTATTGGTCTTAATGTGGAATATAGTTAGTGAGGTATAACAATAACATGATTGATTACAATTTAAAAAATGGTAATATATGATGTAAATAGTATTGGATTTTACGATATTCTCATGGTTCAGAAACTAAATGTTTCATTTTTTATACATTTGAGAATTTACAATTTAACCATTCACGAGATTACAAAATAATTTGCTAGTAAGGATTTTCAGTTATTTCTTAGTTAGTCTGCCATGGTGGTGTTATTTTACATTGATAAATTATTGTTTTAGAACGCTTTTACTGACCTGAAAATAAAGAATGCTAGAAATACGACATGTTTAAAAATTTCATTGAAAATAATAAATATTAACTTACAGAAACATATTCTGAAACACCAAGCCTCCAAAGCTTCTTAAATATTTACTTCTGTTCAATATTTGCACTGTTCAATAACCTGAAAATATTGAAATAGCAATGCATGGGCAGTGATTTCCGAAATAAATAGCATTTACAAGTTCATCGCATTAAAAATTATCCTTTTGTGAGAGAATGGATTCATCAGGTTTTGTAGGTTTTATCAGAATCCTCTATGCTCAAATATGTATAGAGATTAAATATTTAGCAACTAAAATGAGGAATTTCTAAATTGTTTAAAGCACGGGTATTGGCGAGCTTTGCGGAATTTCATTAAACACAGCCGGGAACAACCGATGGGAATTAATCAGGGTCCCGGTAAACAAGAGAATAACAACGCGGCGCATACAGTGGTAACCACCATGTGTTAGCAATGAACCAAAAACAGAACAATTAATAAAAAACATATGGGGAAGTATTTTTCAAATTATTATAAAGTATTTTTAACACAATATTTTAAATATTCATAAATTGTTAATTTTTGTGTTATTTATTAAACATTTGATGGAAATCACCAGTTAATTTCTTGCTCGAACAAAATTGAAACCACTATTATTCTAAAACACGGGTAAGTAAAGTATCAGTCTGAATTTCACTACACGAAAACTACAATAAATATTTAAACTATTTCAAAAGTGTGTGTAGATGGGAGTATCAGTATTGTAGAACGCGAGAATGGATTAATTGGTTTTTAACAAAGTAACATTTAATGATCCACTTTGCCTTGGGCTGCCCTACAACAGGCAAGCGGTGGACAAGTTTGTACCACACACTAGATAGCATACATTATTTTGCTATTATTGAGACTTTAGTAAGCCTTGTACAATGAACGGGCTTTCCTAAAAAATGAGTAGGGATTTGGCTGGTTGGATGTTCAGTTTATATCTGCCCTGCACACCGAATCTGGCTACTAACTTTTAATACCTTTACTGAAATGGCGACCTAACTCAATAGGTAGTTTAAAGCCAAGTATGAATGAGAGATGAGTGTAGGATGATTGTGGAGCGATCTTGTAGTCTTGTTACTGACTAAGGCCGACATACCAGGACTGTCAATTCATAGCCCAACAGCCAATGGTATCTAGGGATCTACAGTTTAACGTGGGATCCGAACCACAATTTTGACCTCATATTTACGAATTGGTCTAATTATAAGGATGGTCTTTATGGATGAACTGGTATTCACTAGTGCGGACGTTAATCCCCACCAGGGAATATCGCTTTATCAAGCCATCGCTCATAACTATCCACAATTCGTGACCTCCAAGTAGCTGGATTACAGGACGTCGCCACCGTCCCAGTCTCACACTCACAGTATTTTGGAGACTCAGTCAGCTTATACAGCATATTAGCCATTTGACAGTTAAATTAATGATTCCTCATCGTTGTAAGAATCTTGCAGACGTTTACACATGTATGGTTAAAAACTATTTTAAGCGCCCTTTTTTTATTAGTATATAATTTTTTAACTTTACATTTTGACTTAATTGAATTTAACTTAGTAAAAGTTAGTTTATCTTCGTGCTAACCTCTAAACGCTTTCCAATTCTATGTTATTTAAATTCTGAAAATGTGTTGTTAAATTTTACAATACACTGTTTCCCAACTAACCCTGTGACTAAAGTTTCACCCTTATTGAAAGCGCCTGCAGGTGATAGACTTTAAATATGTTTTCCCCCTCACACTTCCTACATTGTTCGTATGAATGGTTCTACGCACACATTGGATGAACTAATGGACCCTTTATCCAGTCATTTGTAATTGTTAAAATGTTTAAAACACAACAATCCTTTACCATTTATGACTATTAAAATGGCCGATATTTATATAAATTTGTATTTATTATTATGTTACAACTTTTCGTTTTGATTTTAAAGCTCAACTTTACCTTAGAAGGTACTAGTTCAAGGGAGTCCTTTTAGCATACTTATAAAATATTTTTAATGCCAAATGTTTATCTTAGTACTATAAAAATATCTTAGAACCTCATTTTAAATAATATTTCATCATAAAATATGGTTATCATGTAATTAATTTTTGTTTCCACACATATAAAATAATCTCCTCCATATAATAAAATTTATGGAAAAATAAAATAATTTATGACAAAACTAATAATTTATGATGCTTAAGTCTCTAAATGAACAAGCTAAGGCATTTTTATGCTAGGCCTTTTAAGTTTAATGGAAAATTTGCCGATATAATGGATGTGAAATTTAGCCCCATGTTATTTTTATGAGGGAAAATAAAAGTTTACAGCAATTATATCACAAACCGTTAGGATTAGGGGTACAAATTAAATTTTAAAGTTGTCTTAGAATTATCTGTAGAATAAAAAATGCCATAAAAAGTGGGGGTTCGTATTTAAAATTAATTACTTCAGGTCTGGGTAGGTTACTTCTAGTACACCCTGTACATTGAAATTATCATCAATGGATAGAGCGCAACCGGTTTACCTATATTGACACAATTTGTTTTTGTGAAAAATTAATTGTGTAGATTTTTAACGGGGTGGTCTGGGACACCCGGTATCCTACTAGTCCTACTAGTAATATTATAAATGAGGTGGCCCGTGCAAATTGAGCATTTTATGATTCTGTATGAGAGAAACTAACCAAAAGTACATGTCGTATGTTGGTTATGAAGTGACAGAGATCTATTTTTGTTTACTATCTGGCTTTAAAATTCATCTGAAGGTGAGTTTAATCAGCTGTTAAATTACAATTTACCTTAAAGATCGTGTAATAAAAGTTGGTCAACATTTTAAAGCGCCCTGTAGAAATAAATCAATGGGCAGGGGGCGAAGCCCGAAACAATATGACCTTTTTAATTACGATTCGCCCACGCGCTATATCCTTAGCTTTAAAATGACACCTCAATCTTAAAAATCGGTTTAGTAGGTTAAGAGAAAAAGGGACGTAACAGACGAAACCCTCATAGAAACAAGAAGATAGATGTGAATGTCCTGTTGTTTGTTAGACTGTCACGTGAAAACTACTCAAAACCGATCATCACGAAACTTTGTACACATATCCTTGGAGGTATCAGAAGTAACATATGATAATTTTATTTTAAAAGAATTATTTTTACGAAAGATTAAAACAATTTTGTATAAAAATCACGAAAACGATTTTTTTTTGTTGCTAATAAACAAATTAAATGAAAATTTCCAATATTTGCGGATTTGTAATATAAATAAATAGTTAGCTGTTTGGAATCCATTTCTACTGGAGTGATCTCAACTAATTATTTAATGGTTTCAAAGCAAGCGAAGCCACCGGTAGAAGCTAGTACAGTATATGTACGTATTTAAAATTGACATATTCTTCAATCTTAAACCAAAATCCTCGGTAATTATATTCGTTGGTCAATGCCTGAAAGTTTGAATATGATCTAAAGTACTCATATTGCTTTTAATATGTATGCCCAAACAAGAAAAACGTTTTGAAAATTCTCATCTATTTTAATTTTTTATTCAATTTTTAGCATTAATATTTATAAGTAATTCAAAAATAAAACAAAATATGCTGCAAAACCCCAAATGCTGTTTATTAATGCACATATTGCTTATTAAATTTTTGAACGGACATTTTTATTTTGTTTGTTGAAATTAAAATTATGTTAACACAAGAACTTAATAAATCTTACGTAAATACCTTATATGTAAATAAAACTTGACTTGTTTCCATAACCCTGAGGCAAAACATGAAACCTAATTTAGCAAATGGGATGTTTTTTTACATGTTGCAATGTTTCAAAGTGTATCTCTGAAATAGACGATAGACAACAGACACAAATTTTTATTACCGTTACACATAACATTACATATGCAATAGGCAAAGGTCAGATTTAAGAGTTAAAAAATATTTAAATCCTTATCTAGGCCTACATAATTCTTAGACAGGTAACGTACTACTATAAAACTAAACCTTACTTAGACCAATATAAGACGTTATTTTATCGACTTGTTTACTGCTCCAAGTGATCCAAGTCCTACATTGACATTTAACACTACTACAGATTTACAAAATAGTTTGAGTAAATTCAATGATCATTGACAGATACGAAACAAAAGCAACGATGCCAAGATCATTGCAATTGTTTTGGAAGCATTAATAGTATATTTCGTCCCAAGGGCCGAAAGTGGCATTTTGCCGGTCCCGAGATCGTGTTTCAAATTCGAGACGTAGTTGAGAACTTGAAACGATAGAGGGTTGACAAAAAGCTCTCCGCCCGAGTTACGAACGATATTTTTCATCAAAGTACACAATTCAATAAATTCTAAACAAGTGCACCTTGTCGTTTATAACAAACAAAACATAACCCCAACTAACCTAGCGAGATGTACTGCTTGTTACTTTCTCCCCCTATACCATAGTATATGGAGAAAGTATTGTTTTCGTAAAAAATTTCGAATTAGTTTGAATATATCCATATTTATATATTTATAATATTTATATATCCATTTTGTAGCCCCCTATCCCCTATAAATGTGTATATGAGAAAATATCGGTATCTTCAAAATTTTAGAATTTGAGTTGTTGGTAAATTTATCCAACAACTGCTTTGGTGCCGCCTGATCCAGAAAAGTGGTTTTCAGTAGTGATGGGCAGCTCATGAGCGAACCGGCTCACTGAGCCGGCTCACCTGGTGATCTGTTTGATCTTAGATCAGCTCTTAAAATGAGCCGGCTCAAAATGATCTGCATAATGCTGATTTGAGCTGGTTGATATCTTGATTTAATTTATCTGCAACAGCTCTAGTTATAGCTCAGTTATCATAGATCAGGACTGAACTATAATGTTAAACAACAAATAATCACATTAGGCCTATTCAAAATCATTTTAAATGACAGTGAAAACATCACGGAATAAAGATACACTAACCGAACCTACAGTCGAAGTTCCTGATGAGGTACCGGCACATTGTTGACTGCTATTAGTAACGCTTACTGCTGATCTCGTGATATGAACCGAGGGGTGTTTTAATTTTAAGTGTCTGTTCAAATTTCCAGTGGATCCCTTGGAGTATTTTACAGTATTTGAACAAATATTGCACTTGGCTATACCATTTCCCCCATCAGGAAAATATGTCCAAATGAAATTGGTTTTTCTTGAGTTGGTTTCCATTTCTATGGCTTCGACAGTACTGTCATACAAATTTATTTTAACATAAATTAAACTAATGACTTTACATTTTATGATATTAAACACTATCAATTAATTGCTGTTGCATAATAAGAACGATTTAACACTTGACAGAGGCAGCTCTCAAATTTACTTCCTCTGGAGGCTACAGGTAGCAGCATTTGACGGGTAATTTAAACGCATTCTGCCATCTGTTAAGTTTGCGTGAAACTACTAGGCGCCAGAGCCGGCGCACGTCACATTGACCTGTGACGTAGTGATCTGTAATGATCTGAAGACCCGGCTCATGAGCCGGATCATTTTACTGATCTGATCTGAATGATCCGGATCGCTCAAATGATCCGAATGTCCCATCACTAGTTTTCAGGGAGATGTCTGTCTGTGCGTGTGCGTGTCTGTGTGTGTTCGTGTGTGTGCGTGTGTGCGTGTGAGAGTGGGTATGGAAATGTAACTATTTGTAGTGCGTTTTAATGAAGTATTCTTAATTATTCAAGCCAGAAAAAATAGTCAATTATAGCTTTTCATCATCTAAATTATATACTCCCGCATGTGTAACTGACTGACTCACTCATCGGGGTATCAGAAATTCATCAAATGCTATATCACCCATATATCACTTACTACACAGTAATTCCCAAGCGAGAACTAAATCTACTTTACCGACATTTGATGAATTTCTGATACCCCGATGAGTGAGTGGGGAAGTACATACCAAACAACAAAAAAATAAGTGTTATGAATGCCTTTTATTCTACCTATTAGGCCATACTGTTGTTTTACAATTAATTGTTAGGTAACTGATTGTTTTGAATTGTTTGTTGTTACTTAGCGATTTTTTACATTGTTTGTTACTTACTGACCTAAAACTTTGGTTTCCAACTAATCGAAATAAATTTCTAATTTTTAACTAATGTTTGACTTATCCCTGTAACTCCAACAGGATTTATGAGTAGTATTTATAATAATTATTCTTAAATTATAACATACATTTTTATTTTGCATCGAATAGTATTTTTGTGATTAGCCTGTAGCGGGTTCATAACAGTTTGTTCATGTTGTCCTATTTTTTCTGACGGTATTTATTTTTTCATTTAAATAATAGTTTATATAATAATTAGTTTATGCAAAATAGTTTATTTAGCTTAGCCATCCTACATTTTCATCCATTTTATCCAGATATTTTTTTCATACTTTTTGCGCTAGGAGGGTGAGGCAAGGCATGGCGTCACATCCCCTGACGACTAGTTTACTACAGTATAGTTTCTTTTAAAATCTATTCTAGTACTCAGGTATAGTAGGTACGTAGAAATTACACATACACCCACACTCATAACCTAATCAGTACAGTTAGAGTATCAAACAAAATTAATAAGCTTAACTTAAAATCTGTACTAGTACTCAGGTATAATAGGTACATAGAAACTACACATAAACCCACACTCATAACCCTAATCAGTACAGTTAGAGTATCAAACAAAATTACAACGAGGGTTATGGGGTGGAGGCCTCAACTACCATGTTCAGTGCTTGAGATTTTTACGGCAATTAAAGAATAGGGGCAACTAATTTCTGGGAAAGGGGGTGGAGCCTCCATATACCATAATATCTAGAATATTTCCATAATCGATCATGATTTCACAATTCTCATTTTTTTTTACGAACTAAGGAGAACTAGGATGTGGTTTTAAAAAACGAGCTACAGGCGATTTTCGTATTAGCCGGTTTTCTTACTGTCTTAGCGGGCAGTTCTTCGGTGGGCCTCACCTGCAACTCATTATCGGTGGATTTTTAAATTTTCTAATATCTTTCTTAAGTATTTTTTGTCTTTCATTATATACAGCGTACCTCAATTAAAACTTATAATTTTATTCCACTTTTATTCATTTTGAATACACCAACTACTTACATCATGTGGCCAAAATTTTAACACATATCAATTTTTAAGCATGATATCTAGAATATTTACATAGTCCATTATTATTTCACAACTCCATTCTATCCCTACAATTACTTATATTTAAAATATTCCCATTGAAGGTTTTGATTATTTTAGGTGAGATATTGCTGTACATTACATATATAAATATTTGTTCATTTCCCCAAATGTTTTTGTCTTTATACAAGAACCTAGATCTACTGTCTAAGGAGGCCTAAGAATAATCAATTATTTTATAAGTTTTCGTAAGTCATGATTTGACAAAACCATTGTCAATATCAACACTCTTTATCTAAAATAAGTTTTTCCATTTTTTATTGGTGAATTTTACAGGCCGATTATTTTTATTATTATCACCACCATGCACCTATAGTTTTATTTTATCCAAGCAAGGCATTTTAGTTTACAGTTATTAATTTGAACTTTTGCATCGATTTGGAAATGTTTAGAATTTTTTATTTATTTTCCTAAGTGGGGACAGTTTTTTTATGAATTAAGAGACTAGGGAAAAAGAAAAAAGCCATAAGCAATTTTCAAACTTTTTATTAGTATTAATTGTGAGTAAAGTTAAATTGGCAGTCCACTACTTCGGTGGTACTAACCAGTTTAATAATTTAGACTTAATTATTGATTAACAAGATTTTCTTAATTTTTATACGTTATTTCCTTTATTTGCGCTAAGTAACCAAGATGCGTGATCCCACAACTTTTTAACACATAAGTTTTGTTTTAACCGTTTCTCTACCTTTCAGGTTTAAATTTGTAGCATATTTGAACATTTGTAATGGCTAAGTTCTTTTCAAGTGAACAAATAATTTTTTTTTACAAAAATGGACCTTTAAACACATTTAATTCAAATTTAATGATAATTCGATATTTTTGTACTTTTTTCATTGCACCAAGTTCTTAGTTGCGCGATGACGTAATGTCCCTCAACGATTCTTTTACCATTCTTTAAATATCAAAAAATTCTCACATATAAATTGAAGATACACTCGCAGCCTGTAAAAAGCTAAGATAACAATTATTTTATTATTGCTTTTTACTTTTAATCTCCAAGTAACACTATGTATCCCCCCAAATTAACACTAAGCTTTTATGAAATCTTGAACTTTGAGCTCTGGCATTCAAATTATAACTATGAAAGATATATCTATGACGTAACGACGACTCTAATTTGGGCTTTAACTACTCAGGGGCAACCCCTGAGGGGGCATGGGGGCGGAGCCCCCATTGAGCCGTAGGCGAGTCATTTTAAATAACCTCAAAACAATAGTTAGCAAAAAAATAATATTTTTTATAATTTTTTCTATTATAAAAAATATATAATAAAAAAAAATACCGAGTTAATTATTATTTTATTTTGTAAGTTTACTTGGTAAGGCTTGATAAAGTTGGTTAGGTATTTACCTACCCGTTGTTATCGTTTTGAAGTGGATAGTTTATTTAGGAATTAAACCAATTTCCAAAAATTTACAATATTCTTTTAGACAATAAGGCATATAAAAATCTCTTTACCGTATTATTTATTTAATTTTTATTCTTCAGTAGACTTTATCCGTATAGTTCATTTGTAAAAGGTTATTTTCCTCTTTCATCATCGACACCGAATAATAATAGACATATACAATAATGGTCAGGGGTTGCACCTCTAAGTATAGTACTTAAATAACAGGCCACTTTCTGCTTTGTAATGTTAGACTCTGGACCTTGTTATTTAACTAAGTAGGTGACAATTAATATCCCTTTGTGGTATTTTAAGCTGGAATACTGAACGTACCAATATTACCAAACATATTTTTTTTTCTTTCTGTATAATTATTAGAAACAGTACACACTTAAGTAAAAAATGCGGATATTTATCATGTCTCAACTTAAAAAATAGTCAAAGATTTTAGTCAATAAGAAAATTCTACCATGTTTGGCATTACTATATACATAAAACAAGCTCAATAATACAGCAAGTTATTAAATAAGCACAGCTTTAATTATTATAAATTGATATTTATATCAGTCGGGTTTCCATCCATTTTACTTTCAGTATTTGGAAGGTTCTTCATTACAATTTAAATTCCATTGAATTCTCATCAGTTTAAAAATTTAATTAAAGTAACATATGGCAGTTTTATAGTGTACTTACCGTGCTTATATTATATTCTAGATGGGTTATCTCAAACTTAGATACAACTGTCATTTTAATTACGTCGCAAAATTTCTTACGTAAAAATATATTAATCATGTCACACCTTACCTATATTTAGACTAAAATCAGAACTTTTCAAGTTAATAAAAATGAAATAGGAAGTAAATTTGAACTATTCATAATCATACAGACGGAGTAGAAAATAATTGTACTTCATGTGTAAAATGTAATTACTGTACCACTCTCCAGCACTTATTTAGACTTGCTGGAGGCGGTGAAAATCAAACGACAACTGCGATGATCAACCTCTACTTGTGTCATCAATATGCTTTGATTCGTTCAAAGCAGTTTTTTGTTGCCGGCAGGAATTTTAAAATGACACTCTTATTACTGCTATCATAAACCGTTTGTATAATGCTAGCTGATTAAATTCAGAATCACTACTTACAACTAACAATCGTACGAAAACGGCACTAATTATTAATTAATTAAAATTAAGGTGAATATGAATAAGTTAATATAAACTTATAATTTTTTTATTGCGGTTACATCAATTTTACTTATTAATTGTTGAATTTCACCAGAACTATAATATTGACTATTTAAATAGGTTAGGTATATAACCTATATAGTACATAATTCGACAGTTCTAATTATGACTATAACCAGAACAGTTGACTGCAGGTGTGTATAACGTATAAATACTATCACTATCACTATATCACTAAATATCTTGAGACAGGGCCCTCACATAGTGGGTATTTTAACCTGAATATGAATGAGAAATGAGTGTAGGATGATTGTAGCGCGATCTTGTAGTCTTGTTACTGACTAAGGCCTAATATCCATACCATTTTCTTCTCATACCATTCAGACTAGTGTAAAGGTATGCCTTGGTGGCAAAGCCATTCATGGTGCTTTTAAATGGCAGATCGCCAGAAAGTTTTTACAGCCTAATTTTACAGTCCAATATTTTTTCCTCTAACAGTTATAGACTGAAAAACTTAATTGCTAATAATATCTAATCCTATATTTTTTACCATTCATAATCCATTCCATGATAGGATCTTAAATTGGAATCTTTCAAATTAGAATAACATTGGGATAGGGTTTAGCATTTCAAATAAGTGTAGTTTGGGTGATTACTGACAATCCCAATAATAGTTTAGTGGTATGTAATAGATTTTGAACCGAACATAAAATTTTTAGCAATACAATGTAGTTGTTAAAATCAAATTGCTCGATTTCAAGCGTCAAGTACACTAGTTTATTTAATTACCTAATGTATGTAATGTGCTTAAGACTTATGCACTTAACAGCGCAAAGTACATCATTGCTGATTGCCGATCGGGAATTTCGAGAGTGGCAATGACTATTTGTACTCTTTATACACAAAAAAATTTTCATACCACCATAATTGCAACAAATAAAATTTTTTACTGTATACAAAATGTACCTTGGGTTATGTTTGATTTTTTATAACTTGGGTTACAACACCCTATCGTAACCTCAATCTTAAAAAAAAAAACATCAATTACTAAACCACAATATTGACCAATAGCTGTGGTATGGTTTGTAACAACAGCTGACTGAGAGCCTTCAATGGCTATTTAATTCAATTCAATTCAATTCAATTCAAAATGTCTTTATTCATTTGTAGTTTATATACATACATGAATAGTGTTAAATAGTTATAAAAATGACTTAGCCTAAATCTCGGAATTTAACAAAATAGTTCAAAATTATAACTCTTCAAAAGAATACATAGCTTTGTTGATGAGGTACTGCTTAAGTTTGATTTTGAATTTCTTACTTGAGACCTCATCCGTAATATCATTTGGTATTTTATTGTAGAATTTTGAACCAGCGTATGTAGGTTTTTTCTTAAAAAGTTGTAAATTGTGGGCGCTTATGGCTAAGCATCCCCGATTTCTGGTATTATGTTCATGATTGTTTCCAACCAGTTCCATATCCTGAAATCTATTTTTTATAGATAAAACTGTATCAAAAACATACATTCCATAAACTGTCATTATTTGTTCCGATTTGAAATGATCCTTTACTGAAGTTCTGGGTTTTAAATTACAAATTATTCTTATTGCTTTTTTTTGCATTATCAAAATGGCATTTAAATTATTGGTTGTTGTTGCACCATACAATGATATTCCAAAGGATATCACTGAATGGATGTAAGAAAAATAAATAACTTTCAGAGTTTCTTTATCACAATAATTTTTTAACCTAATTAATGCGTAGAGGCCAGAGGAAATTTGAGTTAGTAATTTTTCAACATGACGGTTCCATTTGAGTGTGTTTTCTATTTCTAATCCTAAAAATTTATTGCTGTCTTTGACTTCAATTTTTTGGTTGAGGACGGTAACATTAGGTAGCATTTTGAACTGATCGAGTTTGAAAATTTACAATATTGGTTTTTTCTAGATTCAACAGTAAATTATTTGAATTAAAGAAGCTATTTAAAATTTGTAGGTCAGAATTAATTTTAATTTCTAATTCATCGAGTGTTGAAGCTGTGATTTTCAAATTAGTATCGTCAGCATATAGGCACAGTTTACTCAAATCACTAAGCTGCGGGAAGTCTCTTAAATAGCAAATAAATAAAAGGGGTCCTAAAATGCGAGCAGGCAAATTAATTTAGGAGCAGGAATGTATACATTGTTAGTCTAGGGCGGGAATGATATAAAGGTGGTAAAGCGGAAATGAAATATTTTTCGTACTGTTTACACAAACTGTAATGTTTATGGAAGAATCCACTGCTGCTGGAGAATCGCTGCTGTCCCACAACAATCGGCTGTGCAGCGGCGGAGCTGGGCACCATGAATATATGTCGAATGTTGCTATCCATCGGTCGATGCATTAACAGTGCGAAACTTCGTTATCCGACTCCACCGTTATTATCGATGTGAAATTTGCGATATTGCGATTTTTTTAGTTGTAATCAATTGAGTTAAGATATGCGTAATACAATCATATGGTAATTTATTTATACTATACATGTGATGAATAAAAATTTTTATTGTCGTGTTGTTTTCATTTTTTATTTCATTGCTAAAATGACAACAATTTCAGTAACGATGTCCATTTTAATATAAATAGAAAAAGTTGAAAATCTAGAATATATTAGTGGTTTGCAAAAAATTGGATTGATATCAGAAAGTGTTTTATGTTTAAAATGTAGACAAGATGTTTAGGTGTGAAAAAAGACATTGGCGGATCATACACGGTCAATACAGATCGCGATATTTGGATCGTGATCCTGGATAACGATACGGATTGAGCGTGTTAAGTCAAATATTGATGTGTGATCCATGAATCATACATCAATATTTGACTTAACACACTCAATCCGTACCGTGATCCAGGATCACGATCCAAATATCGTGATCCGTATTGACCGTGTAAGATCCGCCATCAGTGATGGTTATATATGGAGGTGTAATCAGTCTGGTTGTAAAACATCGCAATCTATACTAAAAGGAACTTGGTTTGTAAAATTAAAGTTGCCGCTGAAGAAAATACTAATGCTAACTTACATGTGGGTGCATCAGTACACACACAAGCAGATTATTCATGAAACTGGGGTTACCGCAGAAACCTGTGTAAACTGGTCAAATTTCTGTAGGGAGGTTTGTAGTGTAGGCCTAATAATTGAAAATGGTCATGTCAAAATTGGTGGTCCAGGTAAAGTAGTGGAAATAGACGAATCTTTATTGGTTAAAAGGAAGTACAACCGAGGTAAATTTAAACAATCACAACAGTGGGTATTTGGAGGTGTAGAGAGGAATAGCAACAAATGCTTTCTAGTTTAAGTTGATAATAGAGACGCAAATACTCTCATACCGATAATCAAAGAACACATTCTTCATGGGACGACCATTCACTCAGACTGTTAGAATGCATATGATCGTCTCAGGGTAAAAGGATATCAATATTTAACGGTAAACCATTCCGTTACATGTGTGGATGGTGAAGTACACACCAATGAGATCGAAGGTATGTGGAAGCATGCGAAACGTATCCTTCCACAATGTAATATTAAAAGGGATCTTTTTTTATCTTACTTAGCAGAGTTTATGTGGAGAAGATCAATAGCGAAAGAAGGTTGTATTTTTTCTGAATTTTTAAATGATGCTGCTAAGGCGTACTCACCATAAAAATAAAGTTCGTGTAGTTTTTGTTCATATTTTTTATTTTTTTTAACAGTTTATTAAAATGTTCATTATTTAATACAAAAATTGTTTTATTTCAATATATTAACCCTAATGTATCTTAATGATAATCTAACCTAACAATATAACCGTAAACCTCCGTCACTTTTATAGACAACAATGTTTAAAACAACAAAATCAATGGTGTTTGGAATCATTTAAAACATATATTCCCTTAATACAATAACTTAGCAAAAAAAATCACTTTCTGATTCGTATTTGGCAGTATTTGTGTGACGTCATTTTATGTCTCACGAGGTCTGCTTCTTCTCTTCCCACAATTACACCTATGCAATAAACTTGGCTAGTTTAGTTATTTTGTGTTTTCCTTTAACAATGTTACAGGTTACATTATTAGTAATCAGTAAAGGTTTGTACTTGGTTTTTTTAAGGTATGTTTAATTAATAATATTAGAACAAAACTAAATCAGGTGATAAAATAGTATTCGTATTGTGTAATTGTATCACCGATAGAATGGCAATATTATCGAACAATCACAATATCACAAATTTCACATCGATAATAACGGTGGAGTCGGATGACGAAGTTTTGCCGTGACAGCCACCGTCCACTGCCCCCAGGGAATCGCTGCTGTCCCACAACAATCAGCTGTGCAGTGGTGGGCTCCATGAATATATGTCGAATGTTGCCATCCATCGGTCGGTCAAAGATTGAACCGCAAATTACAAAAGAAATTGTAATTAAAAAGAGAACCCTAAAGAAAAAACTCTCTGATTTATTGAACCGAAAACACACCCTTGACATTGCAAAACTAAACCACAAATTCTACCCCAGAACTGTTAATCTCACCAAGGTCTCTTTCGATGCAGATGAAATGTCTCTAAACAAAGGGCTTAGATATAATTTTTGCAATATAGGTCCAAAAAGCCTATTTAAGAAGTTATTAACGCTGAAGCAGCAATCCAAACAATCAGTGATCAAAATTAACAAACCACAGCCCGTGTTATGATAAATAATAAGTTGAAACCAAACAAATTATCAAAGCTCCAAAGAAATATAAATCCAATTCAAATAAATTCAGAATATTAAAACAAATCCAAGAAAAATTAAGTGACAATAATCTTTACATTTCCAAGGCAGACAAAGGAAACACTTTAGTCATAATGAACAAGGTAGATTACAATGAAGTAGTTCTGGAATCCATTAACAAAAACAACATCGATAAGTTATCAAAAGATCCAACAGTTGAATACACCAAAGACATTAACAACGCCATATCAAACAGTAAACATATATTGACAGTGAACGATATCTGCGAAACCAATCAATCCACGTGCACCACCTTTAAAAAGTCTGCCCAAACACCACAAAGATAACAAACCATTAAGACCGCTAGTGAACTATTTGCTTGCCCCTGCCTATAAATTGGCAAAGAAACTTGAAAGGATAGTTAAAAATGAAGTAAAATTAGAAAATAGCCACAGCCTAAAAAACAGCTTAGATTTAATACAAAATATTAAAAACACCACTCTGAATGCAAGGTGGTTAGCCTCATTGGAAATCACAAATTTATACACAAATGTACCTGTAAAGGAAACGTTGGAAATTTTATAGTGGATAATTTAAAGCAGCATTCCACAATGAATGAAAATGAATGCAACGAATTGATACTACAGGTATTGAAACCAAACTACTTTCAGTTTAATAATGAGTTCTATATTCAGCGTAACCATGGTATGGCCATTTGTGCACCCCTATCTGGTATTTTAGCAGAAGTTTTCCTTAACAATTTTAAGAACAAAAACATATGGGCCGACAGCAACCGCTATAAAGACAAAGTAATATTTTTCTACAGGTATGTTGATGATATGATAATTTTCTACGATGAAAACCCAAAACAAATTAAAATCTTTAACAATTTTTTTAATAACTTTCATCCGAAATTGAAGTTCACAGAGGAGTTAGAAGAAATTATTAGCGTAAAATTACTTGATTTAACACTAAGAAAAGTTGACAATAGATTCTCATTCCAAATACATAGAAAACCAACAACAATGGACACAACAATTAATGCCACATTTCACCATCCAATTACACAAAAACTAGCCACTTATAATAGTTTTGTTAACCGGCTACTGACTGCACTGTTAAGCACTGAGAATTTTGAAACTAAAAAAAGTATATTAAAACATATTGCGCTATCAAATGGTTACAGCCCTGATATTATTGATGACTTGATAAGGAAACAGAAAAATAAAAAGCTCAGAATTCAATATGAGACTCCGAAATTAGATTTCTTATCTACAGAGTTTGTTGGTGAACTCCCTTTCACACTAAAAAACAAAATGAGAAAACATGGAAAAAGAATATCGATTTAAACAAGAAAACAGGAGTTTATAAATTATCTTGTAACGACTACAGTACATTTTATATAGGACAAACTGGTCGGTCTTTTGAGAAAAGGTTCAAAGAACACATCCCCAGAGCTACTAAAATACAAAAATCCAATTTCGCTGAACACCTTACTGCCAACAATCACAATTATTCAAATATAACAAATAATCTGACACCATTGCGCATTTGCAGTAAAGGACAGTCAACAAATAGAAACCAACAGGCCTACACCTAGGTCACCTAATAAATAGGTGCAGGCTACATTGCTCCTCTGTCAAATTTAATCATTTGTTCAAACAGGATATTTGACTGGAGGGTGCATCGGTCATTTGAGGGCAACTTTTTGTGGCCTTATAAATTTCATACTGTTCCAGAGCTGTCATATTTCGTCCTTTACCGCAAATGCGCAATGGTGTCAGATTATTTGTTATATTAGAATAATTGTGATTGTTGGCAGTAAGATGTTCAGCGAAATTGGATTTTTGTATTTTAGTAGCTCTGGGGATGTGTTCTTTGAACCTTTTCTCAAAAGACAGACCGGTTTGTCCTATATAAAATTTACTGCAGTTGTTACAAGATCATTTAAAAACTCCTGTTTTCTTGTTGAAATCGATATTGTTTTGTTCCTTATTTAAAAGTTTTTCAAGTTAAACATATGCCATTATCTTCGCTTGCAAAGTCGTAAGGTGTTTTGTCATGCCCATTTTGGCGTGTAGCCAGCCTTTCTTGACTGTATGAGGATAAAATGTAAAACACAGAATGAAATAGTAAATACATAAATCAATGAACATTTAGTATCACATTCAGCTGTATTTTAGAACTCGATAACTAATCATATTATTTATACAGAGAATTAAAATTAGACCTTGATAGTTTTTTTTATATAATTAATTGAAATCAGAGAGTAGCATGAATTTTGAGTGATATAATTTTGCAGGCTATTATCAGTTAAACAGTAAAATGAGATGAAGTTACTTACCACAAATCGGTAATGCATTTAAATAAGGATAAAAAATAAAAATTAATGCACACTTTAAATGTCTTAGCTATTATGGAACTTGGTAAGAAAACATGAATTGTACAAATAAAACTGTTCAATGTATATTTCAAAACAATTTACAATTTCACATTTTTAAATGCACAAGTAAAAATTTATGATGTCTATGATAATATATTACTTTTAAACAACGTATATTTTAATAAGTATACAACTTTAAATAGCCTTCTAGTCTTATACATCAGTGATGAATGTTTTAAAATTCTATTGTCTTAACCAGTGTTATACGAAAACTACTACTTACAAATAAGTCTTGATTTTAAAGTCTACTGAATCGTTAAAACTATTAGGTATGACAACAATTGGGTCTTACTACCCTGTTAAAATTAATTTATATTAAAACTGTACAACACATTGATTAGACTTGTGAGTCGGGAACTACCTATAAAATCATAAAAACACAGTAAAAAATATACGGAAGTCTGTAAAACAATTAAGTCTATTTTCAATTAATTATCAATCTTAATTAATTATCAAATAAAATATAAAATAAATGGCAGTATTTAACTTCCTGAAATTAAAACTCAAATATTGATTAACTCCTATATTAATTAGTTTGTACTTGACATGATTCACAACATAAATCCACAGCTATGATGACAGTGTGTAATTATACAAAGAGTTTAAAATTGACAATATGAACAGGTAGGAACAGTTGTGGTAAACCAATAGTTTTACTATCTAAGTCATGTTTTAAGCGAATTTCCAAAATAATTCAGGTTATTATTTTCTCAAACCATTGACTTTTATCACACTTTTAAAAAAGTTTGGTAAAAAAATTTCAAATTTTGCAAACATATTGTATTCAACAATTGTTTACCTTATATGTCAAACTCAATAATGAATAAAATAAAATAATAAAAACTGTCTATAAATACTGGTTTTATCAGAAAAAAATATTAATAAAAAATACATTGATAAAAGTTTTTGAACCTGTGATGTCATAGAAAGCCATAAAAGTAAACAATTTCCTTAACAAAAACAGGCAATAATTTTATAGTACGGTATTTCAATTTTAATTTGGTTTTCTGGTAAGTAATCACTAAATATACCGCTTCAATGGAAATTCGCTGTAGGAATTTAACCTCGCTACACCCTCAGTTCATTAATAAAATAAATTTGTTTTACACAGATATGTGAGAATGAATAAACACAACACACATAAAATAAAGTACGTATATATAGAGTGGCCCCCTAATGGGGCTCAGCTTAGACTGTACAAAAACCTACGGCTAATCATGCAACACTGAAGCATGTCCTGTTATGTACACGTTGTTTGTTGTTAGTCTGACTTTGTTGTTGGCAAACTAAAGGCCCCTCCTCTACTCTGCTCACTCCACAACACACTTTTCAACTCTTGACGCAATTTTCAACTGTGAATAACAATTTTACAACAAATTAAAAACAACTTTACAGTTCCAGTTTAGTGATGTCTCCTATTAAATAATTTCATACGATCAACTAAAAGCAATAAATAATTTTCACATATAACAAATACTCTAAACAATATCTTTATAATAATTATACAAATATGGATAATAAATAAGTTATAATTTGTATAACAATTTCTTGCCCTCAAAATATAATACAAAATCTGTGTGGTTTGCCCACTCCAAACAATCCAGCCTGCTACCATAAATTTGAATATCTGTTTGGGTCTTCAACATTCATACCTACATTATTAATCACTGTTTTAACGATAATTTTGAATTACTTTCATATTCAACTAATCATACTATGTGTTTAATAACATACGTGGGCAAATGTAAAAAAATATTTATAAACAAAATAATGTAAACAATTTGTAATGCAAATTTATGTTCGGTTACAGATACAATTTAAAAATATTCATATTTAAAAAGTTAAGATTTTGAAATTAAATATTTAATTAAATCCACATATATAAACTCTTTCAACCCCTTGGCTATTGTTATATTTTTTTTCATTTTTCAACTTATGTAAAAAATGTAATGCAATACTATTGTAAAATTTGGAAATTAGTTCAGAACAAAATCAGTACCGATTTAATGACAATTTAAATATAGAAATTAATACACAATTAAAACAAATTACTTGCGTCATAGGTTTCAAAGTGAGTGGTTAGTTCTAATGACATTGGACAGCATTAAAACAATGCAAGTCAGATGACAAGATGACGTTTAATCTATATATTAATACGCAAGCATGTTTCATTTCCTCCTTTTTTCTCAGCTCGTGTGCATCGTAGGAGAAATCCGCGCATACCGTTAGAAAGGTATAGTCCTGTAGATGAGCAGAATCACATTCTAATTCACATCGGATACCAGGACTACGCCCCACAGGCTTTCAAAGTTCCAATGTTGATCTTATGGAGGTAGGAGAATTGATTGAATCATTAGACAGCTGTTGTAAAAACAACTGCTAGAAAAACAGGAAGAACAGATGTTTCAGTTATAAAATGTTTTTAAACTTTTTGGGTAAAGATCAACTGAAATTTTGATCGAATTTCGATCAGGAGGCGATCTCTAGTATTTGTTATTACTTAAAATTAATCTAATGTTAGAGGGGCAGAATTTCCAAATACTTTATTCGTTCACTATGGCAGTCAGCAAGTTTTCATTAAAACAGTTTTAAATTCTATAAACTAATTTTGGGGTTCCAACTTCCATTCCGGGAAGAAAACTTGTTTCCTTACTAGTGCGCAAAACAATTAAGTTAAGACATATCACAGTTTAAGCATACGATCACAACTAATCTAAACACTCATTACTCTTGTTACTGATAAAAATAAACATTTGTTAGCGAGGTTAGGTTAGCAGGCTGTCTTGCGGAGCCGACCCTACGGGAGGAGAAGGAAAAGACAAACACACAGCGACCACATCACAATAATAAATAAGCTACTGACAATGGAAATATATACAAAATAAAAGAAGAATCTATTGGCGGTGGTCCAGTGGTGGGGCGAGGGCGGGGGAGACTCAAGCCGAACGTGGGGCAAGGCTACGTGTGTGGAGTGGGAGGGGCCTGATAGTCAGTAGCACTTCTTGGTGCACGCACACTTGCGCACGATCTCCACATCTTTAGTATATCGTGTCCCATCGTTGCATATTAAACGCACTTTGCGCCGCTTGGTCTTGCGCGCCCGGCAGCAGCTGGAGCCGCAACTGCCTTCGCACTTGGCCATCTTGACGGGCTTGCGCGACCGGCAGCCGTTCTCGCTGTAGTACTCCCGGGTCTGCTCCTTGCGACACGTGGGGGCTGCAACACACACAAAGACACATGAGGCAACTTGACAAAGAGAATGAAGAACATAGGAAATAATGGCAAAAGATAAGTTAAACAAATGGAACGTCAACTCTTCAAGTTTTTCTTAATCGAGAATTGGAGTACAATGCACAAAAATAGTCAGGTGAGAATTTATGAATTTGTTGCTAAATCTCTCACAACTGCTCAGAAACTTTTAAATACTGAGTAGATGAATGTCAATCACTGCAGGACAAGAGGAGGTGAATAACGACACAGCTGTTACAGTATCCATTGGACTATTTTTGTGCATTTTCATTGAATCAATCAATATCTTTGCTTGAAGTTCATCATTGGTGATGGGGAATTATGTTTAAGAAGTAATTGTCGACAGTTTTCAACCCGATCACTACAAAAAGGTTTGCAATGAACATTTCATATATGGAATTGAATATCATCTCCTGGTGAAAAGATCATAAAAACTTCTGTGATGTGTGTTGTACTAATCAGTTTGATCAAAAAATGTCCTGTATTAACTTCTTAAGCAACTAATGTCAGTAAAACACATAAATTTTAATACACACGAGTGATTATGAGAAAAATAAATAAGCAAAGAAAAACAGGAGCATAAGATCATAAAAACAAAAGTAACTGGCAAGTAAAAGCCCTTATTTTAGCAGTGTAAAAATTTACAACAAGCTACCACTCAATATCATCGGTGAAACAAACCCGAACAAGTTCTTGATTGATATGGCTTACTACAAGGTTGAGGAAATGTTACTTGGAGCCTGATCCAAATGCCAAACCTGACGACCACGTCGCAGAAGCGATTCCAGTGGGACTACTTCAAGTATCAAGTAAGTACAGTATTAAGTATCAAGATATCACATGCAGTATCTGACTGAGTTATATTCTTACTAATACATTTAAGGTGTTATGCAAATAAGTGTCTATTAGTTTAAAACTTATATGAAATTCTTACATGAAAAGGAAGAGGAATAAGTTACATATGGGTTGGATTGTAAGAACAAAGTTGTATGATCATATATATGTATTGTAACAATACTAAATTGATTGCAGTAACATGTTCAGTAATTATATACCAGGTGGTTATTATGTTTAAAGCATGTTACAGCATACTCTATATTCTTACACTTATACTTTTCCTATACATAAAATTAATATTTAGGAAAATTATTGGTGTATTTTTCTTCCTTGTTGCACCATATGGCAGGTAATGCTAATGAAGTTATTTATGGTAAATGTACTAAGGAAAAGTAAGTTTGTCAACTTAAAACCTAATCAGTGATTACTAGGATCATCATACTTAATCATGCTCAAGCATTAGGTTTATTATTTAAAAAATATTTTATGACACCTATTAAAACCAAGATTCAGATATTACAAAAGAAAACTTTTTGATTGCATTCCACCACCAAAATCTTTTAAATTCCTATAACTTTCACCCTACAGCCTAACTGTTTAGAACAGGGTTTAGGACCTTTCAGCAAAACAAATCTCTGTTAGATTACACATGTAAAACTTTATTTACAGAGTTTAGTTGGTTAGAAAACTGTTAAACTCTCCAAATTCGGAATGTGCACATATTTACCCTGTTCACAATATTTGCCACTCCATCCCGGCTGGCACTTGCACACGTATTCACCGGGTCTCTTGGCGACACACTTACTTCCTCTGCGACACTGGTTGTTGCGGCAGGGATCCTCCTCCTCCTCCTCATCCTCCCCCTCCTCCTGGTCCTGCCTCCCTCCCTCCTCCTCCACCATCTGATCCTCGTCCTGCAGCAGAGAGCAGCCAGGGGTCACCTTCTGTTGGCGAGCCGCGTTGGTGAAGTCCACCTGCTTGTGGTTCACCCACAGCTCCCGCATACACCCTGCAACAGTGTAAATGTGCGTCAGTTTGGGCAAACTATCACCTTTATATTTTGTCTATTTGACATAAAATGTAACTAATTAATTTTCATTCTTTTTGTTAAACTATAATTATTCTATTTCAGTCTACAATGAGTAACTAAATTCAATCTAATCAAAAAGAGTGAGTTTAACGCTTTTCCTTTGGAACCGTTGGATTCCCTTGATTAACCGACGCTCAAAATAACCGCCTCTGACTGAACACAAATTAGATGTCGGTTTATACACCCTTACTTGTATGTTTAACTTGTATTAGTGGACTTGTTGCTCGAAATCGAGCAGTTTAGTTTGGCTACTTTTTACAGGTTAGGCTTGTTTAATGCAGTTCGTTAATCAGTGTATTTTCCATTGTTTAGTAACCATGTTCTTTGTTATGATCGAATAGACAGATGTTCTAGATATGCGATCTAGATGTAAAGTATGCTGTGTTTTCTTGTTACAGCTGTTAAACTTGAAATTTTTTAAATTTTGATATCAACGTTATTCTAATGGGGACAGAACTTTAAGGGCATGCAGGGCCCTTCCATTTTAATGTATATTTACCAATTTACTTTAGAAACGGCTTTAAGCCGAGCTCTACCCAATGATACCAAAAACATTCAAATCGGTTTAAAACTGTAGGAGGAGTTCCTTGTACAAAAATACATGTCGCCTATTAAATATGTATAACCAACTTTCTCCTTAGTATAATATCTTTATCCTTAGTATAATATTTTAGATGTTTAACCAACTTTCTCCTTAGTATAATATCAAAATAATGCCATAATGTTTACAGTATTTTACAAAATCAACATATTGCCTCATTTTAACCAACCTTTTAGGTTATTCGGACTAGGTCGCTCCCATGAGGTCGATTAACAATATGACAATGGCAAGTGTTTTATTTAGAAATGGAAAGAGAGGAGAACATGGCAATATCCACTCTTCTTGAGAAGTGCTGTGAAATAAACAAAACAAATGAATGGAGTCAGGTGGACTACCAGTTAGGTTTATTATAATTACCAGAATTTTAACTTTTTAACCATTTCAGTGCTATGGAACGATATATCCACTTATTCCCCAGAAATGCTAAGCAATGATATATCGTGTCTACAATTTCATCCAAAAAGTGCAAAGCAACGATATATTGTCATGCCGCCAATATCGATAAGGCAGACTTAAACAGGAATATCGAATGTCCTGATTCTTATTTAGAAACACAAATGATTTCATTTGATTCTCCATACGATCAAGATACAAAATATCATTGTCTAGCACATTGGGTTGAATTTTTTTTGTTGAATTTTTATCACATGCGCTCGCCTCCACCTTCTTGGCCACTTAGTACTTTTCGAAAGTTATATGAATTATTCCCCAGCACTTTTCAAAAGTTGTACAGTATTTTTTTATCACTGAAAGGGTTAAATTAGTTATAGAGAAGAAATATTTTTGTTGTCCAGAATTGACAGCAGGGGGTGAGGTAATGTGATGGGCATGGAAACCCCTAGCTAGAATGTATTTTCAAGACAGCAGGGGGTGAGGTGAATGTGATGGGCATGGAAACCCCTAGCTAGAATGTATTCTCAAGACAGCAGGGGGTGAGGTGAATTTGATGAGCATGGAAACCCCTCTTGGCGGCATTTTCTGGTTTTAGTTATTAAATGACGTTCTACATTTACAATAACTTTTAAAAGGGACCTGTTCGCGGCATTGTTCCCTCCATAAGCGCGAAAAGGTACCTTTTCTCAAGCTAGACATCGACTACTTTAAACATTATTTTTAATGTTTTATTACATTACAAGTGTTTTGAAATCTATTACAACCGGTAAAGGACAAAATTAAGCATATTACTGAAATTTTTACTATGCCGCGAAGATGTCCCTATTTCATTTCTCCCTCACAATATTTGATTTTTATCATCTGTGTAACGCTCCCTCGCTAATACCGTTTGCTTATCTCTAACCGGGGGTTTTGTGCCTACCGTTGAAGCTGGTAAGGTTGCGCAGGTGCCACTGGGAGAAGGCGTTCTGCCCCGGCTCCGGGGGGATGCCGCCGATGTACAGCGGTGACGTCAGCCGCAGAAACTCCTGCTCACCCTGGTTGATGATGGAGCGCGCCAGGCCTCGGTCAACCCTCAGCGTGAAGTTCTTCTTGATCGACAGCAGCTCCACGACGTGGTACTTGCCGTCGGCCACCATCTCAAAACTGTCGACACAGACACAGTGTAAATTATGTGCTCTGTTAGTATTATTTAATAACTGTTGAGTAGATCTACGTATTTTGACCAAAATGCAATGTGCGAACAAAACTGTCGGTGTGGAAGTGTTATTTTATTAGTTTTAAAATGTTTGTGTGGGGTTCGTCCATGAGGTGTTGTACATGTGACTTTTGTGTGTTTCAAATTTTTAAATCCCCACTCAAAGCAATACAGGTGTCTCTGGCATTTTACTCCGTCGAGGACTTCATGGCCCATCGTTTTGAGACATAACCAACAAAGTTCGTTCATATTTAATCAGTTTTTATTAATACCCACTTTTGCGCGATTTTATTAAATATTGTCTCAGTGTGGTTAGCCTTTATATTTGCATATTTGTACCGAACGTATTATTTTTCTCTTGATTACATTTGTTAGTATTTTAGCATTGACTATGTACACTACCGTGAATAGACCTCTCATCCAATGCATTTAGTTTGAAGCAAAAATTTGGCAGTTTCGTGTACGCCGACACCAGAGTCACTGCCATCGATGTTATTATTATTTAGCTGAATTTACAGTGCTGCAAAAACATTTCATCACAACATAAACAAAAACCCCTATTATAAAATTTTTAATCCTTGATTGAGAAGAGTGGTAGCACTGATTTGCCTATCATATGACTCTTGTACTTCCATGTACGCCCGCACGAGATCACACCACTGTCAATATGTTTCAATTACGCCTATGCTATGAGAAGTCTACTCATGGTAGTGTACATAGTCAATGATTTTAGTGTATATTTATATTTTTGTATTTTAGTATTGAATTTTTTATATTTAGACCCCTGTATGTTAGTTTTTTATATCAAATTTTTGCAGTTTGTATTTTTTTTTTTTTTTTATTCACACCATGACGTGTGTTTTTCTTCATAAAATGACATTTATTGTTCTTCATAACATGACTCTTGCCACATAATGAAACAATTGTTTATTTTTTATGGCAATAAAGATATTTTTATCATTCTGCACGAAATAAGCCAGTTTTTTGTTCTCTCAATTGTACCAAAACAGTTTCTTTGTTGTCCTAGGACTGAAAAATCAGGTGGAGAATTTTTTAGGTCCTAGCACTGAAAAGTCAGCTGTTTTCTAAGTATATTATTATTCATTTATTAATGTTGAGGAGCAGAATTTTGAAATGCCAACGTTAAAGAGTATTGTTTGTAAATAACAGAAATGTAAACACTGCATGTTACTAACTTTGTAAATATAACCTCGAAAACACAACTTTAATATTTTTAACGATTAAAAGTATAATTTCGCATTATGATAAAAAACGTTGTTCATCACTCGGAGCAAAAGTGTCTTTTTGATGCTTAATCGTTTTTAAACGCCTCGTTTTTAAAACACGATTGCGCACCAAAAAGACTCACTTTTGCTCCTAGTGATGAAAACTACTATTATTTATTTTTAAATTGTCAACAATCACAAAAATGTGCTTCAATGTAGTCAGTAATTAGGTTAAGAATCTTGACAGAATGGATCATCATTGTTCTGGAACCAGTCTCGATGACAAGGCAAATTTTCATAAGGCATGTATCATACAAAATTTGGTGATTTTTTTTTTAAATATAGCTATTTTAGGTTGAGTTTTAACAAAGAAGAAAAAGTAACTTTTCAAAAGTAACTAGTAGTATCTGCTTGTGATTATACAGAATTTTTTTTAAATCAAACCTTTAGTCTCTCTCCGAAACCCTGAAAAACATTAATTTTTTTCCATGGAACCTTAAAGGATAATTGTGTTAATGACTCATATCATAAAAAAATAAATAGATCAAAAACAGTTAAACATATTAAAGTTATGTATTGCATCATGTATAACCAAAATGAAAGGCTGATGGTCAAATTGTAGAAAATGAATTAACAAGATGTCAAATGCCTGATGAGGCTTGGGTTTTCTGATGCATTGGTTGGTCAAAGAAATGGAGTATCATCAATTATCTCACATTGGTGATAAAAGTTTGTGTTGGCTTTAATCTCTTTGCACAAGAGATGTGGGTTTCATTATGTCAACAGTGACTGAAATGTAAAATTCCTTACATATTGTAATATTTTTTAATGCCAGTGGCATTTAAAAAAGTTTTGCTCGGGAACAGTTTAAACCTCGGTCTTGTTACAGTCTAACAGAGACACTTTGTAAGATAGCATATCCAAATTTAAAATCCAAATGACAAAAACTTCGTCAGTAATGTATGACCCTACATACTGAAACGGAGTACCTTTCATTATTTACAATTCTGGTTGGATTAACACAATTATTTTCTTTTTTAAAATATAAATAGCCCATATTTATCTTGCAACATTATTTACGATAAAAGATGTTTTCCATATTTGGTTTTGTGATTTTAACAATAGGCAGCAGACCTGTACATGGTGGAGACAGGGTAGTTGCCGACGTCGTAGCTGACTCGGATACGGCCGTTGAACAGCTCAACGGCCAAGTGCTCGTTCTGGCCGTCGTACATGATGACTCCGTTGTCCTGCGTGGTCGAGAACACGACCGTAACGTTGGCCTCGGGCTTGGTCCTCAGTGGCTCCAGCTCCACGAATGACGTGTTGTGCACAAAACTGAGGCTGGTCAGGTACTCGCACCGCTTACCTGCGGAACCAAAGCATGTTTTCTTTAGGAACAGAATATAATTAGAAAATTCTTTATAATACAGTTCTCACTTTTATACTTAGATAGTTTATTTGAGACACCACAGTGTGGTGCACATTTAACAGTGAATATGACCGAAGGATGAGTGTGATGGATCAGATGACGTGTGATAGATCAGACGACGTGTGATGGATCAGATGACGTGTGATGGATCAGATGACGTGTGATGGATCAGACGACGTGTGATGGATCAGACGACGTGTGATGGATCAGACGACGTGTGATGGATCAGACGACGTGTGATGGATCAGATGACGTGTGATGGATCAGACGACGTGTGATGGATCAGATGACGTGTGATGGATCAGACGACGTGTGATGGATCAGACGACGTGTGATGGATCAGATGACGTGTGATGGATCAGACGACGTGTGATGGATCAGATGACGTGTGATGGGTCAGATGATGTGTGATGGATCAGATGACGTGTGATGGATCAGATGACATGTGATGGGTTAGATGATGTGTGATGGATCAGATGACGTGTGATGGATCAGATGACGTGTGATGGATCAGATGACGTGTGATGGATCAGATGACGTGTGATGGATCAGATGACGTGTGATGGATCAGATGACGTGTGATGGTCAGATGATGTGTGATGGATCAGATGACGTATGATGGATCAGATGACGTGTGATGGATCAGATGACGTGTGATGGGTCAGATGATGTGTGATGGATCAGATGACGTGTGATAGATCAGATGACGTGTGATGGGTCAGATGACTTATGGTTTTTATCAACAAATACCAGATGATTCGTTTATCAGGATCATCAATTATTATACCCCAATGAACAATGTCCAGTTTCAAATCTTCAAAACCTTTTCAGGATCGAACCAGCAACTATAAAGTAATAAGGTAAACTCTATAACCACTAAGCCAAAAGCCAGTCATAATAATACAACTCGTATTTAACTGATGTACACAAACTGATGTATCACTCATTCTGCAATCACCCTTGGGATTCCAAATTATCTTGCGACCAATTTTGAAGTTTTTGATGAAAGAGGTGCAAGAAACACTTGCTCTGGTTCATCAACACTACGCATTCCTCACCACAAAACGACAGTTTTCAATCTATCTTTTCTAGTTACAGCTTGCCATCTCTGGAACTCTTTGCCTTACTCAATTAAGTCCATAGAATCCTGTCCCTGGCTGACGGCGGCACTGAAAGAATACTATCACAACCGGATGGCAGTGGCATGGCGGGATGGCGTGCTCTAGGCTTAGGTGTAGCAGTGTGTGAATGTGTGTGTCGATGTAAGTAATGAAAAGAATTGTGAAATAATGTTTAAGAATATGAATTATATATTTGTAATTTTTTTTTAATTTGTATGATCTTAAATGTAAGTAGCAGCCATTTTGTTGGAGGTTAACTGTAAGAAAGGACCATGAGGTCCTAATGTTCGCCTCAATAAAGAAGTATTTTCATTTCATTTCATTTCACAAAACACTGATAAACATTTTAACTTTATGACACACAATCGGATTTTTAAGAGTGACAGCACAGAAATATACTTTACTAGTGGCTTATAGAGGCAAAAGTTTATAATTATTAAATTAAAATAGTATAGACTAGTAGCGGATGCTCCCAAAGCTAGTCTTAAATCCGCAAACTGAGCAAAAGTACGAGGTTAAATTAATAACAAGTTTAAAAAAATTTAAATTATTATTATTATTTCAATTATTTTAAATTAATTTAAATAATATGGTATATTATTTTTGACGACATTCATTCTAGGGTTTATAGTGTGTGCTGCTAAAAAAAAGAGATTTGAATTGGGTGAGGATGAACAATTGGTAACTGACCAGTATAACCAGGAGCACACTTGCAGATGTAGTCGTTGGAGCCCATTGGCTGGAAGCAGATGCCGTTCTTGCAGTCGTGATGCTGGCAAGGAGACGTCTGAGGGTAGAGCATCGCCACCATCGGGGCAATCTCGCAGAACTTGCCAGTGAAATCTCCTGTGCACTTGCAGCTGTAGTCGTTCACTCCGTCCACACATGAGGCTCCGTTCTGCAATGTCCTCAACATTTATAATATCTTACATCCACATTATTTCACTATAGGCTATAGAACAATGAATTACAAATTTAAATTTGTTCTGTATTAGTTGATTTGCATTGAGTTTTTTTGTAAATGAACTATTATTTAGAAAATGAGGTTTTATTGTTCCTTTTTGCTGGTTTCAATGCAGCAAGTACAGCAAGAACAGTTGAGCGAAGCCCCACAAACTCCACCTCCTAGATCAGTGTTTCTCAACCTTTTTAAGGCCACATACCACCGATGGTTTTTAGTTTTTTGGCGCATCACCTAAACTCAATCATACTCT
The DNA here is from genome assembly GCA_030545055.2 of Neoaliturus tenellus. Classification (NCBI taxonomy): domain Eukaryota; kingdom Metazoa; phylum Arthropoda; class Insecta; order Hemiptera; family Cicadellidae; genus Neoaliturus; species Neoaliturus tenellus. The sequence continues at coordinate 46,261,017 of CM061531.1, read as the reverse complement.
TCCCCCCCCCTCCCCCGCCCCCAAGAGGTAAGGCTGGAGAGAGCCTAGGATAGGTTTTCTTTTTGAACAATTAGAAAATTATATTTTAATTTAATAAACATAAATTCCAATGAACATTATAGTTTGGAGCTATACAAATAGTAATGTGATTATAAATTTACTTAATAATATAAGTACTGTATAAACTAAATTTCTAGTCTGAAAGTTATAACTAAAAACTGCAAGCTGCACTTTTTACAACCAAATTCAAATACCGGTACAATAAAATTGAATTTTGTATTTAACTACACACTTAAACTGCAAAAGAAAGTTATTTTGCATTTCTACAAAAGTAACTAAAACAATAAAGTACAAAACCACCAAACTAATAAATATTGATGGCAAAAATGGTTGTTTTAGGGAAAATTGCTGTTGCTCTTGCTCATGAAAGACTCAATGTCAGAACAAATTCTACATATGAGAATTAATCATTTGTCACGATACAAATTATTTTGACACATCACTGACGGGGCTTTGCCAAAGGAATACACGGCACGTGTCTCAGTGTTACCGAGTGATATGCCTGAATTTAAATTGTCTCAATGTGACTAATTAAATAAATTTTGCTTCACATTTCCTTGATTCTGCAAAGCGTGTCACGTAACTTAAATTTAAATTTTGAACTTGAAATAGTTCAAGTTCAGACGAATACTGTTCACAAAATCATTATTTGTTAGTGTAAACGTGGTCAGGAAAGAGGAGTCTTAAGAATAATTTACCATGCTAAGTTGGTACGAAATTGCTTTAGCCAGGCAAAGGTGCTAGTATGTATTTGGAGTAGTCTCTCAAACTAAATGTAAATCCGTTGTATCGCAGAACTGAGCTGACCAAAACAACTGTCTGTTTCACGTCAATAAAAAATGCTTTTTTAATTTTTCGTGTATTTCCTCCTTTGTATCTCACTTACCACATAATGCTCTCGTGAAACACAAGTTTTGTTGGGAAACACTACTCTGGATAATTCAACTGTTCAATACAAGTCTGTGTACTGAGTTATCACCATTTGAAAAAAAAATTTAACACAAGTATTACCACGGTACCTATATGGAAAATATTTGCATTAGATGTGATTGTGTTTTGAATTGTTGTGCAGTCAATTCAAACAATGTTCGATCAGTATTCATGGCCATTTCATGCGCTTCGAATTCTGTGTAACTGCTTTTAAGTGATACGATTGTAATTTACAGCTAATTACATTATATTACATAGTGTAAATGAGTCAATAATATCAGCTGAGTGAGATTGAGTAGCATCGGCTGTAGACTTACTCTAAAACTTAAGTCCACATTGTGTTGAATTTGCATGTTAAGATCAATGTATTGCAAATAAATAACACTGTAACATCTGATAAAAATACTACCATCTAATGTCTTGGTAGTGAGTTTATAATACCACTATGCACTTACGAAATGGTTTCATGTCTTTATAGAACTCTACTACACTTCACCTTATGAGGCCTCTCTACAGAATCTAGCTGCAGGTTTCCAAGGCACTAAGTAATTACCTGGCACAGATGGTTCTGGCAGTCGTCAATGTCCACCGTGCAATTTTCCCCTGTGAAGCCTGGTTTGCATTCGCACGTGTAGTGAGTGAAGTGATTCACACATGTCGCTCCGTTCTTGCAAGGGTTAAACTCCTTGGTGCAGAAAGGAATCTTCTTCTCACAGTATTCACCTGATGAAAACGTTAAAGAGAAAAATTGGTTAATGTGCGTATGGAAAAGCAGTGCCGTCCTTACTCAACAAAGGGCCTGGTGCAAGGTCTGTCAGCGGGGTCTTTCTGCCACTGTGACTGCACGACCCCCTCTCCCTCGCCTTGCCACAACTAATTTATAAAATTACCAGAGTGTCCAAGCCAGGCAATTTTTTATTCTTTTTTATAGTTAAAATTTAAATGCCACCAAGAATAGCAACATTTTTCTCAAAACCAATTTTGCAACTGATATGCTCGACCATCCAACCTGACATGTCCACCGAGCTGTCGGGTCCGATGTCGTCGACGGAGATGTTCGATAGTGTGTAAACCCCTAAAGGCCGCACTTTTATGTTTTCTATGCATGTAGACCACCAGCTTAAAAATGGCTTAAACATTATTTTAATAAAGCATTTTATATTAGTTTTATGCTTACAATGTGAACAAGACAAGCTTTTTCAAATAAAGACAAGACAAATGGATATAAGAAATTTTATAGAAATGTCTCTAGGAACTGATAAGTTATTGTGATTGAAGGAAGCTTCGCCACAGCGTGTGTGGTGGTATTTGTGTTGCCTAATGTATGGCTGTTTTTTCCGCTCAATGTTTAAGCATGACAGTGTTTTAAGCAGCATCGGTATTTTATCCTTTACGATAAAAACCGTCCAATGTGAAAGCGAGGTTACTGTAAAAGAGAAAATAAAAAGTTTTTTACCTAAATAGTGCATACTGGCTATTTTTAAGGTAATTTTGATAATACGGATGGGGTCTGGTCCCAATTAACCTGGATTGTCGACATTCTGCTGTATTTCAGTTACAGCAAAGTAGTGTAATTTTGGAGTTTAGATTTTGGAGTGTGATTTTGCAGTATATCTAGTTTCATTGTAATTTGTATTATATAAATATTTATATATCTCCATTCATACTAATTTTGTAGTTTTATTTACCACATTTAACTTTTTTAGCTCCGATCTACAAATCAATATTACTTGATTGCTAAGATGTAAACTGTTTGTGACACACTCACCCATGTATCCTGGCAAACACTTGCACTCGTACGCCAGCACCAGGTCGACACAGGTGGCGTTGTTCTCGCACTTGTTGGTCAGACAGTCATCGATGTTGCTCTCACAACGGACGCCCGTGTAGCCGGGGGCGCAGTGGCAACTGGAACACATCATGGGAGAAGTTAAACACATTGGGGGCGGTGGAGACCATATGGTCTGCTGAGTCAATCACGTTCTGGTGGCGGGGACTAATTCTTTAAACCCAGATGCATTGACATTATTGAATGAACACAGTAACCTTGGTTTCGATTTTTGCCTCATGCATGGGTATATTATTAGGATCCTTTATGACAGTTCCGATAAGGTGCTCACTGATTATCGGGATTCTACTGTAATCATTGGCTGTGGCAGGGGTGAAAACTTAAAACCGCATTATCTTAAATTATGAAAAGTAATTCACAAGATGCGGTCTTTATCAAATTCATTCTGTAAGTAGGTTTGTTTTCTCCTTAAACATGGTCATACTGATTAAATAACTTATAAATTTACATTTCTCTGTTGCATGCAGTGTCCATTGCAGAACAAAATTGCGATTTAGTCATTATTTTATACACTGCATAGGGTACTAAAGAATGGAAATATAATAATACCCCAGGTCAACGGTGGGTACTATGTCAAAAGAAGGCAAATGTAAGTTTAATAAAGGTGTGTTTATACCAAACTTGTCAACTTTAGCCATATAGAGATACTACTGAAAGTTAAAAACCAAATGGTTGTCAACTGTGTTGTAACACAACCATTAGAATTACTTGTTTTTCTGTTGTTTTGTATCTGTGAATCATATTAATTTTTAATTAGGTATATATGTCTTTAACATTGCCTCCAAATAAATATTTTACCCAACCGAAGCTCTATATGTATGAACTCTGACTTATGATTCTTCTTTAAAACTGTTTAGTAAACAGAGTGGCGGTACCAACCTGAATCTTCCCTCCTCGAGCAGCTTGCAAGTGCCGGAGTTGCGGCAGGGGTTGCCGTAGCAGGCGTCGATCATGTACTGGCAGTGGTTGCCATGGTAGCCGGGCGAGCAGCGGCAGTTGTACTGGCGCTCGGGCAGCGGCTCACAAACCCCCTCGTTGGAGCACGGGTTGGTGAAGCAGGCGTTACACTTGGCCAGGATGTCATTGCTCACACGGCCTGCGATTGAGGTGTCAGTTAATTTTTACGAATGTAAAAGAAAAGGCCTATGTGAAACGAACTTGCACTAAAAATTTAAATTGTTAAATATTTGTTAACACATTTTTTACAACAGAGGTATAATGACTTTCAGTTGATTTGCAATGATAAAATGTTTTGAAATTACAAATGAAACTCAAACTCTTACAGGAACTTTTTTATACTAGATTGATCGGATAAACAATATTTTACAAGATACAAATGAGATTTTCTACAGAAAACATATTAGGAGAATCTGACTGTCATTGATAAAAAAGTTTTAGAGAAAATAAATTTTGAGCATATTTTTTAGAAACTCAAAATGGAAGCACTTTTTTATGACTTTTTTAAGTTACTGAACAACAACAAAAATAATATCACTCTTCATTACACTTGGGTACGATGATCAAATACAAAGTATGAGTTGCTTGGTTGAGTATGTGTATGTGGTTAGTGTTTCAGACATCAGCAAAACCATGGCTGCCAATTGGGGGTTCAAATCCCCTCTCTGTTGTATTTTCAGTAGTATTAAACCTGTATTAGCAGCTCATCCCCTTAGTTAGTCAAAAAGGCTGCCAATCTTAATAAAAGAAATAAAAATTTTAAAAAATAATAAAACTGTTGGAGACACATTACTTTTCAAGTAAAAGTTTGAGTAAGGGATCTGTACAAGACTTTAACTGTTGTAAATTTCACATATAGTGCTTACCTGAATTGACAACAGTGTTACTAATTTGTGCCAATTAATCAAAATCAAAATAAGCAATCAAAATCAAACAAAACAGCCAACATCACTGGGTAAGAATAACGAAAAACAGTTATCAGCTCTTTAAACAAATTTTGTGCCACCTGGTACAGTTTGGATATAGTTAGGTGTTGGGATTGTTTATTGCAGCTGTTTTCATACAATAATAACACTGTCGACTCTATTTTAAATTAAAAAATATTATTTCCAGTCATAAATAGTTGATTTTAGATTTGACAATCAAGAAGTAGGTTCTGGTTTGTAGTGTGAGCAAAGTTGGTATGGTCAGCTGAATTCTCCGCTGGGAGTTATCGGCTGCAGTGTGGTGGTGTGTTACCTTTGCACTGGAAGGCAGCAGCGGGGGTGGTCAGCAGCAGCTTGTCCTTCATGCTGGGCGGTTCAACGCAGCGCGCGATGCCCGGCTCCACGTAGTCCCGCTTGACCCACTCGGCCAGCCAGCGCAGGCTGCAGTCACAGTACAGCGGGTTCGAGCCCAGCGCCCTGCGACACGACAAACAGTCGGGCTAAAAACACTAAAATGTGCCTCGGTATTCCCTTGTTTCAGCCTGCATTTTTTAATATTTATTATAAAAAAAACATTTTCTTGTAGATTAATGCTCAATCTATGGCCCTCATACCTGATATATCAGTAGAAAAAATCATATCAGCAAGAAAAATTACAGAAAGAAAAACTAACAGAACCGTTAACTATCATGTTAACAATGTTAACTAACATCTTGGACTCCAGCTCAAGACATCACGGGTTCGAGTCCTGCGATATCCAATAAAGTTTGATGGGTTTGGACTGGTTTCCCTTAAAAGCATTTCTGGTACTGTACGTTTCTTTAACTAAAATATCTGTGGCGTTGATACAAAAAAGAGAGTCCCTTTTTAACATAACTGAGTATTATTTTTTTACCTTTTCAAATATTTAACTTAAGAGATCTGTATACGGTATTGAAACTTTTCAAACAGTGAAATAAAATACCATTTCTTTGTCCAGATTCTATCATATAGCCTCCTGCACTACTAGCTCTAAAATGAAAAGAGCTCTTCCGTTTTACATCTGCAATCAAAAATTCTGACAAAAGTCATTCAAATATTCATAATTACTACCAATACCAATCAAGTTTATGAATATGGTCAAGTTTGTTGCATGTTGGTCTGAAAAGTGGTTGGGCAGGCGGTTGGGTGTAGTGAAGAATAAAACTGTTAAAGAAAATTAATTTATATCCCAAAAAATGGGATCGTTATTTATGTAGATCTGAACTCTTAAAACATTAAGAGTTTTAAGGGTAAATTTGAGCTGATAAAATCTATTAACCTTTTAAAGCTGACATATTTGTAAATTAATTATGAAAAGTGCTAGGTAATTGTGCATATGACACCTAAAGATGCTAAGAGTTCAGGGGTAACGGAGGCTTACACCTCCAGGGTACAAGAATAAGGGTGTTTACAAAGTTTTCAACATCAATGTTCATTAAGTGGAATCATCGAATGTGCATTAAATTGAATCATCAGTGATTAAAGATAATATTTACATCAATGAATTATAACCAAGAATATCCAAATAACTAAAGTATTACATTGTCTTATGTAATTTTAATTTTCATACTTACAAATGTGAGATGGCATGCAGATCTGAGAAAGTGCCATCAGGAACCATCGAAATGTCGTTCCCATGAAGAGATCTATAAACAGTTGAAAATATATAAATCTTTAGAGGTGGATACTTTTCGAAATGGGGAATAACTGAACTAATTTCACTTTGGAAATAAATAAATTAAAAACAGAATTGAAGTCATAGAGTTGAAGCAAGAAAGTACAGCGATCTTCATTACCGACACATTTCAGCTCTTGTTTGGTGCTGCAGCCTAGTGGCAAAGACTTGAACTTCATCCATAAGTGCAGTTTTCAGTGTGATAATCTTTTATCATACCCATTGATGACTTTTTATAATAATTTAAGAGAAACAGTTAATTATTGATAAAAAATCAGTTGCATAAAATGTACAAATAGAATCGTAAAAAATATATCTGATAATTTTTATAGAACAATATAGTACAATAGAATTAACTATACTATAGTACTATAGTAGTTTTTATAGTACAATAGAATTAATTTGATACAAAAATAGTGAATAAATAATTTTAAAATTAAATAAGTCCATTTAATATATCCAGATACTTGAATATCAGAACAAATATTAAAACCGAAAAAATACTATTAATATACATACAAAATTTGTTTGCTTATATGATATGAAGCAGAGAAATCCAAAGTGACGGGTGAAGGAATGGATGGATAAATGTGAAACAACCACAGAATGGATGAGAGGGTAGTTTCTTTTATGTTGTATGACAATTTATTTTAATTTTTTATTGTATATGCACAATTCTCTGCTTAAATCATACAAAACCATAATACCACTATTGTTTTTAATGTGGTCATGTCAAATTTCATTTATCATGTAACAATGGTAATAGTTTTTAACCAAAGCTCTGTAAACTCAGGTTTTGAAATCAAGAGTTTGCCAAAGAGTTAATTATTCTGCGTCATACTTACAGAATTTTCAACATTTTCAGGCCGGCCAAAGCATCCCTCTCAATACACTGCAACTTGTTGTAGCTGATGATTCTGCAAAATAAAAGTAGTAATTTACAGGCAAAATAAAAAAAAATATTCCATAAATTAATAGAAATTTAAGCTAAAAGTAACAAAGTCCTTTGCAGCAGATTCACATAAATCGTCTAATGGCTTGCTGAATTCTTAAGTAAAATAATTTCAAACTAAGTACCAACTGATATTACGAGTTAATCAGTTGAATCATTTTATTGCAGAGTTCATCTTGTTTCAATTTATGTTACTTTGAAAGAGACATATTTTAAAATGATAATTGTAAAGTGTCACAGCTTAATAGATCCATAGTACTCACAATGTTTCCAGTTTGCTGAGGTTGACGAATGTGAAGTTTGATAGGATATTGATTTGGTTGTTACTCAGATCCCTGAAACACAAACATGTTTATTAGTAACAATTATTAGTTGTTTTGTTACAGTTTAACCATATTATATTTCCTCAAAATATCATTCATAGTTTACTTTGCATAAAAAGTTTTTATCACCCCACTGATGTAAAAATTTGTTAAAATAGTATTGTAAACCAAGTGAGAGGATTACCTCTGATTTAAAAATTTTATCAGAATAAAAATCACAGTTAACTAAAAATAATCCTTAAATTATTTTGTTCTATCTTAATAAAATATTACATCTCTACACGGGACCATGGAACTATGCACCAGTTCTTAGTGACTATAGACAAACAGTGAAACTCAGCACCAAAGCCGAGAGCAGCCGCCATGACACCATGAAAGTTTGCACCTGCCACCCCAGTTTCTCTTTCCACTTTTACCCTCTCCTACCGCTCCCAGCCAGTTCATAAAGGACAAAACTTATTGTGGCCGACTGATGTTTTGGATTTGTTGAACTCAATAAATTCTATTAATCAGTTTCATTGTTTCTTCAAATAAAGCTACACTTGTTTTCTCATAAATTACATTACATACTTTCCTGCAAGGCAAAAACTGTTCAAACTTATAGGACTACAGGACTTTATTTTCCACAGTTTAAATACCTCATGTTCCTCACACAAAAATTTATACATTATTACACATATTGTTTATAAACACTTTACTGGAAGTTATTTTCAAGTAAACAACTACTGCCTCAGTATGTTACCTAGAAATTCAATATGAAAAACATACCATTTCACTTAGTAAAAAACAGACTTTGACCTATCTGATAAAGAAACTAAAACACATTATTAGAATCTGCCATGAAAAACTAATGGGTATGAAAGAACGAATGGCCACAAGTGATTTAAAAATTGGGAGTGGACCCGAGTGGTCATCGGGAGAGCTAAATACGGTCCCTCCGAGGATCGAGGGTATGTCCGAGGAATGTCCAGGCTATCGGCAGAGCTGAGCCATGCCCTGAGCTGAGCGAGAAGGTGAGAGAGTTGGGGGAAGACCAAAAGAGACTGAAGGGTAAGATGGTGCTGTAGAGGGTAGACTACCTGTACCCACTGTAAAACCATTCTGGTGCATGCTGTGTTTCATTGTGGCATTAATAACCCTTCGATGATTTTTGGCAATGGACAGGTTTTGGTGCATACTTTCATGGTCACCCTCTGACACCAACAATGTCCATCCATTGGTACAAATTACATAAGAAAACCATATAACAAAGTTAGAATTGGATTAATTTCTTAAGTGAAATTTTTCTGTTGCCTAATTTAATACGTTCGCTGCTAAATATTGTTAGTAAATTTTATTTATGTATGACCAATGCTGAAATTTTTAACTAGATATGAAGATTATATATGTATGTATTTAGTTCCATTGAATATTTCAAAACATGAAAATCAACAATTAAAAGTGATTTTAAAATAAATAAATAATGGCGCACTTGTGCGTCATTAGCACATGCCATCAAATAATTGGGTATACGTGGGCAATATTATTATAATATTAATAATAATAAAATTTGGGTAGGTAAAAAATACATCTTATTAGGCAATAAAATTAATAAAAATATTTTATTAATAATTGTGAAATATAAATGGTTTTCTAACGGCTTAGTAAAATGTAACTAGAACATGAAAGTGACAGAAAGAACAATTGGAAACTGACCATATCAAATAAGCGTTAAACTAATGAAAATCAAAGTACACCGGTTGTCAAATCAACATTTATCATGAAAATTTTAAAAACGGTGGGAAATAATGGGGCGGAACGCGCTTGTGCGTCATTCACATCACTCATTGCAATAACGGGCAGGCATATGACGCACAAGTGCGTCATTCCATCGAACGTGTTAATGAAAAAGACCTATGCGTACAAGACTGTTATTTATAAAAAAGTCTAATTTTACAATTTAGCTCATGCTCCAAGACAAAGCTTTAGTAGACATGATGGAACTTATACTCACAGCCTCACTAAGGACTTGAGATGGCTGACCCTGTCTTGGCGAATACTTTGGATCTCATTCACATCAAGATATCTGAAAAATATTTAGTTTCAAACTAAAATTATTGACAGAAAAATGTATTGAAACGAAATATTATTTGTCATTAGGTATGAATAAAGGTCTTCAGCACATTAAAAATCTATACTTATTTAATACGCTAAGGGTTTTTTTGTCCTGAGAACTCCTCCTACAATTTTCAACCAATTTTCAAGTTTTTGGTGTCGTTGGATAGGGTTTGGCCTGTAGTTGTTTCCGCCAAAAACTGATAAGAATCGGACTGAAAATAAAGGCGCTATCCACAATTGAAATCTCAAAATTTCCCATTTAAATAACATTGGGAATAAATAAAGCATTTTAAACATCTGTTAATAATAAGCTGTAAATAAGTGTAGTTTTGGTGATTAAAGAGATTCACAATATTGGATTGGTCGGATGTCATTGATTTAGAGCTAAATGTAACATTTGCATTGTATGAAAATAAATTGCTCGATTTCGAGCAACACGTATACTAGTATCTATTTATTTTTACAGTTAAATTTCATAATAATGTTTGTCTTCAACGTAAATAAATTCTGAGCATTGTAAAAATAGGCCTGTTGCATAAGACCTGCGTACTCAGCAAATTTCCAAGGAAATTGATATTTTGTATTTTCCCCATAAACTCCATGATGGTGAGTATGTAGGTTTGCTGCCTTTTGGGTGTTGTAAGGAATTATCAGATAAACCCTGCTGAGTGATTGTACATACCAAGTTGTATCAATAAATAAACAAGATAAATGGTTTTGTTGATTTCCCATAAGATTAACATGGAAAACCTATTTTCGGCTTTTCTCCATTATACTTTAAGCAAAGTTAAAAATTCTAAATACTAATTTGTTTGTATTTTTAAGCTCTTTTAAATGGTTTTAGTTAAAGTTTTTGAATTTTGAAAGTTGAGGTCCAAAAATGCCAAAAACTCATTTTGACCCCTTTGAAACCCCATAAAACCCCGTTCCCTTAACCCAATCATGCTGGTTTGTGAACTCATGAAAATAGACCTCGTCTTACACCTCCATACCAAATTTCATAAAAATCGGAGGTCCCCTTTAAAAGTTATCAGTACCATATTTATATATATATGAATATGAACAAATGTTTTGGCTTTTGGGGACCTCAAAATGAAAAAGTAACATGGTCCCGGGCTTAGGTCATACCATGGCTACTACTGTAATGGCGTATACCTTATAGGGAAATTCGCTAAAATGAACTAAAAACATCTTGCAGACTATATGTCAAATGCAAGGTTTTACAAAAAATACATTGTTCATAACTAAGCTTTTTTATTTACTTATTTATATTTGGCATTTAATCGGTTTTTACGCAACTTGATTATGCACAAAAACTAATTTTTCTCCTTTTGTTAAACACTACTACAGGTAAATTACAATATCAGTACACCTTAGTAGAGGGAGGCTTACAATATAATTTATCAAAAACGTTGACATCTTAAACAATGTTAAAATAAAAAAATAAAAAAAATTATTGCATAATTAGTGAACAAAGTACAGAAGATAAAAAAATTTTGCGTTTTTTAGATGATTTAGTCGCAATACTAAAATGTGTGATGGCAAAAATAAATGTATTTGTTGACTCACAGTTCGGAGGTCTCAGCAGGGATGCCACGAGGGATCTCAGTCAGCTTGGCTCGACTGCACCGGACGATGGTGCCTGTACAGGAGCACTTGGGGGGGCAGTAGTTGTCTCCCAGGCAGCCCTGGTCATTCTCACCTGCGTCAGACAATACCACCTTTTATATAGCTTCATCTTTTATTTTAAATTTTACTGGTGTAAAAACAGGCAAAATAAAATAAAATAACACTGATTAGTATTGTGGCAAGAATAACATGGTTGTAGGTAATATGTCAAATTACCAATCTTTCATAGCTTAATATGGTTTATGATTTCACTAGATATAACAGGAAAATTTATTTATTGTAAATAATATGTAAATTAAGTCGAGTAATGCATTCATAAAAAAGAAGCATAAGAGGAACAACTGGTCTAATTCAAAATTACACCTTGTTTTTGGAACTTGAATTAAAATTGAGTATCATGAGAGGATGAAAACTTTATTTTAACTGAAGAACTTTGAACTGTTGTTACCACAATAAATCCTCCAATAAGTTTAGTGTATTAAAGAAAACGGTCAGATCATTATCTATATTGTAGGTTTCTTGGAGAGCCAACATGGTATAAGATGACAAAACAAATTCTTCATCTCTCCGTATCGAAAGTAGCTATTTACGATAGCAGCTGATATTAACGAAAATAACTCTTTCTGGACCTCTAATTTAGAGGCAGGGAAAAATGATCAGCTGATTTTCTGGGCCTCTAAATTTACTTTTGACCCTGTCAATTAATTCTCTATCTGCCCACTACGCACACTTGTGTTCCTTTATCGTTTATTTTTATAACATAAATCAGCTGTTGACACTTAACGATTTTAATGTAAACAGAAGTAGGAATTGCTGTAATGTTAATTGAGAAATAAAATAGTTTCAGTTTTATCGTGGTTTATTACTCTGTATGTGTATCTTTTGCGTCATGATGTAAAGTACTGTTCATAATTCGTACCTAAAGCGATTTACCGGTACTTGTTCAAATTATTCCTATCCATGAAACTTGAGCGCATACGGGAAAATGCCACTATTGGTACTTGTAATGAAATATACTATAAATATATGTATTTAATGCAGTGGAACAGTATGAAAAAAATAACAGAAAATACCATGGCAGATTTCTTTAAACAGAGCTAATTCCAGGGTGCCTATTGCAGCCTAACCTCACCATCACTAGTACTATGCCGGTGACAGAGGTGCCCACCCCCCCCCCCCCCCCTTGGACCAGGACTCACCCCCCCCCCCAACCGAACTGGCCCCCCCGCGGCTATAAAATTTGTGACCCCCCCCCCCCCCCCCCGAAAAATGTCCTGTTATAAATATAAATTATTCTTGTGTAAACTTTCTGTATTTCATTTATCAAAAAATTAATTTAAATGTAGGTTTGGCTGTTTAAAGTTATTAGTTAAGCAACCTGTAAAAAAAAAAAGGAAAAACAACTGCAAAAGTTTTTAGGATGTCGGCTTTGGAATACATTTTTAAACATTTATAGGCCTATAACTTAATAAGTTATACAATTCAAACGCTATGTTCTTAGTACCTACTAAACTAATTTTCATGATTTATGTACGGTATCAATTATTAAGAGTCATCTTCACTTTTGAGCTAATACAGTAGCCCATTTTGCGCAATCGGCAATGTTAACCATACGGCTTTTATTTAAAACATGGTATTTTATTCCTCTGTTTCGGACGCCATTTTCAGCAGATTTTCTTTAAACTTGGTAAGTGTTTAGTTAAATAAGTTATTTTAGGTCCCTCATACCTCAAAATTTTGGAAATTTAACAAATATTACTTTCTGTGACGTCCCAAAGTAAATCAATTTTACTTAACTTACTTTTAAGATTTTTTGTAATTATACAATTCATTTTTATTTATATATAAGGTACGAGGGACTTAGATATAACCTTAATTTACAATAAAACATAAATTTTACTAATAAATAAAAAATAAAAAAATCATCCGAAACAGGGGAATACGGAGGCATATTTTCAGTGTTATTACAAGGGTGAAGATGACTCTTAAAGAGCATGATGAGTGTACATTTGCATTATTTCCTTTAAATACACGATTATCCTCATAGGATTAGTCTACATCCTATATCTCTTTAAAGTCTCGAGCAAATGCAATTATTACCAAAGATTAAGATTAAAACTAAAACAATTAGAAACATTACACATTAAACTCAATTTTTACTGATGTGGCCTAACAGAGGTAAATTCTTATTTTTTTAAAGTGAATTGTGCGGGGATCGCCGTTTTGACAACGTGAATAGGAAGACACGTCAAGACTAAACTTGGTATTTGATTGTTCCGTTTGTTTTGGTGTTTCATCAATCATCAGGAACACATGAATCTTTATAATTTCCTTTTGTGGATGGTTTTAATGCGATCTAATTTAAAATACATTTTCAACTTTTAGAATAAAATTTAATAATTGTCTGGTTTTGAATCACAGAAACCTTAAATAGGCCAAACTTACCAACTAAACGTTTTGAGGTTATCGCACACGCACAACAGTCAGATTTCTGATTTCTTTATCGTGAAATGTCATTGACCAAGGCTATGAAAAACGCTACTTTCCGGACAAAATTATAAACAGCTTAATGTGTCTGTTTCTGGTGTTGTTGCATAAAATAAAAACATATATTACGAGCAAGTGAATCAACTTTGGCATCGAATTCCGCCGCTTCTGCGAACGACATACGCGTCATTTACAGCTCGCCTGTTTCAATAGCAACCATAGGCTTCTAGACTCCGCCAACCTTAGAGAAATGAATACAGAGAGTCACTGTGTTTGTTGACCAGTTGGGGAAATTTGTTGGTAAATCCTAAGCTGTACAGTTTTTGACGGTCATAAATGATTTGTTTATTCCAAAAAAAATTTAGTTTTAATACTCCTCGTTAAAGTATACTTTAAAAAATCGCCCCCCCCATCTCGGACAAAAATATCCTTTTTTCGACCCCCCCCAAAAATTTCAATGACGCAGTCTGCGTCGTAACCCCCCCCCCCCTGTGGGCACCCCTGGCCGGTGAACAACCCTTTCAAAGTAGGTATTCAACAGAATTCATTGTTACTCATAGTTTGAGATTTCTCACCCCGGAAAATGGCTAGTTGAGTGTCATTTCTAGTTTTGATTTCCAATTTTCCCAAGAAGAATTATTTTCTTTCAGTGAAATGATTAATTGGTATTAGGTATTACAAAAAGAATAAATAAATAAATAAGACTGTAGATGTCATCAACAGATGAATGCAAACTGCTTTTTAAGCTAGCAAAATATTTATATAAGAACAACATGGTATTCTTTTCCTTGACATGGTACGTACTGAGACACTTGAACTCATGCGCGGGCAGCTCGTGTATGGCCACATCCTTGACACGCGCGGGTGCAGTGCAGCGCGGACTCCCCGCCACCAGCTCCCGCTTCCTCACCCACTCCGCAAACCACGCCAGGTGGCAGTTGCAGATGAACGGGTTCGACACCAGGTTCCTGCAACACAACACAAGAGTCATGCACAAGAGTTCAACTACTTAATATAAAGTACCATAATTGATGCTACAGTTGACCCCATGGTCCGGACAAAAGATAGTCCAGATGGCATCTTGGAGGTGAGTCATCAACATGCGACAGGTTTCTTACTGCCAAAATCGACAGGATTGGTCAAGTCTGTTTTATTTCTGGCCTACATCTAAACAAAGAACCTCAGTTTGGCTTACGATTGCGCTCATTCCCGACTGTCAGCAGTGTAGCTTGTATTATAGTATAGCATAAAAAATTTGCATATTCCCAAAATGTATACAGCTAATTACAACTATTACCATCGTTTACTGTCTACACCCAGTTTGGTGTTATAGCCAATCAAGGTGATATTGGTTTTATCAGCAGTTGTAAATTCTGTTTTGCTCAGTTATTAAAGTAAAATTTACACATTTTTAATAATGCAACTATAGGCTTGAATTACATGACTTCATAAGGTTCATAACGTACACTAACCTTTTCCCACACTCATCACATAAAATGTAATTCACCTCGGAATAGATCCTTTGTTAAACAAGTACTATTAAACCACAGTTGATAATAGTTATATGTATTAACACCCTATGAATAAAAAATAAATTGCCAAACTTAAATTACATTATTTTTGGTTTTGTTCCAAAAATTAAAAAAATTATTTCTGGTTTAAAACAATTTTTCCAACAAGTCAAGAAAGTGTTTTGTAAGCTAATGAACATATTAATTTTAATAGTGAAATTAATTTTAATATTAGTTTCTAGAGGGGGGAATTTTTCAATTTAGAAATTAAAATTTGAGACCCTTTCCTTCATCTTACAATTTGTGAAACAATTACAGTTTTTTTTAAAATTTTTTCTCTTGTAGGATTATAAAAAAATCTTATGTTGTAAATAATTTACTAATACAGTCAAATTTGACCTACTGGGAGAAATATGAAAAGAGAATAAGGTAGAAAAAGGTAGAGAATTATGGGGGAAAATTATTGATGGATACAAATTTGGGGAACTAAACCAATGGGGACAAATCGTATGATATCCATAAAATTGTACAGAACGTAAACTTGAATTCAATGATCATTATAAAGTGTACTTACAATGTGTGTAGATTCGCGAGGTAGTCAAATGATCCAGGCATGACACAAGTGATTTCATTGCCATATAGAGACCTGTAAAAAACGAGTAAGAGTGGTTATAATATTTTAAAATAAAAATTATTAAAATGCTGGTTCTGCTAAGTATAATATTTATAATTATTATTTACATGGTCATAATTAATTAATTACCGTTTGGTTAAATTGACTTGAAAGAGACTTGATTGTTGTAGACTATTAATAAAAACCATTAATAACTTAAAATTTATGTAAAAAAGTAACAATAAGGATTTTTGGCAAGTGTTTTTTTTTATTTTTTTAAATTTTTTATTACACTCCTATAAATATTCTATTTATAGGAGTATAAATAGTATAAGGTGATCAACTTATACTAATTCTAGAAATATGAGAATAGAGAGAATAATTCAACTTATACTAACTTATACTAATTCTTCCAGAGAGAATAATTTTACATTAGTTGGTGAATTTGAGGGTTTTTTTATGTTTATTCATGGATATTATAAAAAATCAAAACCACAAAATCATTCCTATAAAAATCTAAGTTATAATGATTTTTTACATCAAAAATATTTTTCAATGTACGAGTTTTGTAATAAAACACAAATTCTTGGATTGGCATCTCAATAAACATTTCCAGGTCCATAAAAAATACATAAAGTGATCTCCAGAACTTTTCACTTACAAAGATTTTAAGTTGTGAAGGCCAGTGAACATCTTGTTGTGAACTTCCCTGATCTTGTTTTCAGCAAGAAGTCTGTAAAATATTTATATTATCATGAATATTAAGAACATTGTAAAATTAACACTGTAAAATTAATTAGTTAAAGACATTTTTGAAGCACTAAATAATAGAAAGTAAAATTTTACTATAGTTTAATGTACCTTTGTTTGGCAAACTATTAAATTTTGCACATTACCTTTTTATTCAATTGAAATTTTAGACATTGTAAGAATAAATTAATTATAATATTTTGTATGTTATACCATGACAAAAATCACTTTACTCACAGTTCTGAAAGCCTAGCACAGCCTTCAAAAGCGTTCTGCTCAATCCCAGTTATTTGATTTCTACGTAAATCCAGCTTCACTAAGTTCGGCAAACGTCCAAACAAGCCGTCGGACTTGATGCGGCCAATCTCGTTGTCATTCAGCAATCTGAGCAAAATATAAAATAAATAACCAATGTCCAAAACTCTTTGTTTCGTATAGTGAATAAAATATCTTATGTAGTTCTTTAAATTACAATAATTAAGCACTAAAGTTTGAGTGCTCAAAGTACACTCTTGTTTTCTTCACAGAAAATTCATATTTCCTGTATTGGCAGTAAACAATAAAGCATTAATATTCTTTGTCGGGGTCCCGAAAGCTATTTATCGCCAGTGGTGCAGAGAAGAGGCGGCGTCGGAATGTGCCTGTGATGTGGCTCTGGCTTTGTAACAACTATCCAATATTGCCAGCTGTTGTGGCCAACATTAACTTTGAAATTATTGCTTGCCGAGAGCTTTGGGCACGGTATTGGATAACCCCACACCTTCCTAATCTTTGGCACATTTACCGGGTCAACAGTTTTCTATTATGAAGAAATTATTTCAGCAGTGCATGAGAAAGCAATGATTTAACTTTGCATTGTTCACAAACCCCTCCCTTTCTTCCTGTGCTGCAGTGGAAATAAAATGTCACCTGTTTAACCAAAGAATATTCTTTCATAAATCTTCAAGGGAAAAAATGAGATATCATCAAAAAGTTAGATTATTTGTTGGCAAAACAATTACTGCAATTAACTTTACCATATCAACATAATTCCACGTAATTTTTATAAAAATTAAATAAAACTTATTTTGACCTACAATGACACTAAAGCTCAAAAATTTTATATTATCAGTACACATGTTATTTAATATTGAAAATCTTAGCAAATGTGATTCAACAATTATCTGATAGGCTAAAAATTAACAGTCCTGTCTAAGGAGAATGTCGGCCTTGTCAGTAACACAACTACAAGGTCGCGCCACAATTGTCCTACACTCATCTCTCATTCATACTTGGCTTTAAACTACCTATTGAGTTAGGTCACCATTTCAGTAAATAAATCAAAGGTATTAATTCAACAAACTGATTTGATGTTAGATAGTAAAATTCATCAATTAATACTAAAATAACTGCACAACACCTTTTCTTTTCTGTTGTCATTATTATTTTAGGTGGGTTTGTTGGGAACATCTCTATCAGAGTTACAGGAGCAAGTAAGAGTTGAGGCTTTTCCACAATACCCAAAAGTGTTTTTCTATATGGGTGTTGTTATAAACTTTTATGGATAAATTATATGAGTTTCTGGTTTTTCTAACTCGAAATATAAAACTTTCATACACCATAATTTTGTGTGAATGATGAAATGTTAGACTAGGAACAAGCGCTCTGTTACTCACAGCTCAGTGGTGTACATGGGTATGTCCTTGGGTATCTCCTTGAGGTTCCTGCCAGAGCAGTCAACCGTGGTCCCGTCGCAGGAGCACCCACCGGGACAGACGGTGTCGATCAGGCAGTCCCCGGCGAACCGTGTCCGGAACTCCTCCACGCCTAAAGACAATCTCCCTCTTACTCAAGTTTCACTCTCTTACTATTATGCTCCATAGATTATTTTTTTATGTCGCTATACAGAGACTGATAAACAGGTAGTATTATTGTATGTAAAGCCCGACCCCATCTCAAATATGAGAATAAGCACTGACTCAACACTCGTGAAGTGCCAGATAATGGAGAGAAATGGTTGAGTAAAATTGTACATAGCTGGAAACTGCTGGTATAAGAAGATGAACAGTAGATTCCCATTAATTCCAATTGGTATACTGTATTGATCAATTCTCAAACTTGTATCTTGCATTGTAACATCACTACAGGGTGTCACAAAAAAGTGTACCTGGCTATACAGGACCTGATTCTACATGCAAAAATAAGTCAAAAATAAAGAATAACAATTTTTGGATTTTGGCTTAGTTTAGCCGTAATCCGCCATTTTGTTTTTTATACATAATAATTTTTATTTCCGTGACTGTTCGTTGTATTAAGTTCATATTTGGCAAGAACCTTTATGACAGCAATGTACATTTTCAGGAAAAAAATTATTTTTGTCCGATGTGTATTTTCAAAATGGAGGCCATTTTTTAATTTTTAAACTCAAATATCTCAAAACCGGTAAATTTTATCAAAATTTTAAAAGAGACAAAAAAGTTGACAAATAAAATTACCTAACTAATGGTACCAAGATTGTAAGGATTGAACAACAAATAACGGAGTGATTGCCATTTGTATTTATAAAATCATTGATTTTCCATTAAAATGCAAGCAAATTTAGGTTATTTTAGAAGAAAAATCTCAATAACTCCATTATTTGTAGTCAGATCCTTACAAATTTGGCATTACTAGTTAGGTAATTTTATTTGTCAACTTTTTTGTCTCTTGTAAAATTTTGATAAAATTTACAGGTTTTGAGATATTTAAGTTTAAAAATTAAAAATGGCCGCCATTTTGAAAATACACATCGGACAAAAATAATTTTTTTTCTGAAAATGGACATTGCTGTCATAAAGATTCATGCCAAATATGAACTTAATACAACGAACAGTCACGGAAATAAAAATTATTATGTATAAAAAACAAAATGGCGGATTACGGCTAAACTAAGCCGAAATCCAAAAATTGTTATTCTTTATTTTTTACTTATTTTTGCATGTAGAATCAGGTCCTCTATAGCCAGGTACACTTTTTTGTGACACCCTGTATAATTAAGTATAACCTTGATAATAGTAATCAAAGTGTTACAGATTAGATCAGAATGACAAGCCAATTTTACTCTTAAGGTTATCAAATTCAATTATGTTACTGTTTTGCTAACAATTTTATTTATGTTGGGTTGACAGACTAATAGAGGCCAATAGTTTTAATGATTTCAAACAAAAATTGTATTTACGTTGGGTTAACAGTCCTACCAGGCGAACAGTTTTAATTACGGTATTTCAAACACTGCACAAGCTGCCAGGTCAAACCCAGGTGATTATTTTCTATTGTTATTAGATCCACACAACACATATAATAACATTATTGTAATAAAATCTTTCATGCTTTTCTTCTACATTGTATTTAACAATTTATTTTTTTTAGTAAAAAAGACATTGAAACTATGTTTACTTTGATTAGTTATTAGTATAGATAACGCAGAATATCTTGGCCTCTGACATACTCCACTTCTGGATTCAAATTCGTAAACATTATGGTACTAAAAACAGTCTGCGACAATCAGCAACTTCGTCGCTCTACTCCAATTGTTTGAACTATAAACGGTCATCACAGGCTGTATATTTAGTGTTATCTATAACTATAATGGTTACTTGTAACATTTTGATAACACAATCAGTACCGGTAACTCTTTTTAACATTCAAATAAACTATTGTTGTTACATGAGTTGGCTTAATTGTGTTATAACAATGGATATCTAAGTGTACAACAACCAAGATTACTAGAGGTTTTACATTATAAAATTTAACAAAGACAAAACCAGACACCCCAAGCACAACGGTTTAAACTTACAAGGTAATGATTTATAAGGGCAGGAACTGGACAGGAGATATCAGATAAGCAACAAATGGGCAGTTTAAGGATATCTGTATGACATTTAATCTTTGGTTATTGTAACTAATTATTCTAAAACATACTTAAAAGCAAACAACTTAAAAAGCAGCAACACAGGCAGGTTTATTAAGCACCTACTTTGTTCAAAAATTAGTATTTTTATTTTATTAGTTCCTACTCTATACCAGTTTGAGACTTAATTTAAATGTAAATTGCAACCAGGAATTTAAAAATTGTTTTAAGAACTTCCCGCCCTTGAATTCCCTAAACCACACAAATACTACAGGTTTTTAGCACTTTTATATACACTTTCCAACGCAAATTTAAACTCCTCATAGCTTATATTTGTCAAAAATAAGTCAAATCCTCACTAATTAAATTTTGTTTTATGTATTTTTAAAGTTGATGTAATTATTAAATATAAATTTCACTAAGCACAGAACTATAATTGAACTCTACTTAATTGAGTTAATTTGAATATTTCATAAACCAATTGATGTTAACTGTATAATTTTAATTTTATTTAATAAAAATGTAATTGTTGATCATTTTTAACTTTGTGAAAAAAGAAGGAAAACATAAGAATGAAATGAGGAAAAGAAGAGATGAATTCCGGCTGACAACTTGGTTGATAATGTTAGGAGCATATGTTGTTGAATCCTAAACAAAGTGAACCCTCAATCCCTCCCCTGCCACCAAACAAACAACAGCTGGCTGGCAAAGTCTGTTGTCCTTTTCTGAATGTTAAATTTCTGACTTTTAGCACAAAAGTCTGAATTCGGGAAAACAGGAGATTTGTTGTTTGTTTAGGACAACTTGCACAACTTTTTGTTTTAAAATAATTTGTGCATTGAAAATTAGTGCAAGAGAGAAATTTAAAGAGAAATTATTGTTAAAATTAGATTTTAGTATATTTTGAAATTGAATTTTTTTATCCTTAATACTGAGAGTTATTCAATTATTCTAAAAAATACTGTATTAAGGTTATATACTGCTATAAACATTATGAAATTGATGTTAGTGTTATTTTAACCTTTGACAGAACTACGATTATGAGGTAAAAAATAAATATTACAGGTTTAAAAGCCACGTCAGTTCCAAAGGTTGAAAGAAATGTTAGCTAAAAATTTTTATGCTGAGAAATTCTATTTGTTACTAAATTTGAAAATGTGCAATGTTATAAGTAATGCCTTGATAACTACCTATCTAAAATTCTTAATTTACTTGTTAGTAAAGATTTAAAGGATAGTTTTGGAAACCTTACATGAGCTTCAATGTTTGTTTTGTTAATCTTCAAAATTTAAAATTCAAAACACCAATATAATTTTAGTTTTAAAATGTTACATTTTACATTTACATACAGTACAAATGAAAAGTGTAATTGTGTTTTGATTTTAAAATTTAGTGGAAAATATTTGTAAAGGCAAAGGATAAAGTTTTAGATTACAATTACTGTACATGACCATTGTTAGATGTGATTCACAAAAAGTATACAAGGTTATTTATTCCAAGGCAAGTTAGGTTTATGAGTAAACATGCAGGGTAGAATAGAAATGTAAAACGAGGTGTTGTATGTTAAGATTATTACATTAAGAGTACAAATATAGTGAAAGAGTCAATTTTATAAATGATAGGAAATTACCGAAACCCCAAAATGGTTATTCATTGAAATCTTATAATATTTTGTAAATGAAGTAGATATTGTAGGAGGTTAGGTAGTATAGGGAGGTGGACAGCACCGTTAATGCGAGGGGAGAGCTGGCTTTGCTTACCCTTACATTTGAACTTCTCGTCGCGCAGGGCCTCGATGCGACGTCTCTGCATGCGCTTAGGGGTTTCGCAGCGCGCGCCCGAAGTCTCTATGGGGTTGCGGTGCAGGTACTCGGCCAGCCAGCGCAGGTTGCAATCGCAGATGAACGGGTTGCGGCCCAGGTGCCTGCAAAGCAACATATCACCACGTTACAGGTTAAAGTATTACCCGAGTGTACCGTGGGTGACGGGTTTCTGTATTCGAATAGATTCACGTAATACTTAAACCATAAGAGTTAATTCAAGTGGATCGGAGACAAAACTTAGAAATGTGAAGATGAATTTGAAGTTAAGTTAATATTTTTATTGGCTATTCATAATTAAGTAGAAGTTTACCTTATGCCTTCAACAATAGAACAACAATTTCTATATTGAACAATTATGAAAATTTGTGATTTTTTAGGATCGACTAAGATCTATTTTAATTTATATTTTTACTAAGTTAATACTAAGCTAGTTTTGCGTTTGTTTAAATAAACTGTAATCAAGAGAAACACTAATAGTATTTTCAGATAAATACTTCAACTCTGAAAAAATCATAAGATTGTGCCCATGTAGCTCATGAAATCATAACGATATTCCATAGAAACCTGTTAGTTTTAATAAAATAATATAACAATATCAGTTATGATTTAGTATTTAAAATAACTTGGAATGACTGCATCGTATATGGACAAGCTTCAATGTCGGAAATTATCTTATGAGTCGTGGTCAGGAGCTCGGACCGATTACGCAACCGGCGAACTAGGGAATTCCCCCCTGAAGACGTGGAACGTTGTTTGGTTCCGCGAAATATCGGGAGTGCGTAGAGACAGTGTATGTGTGTGTGTGTGTGTGTCTGTATGTGTTTATGTACATTCAAATAACGAAGTTGGATTCCCAACGGATCATTGGACTTGTCGTCTCGCACTACAAAACAAAAAAAGGTGAGTGATGCCCATGAATAGGAAGGAGATAAATAATTATCTTATGATTTAAAAATTCAAAATATCATGTTTAACCTATACAGTTTTACAGAGTAAAAGCTTTAAGATGCTACTTGATTCAAGTATATTTTAGAATCATAAAGTAATTTACAAGATAGAGTGATATTGTCGCCTGCGAACGTGGTATAGGCAACATGATCGGAGGAGTATCATTGCCTCATGCTGATTGAAGGCGCTCTACTGTTTTCTGCACTATTGTTTTTTAATCATTGCAAGATTGCAATATGCCAATGTTTACCAACGATGCCTCATTATTGTGATGACAAGTGTAAGAAGAATGTGTAAAAGACGGGTTTGTAGTGTCAGCGGCAGGCGTGTTGTGCCGACAGGCGCAGCGGGACGTCCCGTCGGTACAACTGGGACGACCAGGGACGCCGGGACAATCGGGATGTTCGCCCCACATCTTCTATACATCCATGCCAGACTGGGTAGACTTTTTCAGATTATCTAGTGTTTAGGATTGAAGTACTGTACCAATACATTTTGTTAACTTTGGTTTGGAGTCCACAAAAACAATAATTTCATTGATGGCCTACAGTCTAAATAATTGTTTATATTTTGAGTTTTTAAATATTACTTCAAACCCGTTTACTTTTCTCAAAATGATATTTGCTATAATCAAGTTCAAGGATTCATTAGGTTTTAGTTGTTCGTGCGTCTACCAAGTAAAAAAGGTCTGGTAGAATGTTATATATGGTAAATAGTTTTAATATAAAAAAACTTATAGTTTAATAACTATAAAAAAATATTATTTTTTCCATAATGAAACAAACCAAAAAAATTTTACCATACGCCTATCGTAGAACTGAACAAGTAGGCTATATTCTCGTTCGCTCAACAAGGCGGCAGCGATGCTATTTTTAGGGTTTAGGATAAAGTAAAGTAGCGTCTGATCGCTTTATGCAAAGCTGGGTCTCAAAGATATCCATAAAGGAATATTGGAGATGTTTAAGCTTCTATCGATACAGAATAGCTTGTTAAAATATGTCACTTTATACTGCGTTCCCTAGATTGAATTTAGATTATAAAAATGAAAACTCTAAATATCCATTACATTTTTAAGGTGCTTTATTGAATACCGTACTTTCTAATGAATTTAAACATGTTTATAACTGATTCTGTTTGATCTAAAACATACTAAAATGAACAGAAAATAATGGTCAGATTTAGATTAATGAATGACTGATTTGTCAATCAGTGGCTCAATCTTCAAAATTGAAGTAAACAGTCTCAATTTATTCATGAAATAAAAATCCAATTTTTCGGCTTTTAATTTTTCTGCAAGTGAAGTCTCTACCAACGATGTACGTAGTGAGCTATGTAGACGGATGTTATGGGCAATGTAGACGTGCTTGGATACGAGTCTCCATAAACGAGACGGTAGTTGGAGAGTTACGGCCACTAGGGTGGAAATAAACACCCCAGTGGCTACCGTCGCTACCGCTACCGCATCCTCGTCTGTATACATGTTTGGTCACGAGACCAGATGCGGCCTGGTTTCAGCTGTCAACTCCAATTAAAAGCATTGCAATAGCCTAACTTAAGGTTAATTTTTAAATGCTATAAAAAAAAAATTAGATAAACCCACAAGTGTTACATACCATTCTAATCCTTGATGAGCAAAATTAAAATGCCACAGATAAAGTTCGTAGATGATAGATTGTATTGACATTGTACACTGTCATTCCTTCAGATGTTAAAATAATATACTATAAGAGTATGGAATCAATAAGTAAATTGACAGGTAAAAAAGATAAACTGGCAGTTTACTATGTACAATGCAACGAATCTTTTATTTTGAGGCATTTTGTAGGAGAGTACTAAACGTATTTAGGGTAAACGGTCCAGACCCCTAAAAATCAATGGGCATTCCGGGGATCGAACCCGTGACCTCTTGAACTAAAGATCAAGACGCTTAGCCAAGAGGCTAGCAAGACACCCCCACGCTATCATTTCACGAAGGGCTCTGAATTCATCATTTTGTCCAACACTATCACGTTGTTTCCTTAGTAACCTAGACCTTTCCTAAAAATAATTTAGTGATTTTTGAATGGTTGCAGTATGAATCAATAAATAACAGATTATTTATTTTCTTACCAACTATAATACAGTTTAAAAAAATTGCATCGTTGCATTACAGCAGTACATTCAAATTAAAACACTCTTCGTCGGAAATAAAATTTACATTATATGATTATTATACAAGTATAAAATATCATTTATTGTTGTTTGTTTCTTGAACTATTTTGATATAATGGTATTTGATTAATATATTTGTTAATAAGAGATAAGTTACTATAGTCATCGGGTAAGTGTGGGTAAAGTGTAAGATAAAATAAGGGCCAACATATAAGCAAACGACTGGTTAGTAAATAAAAAAAAGGGATATTTGGGAGTGAAATGACAAATAAAATGTGCTCATAAACACGCCACTGTAGCTTGTAGACCGACGAATAACATATGTATTTATACTTAATCATCTAATTAATAAATAACAAGGCAAGATGATCAATGTTCTCTGCTCCTCAGTTGTTACTATTGTCACCACCAGAGTGCTCTGAAACCATTCAAACCGCACCTTTAAAAAGATCACTGAAAACATGCCTCCACATTTCCCTGTTTCGGATGGGGTTCTTGGATTTTAATTGGTAAAATATATGTTTTCTTGTAGATTAAGGCTAGATCTAGGTCCCTCATACCTGATATAACAGTAAGAAAATAAATGGTATAACTATAAAATTTTAAAAGCAACGAAATCTAGTTACGTTGTGATGCCACTGATAATAATATTTTCACATTTTCAAACTTTAAAGGCATTAGGGACCTAATCTAAATATTCAACTAAACTATTACCAAGTTTAAAGTAAATCGGTTAATAAACTGCATCTGAAACACGATGTTTTGTCCAAAAGCCGTACTGTTAACATTGCCGACTGCGCTACTAGCTCAAAGGTTAAGATGAATCAGGAGTGGGGCACAGATCTTTGACCATACTTTTAGATCTTAAAATTAAACATAACGCGTTTTGCTAGGATGCATAACAATGTTAATAAATAAAATAAATATGTTAATAAGTCAGTGTACTTACAGAGTTTGTATACTTCGCATTGTGTCGAAGGTCCCATTAGCCAAAGACTGGATGTTGTTGTCATACAGCGATCTGAAGAAAACGAAAGAGCTTTAGAATGTTAGTAATAATTTGGGCTAGTATAACTTACAATCTATTTGTGTCTCTCATTTTCTCAAATACATAATAAGCAAGGATTATACACATTATTTGTGTTTGTACACATTTAATGTTATTGAACATAAACAAGTAACAAATATAAAACAAATTAATAATATATATATACTTATAGCTTTATTCCTTCCATTTCTTACATGAAACATTGCATTTTGAAGAACCAAAATTATAAAACTGCTTATATACAAAATTTACGAGTAGAATATATTTAGCGACAAGCTGATATTTCAAGAGAAATCTTTACACAAAAGTCAATAACCTCTTGGGATTGCACCATTCCCGCTCCGTTGGGTTCAAAGTCGCTGCTGAATTTATAGTCAATACTGTCGGAAGTATACAGCTACATAAACGTAAACGTTTCTCTGAACAGCATAAATATGCTTCGCCGTAAATCATAATGCCCTTTGAACTTTCTTACTTCGGAATATGGTTGCTTGTTATAATATTTTTGCTGAATAAGATGATTGAGTTATAGCTTTGCTTAGCAGTTAATGAAATAAATTACTGATGGTGTCCATAAACATACTTCATGTTTTCTTTTCAGATTTTAAAAAGATTCAATAGTGAACTGTTCGTTTTAGAGTTGTTAGCTTCTATGTTGTTATTTTTTTTTAATATATAATGATCATATTTGTTTGAATTGAACAACGCGCTCTCAGAGTTGACTAGTAGAAATGTTTAAATGTAATCTTGAGATGACAATAATGTTGGTAGGGTAGGCTGTTATCAGCGCTGTGGGCGATCTCCATCACTGATAAGAGCGTCTCCGGGCGGTATCGATTCCCCAGGAAGGGTTGACAGGCCAAATACTGAAGGCAACTTTTCTCACAACACTTATATTGTATTAGCCGAGAAAACTGCCAGCTGACAGGAGAATTTGAGATTTCCCAGGCTCACTGTGCTATATTGCAACTGGAATGTGACGTGAGTGGTAAATTTAAGCGCTTGTTATGCAACTATAAAAATTTTCATACCATTTGTATAGGACAGTGTGTAATATTTAGTACCTGGTACTCTAATGCCTGAGGCTTTCAATAGGGTTAATTATATCGTAACTACCTAAATAATTGGAAGTTTTAAATGTTTATGTAGATTGTTAAAACATAATTAAATAAATGCATATTTATTGATCATGTTAGTATTGAAACGGACAAAGAAGAGATAATGAAAATGCATAAAATTGACACTGTATTAAAATTCGACCAACCCCTTTGTAAGTTCAACACCTTAGAAACGAGACTGCGTTATATAGAGTTTAAAATACTACCCAACTCTTGATCTTTTGTCTACGTTATAATTTTATTTGAATTAATTATTTAATAAATTTTACACTAAGATAAAAATAGCGAGGACCTTCTTGGAATGCCGTGTTACATCATTCCAGACAGCGGGTCAATAGTTATTCATACAAAATTATTGTATTCCCTGCGGTAATTCCCTTGACCACCATTGAGACCCGGGAAGAAGCGATTCCGGTGGCCAAATTCGCCAATCAATCAAAAATCAAAAATCTCTTTATTGTGACATTAAACATAAAATACAAACATTTTATCAGAAAAATAGTTCCACATGGGTCGAAGACCTGTGCGTGGAACGAGTTCTTATCATATATGAAATTAACAATAAAAAAAGAGAAAAAATATTTGTAAAAGTATTGGAACAGCCATATAAAAATTATTAGATAAATAGAGTGACATAAAAAGGTATTATTGCTGAGTAAGAAAGAGAGAAAAAAAATTTAAATGATAAAGACGGCGATAAAGGGATTTATATGTTAGTCAGTAACCTGTATCAGAGTGTCACAGTGATGTTTATGTCAGTGTTGCTTGTATTAGTCATTAGTGAATGTATTCAGAGGATATGAGAGCATCCGCCCCAGCTGGTCCGATCCCCAACAACCAAGCGGAAATGATCTTTTTGTACACAGCCAGTGAAACCTGCAGGTCCCTTATCTCTTGCGGAATGTTTCTGTGCAAAAAATTCGCGATGTAAAAAGAATTTGTAAGATTGACCGATTTATAAACTCTGGGAACCTGCTGGCCAACATTAACTGCATTTCTAGTTCTGTAGGGATGTGTCAAAGGCGCAACTACCAGGTCACTGTGAGTGTAGGAGAAGACCAGCAAAGCTTTAATAAATAATTGTCTTACTGAAAGTAACTCGGTATCTTTAAAGAGAGCTTCAGTCGGATACTGCTTCGGCTTTTTTAGACTCACTTTTATCAACAATTTTTGTATTACATAGAGAGACTCAAGTACACTTTTATTTGCCCCACCCCATACTATAATACCATACTGTAAAAGTGACTGAACGTAAGAAAAATAAACTACTTTTATTTCATTAGGAGTTAAAATTTGATTAAGTTGAAAAAATACATAAATCAATTTTCTAAGTTTAGTTTTTAGCTGACTGACGTGTATATCCCACCTTAACCTAGAATCCATAACTACACCTAAATACTTATACTGGTCTACCCTGTCGACAACCTGGCATCCACACCCCTCCCTCGTGCAATCCCCACAAGTATGAAGTACGAGTGAGAGTTCAGCGGGTGGCTCATTCACAGGACGCAGCGCGATTGGCATACACTTAGTTTTGGAAATATTCATTGATAATACATTTTGGTCAAACCATCTTTTTACTAGGCACATATCCTGAATCGCATCACGGAATACCCTTTCCCATGAATGCCCTTTGAATACTATCGCAGTGTCATCAGCAAATAGAAAGAAATTTCCAGTGATTGCGAGCTTGGTCAAATTATTTATGTAGATTAAAAATAACAGAGGACCAAGCGTGCTACCCTGAACAACCCCATAATCTATTTGCATCGAATCACTATTTATTTTATTAATTGAAACTACTTGCTTTCTACCACTAAAATAACTAACAAACCAATTCAGAGCAACACCACGCACGCCAATATTGTCTAATTTTGAAATGAGATGTTTTCTATCGATAGAATCAAATGCTTTGGCAAGATCTATAAAAACTAAAAGGACTTTTTCATTTTTATTCAAAGACTCTATTATAAGTTTATTTAATGAAAAGAGAGCATCTGATGTATTTTTCCCCCTACGAAAACCAAACTGTTCCTCCGATAGAATAAAGTGATTTTCTAAGTAGGATTGAAGTTGCAGCTTAACACATTTCTCTATAATTTTAGAAAAAACACTCAATAATGAAATAGGTCTATAATTGTTTTTATCATTCTTAACGCCAGATTTGTACAACGGTATTACTTTAGCAGTTTTGAAAGCTTCAGGAAATACACCCGTGGAAAAACTAAGATTAATAATGTGTCGCAAAGGAATAATAAAACACTGTTCGTTATTTTTTAATAATTTGGCTGTGAACCCATCGCATCCGGGGGCAGATCCACCACGCATCTCTCTGATGCATCTCCGAACTTGGTCATCGGAAACCGGCTCCAGCTGGAACTCGTGATTGACCCTGTACGCTGAATCGTCAACCAATGGCGGGCCAATGGACAGCGGAAGCCGGTTAGCTAAATTTACTCCAACTTGTGAAAAGTAGGAATTAAAAGAATCAGCCACCGACTTCACACCATCACCCCCACCATCAAAATGTTTTAAAGGAAAAAAGGTTTTTTTATTTTTCCCCCCGCTTACTTCATTGATAACATTCCAAAATTTTTTGGGATTATTATGAGATTCTATTATTTTTTGTTTGTAGTAATTAATTTTAGCCCACTTTATATCGTTTGACAATCTGTTTCTTAAATTTTGAAAAATTACTTTAAGATTCTCGTCAAGAGGGTGTTTTTTTAGACGCTTACTTAATTTATCTCTAATTCGAATTCCTTTAATAATTTCATTTGAAATCCATGGTTTGAGCTTTTTATGGCGAGTGTTAGGTAATTTGCATTTTGTTGCCAATGTTTTAAATTTTTCAATTGTATTAAAAAAAAAATTACAACTTTCATTAACGTCATACAGGGCCAAAACATCATCCCATTTTTCACCCTCAAGTAGTCTCCCCATAGTCCTCATGTCTAAGTACGTTTCAGTCTGGTTATTGCTAAAGTCAGGTGGAATGTCAGTGAACGGACGTCTGATTGTAGCGACAACGGCGTAGTGGTCTGTGATATTAGTGTGGAAAACGGCAGAGTTTATTTGGTTTACATCATTATGATAGATAAAGATATGGTCGATGCAGGACAACGAATGATCGGTAACCCTCGTTGGCTTATTTATACATTCCACAAAACCAGCTCCATACATAATATCTAAGTACTTGTCCTTTTCATTGGTATTATTACTAGTTAACGTGTCAATGTTTATATCTCCAATAAAAACATGAGTATTTCTTTTCAAAATGTTATTGTATATAATCTCCAAGTCGGATAAAAATAACTCTGCATTCATTGAAGGACTTCTGTAGATTGCAAGAATAGAATAATGTCTATTGTCAAGGTCAAATTCGAGTTGTAGTCCAGTTGCTTCGCCGATGTAAATCTGTTGTGAGGTAACACAAAGTTCAGTTTTGCAGTATACGATGACACCGTCGTTTCTGTTCCAGTTATTGTCAGTCACAAAAATTTCGTACCCGTCAAGTGGTGTTAATGTCTTGTTTTCGTCAACCCATGCCTCAGTCAATACAATACAGTCAAATTTTATATCTACGCTCTCTAAAGTCACCAACAAGTTATCTATATTTTTGTAATAGCTACGTATGTTAAAGTGAATAAATGTCAGTGCCCGTGAGTTCTGTTCATCGTCGAGGAAGCTATGTAAACAGTCATGGTTGTCAAATTCGTCACATTGAATTTGTCTGTAGCTGTCCAATAATAGTCTGTCTCCGTCAAAATCCGTTGTAGTTGTAGTGGTGGCGTGCCGGTCCCTTACCAGTCATCTTAGAAAATGCCAAAAAAAGAGCGAAAGTTAATTAAATTTAAGAAAAAAAGTAGAATAATAATAAATAAAGTTAAAATAAAGTACTGTAATTTCATGATCATGATTTCATGACTAAGCTGATAGGAAAATGCCTCGAACACGATATCTTATCTTGGGTGCAACTGATAACACGAATTTTGGAACTATGTTCTTGAAACCGTTTCTATGTCACAAATTTATCCATTTCCTTGAACTATAAAACTTTAGTAGTATTACGCTCATTGATATTTTTCTGTACTAACAGGTAGGCCTATATTTTGCTGGTTGCAATAAAGTCAATGAAAACAGTAACTTCATAAATATACAATTGAGTCTTAGTTAATTCAATATATAACTATACATTGTTCGATTGAGTTCTGTAATAATTCAAATTCTAGAATAAATCAAATACAGGCAGTTAAGAGTTATTTTAAGTGAAATAATTTATAATACTTCTTCCATTGATAATACCATGTCTATTAAGTAACAAAAGTAATCTGACATTAAATAAATAACAGTGAGTTGCCCTTAAAATTTAAGTTTAACAACCTTTTATATATTTATACCAAAACAAATTAATATCATGCCCTCCCACAAAAATATAATAATGATAATTACTATTATTACTACTGTATTATTTAAGTTAAATCTTATATTATCTGGATTTACTCAGATCGTTTGTTGAAATAACTCCCTATTCTTTTATAAATATAGATTACTGTAATTAATACATAAAAAACGCACTTCTGAATTAACAACACATTATTTTAAATATGTGAACAAGATAGTTATAAGAACTAATAGATAAAATAGTAACTAAATTAAAATAATAACATACATTCTACCAGTGTAATGAAGCAATTAATTATACAAAGAATGAGTGTAAGACTTATTAAAACAGATTGAAATACTGTAAACAAAAGGTAAACCAAAATTGACTTGATTCCTTTTTATTATGTGTGTCAATTAAATCTATGTTGATGGAGTAAGGGCCCCCCTCCCCCAAATCAGAAATATTACAAGAAATAATGAAAGTCGGCTGTAAATGAGACAAAAATAAATAAATTAACCCCAATTAAAAATTTAACAACACATGAAAGTTTATATTTACTTAAGCTAAGGTAGAATAGCCAACTTATCATAACAAATCAAGATAACTTGAGTGTTAACGGTCTAAATTAAAAGTGAGCAGAATGTTATAAATTTTATTTGAAAGAATATGAAATAATACATTGCAATAGATAATACTGTACAGTTAAACAAATAATGCATTGCCTCATATTGGTGAAATAAATTATTTTAACAAGTGAGACTGAGCTTTTGCACCCATAAAAGGCTTATTAAAATAATAAAAAA
Organism: Neoaliturus tenellus; assembly: GCA_030545055.2. Classification (NCBI taxonomy): domain Eukaryota; kingdom Metazoa; phylum Arthropoda; class Insecta; order Hemiptera; family Cicadellidae; genus Neoaliturus; species Neoaliturus tenellus. The sequence goes on along the minus strand of CM061531.1, from coordinate 46,228,091 downwards.
TATATTACCCTATAATACGTTTGAAGTATCAATAAAGTTACTGTAGTTTCTTCACTAATGATTTACTGTAATTTGTAGTTTTGTTATTCTAATAACAAAATCTAAAAATAAAATATTAACTGTGGAATTACATAAAAAATAAATAAATAAATAAAATAAATCGCCTCAGAGTAAAAAATTGCAATAAATTAAAGATGGATCTACCCAGTAAATTGAAGCTACCGTTTTATCAACTGTAAGTTAATCTTGTATAACATTGTTGCATTTATCATTATCAAATACATAATTACCGTAATCATATAATTTTTCAAATGTGAGATCCTGTGAAGTATTGGCTTATATTTACCTTCGAAATAAATTAAAAAAATATTATATCAATTTGTTACATGCTTATTGATTGTTACTGCAAAATTAATAATTATGTAATTATTAAAAGAAAATAAAGAAGAAAAATGTAATAACTATATAGGATAGGATAACTAATAAAAAGTAGAGAAACGAAAGATAATCACTCACTATATATAATAAGTTCCTTAGCGACCATTTTCACCTCTTACAGCTGCATCCAGGTCGTCCATAGATCGGAGAAGCTTTGTAGGGCACCCAGGCGCAGTGGACTTCCTGGCGAACACACGGCAATCCCGGGTCCACGCGTAGGCCAGCTTCCCTTCCTTGACTAGGCTCTTCGCCTTCCCGAGGATGGTCTTGTTGTATGAGGTGAGGTGTTCATTTATGAACACCTTCGTCGAGGCCCAGGAGTCGCTGAGAGCGGCGGCGGTGAGTCGAGCACGGTGTTCTCGGGCAGCCGAGATCCATAGATTCCTGTAGTCTCTCGTTACGAACTTCACGATTATCGAAGGGTTTGGACGGTCAGGCGAAAATCCTAATCGGTGTGCTGTAGAGATTTCTGACTTATGATAGGATATTTTAATAACTTTGGCAAGATCTTCCAGCAAATCAAATACATCTTCACCAGTCTTATATGGAACACCCACTATTTCTATGTTGTCTTTTCTCGAGTACTGCTCAATGTCCTGCACTTGTAAATGAAGATTTTTCACCTCCTTCTTCAACTCGAGATTTTCAGCGACAATCTTATTGTAGTCTGCCTTTCGAGTTTCATTTTCCTCAACCAATGCGTTTAAGGTTATTTGCATGGTAGAAATCGTACTTACTACACCTTCGATCTTGTTCTCCAAGTTGGTGTTGACCGAGTCCATCTGCTGGCTGAGCTCTTTCTTCATATTGTTGATCAGGTCCACGAGGGCGGTGTTGTCCGGCTCGCCACGGCTCGCCGACGAAAGCGTCTCACCCTTGCACGTGTCGCACTTCCAGGTGGCTTTTCGCTGACTACTAAATTTTTTATAGTTCTCTATAGTCTCTACCCTAGTGCACGAAGGGTGGAAGCTGCCTCTACAGTCCGCACAGGTTAAAACTTCCCGCATGTTCGTGAAACTTCCCGCACACTTTGTACACGAAGACATAGTTAATACGATTTAGCAAACAGACACAGACGTATAATACTTGTAAATATTACTAGAAAAGTATACTGCGCTCAATAAAATTAACACTCTGTATAGCAGCAAACAAGTTAATACGGGCACGGCACGAGTCACTCACTAACTAGGCAGACGAGGTCAGAGTGCGGCACACGTCCTTCTCCATCAAGCGACTGATAAGAACTGCCACTTTAGGTGTGTCTACAACGTTGTAAATAGTCTACCGTGGTTGGAAGACCCTCGATTAGTGTCAACGATAATGCCCGTTTTCCCTATACCTACAAACAAGTCTTACAGGAATTTAAAGAATAAGATAAAACCTTTTGGATGCTTATGTTTAGAGAAGAATATTTCGTTTTTAACTAAAATATTCGTTAAAGTAAAATATTTTTGTCTATTAACCTAACATCTGTTGTAATCAAGAATATTTTTAACAATCATAACTATTTGTTCATGTTACATATAAACATTTATTAAATTTGTAACCTCACTGTTGTATAATAATTCGATTTGTTTATTAATTACATAATACAGCTCATTAACAGTTTTTTTACAGTTCACTTTTACAGCTTTCGATTATTTTTACAGTCCCTATTAGTTTGGAATAAATAAATTTATTCCAGGGTTGATACGTAGGTTTTAAAACAAAATTTACACAGTTATTAAATAAGTTTAAAAAGTGTTAATTTTCGTGTTACATACAATGTTTGTGGATATCATTGACAAGGTAAAAATATAATTGTTGATAAGTGATAACGCCAGATGTCAGCAGAGGCGATGTAGCGCATAATGTACTAAAGTCTGTTTCTTTGTGCCCAACAAACACCGCGTTTTCAATTTACTCTTGTCGCAACACTTTGCCCCCCCCCCCCCTTTGTGACCGAGTCATTATTTGATTCGCAGCAAATTTGTCTATTTAAAAGTTTTCCACATCCAAGATGAGGGAAAGCGTTCCACCCTCTTTTTAATTTCCGCTTCTCTCTCTCATTTTTACATCCTCAACTGGTGCCTCTCCCCCCACCGTCCACCGCCCCACTTCCACACCCCCACCGTCACTGAGATGAACGACAAGATAAGACTGCAACTACACACTCTGGCAACGATCGTTGTTGTCATGGAACTCAGGTGAAGACCCGCGATACAAAAAGTCATTAGAAAACGCTATTTGCAAAGTTTACAAAACGACATATAAAATAATCATTAATTAATATTTGATCTTATTGGAAATTTAATCAAATAATCTTTCTTTGTAACTCACTGAAACAAAAACAGAATTTGTAGTGTAATCTGAAATTCGTCTATAGGTACAGTTACGTACTATAAAGTTTACGAACTACGTACAAAATTTTAATCAACTCACTGAGAATATGGTACATTTTTTTATTGAATATTTAAAAACTCATCGGGTTACTTTACTTACCTTATTAAAAAGAATAATTACATAATAAGACACAAAATTCAAATTTAAACTCCAGGGAAATACGTAGGAAACTCGAGTTGAATCAAAATTGAATCACATTAATCCATTAGATTTCTCGAAGAGCATTTACGTCCTAATTGGCACCGCATGAAAGCGATTAAAATGTGACAGAGAGCAATTATTTAACGAGTTTAACAAGTGAGGAGGAGCAAACGACGACACAGATGTGCTGATCGGATTATGAACTCTCTACCTCCACATCTACCTCCGACACGCCGCCGAGGGTTACATCTCCACTCATCTGCATAAGTATTTCATTAATCCCACCTTCTGCTGGAGTTATAATACCTATGTCTACCAGTTTATGTTGTTTGCTGCGAAAACCGCACAGTTTTGTTCCAGTAGTATTCTAGTCGATTGACTTGAAGCAACGAAGATATAAAAGTTTTTTTTAGTAGACAAACAACATATTTTAAGTATCTACCAACATATATATATTTTTTAACTGAAAGACTGTAATATTTCAGGATCACGAATATTGGTTTTACGTTATGATCTCAGATTGTTTTTCATGTGGCCAACAAACTTGGATCTCATTGTGCATTTGGCATCTTTCAACAATTGAGTTTGGGTAATAGTTTATCGATATTTGAGGAATCATCGATCGAGCGATTCGTCAATTGCACTGTTCGAGTGATCTTCAATCGTCTTCCCATCGTTCTGTATTTAATTAATTTTTAAATAAAAATAACCCTTTCACCACAGTATTAATTTTCTATGAGTAAATGCATGACGATGATCTATTTATATGAAAACTAGGTAACCTGTATCTTTCAGTTTATGTACCAAAATACTTGAGAAAAGTTTTCAACTCGAAGTAATATATTATCTTAACATAGTTCCACTCCAGGCCAAGCATGGGTAACCGGTCCAACCCCCCCTCCCCGGCCCCTGGCATACAGAGGTGTACACGTAGGTGTTTCTTAATTACCGACACCATGTAGCCTACCTCCTTACCGGACAGCCCCTCTCTTAGTTTTATGTTATGTACGCCTTTTTATCATTTTAACTTCTTAATTGACGTCACCGAACGTATAATTAATAGAGCAAAAAAAATTAAATTACTTTGGCGACCTTCGGTTTATTTATGTTGCAGATTAATTTTCGTTCCTTTTAATTGGGTGTTCCCTCACCGCTTCTACTCCGATGGCGTTGACTCATTAATTTCCTAAAATAAAGGTCATATACGAATCAAGGTGGTGCAACCCAGAAATTGGAACCTTAAATACCTTAAATATTGCCAACTCATAGCAAAAGTTAAGAAAACTAGTTTTAATTAATCTGCATGGCAAAAGTTTAATAAAATTGTTATTGAAGTTTTTGTTATTTTTCGCAAGGTGGAGAAAAAAGAAGGTTTGTGGGTTGAATCGTCGAGTGGGCTTACGATTTAATGAAATCGGTAATTTTGTTACTATACCTAATATACCGATTTGCTAAATAGATCAGTTTGCTATTAACTAACTTTTATGGCCGAAATAAATCAACAGACATTAAAAAATATCATTGTTAAAATGTAATGCCAAAAGCTAAGAACATTCACCTTTTAGCTAGGTCTATTATAACGTTATAGGCTACTTCATACTTTATTGTGCCCGCTGGCGCTACTTCTTCAATGAATGCGATTTCAGATTGGTAGCAAAGAGCTTAAAAAGCACAGACTACACTTGCAACACACCTGATTTTGTCATTGATTATTTTTTACGATTTTGGTTTGAAGGTCTTTTATCAAGTAATTTGTAAATAAGGGATTGGATACCATAGAAAAGTCGAGGTAAGTGTGGGTAAAATGGCAGCCACCAGATAAGCAACCGTAAACAAATCACTGGTTTTTATGAAAACAAGGGTTGGTGTGGCTAAAATGGCAACTATAATGAGAAACAGCCGTCTCCGTAGCACAAGATGACTGTATTGCCAGGTGAGCTACAACCCATAAGAGCAATGGTGTCAGTTTCCGCGACATCCGTGGATGTCGCCACAGAGGTTTTGTAGGTTAAAAAGGTGTTAAAACATCAACATTTAAGTCTTTGTTACCTGCAAGTGTTGCCAACACTGCAGGAACAACAATCGTTCACGTTTGCGTTGGAGATTTTTTGTCTCAACTATTACTAAAATAAGAAATTTCAAAGCAAAATAGGGTAAAATTTATGGTTTTTGATTACCCTTGATTAATAATTGTTAATTTTGTCATTACCTAATGGTGTGTTATTGACTAATAATCTAAATGTAAAATAGAGTAATATGGTGTCATTACGGTAAATATCGTACCCATGGCAAGACTGCTCCATTCTCTTTTTTAATCAGCTGTGTAATGGTAAATATTATAAAGTAACTTGACTTCCGTTTTAGTTTTGACGCTTCATATCCGGAACACAAAAAATAGCTATTCAGCTGACCTAAGGAAGAAGTTATGCTTTTTCCTCTACAGACCTTGCTCGTAGCACTCTCTTTGCATTACACCCCGCGGTTCGTCATACGCTCAACTGGAATGTAAATCAAGAGAGTTAGTCACATTTAACATTCGTCAAGTGGGATTTTCGAAGCTGCATGAACAGTTCCCATTACCCGCCTCGTAGCGACGTGTTATAATCAACCTGCCTCTAATTGTGTCGGCAAGTGTGACGGGATTTGATACCACCTTAGGTAAACTTTACTGGGAATTCAAAATTTGTTCCAGGAGTCAAAACAGAGTTTCTGCGTCGAACCGAAATACACGGTTTTGTACATTTGTTAAATACATTTTACATTATGAAACCAACAAAGGTGAAATTATAGGCCATAAATGCTTAAAAGTTGTAAATTTTGTTTATATTTATTTAACACGACCAAATCGTACAGGTAATTATTTTACGATATGCATACCAATAAATAGTCCCGTTTCATACTGAACTGTAAGATTGGTTTATGTATAAATTTTGGAATTGGTAACAGTAAAAAGTTTTTTAGTTTTATTTCTTAGAGCTGTAATAATCTTAAAGATATCATAAAGCTGTGATCATCGGATTTTTAAAAACTATTGAATTTTTGTGGGCAAGAGAACCAACAGACAACTTTTCCTAAGAATGATTAGTATTGTTAATAATTCCAAAATGTATACATACTTTATTTAACTATTTTTTATTTTGAATTTTTATAACGTTCAGAGTTTGATGAATAATCACATTTACAGCGACGGAAATGTATGGAATTCCAAGATTGTTTTGATACTTTTTTAATAAGTCTGCTGATTAGTTCTGCGGTTCACATAAAAGATAACATTGCTAAACAAAGATATGTAAAAAATGTTTGAAATTCGTAGAAAAACCTAAATAAATAAATAGCATCTAAAGTTTGATATTTAGTGACTTGTTGAACGAAGGAGGGGACTGTGGAGGGCAGGTCCCTATATTGATTACTTGCACTGGATTACTTGTTGGCAGATTTAATCAACTCGTCCAAGGCGATATTTTAATAGCTGACAAGCGCGACGGACGGCCCACAGCCGACCACCCGGCAGTGGAGGAGGTGTACCATGTCATCCGATACTACAACAGTGGCATCGCCATTATCGTCTCTTGGTCAGTATTAGGGACTAGATTTGCCGAGTTCGAGCTCCGCGTTTAAGTCATCTTCACCCCTGTGCCAGTAGCCCATTGTTGCGCAGTCGGCAATGTTAACCATACGGCTTTTAATGCAAAACATGGTATTTGATTCCCCTGTTTTGGACGCAGTTTTTCAACCGATTTTCTTTAAACTTGGTGAATGATTTGTTGAATAGTTATATTATGTCCCACATACATCAAAATTTTAGAAATTTAACAAGCATTACTATTTGGGACGTCGCAAAGTAACTCAATTTTCCTTAGTAATATTTTTTATTAATTTTCAAAATTTCGAGGTATGAGGGACATAATATACCTATTCAACTAAACACTTGTCAAGTTTAAAGATAATCGGTTGAAAAACGGTGTCCGAAACGAAACAGGGGAATAGAATACCATCTTACGCATTAAAAGCCGTTTGGTTAACATTGCAACAATAGGCTACTGGCCCAGGGGTGAAGATGACTCTTAATTCATTAAACAATATTTTTTTACATTGGCTAATAAAACCTAATCATACACCTGTACATATAATATAAAGTTTTCCAATTGAAAGAAAAGAGTTCGAACGTTTAAAATAGCAAAATTTTCAGCAACTATAATTTTAAGGTACAGTTTTAATTAAAATAATAAATTTGAACCAATATTTTAAATGAGCTGTATTTTTTATGTTGTTGTAATACTTTTAGTAGAAGCTGTCATATATGTGATCTGTTTGCGAGGTCGAGGTGTTGAGAGTGTCGTGTGGCTCCGAAATTCGACAAGAATGCCTCGTAACAGAGTTGCACTGGAAGTAAAGCGCTTTGCATGGATGAACAAGTCCCTTTGCTGATGTTCTACTTGCTCCGCTCTTCAAAAACTCTCTTTGCCACCTTTCAGCGGGAATTCAGAGGCGGCTTACGCGATCCGCCATTGGAAACCAACCGAACGTACATTTTCATTCGCTCGATACCTTAATGTTTATTTTTAGAAGGTTTCAAAAGATTTGGTTTTGGAAAACATTAATACTTTGAATTTTGTTTTACCATTGTGTTCAAGTAAAGGTTATATTGGAATGTATCTAATATACCAAAGTATATTTCATGGTGTTAGGTAATCCATAATTTACGTTTGTAAATCATTTTTTAATGTTTATGCATAAAAATACCTGATTTTAAGACATTTTTCTTATATATGTGCTTGTATGGACTTTAATTGGATGGGCGTTATAAAAGAGGAATTGTCAGAAGTGGATTAGATTAGTTTGATGATGCGGGCCAATACCACGACATTGGTAAGATGTGGTTTTATAGTTGGACATCTGTTACGACGGCTGTAATCGTCTTGGATGACATTCTTACGACTGATACTGGCCTAATTGTCTTTTTATAACAAGAGACTGAAAAATATGTTATCTCTCTAGTATAAAGTTTTAACTTTTAATCAATGGGGCTGTGCAAAAGTATACTACATGCTTAAAAACAATAAATCCGTAATTTCTCTAATATTATTAAATATTAACGAATCAGAATAATTACTCAATTTATGTCTAAACATGTTAAAGGAGAATACAATATTTGTAATTTATCTTATGGTTAATTTATATGGAGTCTTAATTTATAAATCAAAGAAAAATTTATTTTGCGGTCGGAAAATAATCCATTAAGTTGGCTTGACGAATGTTTTTAACACAATCAATAAAATACGTTACAGCATTGAATACAAAACATTGAGACATGACGATAATCAAACTTTAATACAGTGTTTTTCAAGAGCAGTTAAGATTGCGAAGAACATTTAATGAGTAAACATTTCAGCGCATTTCGTTATACTACATTTTAGTTCTATCTTTTGCTTCTCAAAATTTATGTAACATGACACTATAGAACGGATAGTGCAATTTAAAGCACCATACAGTTTTATGACTTTAATGCTTTACAAAAATGGTTTTATTTTAGTTGGAATAGAAAATCCGATGGGTAAATATCATAGAGGTCCTAATTAATAATAAAAAAGCTACCCGACGTGAATCAAAGCAGTAAAGGGCTATGAAGTGGCAACAAACGTGGGAAGGAAAGTATAAGCGACAAGTTTACGATTCAATATGGCGGACATTAAGCCGAAACAGCAGCGGTTGTGAGGTTATGTTTCACATAAGTCGAGACTTGATAACATCGGCCTCCGTCGATACGCGACCCCGGCCCGGCGACATTTACATCGGAATTACTCTCTGTTGTCCTCCGACTTTAAAGCTCTCCTTCTTATCCTTCCCCCTTCCTGTCTGTATACTCTAACTTTTATTGACTTCCACTTCAATTATTTTCGTATTGTAATGTACCTTTTGTGGTTTATCAGTGCAATTCCAAAAGATTATTGATCAATTGATCACAGAATGAGTATTATTCACAATAACTTGCGTTAGTTGTTTTAACTTTACTCGGAAGGTGTTCATTATACTGTAACTCCTCGAATACTATCGACTATATTAAACACCATACAACTCCAGGCTAATAAACTTATTAATTAAAAAGTATAACACAATATATACCAAACAGAAATAAGCTAAATAATACGTACAGTAAATTTAGAGCGTGAAGATCCTTGAAGGTGTCCTTCCGAATGCACGAGATCTCGTTGGCGTTCAACAATCTGGAAACAAAATTAATGACAATTAATAAACAGAAAATCCAGCGAAAAAGAGAAGGATAATTGAAAAATCAGTTAGGCAATTAATAAATGGAAAATCCGGCGAAAAAAAAAATAATTGAAAAATTAGTTATTGTGTCAAACTTACAAAAGCTGCAGCGAAGAGAGTCCGTGGAACACGCCGCCGGGCAGGTCCTTAATCTTGTTGCCGTAGAGAACCCTGCAACAGAGACGGAGGATTACAGGAGAAAGAGAGAGGAATTAACAAGTGATTATCCCATAACTCCCCCCCCCCCGGTACAGTCGCGTCTCCGGCACTAATGACCAATTACAATTACTGCACACCTGTGGAACATTAGCGGACCTGCGGCGGGACTGGCCGACAGGAACGGTGGACGGGAAAACACCTCTGCCCCCGGACACATGGACTGTAGAATGTCTTTGGGATATCGTGATCGTTTTGTACCGTGGTATCTTAGAGATTAGGAGACTCTCAATGCTAACAAATACAGCGAACCCGGCCCGCCATGTAAATTACTCACACACTGGCGCGTGGAACAGTGGACTCTAGTTAGTTAGACATTATTCATTTCGCAAATTGATTATTTTAACCAATTTTAGTGGTATATTTGTGGTCTTCGGTTAATTTAAATGATAATAATGTAATAACGACGTAATGGTGATCATTGAAAAGATTTGCTTGACAACAAAACCAAAACTCTTAAATTATACCTTAGTATGGATTTTTCCTATACAGTTTTTTTTTATTATTTACTTCTGGTTAGAAATATAACGCTTAAATTTAGGTATATTTTAATTTGTAACATAAAATAGTTTCATTTGGCTCTATTACTGAGCACCTGTGACTGTGCGTGCAAGAGTCAAGGGTCCACTAATCCCCAGGTACCATGGTGAAACGGGCAACTACGTTTGGTTTGAATCAACTTCACCATTAATTTTGTAAGAGTGAACGAATATTAAAAATTTATTAAGACGAGATATTTTTGTCTACTTCGTTATCAAACGCAAAACTGAACAACCATCTCATTAGGGGGATTGGAGGAGGCTTCTGGGTAAAAACGTGAAACATGAGCGTACAATGGTGACTGACAGATTCATTAAAACTGTATGAGAGTAGACAGAGAAAGAGAGAGAGAGAGAGAGGAGCACCCAGGTTGACGCGGTAATTCTCACACATTAACGTTACAAATGCCGACACGGGACTTCATTACGAGATGCTGGCGTTCCCTGAGCAAGTGAGCAGGGCGGAATTCCTGCTTATATATAGTGGTAAAAGATATTTTTTTTAATTATAAATTTACTTTTAATACTGTATGTTTTAATTTGAAGATACTGTTTTAAAATGGATCCGTGTTAGTTTTAAGTTAACGATTATGATTGGGAAATGTCAATGCCAGGTAAATGGGTTTTGGACTTTCTACCAGATACTTTTTTTACCCTAACTGTTCTCTTCAATACAACGATCATCATTTTTAGTTTTTCGATTATACAAAGTTAATGACTCAAGTAACTTTGGCAAACCAGGGGTGAGGGCTCATGTTTGTAGCAATAAAATCGGCCTTGAACAGATGACAGCCGGATTATGAGATAGAAATCTTGTACTAAGAGATCCTCTGTCGGTGAAATCAATGAAAGGCAGACGTAAAGAGTCAAATTTGTTGCTTGGTCCTTAGAGTTAAAAAAGACGCGCATTCTGCATTCTGGTAAGACATTAAAAAAACTATACAGAGGCATATTTATTACAAATCGATTCAGATGTTAATATAGTAATGTTTTTTTTTTCTTACTAATTCCAACATAGTATCTTGCTTTCACTTACAGAGACGTCAGTGATTTCAAGCCGAGGAATGCGTCCACAGCGACTTTGGAGATTTGATTCTTGCTCAGATCTCTGAAAAGTAAAAACAAAATTTTGAAATCTGCTAAAATACAGCTCACATTGAGTACACTACTCATTCATTAAATATAGTACGGGGTTTTTACCAAGCGAAATTTGAATGTTTAAAATATCCATCCTTACAACTGTAAACACTGAACAAGCATAGTCAATAGAAATCGTGACCGTGGCCACACACTGGCTGCTGTTCGAGCAAATAAATTCCAAATCGTATAGTCCACAGAGCATCGCCGATCAATTATTCAGCAGGTGTGGGTGGCAACACTGTTTAATTGTCTGTCGTGAGTTAGTTGTGGCGGTTGTAACTCGCCATTTCACGACCATGGCGCTACCTGCCGGAGGCGACAAATACGTGTCTGACTGCACAACTACACTGACAGCTGCAGCAGGTGTGGGTGGCAACACTGTTTAATTGTCTGTCCGTGTAACGGCAGCGGGTCGTGAGTTAGTTGTAGCGGTTGTAACTCGCCACTTCACGACCGTGGCGCTACCTGGCGGAGGCGACAAATACGTGTCTGACTGCACAACTACACTAACAGCTGCAGCAGGTGTGGGTGGCAACACTGTTTAATTGTCTGTCCGTGTAACGGCAGCGGGTCGTGAGTTAGTTGTAGCGGTTGTAACTCGCCACTTCACGACCGTGGCGCTACCTGGCGAAGGCGACAAATACGTGTCTGACTGCACAACTACACTAACAGCTGCAGCAGGTGTGGGTGGCAACACTGTTTAATTGTCTGTCCGTGTAACGGCAGCGGGTCGTGAGTTAGTTGTAGCGGTTGTAACTCGCCACTTCACGACCGTGGCGCTACCTGGCGGAGGCGACAAATACGTGTCTGACTGCAGAACTACACTGACAGCTGCAGCAGGTGTGAGTGGCAACACTGTTTAATTGTCTGTCCGTGTAATGGCAGCGGGTCGTGAGTTAGTTGTAGCGGTTGTAACTCGCCATTTCACGACCATGGCGCTACCTGGCGGAGGCGACAAATACGTGTCTGACTGCACAACTACACTGACAGCTGCAGCAGGTGTGGGTGGCAACACTGTTTAATTGTCTGTCCGTGTAAAGAAAGCGGGCCGTGAGTTAGTTGTAGCGGTTGTAACTCGCCATTTCACGACCATGGCGCTACCTGGCGGAGGCGACAAATACGTGTCTGACTGCACAACTACACTGACAGCTGCAGCTGTGTGGGTGGCAACATTGTTTAATTGTCTGTACTTGTAAAGAAAGCGGGCCGTGAGTTAGTTGTAGCGGTTGTAACTCGCCATTTCACGACCATGGCGCTACCTGGCGGAGGCGACAAATACGTGTCTGACTGCACAACTACACTGACAGCTGCAGCTGTGTGGGTGGCAACATTGTTTAATTGTCTGTACTTGTAAAGAAAGCGGGCCGTGAGTTAGTTGTAGCTAACTAGTCGTGTTAGCTGCGTCTTGATGACGACAACGTGCAACTGTGTTTCAATTACAGACGGTTCCAACTCTCTCAATCGTGATTAACGGGAATTCACCGTCGTGTGTTTACGGTTATAAAAATTAATTTTCCTAAAAGGAGAAAAGGATAATGTCAAGTATTATGAAGAGCCAATGCATTAAACTCATAAAACTTAAAATTTCATAAAAAAAGAATTTAGTAAGATGCACAAAAATAGTCCGATTGAAATTTTAACAGCTGTGCCCCCCTCACCGCCGCTCACCCTGCTATGTTGTCATTTGTGGTTTTGTTTAACATTTGTGATACAGTAGACAAATGTGTTTCAGAATAAATTTGGCAACAACGGATCGACTCTCATCGGACTATTTTCGTGAATCTTACTATAGTGCATGTTTGCCACATAGAAAATAAAAACAAGTCCACAAGTTACAAATTCACTTAAAATAGGAAATCACAAAATTGCTTGATAAACTATTATTAATCGATTTTTAGTTCTACGTAACGCAAAGTGCTTATTCAGGGAATATTTGACAATGAAGATAGAAATCGGCTAACTCCAAGTCATTAAAGAATTTTGTTATTTCTCATTAAATGTTGTGATTTTTTATATTTTCAATAAATAACACGATTGCAAGGTTTATGTAAAAAGTGTTTTATGGCTTAATTATATTTAAAATTGTTCAATGGTGTATTCATAAGGTTATTCAATAGTCAATACAATATACCTAATTAGTACTCAATATTACAATCGTAAACCACAAAATATGACTAATATTTATCTGGATAATTATGAGGATTTTAATGATTATACTATTTTTAAAGCGAACAACAATAGCTAATATGTATTTAGACTAAATGAAAAACGAGAACTTATAAACATATTCAAAAATAAAAATAAAAAATAAATAAATAAAAGTTTGAAAATATTTCTTTTTTATGTTGAGTTTAGTTGGAAAAACAACTGTTACTCCAAATAACGCGTGTTTTTACTGGGAAACATGACAATAAAACAGCTTATTCCGGCCGGGGGCATTATGTGTGGGGTCTCCCCATTACGGGGTCCACATTAGGGTCACGAGAGACGCACAACGCCTGGCCACTGTGTGTGTTTGTGTGTGTGCGTGCGTAGGCAGTACACCGGCCACTTACACGCACTCCATCACCACTCACGCAATTACACTTTTATAACTCTGTTGTGGAATTCGGTCAGACGAAATTTACGTTCAGTTTACTGTTCTTAGTTTCGTGTACGTGAGGAGGCAAACGTATGACATACGCGAAGAGAATATTTTCTTTGATAATGTCTACAGTAGTTTGGAAACTTATTCAGTTTAAATTGTGGCTAAACTTTTTACATGAGTAGCCTAATGACATTGACGAGTGTATGGTTAATGGTGTTAAACCTTTAGGCAACAAAGTACAGAGGTTTAATGCATAAAAAATTTCACAGTCACAGAGAACTGTTTTCGTTATGACTACAATTTACTGTATATCAATCTTAAATAACAAAAATCCGGAACGGACCCGTATTGTACATTTGCTCATTCAAGGACAAAGTGACACTACCTGATTGCAGGAGTAATGTTTGTATTAACATAGAGCGAGAAGGAAAAGCAAATGTACAGTGTAGTAACTCACATGTGACGCAGTCGCTTGTGAGTTGTATTGAATGTTAATGTTATTCTTATGAATTTACTTTGCCTCATGAGGGATGGAAAGTGCTACTTTACCCCTTTAGGGAGACAAAGTTTCATTATCTCATCGCAAGAAGTAAAGTTTAACTTTACATAGCAGGAGAGAGAAAGGTAAATGTAAAGTGGAGTGACCTACATACGTTCAGTCGCTTATATGAGGTATTAATGTTATTGTTATGAATTACTTTGTCTCATAAATGATAGAAAGTACTACTTTGCCCATTTATGGAGACAAAGTGACACTACCTCATTGTAATAAGTGAAGTTACACATTACATAGCAGGAGAGAGAAAGGTAGAAGTATAGTGTAGTAACTCACATGCGACGCAGTTGCTTGTAAGTTGTAAGGAATGTTAATGTTATTGTTATAAATTTACTTTGCCTCATAAGGGATGGAAAGTGCTACTTTACCCTTTTAGGGAGACAAAGTTTCACTATCCCATGGCAAGGAGTAAAGTTACACTTTACATAGAAGTAGAAGTAAAGGAGATGTACAGAAGAGAGACTCACATGCGGCGCAGCCTCTTGTAGGCCGCGAAGGCTTTGGGCGGGATCTCGGCGATGTCGTTCTGCTCCAGTCGGCTGCAAAACACAAAACACAATTACCATCAGTCCGACTAATTGCTGGCCGGCTTATTGTTTTACAAGGGCGCTTTTTGCATATCCCCTTGCTGCTCATTTAATTACGTTCAATTATGTTACTGCATATATTAAACTCTGAGTAGATTAGGTTAAAGGTACTTCTTAAAAGTCGAGTTTTAAGAGTGAGTGTTGGAAACGATCGCATTGATAATAGTGTGTAGATAACTAAAAAATAAATAAATCAAAGAAAACGGATATATATATTTATATAATTTTTCAACACTTACCTAATAGAATTCATAATATTACATTTTATTTTTATTTTTAAGGTATACCTACATACGTATTGTATTGTAAAGGATAATTGAACATTGTTTATACTGGAGGCCAGGAAAAAAATGGAGATTTCACTTTAAGTGTTATTACATTGTTGGTTATTTCACTGTCCGTTAAGTTTATGAATTATTTTTATACCAGCATTTATGTGCTATTACGATCCATGTAGGCTAAAATTTAATTGGAATTTGAAAAAATCCTGACATCATAAAACATAAACGCAATCATACATTGGTAATAATTAATTTAGGTCAATGGGCAATATCTTGCTAATTCATAAAGGTTAATAAATATTTATAAACAAAAATTTTCAACCCCATGACGTAAATAAAATTTTATAGGATAACCGTTAAAGCTCGGCGAGTGAGAACCTCGCCACAGCCGGGGCCGGGCCGCGAGGGTCAAACTCGCAGTAAAACACGGCAATCCCCTCATTACTGCCACCCATTATTACATTGCGCAGTTATAACAGTGTTTTATTCCAACTCCAAGTCGCGATAAGGAATCGCGAGTTTCGCATTTTCTTTGACATTATTTTATGTTTCCTGCATTAACATGCATAACTACTTTGGAACGGTTTAACTGTTGTGCGCGAGTTCTTGAATATGTATCGGTGTAATTCCCTCTGTTAAAAACTAAAATAGAGTTGTACGTGATAAAAATCAAATTAACTTTACTGCTACTTAAGTACTAAAGAAATAGGAAGGGTCAAACTTTGATAATATTGTAGTTGTTAGTTAGTTTAAACTTATGTTACTTTATTAAATATTCATGGACTATTTTAGTTATTAAATAGTATGTAAAACTTTACTGGCCAATAAAACATTATTTTATACCTTTAAACCCTAGCATCAACATATTTAAATAAGTATGAGTACTCAATTTGGTCCGAAATTTATTTAGTCAATACGTTTTTATACCAACATTCACTAAGCAACAAACTTTTATATATAAACATTTATAGTTATTAACAACTCGAGGAATTATGTTTATGCTCTATACCTGTTCTGGAAGTAAGGAGTATGATGAAAATCTTAAATAGAACCTAAGGTTTTAAGTGTATCGAATGTAAGAGTATTCATTACTCGACAACATTTCTACCAAATCTACCTCAAGAGGACCACGGACTCCGCAATGGCAGGCGATTAAAATATCTATTAAAATCATATTATAATTCTATTGTAATACAGCTTTAAAATTGAATTTGGAAAAACTAAATTTCAAGTAGTTCTTTTGCATCACAGTGTAATTTTCAACTTTGGCATTTAATAAAGACGTGACTAATTCCCGGGAATACAAGTATAAATAACGTTTGACAGAGATATCTCCATGAATATTGATTGCATTTGGTTGTAAACATGGGGAAGATGGGATGCATAGTTCGGGGCGATTTGTCAGTGTCAAGCTGACGTCAGGAATGCCGCGTGCTGAAGGAGGTCAGCAAGAACGAAGGCTTCGCGGTCGCCTTATCTTATCACCCCCGACATGACACCCGATACAACACTATCACCTTTCACCATTTCGAAATTCTCTCCCACTATATTTATCACTATGTATATCAGATTGGATATCCAACAAAAAAGGTTTAAAGATGTTAAGTTATGTGATAGCAAATAGAAGTTGATGATTATAGTCTTCAATGACAATACACTATCGTCTATACACACTGGAATAAATGACAAATTATTCATAAGTTTGCATGAAATCATTGTTTTTACTATGTACTGGTCCTGGCCATTTGAAAAATTCCTTTTGTTCATTTTTTTCTCGTTGTATATTAGGTAAAAATTCAATCCTATGTTTTTATACTTTTAAGCTTGTAAATAGTTCAAAATACATCAAAATGTGTTTCATGTAATGAGAACTATCAGAGGTAACATATAATTGATATAAATAACTAAACTTTTCAATTTTAACCTATTTAAACTAACGATAAAAATTATTATCAGTGGTATTATTTGTAAACAATAAAGGAATATCACATCAAAACTTTTTCCACATTATGCTACATAGAGTTTTTTTCAGTTATAAACCCCGATTTATTTCCACACCAAGAACTAAACAAATGTAACGAATATTTGAAAAAAGGGCTTGAATGTATTTACGAGATGAAGAAAGTATCAGTTGCTACAAAGTAACAGGGTAACAGGGAAGGGTCTGATTGGGAAGGAGAGATGTTTTTCTTGCCGAGCCGAGACCAGTGAAGTGAGCATCAGGACTGAGCATTACTGACCGCAACGGACGAATCGATAACTGGATTTCTGGTGAAAAATGTAATCAGAACGGCCCTACGGAGCCGGCGAGGAGCGAGGAGGAGCGAGGAGCAGAGCAGAGCAGAGCAGAGCACTGCCTCAGCGCTGAGGGCAATGTAAATATTATCCGTCACGATTGTTATGGAATCTGTCTAATCTTATAATGTCAATATTTCTTCGCAGGTAACCCAAATAAAAATATATTTATCCTGTCGATTCAGTATGATTAAAAGGGGGTCTCAATGTAAAACAGTTACACTGGTGTATTGATAATTTTGTATTTATTTATTTTAAATTGAAACCGTTTAAGTAAAAATGTGTTTTACTATATCTTGGAAAAGTATCAATACTAACACCTGTCAATTTTTATTATTTTACAGAGAAAAAGTAAATATCTATCTACCACACTGAAGGATTTGAATATCAGAGAGAACGGACACTAATTACGATAACTTCAAGAACTTTTTGATTCTCGACATTATTAGATTAATTATACAGATAACACGGAATATCTTTGCCTCTGTCATACTCCACTTCTGGATTAAAATTGGTAACATATGGGACTAAAAATAGTCTGCAATTTCGTCGCTCTAATCCAATTGTTTGAGCTGTAAACGGCCGTCACAGGACAAGATAAAATGGAGTATTCCGTGTATAAATAAATAAATAAGATATTCTGTGTTATCTGTAACAATACAAGTGTGACATCCGACCAAGATATTTGTTACACATCATTCACAAGAAAAACAATCAAACTTCTGTTTCTAAGAAAATAATCAAATATGAAAACTACTAAAACAACATTTAAAATCTTCTAATACTAGGCTAAACTAAAAGTAAAATTTTAATTATTCTGCACGAAATCAGCCTGTTTTTGTTCTCTCAATAGTACAAAAAAACATTTATTTTTTGTCCTAGGAGTGAAAAATCAGCTAGAATATTGTTTAGATCCTAGGACTGAAAGGTCAGCAGTATGCTAAGTGTATTAGGCTACTAATAGTTTATTAATTTTGAGATGCAGAATATTGAAATTCAAACGTTCATTGTTTGTAAATGACAGAAATATAAATACTGCATATATAAGTTACTTTATTAATATAATGTCGAAAATACTACTTTATAGTTAACTTTTTTCCGATTAAAAGTCTAATTCTGCATTATGATAAAAAAAACTTCATTCATCACTTGGAGCAAAATTGTCTTTTTCATGCTTAATCGTTTTTAAACGCTCGATTGCGCACCAAAAACCACTTTTGCTCCTAGTGATGAAAAGAAAACTACTATTACGGTAATGCAAGATTAACATTATTACGGACCTGCAACTTAAAAACAATGGATTTTCTATGAATTGTTAGGAGTGTTGGTTATTATACTAGCGATAAGGCCAACTCGATGGAAGGGCATTGAAGTTTTTTGAGTTTGTTACGAGACGGGGATAGGGCGCTCCTCTGAGACCCGAACTCATGAAAGTCATTACCAAGTATATTATTGGTTACCGGGCTAGTCTGTCTCAGTCACCCTGCTCTCCTCCCCTCGGAGCGATGGTACAACAGTTACGTGTATAGAAATAAATTATTAACTTGTAACCAACATTATAAATTTATGAAAAATGTTTTGCATATACAAATAATACATTTTATTTGTTTTAGGATTTAGTTTCACAATTCCTACATTAATGCTTACAAAGTAATTAGCCTACATCACAAAAATAACCTTTTGGACACCTTTTTATAGTTTGATCGGCATTCTATGTTGATTTAGAGAGCCTGCAGCATTATTCAGGAAAGTATGGACTAGTTTTTATCATAGTGTTTCAACGCATATATGTTATCATACATTTATACTCGTATGTTATTATTATTATTTTGACAAAGGCCGGATGGACTTGCAATATGTCGAAGATTTATCGAAAAGAAACACAAGAAAGA
>CM061531.1:46106240-46208667 GCA_030545055.2 Neoaliturus tenellus | reverse complement strand
CTTCAATTATTTTCGTATAGCAATGTACCTTTTGTGGCTTGGCAGTGCAATTCCAAAAGATTATTGATCAATTGATCACAGAATGAGTATTATTCATAATAACTTGCGTTAGTTGTTTTAACTTTACTCGGAAGGTACACATTATACTGTAACTCCTCGAATACTTAGATTAAACATTATAAAACTCCTGGCTAATAAACTTATTAATTAAAAAGTATAACACAAAAGCAATATATGCCAAACAGAAATAAGGTAAATAAATACGCACAGTAAATTTAGAGCGTGAAGATCCTTGAAGGTGTCCTTCCGAATGCACGAGATCTCGTTGGCGTTCAACAATCTGGAAACAAAATTAATGGCAATTAATAAAAAGAAAATCCGGCGAAAAAGAGAAGGATAATTGAAAAATTAGTTATTGTGTCAAACTTACAAAAGCTGCAGCGAAGAGAGTCCGTGGAACACGCCGCCGGGCAGGTCCTTAATCTTGTTGCCGTAGAGAACCCTGCAACAGAGACGGAGGATTACAGGAGAAAGAGAGAGGAATTAACAAGTGATTATCCCATAACTCGCCCCCCCCCCCCCCCCCCCCGGTACAGTCGCGTCTCCGGCACTAATGACCAATTACAATTACTGCACACCTGTGGAACATTAGCGGACCTGCGGCAGGACTGGCCGCCAGGAACGGTGGACGGGAAAACACTTCTGCCCCTGACACATGGACTGTAGAATGTCTTTGGGATATCGTGATCGTTTTGTACCGTGGTATCTTAGAGATTAGGAGACTCTCAAAGCTAACAAATACAGTGAACCTGGCCCGCCATGTAAATGACTCACACACTGGCGCGTCCAGTGGACTCTAGTTATTTCGACATTATTAATTTCGCAAATTGATCATTTTAACCAATGTTAGTGGTATATTTGTGGTCTTCGATTAATTTAAATGATAATAATGTAATACTGACATAATGGTAATCCATGAAAAGATTTGCTTGACAACAACACCAAAACTCTTAAGTTATACCTTAGTATGGATTTTTCCTATACAGTAATTTTTTTATAATTTACTGCTGATTAGAAATATAACTTTTAAATTTAGGTATACATTAATTTGTAACATTTAGTTTGTAGTATATTGGCTCTAATAATGAGCACGATCATCGGTCCGGGTCCGGGTGACTATGCGTGAGAGATTTAATGGTCCACTAATCCCCAGGTGCCATGGTGAAACTGGCGACGACGTTTAGTTTGAATCAATTACACCATTAATTTTGTAAGGTGAACAAATATTCCAAATTTATTAAGCCGAGATATTTTTATCTACTTCGTTATCAAACGCAAAACTGAACAACCATCTCATTAGGGGGATTGGAGGAGGCTTCTGGGTAAAAACGTGAAACATGAGCGTACAATGGTGACTGACAGATTCATTAAAACTGTATGAGAGTAGAGAGAGAGAGAGAGAAAGAGAGAGAGAGAGGAGCACCCAGGTTGACGCGGTAATTCTCACACATTAACGTTACAAATGCCGACACGGGACTTCATTACGAGATGCTGGCGTTCCCTGAGCAAGTGAACAGGGCGGAATTCCTGCTTAAATATAGTCTCATTGAAAAATATATTTTTTGAAATTATATATTTACTTTTAATACTGTATGTTTTAATTTAACGATACTCTAAAAAGTATCCGTGTTAGTTATATGTTAACGATTATGATGGAGGAAAAATCAATGCCAGGTAAATGGATTTTGGACTTTCTACTGGTTACTTTTTTACCCTAACTGTTCTCTTCAATAGATAGATCATCCTATTTAGTCTTTTCGATTATACAAAGTTAATGACTCAAGTAGCTTTGGCAAACTAGGGGTGAGGGCTCATGTTTGTTCCAATAAAATCGGCCTTGAACAGGTGACAGCCGGCTTATGAGATAGACATCTTGTACTATGAGCTAATCGGTCGGTGAAATCAATGAAAGGCACACGACAAAAGTCAAATTTGTTGCTTGGTCCTCGGAGTTAAAAAAAGACACGTGCATTCTAGTAAGACATTAAAAAACTATACAGAGGCATATTTATTACAAATCGATTCAGATGTTAATATAGTAATGTTGGTTTTTTTCTTACTAATTTAAACATAGTATCTTGCTATCACTTACAGAGATGTCAGTGATTTCAAGCCGAGGAATGCGTCCACAGCGACTTTGGAGATTTGATTCTTGCTCAGATCTCTGAAAAAAAAATAATTGTGAAATCTGCTAAAATACAGCTAAAGGTGTACACTACTCATTAAATATAGTACAATATTTTCACCATGCGAAATTTGAATATTTAAAATTTGAATCCTTAGTACTGTAAACACTGAACAAGCAGAGTCAATAGAAATCGTGACCGTGGCCACACGCTGGCTGCTGTACGAGCAAAATAAATTCCAAATCGTATAGTCCACAGAGCATCGCCGATCAATTATTCAGCAGGTGTGGGTGGCAACACTGTTTAATTGTCTGTCGTGAGTTAGTTGTAGCGGTTGTAACTCGCCACTTCACGACCGTGGCGCTACCTGGCGGAGGCGACAAATACGTGTCTGGCTGCACAACTACACTGACAGCTGCAGCAGGTGTGGGTGGCAACACTGTTTAATTGTCTGTCGTGAGTTAGTTGTGGCGGTTGTAACTCGCCACTTCACGACCGTGGCGCTACCTGGCGGAGGTGACAAATACGTGTCTGACTGCACAACTACACTGACAGCTGCAGCAAGTGTGGGTGGTAACACTGTTTAATTGTCTGTCGTGAGTTAGTTGTGGCGGTTGTAACTCGCCACTTCACGACCGTGGCGCTACCTGGCGGAGGTGACAAATACGTGTCTGACTGCACAACTACACTGACAGCTGCAGCAGGTGTGGGTGGCAACACTGTTTAATTGTCTGTCGTGAGTTAGTTGTGGCGGTTGTAACTCGCCACTTCACGGCCGTGGCGCTACCTGGCGGAGGTGACAAATACGTGTCTGACTGCACAACTACACTGACAGCTGCAGCAAGTGTGGGTGGCAACACTGTTTAATTGTCTGTCGTGAGTTAGTTGTGGCGGTTGTAACTCGCCACTTCACGACCGTGGCGCTACCTGGCGGAGGTGACAAATACGTGTCTGACTGCACAACTACACTGACAGCTGCAGCAGGTGTAGGTGGCAACACTGTTTAATTGTCTGTCGTGAGTTAGTTGTGGCGATTGTAACTCGCCACTTCACGACCGTGGCGCTACCTGGCGGAGGTGACAAATACGTGTCTGACTGCACAACTACACTGACAGCTGCAGCAGGTGTGGGTGGCAACACTGTTTAATTGTCTGTCGTGAGTTTAGTTGTGGCGGTTGTAACTCGCCACTTCACGACCGTGGCGCTACCTGGCGGAGGTGACAAATACGTGTCTGACTGCACAACTACACTGACAGCTGCAGCAAGTGTGGGTGGCAACACTGTTTAATTGTCTGTCCGTGTAAAGAAAGCGGGCCGTGAGTTAGTTGTAGCTAACTAGTCGTGTTCGCTGCGTCTTGATGACGACAACGTGCAACTGTGTTTCAATTACAGACGGTACCAACTCTCTCAATCGTGATTAACGGGAAGTGTGTTTACGGTTATAAAAATTAATTTTCATAAAAGGAGAAAAGGATAATGTCAAGTATTATGAAGAGCCAATGCATTAAACTCATAAAACTTAAAGTTTCATAAAAAAGAATTATAGTAAGATGCACAAAAATAGTCCGATGGAAATTTTAACAGCTGTGCCCCCTCACCGCCGCTCACCCTGCTATGTTGTCATTTGTGGTTTTGTTTAACATTTGTGATACAGTAGAAAAATGTGTTTCAGAATAAATTTGGCAACAACGGATCGACTCTCATCGGACTATTTTCGTGAATCTTACTATAGTGCATGTTTGCCACATAGAAAATAAAAACAAATCCACAAGTTACAAATTCACTTAAAATAGCTTGATAAACTATTATTAATTGATTTTTAGTTCTACGTAACGCAAAGTGCTTATTCAGGGAATATTTGACAATGAAGATAGAAATCGGCTAACTCCAAGTCATTAAAGAATTTTGTTATTTCTCATTAAATGTTGTGATTTTTTTATATTTTCAATAAATAACACGATTGCAAGGTTTATGTTAAAAAGTGTTTTATGGCTTAATTATATTTAAAATTGTTCAATGGTGTATTCATAAGGTTATTCAATAGTCAATACAATATACCTACTTAGTACTCAATATTACAATCGTAAACCACAAAATATGACTAATATTTATCTGGATAATTATGAGGATTTTAATGCTTATAATATTTTTAAAGCGAACAACAATAGCTAATATGTATTTAGACTAAATGAAAAACGAGAACTTATAAACATATTCAAAATAAAAAAATAAAAAAATAAAATAAATAAAATAAATAAAAAAAGTTTGAAAATATTTCTTTCTTATGTTGAGTTTAGTTGGAAAAACAACTGTTACTCCAAATAACGCGTGTTTTTACTGGGAAACATGACAATAAAACAGCTTATTCCGGCCGGGGGCATTATGTGTGGGGTCTCCCCATTACGGGTCCACATTAGGGTCACGAGAGACGCACAACGCCCGGCCAATGTGTGTGTGTGTGTGTGTGTGTGTGTGTGTGTGTGTGTGTGTGTGTGTGTGTGTGTGTGTGTGTGTGTGTGTGTGTGTGTGTGTGTGTTTGCGTAGGCAGTACACCGGCCACTTACACGCACTCCATCACCACTCACGCAATTACACTTTTATAACTCTGTTGTGGAATTCGGTCAGACGAAATTTACGTTCAGTTTACTGTTCTTAGTTTCGTGTACGTGAGGATGCAAACGTATGACATACGCGAAGAGAATATTTTCTTTGAGAATGTCTACAGTAGTTTGGAAACTTATTCAGTTTAAATTGTGGCTAAACTTTTTACATGAGTAGCCTAATGACATTGACGAGTGTATGGTTAATGGTGTTAAACCTTTAGGCAACAAAATACAGAGGTTTAATGCATAAAAATTTAACAGTCACAGAGAACTGTTTTCGTTATGACTACAATTTACTGTATATCAATCTTAAATAACAAAAATCCGGAACGGACCCGTATAGTACATTTGCTCATTCAAGGACAAAGTGACACTACCTGATTGCAGGAGTAATGTTGGTATTTACATAGAGGGAGAAGGAAAAGAAAATGTACAGTGTACTAACTCACATGCTACGAAGTTGTAAGGAATGTTAATGTTATTCTTATGAATTTAATTTGCCTCATAAGGGATGGAAAGTGCTACTTTACCCCTTTAGGGAGACAAAGTTTCATGATCTAATAGCAAGGAGTAAAGTTTAACTTTACATAGCAGGAGAGAGAAAGGTAAATGTACAGTGGAGTGACCTCCATACGTTCCAGTCGTTTATATGAGGTATTAATGTTGTTGTTATGAATTTACTTTGCCTCATAAGGTATGGAAAGTGCTACTTTACCCCTTTAGGGAGACAAAGTTTCACTATCTCATCGTAAGGAGTAAAGTTTAACTTTACATAGGACGAGAAGTAAGGTAGATTTACAGTGGAGATGTACTCACATGCGGCGCAGCCTCTTGTAGGCCGCGAAGGCTTTGGGCGGGATCTCGGCGATGTCGTTCTGCTCCAGTCGGCTGCAAAACACAAAACACAATTACCATCAGTCCGACTAATTGCTGGCCGCTTATTGTTTTACAAGGGCGCTTTTTGCATATCTCATTGCTGCTCATTTAATTACGTTCAATTATGTTACTGCATATATTAAACTCTGAGTAGATTAGGTTAAAAGTACTTCTTAAAAGTTGAATTTAAGAGTGAGTGTTGGAAACGATCGCATTGATGATAGCGTGTAGCTAACTAAAAAATTAATAAATCAAAGAAAACGGATATATATTTATATAATTTTTAACACTTCCTAATAGAATTCGTAATATTACATTTTATTTTTATTTTTAAGGTATGCCCTACATACGTATTGTATTGTAAAGGATAATTTAACGTTGTTTATACTGGAGGCCAGACTAACAAATGGAGATTTCACCTTAAAGTGTTATTACATTGTATTCTATCGTCCGTTAAGTTTATAAATTCCAGCATTGATGTGCTATTACGGTCCATGCAGGCTAAAATTTAATTGGAAATTGAAAAAATCCTGACATCATAAAACATAAAAGCAACCATACACTATCATTGGTAATAATTAATTTAGGTCAATGGCCAATATCTTGCTAATTCATAAAGGTTAATAAATGTTTATAAAAGAAATTTTTCAACCCCATGACGTAAATAACATTTTATAGGATAACCGTTAAAGCTCGGCGAGTGAGAACCTCGCCAGGGCCGGGGCCGGGCCGCGAGGGTCAAACTCGCAGTAAAACACGGCAATCCCCTCATTACTGCCACCCATTATTACATTGCGCAGTTATAACAGTGTTTTATTCCAACTCCAAGTCGCGATAAGGAATCGCGAGTTTCGCATTTTCTTTGACATTATTTTATGTTTCCTGCATTAACATGCATTACTACTTTGGAACGGTTTAACTGTTGTGCGCGAGTTCTTGAATATGTATTGGTGCAATTCCCTCTGTTGAAACTAAAGTAGAGTTGTACGTGATAAAATCAAATTAACTTTACAACTACTTAAGTATTAAAGTAATAGAAAGGGACATACTTTGATAATTGTGGTTATTAGTTATTGTTATCTAGTTTAAACTTAAGTTACTTAAAAAATTCATGGACTATTTTAGTTATTAAATAGTAAGGAAAACTTAACTGGCCAATAAAACATTATTTTATACCTTCAAACCCAAGCATCAACATATTCATCAACGTATGAGTACTCAATTTTTCCGGAATTTCTCTATTCAATACGTTTTTACCAATGTTCACTAAGTAATAAAATATTGCATATATACACTTATAATTATTAACAACTCGAGGAATTAGGTTTATGCTCTATACCTATCCTGGAAGTTAGGAGTATGATGAAAATCTTCAACAGAACCTTAGGTTTTAAGTGTATCGAATGTAAGAGTATTCATTACTCGACAACAATTCTACCAACTCTACCTCAAGAGGACCACGGACTCCGCAATGCCAGGCGATTAAAATATCCATTGAAATCATATTATAATCTTATTATAATATAGCTTTAAAATTGAATTTGGAAAACACATTTTCAATCATTTCTTTTGCAACACAGTATAATTTTCAACTTTGGCATTTAATAAAGACGTGAGTAATTCCCGGGAATACAAGTGTAAATAACGTTTGACAGAGATATCTCCATGAATATTGATTGCATTTGGTTGTAAACATGGGGAAGATGGGATGCATAGTTCGGGGCGATTTGTCAGTGTCAAGCTGACGATGACGATGACGTCAGGAATGCCGCGTGCTGAAGGAGGTCAGCAAGAACGAAGGCTTCGCGGTCGTCTTATCTTATCACCCCCGACATGACACCCGATACAACACTATCACCTTTCACCATTTCGAAATTCCCTCCCACTATATTTATCACTATGTATATCAGATTGGATATCTAACAAAAAAGGGTTAAAGATATAAAGTTATGTGATAGCAAATAGAAGTCGTATGATTATAGTCTTCAATAATAATACACTATATCAATAAGAACTGGAATTGATGACAAATTATTCATAAGTTTGCATGAAATCATTGTTTTTACTATGTACTGGTCCTAACCATTTGAAAATTCCTTTTGTTAATTTTTTTCTTGAAAAAAATGCAATTCTATGTTGTTATACTTTTAAGTTTGTAAATTGTTCAAAATACATCGAAATGTGTTTAATGTAATGAGAACCATCAGAGGTCACTTATAATTTATATAAATAACTAAACTTTTCAATTTTAACCTATTTAAACTCACGATAAAAATTATTGTCAGTTGTATTATTTACATGCACAATACAGGAATATCACATCAAAATTGTTTCCACGTTATGCTACATAAAGTTTTTTTTAGTAATAAAAGTTAGTTTTATAACCTGATTTATTTCTACACCAAGAACTAAAAAAATTTAACGAATATTAAAAAAAGGGCTAGAATGTATTTACGAGATCGAAGGAAGTATCAGTTGCAACAACGTAACAGGGAAGGGGCTGATTGGGAAGGAGAGATGTTTTTCTTGCCGAGCCGAGACCAGTGAAGTGAGCATCGAGACTGAGCATTACTGACCGCAACGGACGAATAGATAACTGGATTTCTGGTGAAAAATGTAATCAGAACGGCCCCACGGAGCCGGGGAGGAGCAAGGAGGAGCGAGGAGCAGAGCAGAACAGAGCACTGCCTCGGCGCTGAGGGCAATGTAAATATTATCCGTCACGATTGTTATGGAATCTGTCTAATCTTATAATGTCAATATTTCTTCGCAGGTAACCCAAATAAAATATATTTGTCCTGTCGATTCAGTATTATTAAAAAGGGGTCTCAATGTAAAACAGTTACACTGGTGTATTGATAATTTTTTATTTATTTTAATTTGAAACCGTTTAAGTAAAAATGTTTTACTATATCTTGGAAAAGTATCAATACTAACACCTATCAATTTTTATTATTTTACAGAGAAAAAGTAAATATCTATCTACCACACTGAAGGATTTGAATAGCAGAGAGAACGGGCACTAATTACGATGACTTCAACATTTTTTTTTATTCTCGACACTATTAGATTAATTGTACAGATAACACGGAATATCTTTGCCTCTGTCATACTCCACTTCTGGATTAAAATTGGTAACATATGGGACTAAAAATAGTCTGCAAGTTCGTCGCTCTAATCCAATTGTTTGAGCTGTAAACGGCCGTTACAGGACAAGATAAAATGGAGTATTCCGTGTATAAATAAATAAATAAGATATTCTGTGTTATCTGTAACAATACAAGTGTCACATCCGACCAAGATATTTGTTACACATCATTCACAAGAAAAACAATCAAACTTCTGTTTCTAAGAAAATAATCAAATATGAAAAGTACTAAAACAACATTTAAAATCTTCTAATACTAGGCTAAACTAAAAGTAAAATTTTAATTATTCTGCACGAAATCAGCCTGTTTTTGTTCTCTCAATAGTACAAAATACATTTATTTTTTGTCCTAGGACTGAAAAATCAGCTAGAATATTGTTTAGATCCTAGGACTGAAAGGTCAGCAGTATGCTAAGTGTATTAGGCTACTACTAGTTTATTAATTTTGAGATGCAGAATATTGAAATTCAAACGTTCATTGTTTGTAAATGACAGAAATATAAATACTGCATATATAAGTTACTTTATTAATATAATGTCGAAAATACTACTTTATAGTTAACTTTTTTTCCGATTAAAAGTCTAATTCTGCATTATGATCAAAAAAACTTCATTCATCACTTGGAGCAAAATTGTCTTTTTCATGCTTAATCGTTTTTAAACGCTCGATTGCGCACCAAAAACCACTTTTGCTCCTAGTGATGAAAAGAAAACTACTATTACGGTAATGCAAGATTAACATTATTACGGACCTGCAACTTAAAAACAATGGATTTTCTATGAATTGTTAGGAGTGTTGGTTATTATACTAGCGATAAGGCCAACTCGATGGAAGGGCGTTGAAGTTTTTTGAGTTTGTTACGAGACGGGGACAGGGCGCTCCTCTGGGAACCGAACTCATGAAAGTCATTACCAAGTATATTATTGGTTACCGGGCTAGTCTGTCTCAGTCATCCCTGCTCTCCTCCCCTCGGAGCGATGGTACAACAGTTACGTGTATAGAAATAAATTATTAACTTGTAACCGACATTATAAATTTATGAAAATTTTTTGCTTATACAAATACTACATTTTATTTGTTTTAGGAGTTAGTTTTACAATTCCTACATACAACGTACTCACAACGTAATTAGCCTACATCAAAAAAATAACCTTTTGGACACCTTTTTATAGTTTAATCGGCATTCTATGTTGATTTAGAGAGCCAGAGAGCCTGCAACATTATTCAGGAAAGTATGGACTAGTTTGTATTATAGTGTTTTAACGCATCTTTGTTATAATACATTTATTTGTTATTATTATTATTTTGACAACGGCCGGATGGACTTGCGACGTGCCAAAGTTTTGTCGAACAGAAACGCAAGCAAGAGAATTTAAACTACATGTTTCCCTAGAAAACTCGGGAAATAGCTTTTTTCCGCGACATGGACTTCGGTTCTTAAAGTTACAACCGCCTGGATGATCACAGAATTTTAAGGTTGTGACCATACAAAAGAGAAAATACAAAAACTGCGTCACCCTAGTTATGTAAAATCCAAAAAATAAACAGCTTCAACGGTGATTAACACGGTTTAAATCCTCTTAAAACTGAAATGAAACTAAAACCAAATAAAACACTCCAGTAATGTTCCTGAATTGGACTTTATTCAGCATAAGTAACACATGTTTAAGATGTTGTTTACTGCACCGTCGCGAGGCACTGCCTTATCGGCTAATCCCCTCGATGGTGAGATACGTCGACGGCCTGTGTGGGCCCTGCCCCGGTGCTGCTGCCAACTCGGCCGGGCGTCTGGGCCTCGGGTTTCAAATGGCAAAGTTGATCAAAGATATCTGCGTACGCTCTAATGTGAAATAATACTTAAAGAATGATGGAGAAAAGATAAGTGAAAAGGTTTTACTGTTTCAAGGTTTATTCAGCATGTCATGGTATTCATTACTGTCATAATAAGCTCTTTAATAGTTTTTACTTTAAAACAAGCAACATTTGCAAAATTTATTTTCAACACTAGGATTTTTCCTTTTATATGAGGGGTTTGGCCACGAGGAATCGATTTGTGATGGTCCTATGACTAGGATAAACTATGTTTCTACACTACAGCCCTTCCAAATTCAGTTTTTATATTTTGAAATTTTTGTAGTTACTAAAATTAATTCAATCTCAGCTGATCACTGTACACATAAATTCAAATTTCATATTTTTAACATGGGGCTCAATGAATATTCGAGTAAAAATCCGCAGGCCTGGTGAGTGACCGAAGCGAACGAGCTCATCGAGGGAACGAGAGAGCGAAGCGATAGACCTCGTCTTGGGAGTTTACTGAGCCAGTGCTCTGTCCCCCAGGTAGTAAATAGCAAATGTTGGTACTATTGATGTAAAACGTATGTAATACTTTACATGGCGCAGCGTTACTGTACTCTCCTAACAATGTGATACAATACTGTCCGACTACTAGTGACGTTCTGTCCCAGATATGTCAACCTTACAATGATATTTCCGCTGTCACCATCCTATCTAATCTTTTTCCTCTAAGCCCAACTGGACAAGTGACTGGAATGTGTAAACTAAAATACTTAAAAACATTTAAAAGCCAATGGATTAATCCTATACTCTTATACGAGCAATGTTTGCTTGTTTGCTTGCTTGCTTGCTTGCACAATTATCTCAAAAACGGCTCCGACGATTTCCTTCAAATTTTGGAATATGGGGGTTTTGGCCACCAGAAATCGATTGGAGCTGGTCCCATAGCTGGGAAAAATCCGGTTTTCGCGCTAGAGCCCTTCAAAGATCCCATGTTATCCTTATGGAAATTTTTTAACTGAACAAAAATCAGCTGATAACTGTAGATAAAATAAACCAATGTGTTACATCTTTAACCTGTGGTTTTAGGAAAATCATACCAATGTGCAGCAAACCTTCCGCCTGGCGAGTGAGCGGAGCGAACGAGCTTTGTGTGAGAAACGAAAGTAATAATTTTACCGAGCTTAAGCTCGGTCCCCCTGGTACTATCCATATTATATCGGTAAACTTCTGAAATAGATTTTTTCAAGACAATACATTTGGAAAGCTATATAGTATGCGAAACTTCATTCGTTCATAACGGTACACAACAGTCAGA
Source organism: Neoaliturus tenellus (assembly GCA_030545055.2). NCBI lineage: Eukaryota > Metazoa > Arthropoda > Insecta > Hemiptera > Cicadellidae > Neoaliturus > Neoaliturus tenellus. The sequence continues at coordinate 46,196,738 of CM061531.1, read as the reverse complement.
GAAGCAAGCATCAATATGTTTTGGAATGTTTTAGTAGCCTATCATTAAAACATTGCATTACTCGCAAATGTTTAAAAATGGCCCCAGTCGAATTTACTTGACAAACCAATTAAATTGGTAAAAAAAATCTTTGAAATATTTTTCCGCCTTAGTACACCAGAAAAATCATTACGTAGTCTTCCATAAAATGGACTGTAGGCTGTGGAACAATATTACATTGAATATCTAAGGTCTAAAGTGATGCTTTTCGTACAAGGTCGAGTTTTACGGCCGAGGCGTCAGCCGAGGAGCATTGTACCAAAAATTGCTTTATAAATGTGCAATAAAACAATCGTTCACTTCTACAAATGCTATGGTCCTTTCATTCATCCAAGCTTTACCAAAACATTGTCTTACAATTCACAGAAAACGTTTGGTCTAGTTAGTAAAATAACTTAGAAACACGTCCCATCTCGTGTCCTGTTCACTAATTTGTATTCAGAGAATGAATGTTTACAGGCGAGCGGACTAGTTTTGTTAAAACAACAAGAGGGACCGGTTGTCGTGCGTGAAAGCGAGCAGTGGTACGTGGGTCCACGCCACCGGTAGCCGAGGATAGGAGCAGGAGGCGACCGTGGGCCACTGCTGCGATCAGATATCTTCTACCGGTGACGACATACACGCAGTGTAGGGTTTCGTTGCGAGTAATTTGTAAGAACCGTTTCCTAAAGGCTGCGACACACTACCAGACTTTCTACCGGGACGGACACCGGAACAAGCATGTAGGCTACCGAACATTACACCGTACAGGGATGTAAATTTACTTCGAACATTTTGCCGAACAAGACATCGGACCGAGCAACGTACCGGGCAAATCCACCGAGCAAGGTGAAGGGCGTTTGGAGAAAGGGAGAGAGCGTGAGTGAGTAAGAGCGCTAAAGGGTGTGGTGAAGAGGGGAGGGACTTTCCATCCTCGCTTTTGGGGCGACGCTCGGTACAGCGTTCGGAGCAAAATTGATCCTGACACACTACCGTACATCCGACTGCTCTTTTTATGTTTCGCCAGAAAACCTAAAAATATTACGCTTTTAAATCCAGAGCGCTCGGTACGATGCTTGGTCCGATTTACGGACCCCTGACACACTACCGGACTTGTTGTTTTTCCTCGGTACGGTTAAAAGTCCGGTAGTGTGTAGGTGTGTTGTGTATGTTGTACTCACAGCTCGGTGGTGCCCTCCGGCAGATGGTCCGGCACCTTGGTGAGCGCCTTCTCCCTGCAGTCCACGATGCCGTCGGCGCAGCGGCACGGGTGGGGACACTGCGGCTCGCTCTGGCACTCGCCGCTCGGCCGCTCCACCAGGCCTGCAACAACAATCGCAATTAACTGAAAACACGTTTAATATCTTGTTGAAGGGGATTGTCATTTAGGGGTTTGTTTCCCAGAATTGGTTGATACAGTAATAACTATTTTATATGCACCAACTGATTATCGTGACTTCCGCGCTTCACGAGCGGCTCAACGGGATTTGAAAACAAGAACATCACGAGCCGGGTGAAAATCCAAAACTCTAACACTCCTTTCCTTAAAAAAAATATGAAATTGGTTTTTTGTTGAAAACATTGAATTGAAAAATCCCATATGCCAACTGAATAAGTAACGTCAAAAAGGTACTATTATAAAGGTATTCAAAGATCTTTGTCCCTGGCACATCACAGCTGTTTATCTACCAACCACTGTAAATACGTTGCCTCAAATGTTCTCCTGTAATACCGTATATATTGGTGTCAGAACTCTGGTGATGATGACAGAGATAAAGAGTAGTGACCGAGATTTTTGACAATACCTAACACATAATTCTGCAAGTAGAAAAAGAGGACTCGAAAACACTAATATGGCAAGCCAAATTAGTGTTGATATTGCTTTAAAGATGTAAATACCCCCCGTCGCAGCAGACCTGCGTACTCAGCGAATTTCCAAATTAGTAATATTAATTTTGACCAGCTAAACTTGTAAACAAAATTTCATCACGTGCAAAATAAATAGGGAAATAAATGTCTATTCTCCTTAAGATAAATATAGGGAAAGAGTATGCAGGTATGCTGCCATGGGGGACACTAAAAGTAGGTTTTTAGCATAGAAAAAAATTATTTCGACCATATAAAGCCATATAGTAAGTTTCATCAATATCTGTCCATAAATAAAAGAGTTTGCCTATTCTCCATATGATTAACATGGGAAAAGAGTATGCAGGTTTGCTGCCATGATAAGTAAAAAAAACCAAGATTTTTACCTTAAATGGATGAATCTCAACCAAATGAAGCTAAATACTAAGTTTCATCCAAAAATATTGGTTAGAAATATTAACACATCCTTATTCTCCATAAGATTAACATTGGAGCCCCAAAATACAATGTACTGTCTTTAGACTTTGTAATATCTTGGTAACCAATGGAGATAGAGCAAAGCTTCAAAATACTAAATTGTGTGTTTTTTTGAGCTAAATCCAATGGTCAAAATAAAAATTAAAAATGTTTTAAATTTACATATGAAAAATGCAAAAAACCCATTTTTGGGGTACAAAACCCCCCAAAACTACCCCTTCCGGTAGGTCGATATGTCTGGTTTTCGAACTCATCCGAATAAACGTAGGATTACACATCTCTACCAAATTTGGTGTCGATCGGACCATTTTTACGAGAGTTATCGTGTCTAGGGACACATACATATATATATACATATATATATACATATATATATATATATATATATATATATAATTTTTAATGACATTTTTGGTCTCTGGGCACCTCAAAACGAAAAAGTAACATGGTCCCGGGCTTAGGTCTTTCAATGAGACCTACGGTAATAGCTTATTCCCTATGGGAAATTCGCTAAAATGCTTTTTCCTCCACCTACTATCTAAAGTACTCCTTGGAATAGATTCATGTAGGTGGAGGAAAAATGTTGTGTGCATCTAGGGACTAAATTAAGTTTTCTCAGTCAGGGAAATGGTCGCCCTCGGCTTCGCCTTCGGGTAACAACAGTTTTCCCTTCAGGGAGAAAAAGTTGTACTTTAGTTCCTAGAAGCACAATTAACTATTGTAGATTATAGGAAGCTTAAATTTATGAATGCCGAACATCTTTGAGATGGTGTTCCGATAAAATGAAAGTCAACTAGGGAGATCCGTGGCTGTATCGCGTCCATCGATATGAGCATCCGAGCGCCAGATACCATCGGAACATTGTCGGCTAGCGGTATTACGTTACGAGAGAAAGGCGGGGCGAGGCATTGTATGTGCCAGAACACGACAAGGCGGCCGGGGTTAGCAAGGTAAGTAACTTGTTGGTTAACCGTAATTGAAGATGATAGGGAACAATAGTGCGCCGAATCCGCATTGACCCCGAGAACAATATGGCTGTATCGTCACGATCGGAAACAATAAGCTGCAACTCCTCCTCGGCAATTCATTGAGCAGTTGAACTGCGGTCGTGCGGGTCAGCCACGAGAGCGCGCCACGACGGGACAGGTGGAGGGTGGCGGGTGGAGGAGCTCTACATGGTACATGCACTGATGGCGGTGCATACGCGACCACCGCTGCGTTGGAAATTAATATTACGCCGTATAAAAAATACATTGTTCATAAAGAAGCAAAAAGTTTGATCTAATTGCCACCATCCAACTGAAATGGAATACAAAAATATTTTTGAAGCATATCTACTTTCAAAATTTAAGCAACTACTATACTAATATGTAACAATAATACATATGTCCCTATCAAATATCATATTTATACAATAATTTGAATGTAACAATGATATTTTGTAGCTTTCATGCACACACAGGCTTTCGAAACCTGAAAAAGTGTTCAAAACATTTAACTTTCATCGAGAAAAAGCATAATTTGTAATTTGATTGTATATTACGGGTTTAAAATGAAAAAAAGAACTCAAATATTTAGCCAGAACGTTAATTTAATTCAAATAAGTGATCTATTTTTTTATTAGCTGTACAGTATTTGAAAAGAAAACTCAGTTCACGTAGCATTTACTAGGGGTTTGAAAGCAAGAATACATGTTAAAAAAGTGAAGATGAAAAATTTTTATGTTGGTTTAATTTACACCAAACAATTATCTTAAGAAAGCAAGATACTGTTCTTTTAATCCTCGTTCCTTAAGAGGGCGTTGGAGTCAATCCAGATTCCGCCTTTCCCCCATAAGAGCAATGTTAAACGGGATGTCAAATAATTCTTTTATTTATAATCAGAAAATATTGGTTTATAGCTCTAAATAAAGGGTTCATCAAGGAGGATTTGTTTAGCGAGAGGATGGAGGATTTGTTTTGCGAGAGGATTTTTTTTTAATTAGGGGTGTTTACTAATTTGAATTAACAAAGCAAGTTTTTTAATACTTTTAAAACATTTTCTACAGAATTTTATAAATTATTTACAAAGAATCTATGTCGCAAAAGGAACGGGGAATTCATTTGTGATTCAAACGCTATTTATTCTGAACCAATCGGACAAAAAATAAAGAAATTATATGACAAATGCCGGGGACAAGTTTAGCATTGCTTTTATGGGAAATAAATCCAACATGGCGGCACTCCAACGCCCTCTTAAAATAAAGGAGATAGTTTACCCACGTCGGCCTCAAGGGATTTAATTATTGGGTCGTAAAAAGATCTCAAATAAGGAAAAGGGATCGAATAGAAATATTAACTGGCAGACTCCTCTGATTTTTACCTTGACGCAAGGTTAGCTTTCAACTTCATTGTTTTATTTTATAGAGAAAGCGATGAATGAAAACTTGGGAAATCGCTGGTCTATTTACAAGTTTAAGCTTTAAAATTGTATTAAATATTTACATTTACACCTTTTTAGTTGCCTTATAAGTTTCTATTTTAAATGCGAGAGGACCCATATATATCATCCATGAACAACGTTATTGCGTGTAAATGAATTGAATATTTAACATACAGAAGAAGATACAATTAAAAATACAATCCAAATTCTGATCTTGTTTCAACCTTCTTGGGCACCAAATCAAACTATTTGGCATTTGTGAATGCATAATGGATAGTAAACTTGAATAAAAACACCTAATACATTGACACTATTTAGAGAGCCACTTAAATACATTTCTCAGTAATGTACTATTGTAAAAACTCTGATGAAAAAGTATTTTTAGATATCGTACCTTCATAGAGAAAAGATAAAACATGAAAGCATTATTCTGCACTATTATAACGAAAATATCTTAATGGTGTAACTTTAACGTTTTTAGTTAACACGTTCGCGGCGGCATGAGAGCGATCGCTCCCACGCGGAACCCTGATGCCATCCTGATGGGTGCGATCGCTCCCAAGCTGCACTGCTTTACAATATGATTTATTTGTAAGCCAGGATCTGAGCTAGAAATCCGAAACTTTGTACAGCACTGCTCAATAGTATAATGTATTTCGGGACCACGTGGGTTTTTAATGGGCAGTGCTGCTGCTACGGTGGGTTTTACAATTTTTACACGTTCGCGGCGGCGAGGTTTTGCTCGAACATCGTCACCATCCTGAAAGTAAAAATTGTACAATTGCTGTACAAAGTTTCAGATTTCTAACTCAGATACTGGCTTACAAATAAATCATATTGTAAAGCAGTGCAGCTTGGGAGCGATCGCACCCATCAGGATGACATCATGGTTCCGCGTGGGAGCGATCGCTCCCATGCCGCCGCGAACGTGTTAATCCCTTAAATTTGTGTGTTATTTCTGAAAGTCGAGATTAAGCTCTCTAGAACCGAAGTCCATTCTGTAAACGTCAAGTTAGGGGTCAATAATACCTGGCCTACGACCCTATTGTAATTGGGTGAATTTCATGTCTGAGACATGTACCTGAGCACTTGAACTCCTGGTCATGCAGGTCGGCAACGTTCTGTCCCTTGAGCTGCGTGGGGGAGAAGCACCGGGTGTATAGCGCCAGCCGAGGGAACCTCCGCAGCCACCGCGCCAGCCACGAAAGGTGACAGTCGCAGATGAGGTTGTTGTCGGAGAGTCGCAGCGTCCGCAGCCGGAATAGCTCGGAGAACAGGTTCTCAGGAAGTGACGTCAGGTTGTTGTTGTTCAGCGTCCTACAACAACACGTCAGTGATCAGGTTGTTGTCAGAGAGTCGCAGCGTCCGCAGCCGGAACAGCTCGGAGAACAGTCTCAGGGTGTGCCGTCAGGTTGTTGATGTTGAACGTTCTGCAACAACACGTCCAAGATCAGGTTGTTGTAAAAGCTCGGAAAATGGTTTCTAAGGAAATTAGAGTCCTACAACAACACGTCACATACAGGGTGTCCAGCTTCCACCTTTACAAACTTTTCCAGGTTATTAAGTATGCAAAAACAAACAGAAAAATCCTATAAACATATGTCCGGAAATGCTTCGTTAAGCCGCTAGCCGCCATTTTGTTTTTTACACTTAAGAATTTTTATTTCCGTAACGGGTTGTTGTATGGAGTTCATATTTGGCATGTACCTTAATCACACCAATGCTCATTTTTAGAAAAAATATTATTTTTTTCCAATGAATATTTTCAAAATGGCGGCCATTTTAACTTTTTAAACTTAAATATCTCAAAAACCGTAAATTTTATAAAAATCTTGCAGGACACAAATAAGTTGAAAAATTAAATTATCTAAACAGTAACACCAAGTTTGTAAGGATCCGACAACAAATAAGGGAGTTATTGTGGTTTTCCTGTACAAAAACACTGATTTTGCACTATGATTAATGCCAATTTAGGTTATTTTAAGAGAAAAATCTCATTAACTCCGTTATTTGTTGTCGGTTCCTTACGAACTTGGTATCACTGTTTAGATAATTTAATTTGTCAACTTTTTTGTGTCTAGTAAAATTTTTATAAAATTTACGGTTTTTTAGATATTTGAGTTAAAAAATTTAAAATGGCCGCCATTTTGAAAATATACATCGGAAAAAAATAATATTTTTTCTAAAAATGAGCATTGGTGTGATTAAGGTACATGCCAAATATAAGCTCCATACAAAATCCCATTACTGAAATAAAAATTCTTAAGTGTAAAAAACAAAATGGCGGCTAGCGGCTAAACGAAGCATTTCCGGCCATATGTTTATATGATTTTTCTGTTTGTTTTGGCATGCTTAATAGCCTGGAAAAGTTTGTAAAGGTGGAAGCTGGACACCCTGTATAAGGTTTTTGGAATAGCTTCTAGAACAGGTTCTCCGGAGGTAACGCTAGGTTGTTATTGTTCAACATCCTATAACATCAAGTCAAAGATCAGGTGATGGACAAGCTCGGAGAACGAGTTCTCAGGAAGGACATCATATAACAACATATTACAGATAATGTTTTTGGAACAGTTCGGAGAACTGGATCTTTGGAAGTGACGTCAGGTTGTTGTTGGTCAACGCCTTGCAATTAAAAGTCCAAGATCAGGTTGTTGAAAAATCTTTGAGAACGGGTTCTCAGGAAGAGCGTCCTATAACAACATGTTACAGATCATGTTTTTGGAACAGCTCGGAGAACTGGTTCTTGGAAAGTGACGTCAGGTTGTTGTTGGTCAAAGTCTTGCGACTAAAAGTCCAGGATCAGGTTGTTGGAAAATCTTGGGGAACGGGTTTTCAGGAAGTGACTTATATGAGGTTGTTGTTTTTCAGCGTCCTACAAACCACGTCAAAGATTAAACTGTTGGAACGGCTCGTTATTAGGACCAAGTTAATAGGAGGTGACGTCAGGTTGTTGTTGTTCAGTTCCTGCAACAACAACGCTGCATGGAGATTCCAATTATCAGGTCGCATTATGTGGCAGATAACCGTGATGATTTACTCTTAACTTAAGAATACACTGTAATATGGACAAAGAAGTCAACCAGGATAAGGTAAAGAGAGTTCGACACCGGATTCATCCACAAGATGTTTAATGAATAAAACAAGATCATTAGAAATCGTCAAAAAGCGTCGATCAATTTTAAATGTGGCCAAAGTTGAAGTAAAGGTAGAGAGAAATCATGTGCATTATTTGGAAATGGTTAGATCCACCAATATAATTAGTGTTTTATAAAAAAAGAAATGTTAAAAATATTATATCAGTCAGAACAATTTTTTATGTTTAAGGAGGTTACATGTATAACCGATGGGATGACGGTCGATGCTGGCTCATGAATCACCGAATGCGGCGAGGAGACGGGGGACGAGGAGGCAGGTTATTTATTCTAATACCGGCATTGTATGACGGGCTGGTTGTCGCAGAATCAATAAAACCCATAAATATCAACTTGACGTCAAATTATATCCTTCTTTCCCCCGGCGAGTAAAAGATGCCTTGTTTGCGAAGTAGGAAAAGAGGGAGACATCCAATAACGCGGCTGTCAATGTCTTACTGACCGAAATGTTGAAGGAACCAGCGGTGTTGATACAAACAGAGAAACAAACGTGAAAGTTATGCGTTTTGGCCGATTGGATTTACCTTCTTTTAGTAAATGTTTCCACACTACCTTAAGAAGTATTTGTAAAAGTTATCCCAGGGTAAGATAATGCCACTTTGTGGTGATTTGACAATGATACACTAGATCGCGTATATTTTGCTTTTATTCGGTTCAATACAACTTCAGTTAACATTTTTATAGTCATATAAGCACATATTGAAGTGAGTGATAAACGTTAAGTCATGTTAAACGTTAACATCTGAAGGTTTTTTCGAAAGCACCAAAGTTCCATTATGTTTTGAAAGATTAATGATGATGACCCGGTAAGCAAAGAAAAAAAAATCATTTGAACACATTTAAATAGATATATAACGTTTTCGGTTGGTTAGAGCAATTGAGGAACACACTCTACGGCATGGAGATAAAAAAATTACGGAGAAGAAAAATTCTCCCGGAAGCGAAAAAGTTGAATAGAATACATGTACAGTAATTTTATATCAGTGCAGTAAATGATGAAGATTTCTATTTGGGGAAAGCGACGCTGGTAAATATATTCGCTCGTAAAACAATAAACTTGTTTGTGGCGCGGCTCAGGCGGGGAGAGATTATTTATGTGTTCACAAACTTGGCTGAGATTTAATGGCATAAAAATAACAAATTGTCTCCTTTAAGAAACTAAATTGTTCCTTTCTCTTTCCTGCGTCTTATGTTATCCGGTGTCCGCCATTTGTTCCCACCAGAATATATACTTTAAAATGCAAAACTATTTTTCAGGTTTTACTTGATCTATTTTCAAAGTGTAATTATACTGTACATTATGTACTTTTACTGCACTTCAGATGTGTTTTCACTCTGAAATTTGACTAATAGTTGCAATTAAAAAACAAGGAAGGGCTTCAGTCAGGTAAACGTGTAAACTTGTAGCTCCTTTTACTTGGAGACATAATAATTCAATACGACCGTTTTTATTGAGTAAAAGGCACAGAGTAGGCCTAAGTATTGCGTTTAGGGTAAGGAGTGCATTTACTTCGTATTGTTTTTTGTTTAAATAATCCATGCAACATTCGACTTATCCCGTTGATGAAGAGAGTGGATGTTTCTCGATTCGCACAAGTTGTGGAAATAGATAATAAAACGGGTTTGGTACGGAAACCACCTCATAATACGACGCTAAAACAGTTACAATTCTCATCTTTAAATAATGCTCCGTAGATCAACTTTATTTTCATACAATGAAGTTCCCATTTATCCGTAACAATTGCGTAGGAAAAGAGATATTACTCTTGGTTGATTTTTTGTTTGTTACACGAATTACCTGCCGCCTGTTGGAAGGAATGTTTTCAATCCGACTGCGGCTGTGGACTGTCGACTGTCGTGACTTTCGATGCGGCGGCGGCTTTATAGTCCAATATCGCGGCATTCGTCTCGCCGATTATTACTTCCGTAACACTTACTCCGACCGTAAACCTAATCACGGAGGTCCTGGCCCTCTCTCACGCGTTACTCCCTCAGTTAACACGATCCGTCTCTGATTGCCTACACTTTGACTAAATCCGCTTTGCTTTCACCTATTAAACGTGTACATTACTCGGCGAGATTACGGGTTTAGTCGTCAAGAAATGTTACAATCTTGTGAAACAATTCAACACTGGAGTTAAACAAGTTTATTTGTACGGTTCGTTCCAGTTTTTTCTTGCCGTTTTAGGCGTATTAGGACGGAACTTAATCATAATTATTTATGTTGCTCCCACAAATTTGTTCCTAGCCCATTTCAAATTCTGTTTTATGATACATAAAATTATTAAATTATTTTGTCGATTTCCCTTTAGAGACACATTCACAAAAAAATCATAGTACAAAAGAGGTTTCTACAATTTGTTCAAGTACACAATTAATTGTTGTCTAAGAATAAAATAGTCTGCACAATAATACTCAGAACTCTCAGTCATCTTTGTTGATTTTAGGATTTTCTCGTTTTATTTTTACTTTGTTATGGATCCACTAACAGTTGTATAATACATATTTTATAACTGCTGTGATCACAAAAATATACAATCTATTCTCTATCATGAGATATCAAAGAGGTTTATTATTATTTCCACAGTATCTAACAACCTATGCTTTTTCACAACCATCCCCATGAATTTAATAATTTGGTACTTTAAACATGTTCAGTCATGTAAAATCCGTAAAGTCTCATTCGTCCGTAATTATTTAATACGTTTTACAACATTATTCATTGTAAAATCATTATATGTAATAGTCAAGCGACAATTTGTTTTTTAGATAGACCCGATACACATTTATTAATATTATTGTTGCTAAAATGTAGCCCAAAGATGTTCTTATGTTTAAATGAGTCCCAGTAAAATTAATTGAGAGCCTGTCCCCCCATCGGGTTGTGGTAGTTGGTGGGGGGGGGGGAGTCACACGCGGGCGTGTTGTTATAGCGACACGGAAGCGAGTTGAAAGGCCGCGATCAAGTCGGCGGTGAAGCACGGCCGAAACTCCTCTCATTATTTCCCTTGTCAAGAGTTTCGGATCACAAGTCGAGCAAACACACCTCCACCTCGCTAACATTAAACGTATCGCCGCGCCGGGCGAAAGTTTTGAAAGCCCAGTAAACCAGGCTTTTAATTGCGCGTTTTGTTTATCTGAGTGTTTTTGCTGGATTTCTCATTTATTGCTCGGTAATTAGAGAGTTTATTATTTATTAAATTGGACATCCCGTGTTTAGTTAGGAAATATAATAACTGCATTGTGCTTTTTTATCCAACAAGAGATTTTTTAAGGATAGTACTTAATAAAATTTATATTATTATTATAAACAACTGAAATTTGTTTATGTTGAACTTTTGATAATTGAAAACAGGTTAGAATTTATTTATCCAAATTATACTTCTCTTCGAAGGGCAAGATCTAGAAAGCAGTCAAAAACAAGCGGTTAAAAAAAAACTTTAGAAAGTTATGATATTAGAGTACTGTATTATTATTATCGTTGAAATAATTTTCAATGTTAGAGTAATATTAATGCAATGTATCGTTAGTAAAAAAAATAACAAGATAAAAATGTTTAATGTGCCATTCCGTTACATATACAAGTGAAACGTAAGTGTTCCTTTTAAATATCTTTTGTATGTCACAACATAAAAATTGAATAGTGATATACCGTGTGTCCAATAAGTACCACCCAACCCTATTAAATTTTTAACGGATGCAAATAATTGGATGAACTTCTGGGAAAGTTTCAATGACCAAAGGACGAGTCTTTCAGAGTTCAACCCACCCCCAATATGGGGGTTTGTGGGTCGACTGAAAAATGTTAATACAAACACCAAATTTTTATATTATTTTTGGTTTGTACATGTGTTTTGAGTGACATTTTTCTCTAAACTTAACGGTTAGGGAGTTACAGCCAATTGAACGTAATTTTTAGTCAAAAAGGAATAACATGGAGCAAACTTTAATTGCCTATACAGTATTTCCTATAAGCCTTTCAGTCAAATAAAAATACTTAAGAATAAAAATGTCTTATAATTATTATGTTGTAAGAACATTTCACTCATAAAATTGTCATCACGCGTAAATAAAATTATTTCCAATATGGCGAACAAATAATAAAATTTAAAAAAATTGATGTTTGAATTGTGAAAAAATATTTAAAACATAATTTTAAGACATTTTTATAGTACTTGAGTATTTTTTATTTGACTAAATGGTTTAGAAGATTTAGGCAATTAAAGTTTGCCCCATGTTATTCTTATGGGACTAAAAATAGCCTTCAATTGGCTGTCCAAAACCAAATTTTGGTAATTGGGGGGGGGTTGATTTTTTTTAAATTAATCCAATTATTTTCACCCGTTGAAATTTAAGGTGTGACTTTTGGGACAAACGGTATATAATATAATAACAGTAACTTTTACATACAGTATAGACTAGCGACAAGTTCTAAAAGAGAACTTAAAAATAGTTTTTATAAATTCTAAAACTGTAATTAGTTATCAATTTAGGATGCATGGCTGGTTTTTATTTATTTAAAGAATTTTTGTGTACATATAAGACTTCTGAAATAACCCCTTTAGAAGTAGGTAACTGCTAACACCGGAGCTATATTGTGCGATGGCTAAATTCCATCGTTTGAAAAACGAGAAACCTTAATCGTGGCCTTTCACGTATTCTGGCTACAAAAGTGTCGGAATTAGCATAAGCAGACCATAAACTGGGGAGGAATGTCAGCATTATGTAAAGGAGCTGATTAAGTCTCTGACAATGGGAATCAAAATATTAGTCCAGTAAGTTGACAGGGACTGCCTACACGCGCCCACTGATACGAACGACGCAACAGTGAAGCTTGCTGCAGGAGAAATGGGCTACCGGTGTCGTGGGGCGCTTGCGAAACTGTGGGGGAAGTGTGCATGGTGACCAAAGTATACAGGGACTAACTACACTCGCTCACTGATACGGACGACGCAACAGTGAAGCTTGCTGCAGGAGAAATGGGCTACCGGTGTCATTGGGCGCTTGCGAAACTGTGGGGGAAGTGTCCATAGTGACCTAAGTATACAAGGACTAACTACACTCACCCACTGATACGGGCGACGCAACAGTGAAGCTTGCTGCAGGAGAAATGGGCTACCGGTGTCGTGGAGGCGCTTGCGAAACTGTGGGGGAAGTGTCCATAGTGACCAAAGTATACAAGGACTAACTACACTCGCTCACTGATACGGGCGACGCAACAGTGACGCTTGCTGCCCTAGAAATGGGCTACCGGTGTCGTGGAGGCGCTTGCGAAACTGTGGGGGAAGTGTCCATAGTGACCAAAGTATACAAGGACTAACTACACTCGCTCACTGATACGGACGACGCAACAGTGAAGCATGCTGCAGGAGAAATGGGCTACCGGTGTCGTGGGGCGCATGCGAAACTGTGGGGGAAGCGACCAAAGTATACAGGGACTAACTACACTCGCTCACCGATACGGGCGACGCAACAGTGACGCTTGCTGCACTAGAAATGGGCTACCGGTGTCATGGGGCGCTTGCGAAACTGTGGTGGAATAACCTTGACACCCACATCGTACTCTTTTCTATTTTCAACCTACAGGAATGTCATGAGATGTGAAAGATTTTTTTATAGAGATGTTTTTTGTTTGTAATACTATTGACTGTATCACAGAGCAACAAACCTACCTACAGGGTATGGTTCCATGACAATATTAATTTTAAACCTACTGAAAATAGCGAAAATACAGCAAAATTGTGCACAGCCGAAGAAAAAATTTTGACACCTCATGCCATTTACAAAAGTAAATAAATATAGAAAGTAAAATAAAAAAATAAAAAAAATTAAAATAACTAAAAAATTAACTTATGATGAATATTGAGGATGGCTCATTACTATGTGTTTGATTATATTTACATATTAAAAAATATTGTGAATCACCTTATGTCGGTGACTAAAAATATATCTTGACGATCCATTTTAGATATAAAAAAGTTTTTATTACTTTAAATAATGCACACTTTACGAGACTACATGTGACAGTCAGACCGTGTTCTTTGAAACCGGACTAACCATATATCCAGATTGGATCTATGACAGAAAAAGAACTCGTCCAGTACATCTCTGACAATGGAAGATCGAGACGCATGGGTACATCAGGAGAAACAATGACAAAAGTCGACCGTGTTCTGCCATAAACCGGGACGAGGTGGGAGGCGGGGACATGTCGCCGTGGGCGGGGGGCCGACATGTCGCGACGTTTCAATCGAGTGTCTCCGGCCGTCATCAGGACCAGTCCCGATATGTCAGGGATCAACACGAGCTGTGTAATGACCGGTCCGCGAGATATACGACCACCATTCCCCAACTGGCGTTAACTCCTCGAGGAGACCGTCAACGTTTAAAAGCACCGTTAAATCATCGGGGAGTAGAACACATCGTAAGATGCTGTTAAATATTAATGATGTGAAATAAAATGCAACTTCTGCACCTATAGCTCTATCTGTGTATTAAAAGAGCAAAGCACGTCATTGCTACTCGAGAATTGTAGGTGGGCGCACGAAGCGTCAGCTGAGTGGAGCGGCAATGACTATGTGTCCTCGTAATACACAAGGAATGTTTCCCACCTCCATAGTTGCATATTAGATGTTTTATTGTATACAAAATGTCATTTAGGTTAATAACCTATGATAACATAATATGTTTGAATATTTATATTGGAACACACTGTTCACTATCAAACATAACACCAGGCAAGAAAAAAAAAAAAAAAAAAAAAAAAAAAAAAAAAAAACAGCAATTTGTTCAACGACAAATATGACCTTTATATGTGAGGCAATGTGATTATTTTCATGCAGTGGTAGGACAAATATTTTTTACTAAAAGATAATCGGTCAGTTACCGCTTTAAAGTGTTCGCGGCTTTTCGGTTTTTAGTTCGGATCGATTCTTAAAATTAATAATAATAATAATAACATTAATGGTGGTTTGATCATGTGTCTATCAAATATATAAAAATATGATTTTTGTAGCAAAGACACTGCGAAGTATCAACAAGAAAGAATTTTAAGACAAGAATGTTGCTTTCTTATAGAGGAAGTTTTCTATGACGAAATCACACTGTAAGAAGCGTCTCATAGTACAAACTACAATTTTAGTTTTTATTTTAGAGTACATCAAATAGAAGTAAAACGCAATGTAAATCTAAATTGAGTAAATGAGGAATGTGTAGATGTTAAAATTCTTTAAGCTAAAATTTGCAAGAACTGAAATAGCACAAGGTAAAAAAATTATATATAAAATTTAAATTTGTAAATAAAACTATTTGGTATGTTGGGGTACTCACAGTATCTCGAGCTCCTTGAGGCTGCTGATGGCGACCTCGTCCACGCAGGTCAGGTGGTTGTTGTCCAGCTGCCTGCAAACACAACCACAACAATCACTCACTCACTCGGCGATAACTCAACATCTCGAGCTCCTTGAGGCTGCTGATGGCGACCTCGTCCACGCAGGTCAGGTGGTTGTTGTCCAGCTGCCTGCAAACACAACCACAACAATCACTCACTCACTCGGCGATAACTCAACATCTCGAGCTCCTTGAGGCTGCTGATGGCGACCTCGTCCACGCAGGTCAGGTGGTTGTTGTCCAGCTGCCTGCAAACACAACCACAACAATCACTCACTTTCACGGAGATAACTCAACATCTCGAGCTCCTTGAGGCTGCTGATGGCGACCTCGCCCACGCAGGTCAGGTGGTTGTTGTCCAGCTGCCTGCAAACAACCACAACAATCAATCACTCACTCACTCGGTGATAACTCAATATCTCGAGCTCCTTGAGGCTACTGATGGCGACCTCGTCCACGCAGGTCAGGTGGTTTTTGTCCATCTGCCTGCAAACACAACCACAACAATCACTCACTCGGCGATAACTCAACATCTCGAGCTCCTTGAGGCTACTGATGGCGACCTCGTCCACGCAGGTCAGGTGGTTTTTGTCCAGCTGCCTGCAAACACAACCACAACAATCACTCACTCACTGGGCGATAACTCAACATCTCGAGCTCCTTGAGGCTGCTGATGGCGACCTCGTCCATGCAGGTCAGGTGGTTGTTGTCCAGCTGCCTGCAAACACAACCACAACAATCACTCACTGTCTCAGATATAACTCAACAACTCGAGCTCCTTGAGGCTGCTGATGGCGACCTCGTCCACGCAGGTCAGGTGGTTGTTGTCCAGCTGCCTGCAAACACAACCACAACAATCACTCACTCTCTCGGCGATAACTCAACATCTCGAGCTCCTTGAGGCTGCTGATGGCGACCTCGTCCACGCAGGTCAGGTGATTGTTGTCCAGCTGCCTGCAAACACAACCACAACAATCACTCACTGTCTCAGATATAACTAAACAACTCGAGCTCCTTGAGGCTGCTGATGGCGACCTCGTCCACGCAGGTCAGGTGGTTGTTGTCCAGCTGCCTGCAAACACAACCACAACAATCACTCACTCTCTCGGCGATAACTCAACATCTCGAGCTCCTTGAGGCTGCTGATGGCGACCTCGTCCACGCAGGTCAGGTGATTGTTGTCCAGCTGCCTGCAAACACAACCACAACAATCACTCACTCTCTCGGCGATAACTCAACATCTCGAGCTCCTTGAGGCTGCTGATGGCGACCTCGTCCACGCAGGTTAGGTGATTGTTGTCCAGCTGCCTGCAAACACAACCACAACAATCACTCACTCTCTCGGCGATAACTCAACATCTCGAGCTCCTTGAGGCTGCTGATGGCGACCTCGTCCACGCAGGTCAGGTGGTTGTTGTCCAGCTGCCTGCAAACACAACCACAACAATCACTCACTCACTCGGCGATAACTCAACATCTCGAGCTCCTTGAGGCTGCTGATGGCGACCTCGTCCACGCAGGTCAGATGGTTGTTGTCCAGCTGCCTGCAATCACAACCACAACAATCACTCACTCACTTGGCGATAACTCAACATCTCGAGCTCCTTGAGGCTGCTGATGGCGACCTCGTCCACGCAGGTCAGGTGGTTGTTGTCCAGCTGCCTGCAAACAACCACAACAATCACTCACTCTCTCGGCGATAATTCAACATCTCGAGCTCCTTGAGGCTGCTGATGGCGACCTCGTCCACGCAGGTCAGGTGATTGTTGTCCAGCTGCCTGCAAACACAACCACAACAATCACTCACTCTCTCGGCGATAACTCAACATCTCGAGCTCCTTGAGGCTGCTGATGGCGACCTCGTCCACGCAGGTCAGGTGATTGTTGTCCAGCTGCCTGCAAACACAACCACAACAATCACTCACTCTCTCGGCGATAACTCAACATCTCGAGCTCCTTGAGGCTGCTGATGGCGACCTCGTCCACGCAGGTCAGGTGATTGTTGTCCAGCTGCCTGCAAACACAACCACAACAATCACTCACTCTCTCGGCGATAACTTAACATCTCGAGCTCCTTGAGGCTGCTGATGGCGACCTCGTCCACGCAGGTCAGGTGATTGTTGTCCAGCTGCCTGCAAACACAACCACAACAATCACTCACTCTCACGGAGATAACTCAACATCTCGAGCTCCTTGAGGCTGCTGATGGCGACCTCGTCCACGCAGGTCAGGTGATTGTTGTCCAGCTGCCTGCAAACACAACCACAACAATCACTCACTCTCACGGAGATAACTCAACATCTCGAGCTCCTTGAGGCTGCTGATGGCGACCTCGTCCACGCAGGTCAGGTGATTGTTGTCCAGCTGCCTGCAAACAACCACAACAATCACTCACTCTCTCGGCGATAACTCAACATCGCCCTACACGGGTGAAAGGATTTGCTGTGATCCACGTAATTCTAGTAAGTTTATTCACTTGGTTTCTGAAAAAGTAATTAAATATTTTAATAAACATTGTGAGCAATAAAACACATAATGGAGAAAGATAGATTAGTTTTTATTGCATGGAAAATGTGTAAAATTATTGTTTATTATTCTGAACTTGTATCTCCTTACACAAAAACGTTAAATTATAAAATGCCAGTATTTCCTGTGGTTTTCTAAGAATCCAATGTCAACTGACATAACCAGATATATGTAAATGCAATGCACGTTTCAAGTAAAAAATTGCCACTGAAATGTGTACAACATGAGATCCGAATGACATGACGTACCCATCAACAACTCGCATCTGTGAACCAAATCCGGGATAAATTATTCAACGGGTTCTTTAACCTTCACCTATCTTAAATCTGTCATTTTATTAAAAACAGACCGCTGAGCAAAAAGCATACACAAAACTTATCTTTAATACGATCCAAGAGCCCATGTGGAATAACAATATGCAGCTTATCAGCCATCGTATCGATAATGTTGCATAATTAAATATTTGCAGATGGAGCGAGTTTTGAAACGGAATCCAATTGTGAAAGAATACTGTTCATTCCAGCAGCTCCCAGTTCCATATTCAATTCCCTTTTTAATTCCCGATGCTGATAAAATGCCATTCGATCTTGGAAGCCATACTATTTCAACTTTATGGCCAATTACTCAGTTTATTTAACAATGTTGTTTTGTTAAGAATGCATTTCTTTGCTTACATTTCATTTGGATTAAAATCAACATGTATTTAAACATGCATTTAAGACAGGAGTATTTGTATAAAAGTCTACACTATTATAATTTAAGGTGAAATCGAAAAATATTTTAAGATAATATATTCGATGCAAGAAGATAAAAAGGATTACTGTTTCGACGTTTCGACATTAAAAATATATTTACAGGCTAAATGAATGGTTTGATAAAAGAATATTTCCGATTTTTGCAATCACTTTTTTAAGTAAAGCCAATTCTTTTACCTTACAAATATCTAGTTTCGTAACCAACAAAATTTCAATGACATACAGCTTCTTCATTTAAATAATTAACTCCTTCACTCAAACATTTTTTTATTGGAAATGTGTAAGTGCACTTCCGATAGTATATTTTCTCTGAGACCCAGGCCGAACACAGTCCCCCTGTGACACGGCCCCCCATGTGTTTTCTGGGGGGGGGGAGCACAGCGGGGCCCCGGACGACACACCCGTCCGCTGACACACTCCTACCAGTCACCAGTCGGCTGAAATTTATAAACCCACCAACCAAGCTGTTTTTCATCTGGACTTCTCGTCCTATTTGAATATATCGTTTCTGAATTCAAAATTTTGTCATAGTTCCCAAATCATTAAACATATTTTACCCAAACGTGTTCCGATTTCAATTCCAAAATTTGTTTCAAGATTTTTAAGTAATTAAAAAAAATTTTTGTAAACGCAATCAGGTGTGGCACTTTAATTAACGTCATCTTAAAAACTAGACATAGATTGCAAAATAAATAAATAGAGAGAAGATTTTAGACAAGAAAATAGTTTAATGATGTCGCTATTAAGTCTGATCCTTCAAAAATACAGATTCATCACTAATGTCTGGACGCTAGCTAACGTTTATTTATGGCGTCCTCCCGGTCAGTTTTACACTTCTTATTTGGGTAACACATTAATTATTCAGGATATTGACGTTGAACTATCAACATATTGATAATTTCAGACCCTTATTGTGATAACGGATAACGTTTATTTCAATCACGAAAAATTTGCACAAAACCGAGCACAATATTGCAAATATTGTGGGTAATATTACACAACCTTTGCTCTAAAGTTATTGGATAAATACCTTAGGCTTTAATATAAATATTATATTTATCTTGGAGTAACTTTTGATACACTAATAGTATGTGTGATATGACATTGCAACAGTTTAAGGTATCTCCGGCACTACAACATCAAACATTAGCAGCAGCTTAAAGTGATTATATTTTATCGGCCTTCATTGTTATTAAGGCTTCAGCTTACAACAAAAAAATTAAATTTGGAATAAATTTAACTTTAAATGTTTCTAAGAAGGAATCTCTGAGACAACGACTAGGTTCAAGTATGGTAAAATGAAAAATATAATATGTTTGTATATTACTCATCATTTTAAGAAATTATAAGTTAATCAGTAAGCCGGTTGATTGTTTGATATTATTGCAGCTGTAGTATACTACAAAGCTTAAGCACTTCCGATGGCATATTCGGTGTATATATAGAGTTCTATGGCATATTCCTATGGTGTACTTACAGTGTCTTGACGGCCGGTATGCCTCTCAGCGTCTTTCGGCCAATCATCTGCAGTTGGTTGTGACTCAGATCCCTGAAACAAATGGTTCAAAGTCAGACACATCGAAATATGTGGACATTCAGCAAAAATAGAACAACACGCCACTAAATTCACTATTTTCCATGAGAAGAGTTCTCTTCAGAAATGTTACTGAGCTTAAAATGTTTTTCAATTTCAATGTTCATTTTGGAAGACATTTACCAGATAATTATTGAATAACTAACATGAGATTCTATGAGGCTGTAATACACAAACTTGCTAAGATTTATGCAGTTAAGACGCGACATGTACCTCAACACGAACAAACCTGCATCCACAAACCATCGCTTATGACTATCCACAATTCGTGACTCCAAGTAGCTGGATTACAGGACGACGCCACCGTCAATTTATTTTGACAATTACAATCTTTTAATAAAACATTCATAATAAATTCAAGTTGTAATGGCGTTGTTAATGTGACTGTCATTGAAAATTTTCATTAATTATTTTGAGAGTTCAAAACCGGAATAAAAAAAATCAATTTTACTACCTTAAGTCAACCGGTACGGACCAAACTGGTTATAGTTACTGTAACTCGCTGGATTCAAAAATTGGGCCATGATGGTGATAAGTATGATAATACGAAACACCAACGTCAGGTACGACAATCGAGCCTCGGTGCGTGTTTTCAGCGTATTCCCCGGGCCACAACACAACACATGTGTGGTTGCGGTCGGACAACACGGACAGGCGGCCACCGCTCCACCGCAGCGCCGCTCCCGGCCAGGTGTCGGTGTTGTGATCGCCGGCCGCAAAAACATGACGTGATTACTTAATTCCCTGCCACAGATCGCTACTGTGTGCCCACAGTAGACATGTCGGACAGAGAGGGCGCTACTGTTGTACTGTATTTGTGATGTTAGATAAGCGAAAAAAGTGAAATAGTCCGTGACTTGTTTTAAAGTCACAGCACCGCACAACGCAACTTGTAATACACTGTTTAAGACGCCAACGATACAACCCTGTGGGGTAGTGGTTATTCTAAAGAAGAGCAAAAACTTTAATGCTTATAAAGTTAATAAATATTCACGTTTGAGATAAGCACAGTTTATTTTGTGTTACCTAATCTAACTATAATGTGTTATACTGTACGTTTGTATCCACAATATAAAAATAGACCCGATTATATACATTAAATGTCTAGTTGTATATGCTGTAACTGAGTCTAGTGATTGCCCTATATTATAGAGAGATTACTTTATAATTAATTCACCGACGGTTTCAGAATAATTCATTAACAACACGCGAATAAGCAGGGAAGGAAATTTATAATAAAAACTTAGATTTAGTATTTGATGTTAAAAAGACTAGGAAAAGCCTCCGCACAAGGGAGTATGAGTCTTGGTGCTCGCTAAACCACAAAGGAAAAGGAGTGGATTTATTCATGGAATAGCCACCAGCAAAAAAGAGAATTAAAAATTAACGCGAATTAACATGTGGCGAATGGCGAGAAGCTATTAAAATGCCTCCAAACGTCATATCAGTCAGAACTATTCCAGGCAGGTCCCAGGACGGAAACCATTGCCTATAGGCTACTGTCGGAGTGAGTATGGACCCTTGCGCCTTGCACCCGTTCTAGGGTCCTGCACATTCAACGAAAACTTAATAAACTTTAAGTTAGAGCAATGCCCTTCGACAGAAGAAATTTAGTGTCTATGAAGAGGTTCATGGTCTTTCAGAATTCGGGGACACGAGAAGAATTGATATTTTAGCGATAAGAGGGAGATAAAAACAAGGCACCATTATAGACCCAACTATTCGTTTTGAAAATAACAAAAATCAATCACAAGATGTACAAAAAGAAATGCCCCCGTCGCACCAGACCTGCGTACTCAGCGAATTTCCAAAATCATGAATTTTTTTATTCCCCCAAAAACACCACGGGAACGAGGATGTAGGTTTGGTGCCTTGGGGGTATTGCAAGTGATTTTCTCTAAAGACAAGTCAATCCAAAAATATTTTCATCACAAGACGAAGTATTAGATTTCGATTAGTTCCTGATAAAATAATATATTTGATATACAGTAGCCACTGGTTTCTCCACTTTGAGGAAACGTCTCCTTGGATTGCCAAACCCGCGCTCCGCCAGTAGCGGTAGTCATCTCCCCTCGCCCACGGCCCACGGCTACTGCCTGGCCTAAGATTGATTATTCGACGCTGATCGCGTGCCTCCCGATCATCCGTTACTCGGTTACTCGGTCCCCGTCGATCTCAAGTGGCTGTCTTATTGAATACAGTCAGCTTCGTGACTTACCGCCGCCGCAGTCCCTGCCAGAGCTTCGGATACACGATTTGATTTGGTCAACATTTTCATTATGGTGTCGGTTTTTATATCATACCACAATAAGTTTTAGCGAATTTCCCTATAGGGAATACGCTATTACCGTAGTAGCCATGGTAAGACCTAAGCCCGGGACCACTTTACTTTTTCATTTTGAGGTCCCCAGAAGCCAAAAACACCATTTGTTCATTTTCATATATATGTATATATATATATATATATATATATATATATATATATATATATATATGTATATATATATATATATATTTGTGTGTGTGTGTGTGTGTCCGTGGTACTGATAACTTTTGAAGGGGACCTCCGATTTTGATGAAATTTGGTATGAAGGTGTAAGACCAGGTCTATTTTCATGAGTTCGCGAACCAGCATTGTCGGGTTATGGGAACGGGGTTTTATGGGGTTTTTAATGGGTTTTTGGCATTTTTGGACCTAAATTTTCAAAATTCATCAATTTTACAGAAAACCATTTAAAAGAGCTTAAAAAACAAACAATTTAGTATTTTGAATCTTTAAAATAGCTTAACTGGTTACAGAGAAAATTCAAATCAAGTTTCCCTTGTTATTCTTATGGGTAAATCTTTAAAAAGTTATATATCGCTTATTTATCAACATATCTTAATAAAAAATTTTATGAACCTTCACTAGGTGGTGAGTAATTAATATTTGATCAAAAACCCTCATGGCAGCAAACCTACATGCTAAATCTCATGGTATTCCCATGGAAAATAAGTGTATAATGGGAGCAAGAGAGATGGAGATAATAAAGTATCTGTTCCTAATCAGCTGATCAGCTGTCTTCTGCATATTTGTCAAATTTGAAATGTTTATGTTTTGTTATTTGTAAACAAATCATTCCTTTTGCATGGAAGCTTTGGATGTGCACTTTTACTAGGAATACGCTCCGATGTCCGTCACGTACAAGAATTTTTTACTCACTTTTTGAGTTATTAAGTGACGCTTTTTATGGGTTTTTTTTAGGGAGAGGTAAGAAAAATGCATTACGCACACAGGTGGCAAGTCTGTAGTGTGGGGCTCCCCTAAAAATGGGTTTACCCACTAAAAAACCTCCTCTACTCTTTAGGATTCTAACCTGGAATTGTTTATCACAATACGTCAGGCTAGGCCTAAATTTGGCTAACGCCGGTGGGGCTTACTCCTTATCCAGCCACTCGATCAAGGGATCTGGGCCACTTTGCGGTCCAGATCGGTTTCTTTTCCAGGAGGATGCCCCGGACGAACTGTGATAAACAATCCCAGTTTTCCTCATCCTCCAAGATCTTTTGGCAGACCGAGTCCACCGAAAATGCACCAAAAAATTTGTGTGGCCTTCAGGCGGGGCCCTTCCCAACGGGAGCAGCGGAAGAATGTGTGTTCCGCATCGTCGGGAACGCCCAAGCAATAAATGCAGTCCGGTGAACCGGTCTTGCCCATCCGGTTCAGGTACGACCGAGATAGCAGTGAATTGTCAAGAATTGGCTGCCGTTCCACCCATGGTTGGATGTGCTTGATAAGTCGCGCAGTCTATCGTCCTCGGGTGTCGTGCTCCTCCCAAGAGCTTGACAGGGATAACTCCGGCGACCACCAGGACGGCAGGCTCGGACACTGTCCGGTAGGCGGAACACACCCCGAGCGCCGCTCGACGTTGAACCCGGGCGAGTCGCAATCTGTACTACTCTTTATCGAGAGCGTCTGCTCACACCTCTGCTCCATAAAAAAGCACGGACTGAACCGCGGACATCAACAGACTTCTTCTGCTGTCGTGGAACCCCGCAGACCATAGTAAGCCATCAGCCTAGTTAGCGTAGTTCCTTAGTAGGCCATCAGCCTACAAAGGAAAGTGACTACCTTAGCGGCCTAGTCCGCCGTACGGAATATCTGATCCCTCCAGCTTAACTTGGTGTCCACCATAATCCCGAAGTACTTAGCAGCACGAGTTGATTGAACCACCTTCCTTCCCACTCAGAACGGAACGACGGTCTCCATCCTCTTCTTCGTAAGGATCACAATCTCCGTCTTACGGAGAGTACGCGAGAGAGCGTGATCGAACATCCATGTGTTGACCACACGCATGACTCGGTTCAACTTTAGTTGGGCCAGCTCAACGTTGCGTGCGACAATGAGAGCTGCAACATCATCGGCGTACCCAACCAAAGTGGTTTCCTCAGGCATCTCCAACCTCAGGAGGCTGTCATAGGCAACGTTCCAGAGATCCTGGCCGAGTATTGAATCTTGCACGGCACCAGAAGTGACTTCCATCGTCCACGTTCCGTCCCTTGTGTCGTAAATCAGGCTTCGAGAGCGGAGATAATCCGCAACAAGATGAGTCGCAACAGATATGCAGGAACGCGAAAGGTGTTGCGAAGCGCATCTAGCATATCGACCCACCTCGCCGAGTTAAAGGCATTCTTGCATAAGCGTAACAAAGAAGCACTACTTAGCGAGAGAAATGGTCGTGGCTCTCGGCTCTCTTCACAGCTCTCTTGACTTCGGTGATAGCGTCAATCGTTGACCGTCCCTTTCTGAAGCCGTACTGACGGGGGCATAAGTACCCAGCAGCTTCCACGGCAGACGACAGGCGGGAACGGATCAGCTTCTCGGGCAGCTTCCCAGCCGTGTCCAACATGCAAAAAGGCCTGTGGGACGACGGCAGCTCGGGATCACCTTTGCCCTTGCTGATGAGTACAAGTCTGGCGGTTTTCCAGGGAGCCGGAAACGCCCTTTCTACCAAACAGGCGTTGTACATTCTCAACAACAAATCAGCATTAATTGAAAATACTTTCTTTAAAGCCTCGCTGGGAATCCGTCCAGGTCAGGAGCCTTGTTGCTCTTTAGGGACAAGGAGCAACGGAGGTTTCCATCTCCTCGAATGTGAAGAGTGGAACGTCACCTAACCGTCCAAAGTCAACCGGCGTACATCCTAGGCCTAGCCTACAAATACAAACAATGATTTTAGCTAAGACCTCAAAACAAGCAAGTAACTTAATAATAATTATGCTTATAATATTAAAGGTAAATAGATTGTAGAGCGAAAAAAACAATACAATTTAAAATCCATGATTGCAAATTAATAAAAATCAAGTAATGTAAGTATTGTAGAATTACGCTTACTTAACACTTAATGCATATTTTGTTACCTGAGACATAGGCTAGAATGGCACAACACATTCTAATTAGTTGTTCAATTTAAATCTTTCTCCCAAATAGATATTTGTTGTATCCCATAAATTAGTTAATCGCATAATTCCGTACGACAGCAATTCATTCCACATCAACATGCCTATCTTTTGGTATAATTTATAACTTCAACAAGTAAACATAAGTGTTGATCTATTTAATTTAACAAATAGGTCTGTCAAAATATCAATTAAATTTTATTTAAAAACGAAACATAACGGCGAGCAGATATAAACAAGAAAAGGTTATGTTAATATGTTGAATGTTGTTTTCAGCAAACACAGCGACAAACTCAGCTGCGATGGGGGAATATAAACTGATCATAGCAACTACATTAGTGAAATCATGTAGCCTAAACAACTAAAGTTCTGTCAAAAATTCCGGAAAATAAGCTTTTTTAATACTTGAAAATAATTGCCCGATTATAGTTTATTACCTAGTTTAAAATACATAAAATCTAACTTGAGAATTTCATTGAAATCAAATCAGTAATAAAAAAGCCTTTTGGGGGTCAAAAATTCGCCTAAGAGAAATTTAAAGTCGCTCTAAAAGAATTTTTATTCTCTATGTTCCATAGAGTAAAAAATTCAATTACTGTTAAAAAAAGTCATTTATTGCAGTATAAATATTAATATATAAATTATTAAATAAAAATAATTTACTCAGAAATATAATGCCATTAAATATATTTTATTTTCTTGTAAAGATTATTAATTATATAAGATAGCCAAAAAGTTCTTTGATGTTGAAACAATAATTCTTTGGAAATTCGCTGAGTACGCAGGTCTGCTGCGACGGGGGTATTTTGGTATTGCTCTTGAAATCAAAATCTAACAATTTTGCCGAAAGACGAAAACAGCCGTATCGTGGGTTCGAATTCGTTTTCTACCCAGTAAATTTGAACAGATCTTTCACTTTTAACCATTGACTTTAGAAGAGTAACGTTCAATAGTCAATGCTTTTACTGTGGAGGCGTACTACTGTACATCGTTTAATACTCGTATATTCACGTACGGATCTATTCTTCAGTTTATGTGGATGGAATATAGGACGATATAAATTAAGGTTCTCTTGGTTTAGGCTTCGTGGTGCTTAATTACTTCACTTCACTTTATGTTAACACCATTAATGAAGCTAGGTTGACAACTACCACGAGCCTAACTGCTAATGTCTTGTACGTTGTTAAAACGGTTACGATAACTTGCAAAATGTTGGGATAGGTAAGTTTTTCGTATTAAGTGTTTAATATCAACAGAAAATTGTTGAAAAAGGTGATTCACTGTTGAAGAAACTTCTGAAATCTAAGAATAAAAGTTATGACAAGATTCTATGAAATTATAGTTTTAGTGAATAAAAATGTAAAAAAAATTACAATAAAAAAAATTTATGTTTGTTTTTCATTAGACCTCTTCAATTAACGTGTGACGTGTTTGGGGCTTTGTCCGCAGGTGGGGACGCCGAGTCAGATGTACGTGAGATTTGTGCCGAGGGTGTGTATGATGTTATCAGCGGCGCGGCGTGTCGCGGACAAAGGGGCTCGACCAATCAGGGCGCCGGACACGATGTGGCTTGTTAGTGCTGTCATTTCCCGCCAAAATAATCTCCTCGACCCCCCCCCCCCTCCCCACACTTTCAGTTTTCCGGACAGGTTTAGGCTACTTACCTCGGGATTATTAGGTCTCCGTCCGACATCCTAGTTCTTTGGTTCACGTTTCAGGTCTTTTCAAAAATGGAAAATCCTTGTATGTTTTTATTAAATTATAAGCAATACAACAAAATTTTAATACAAATAATGCCAAATAACTGTTATTAAACATTTATTTTAAATAAATAGAAAACAATTGAAAATTAAACCACGCACTGCATGATTAAAACTTAGTAGTTCAACGCATTCTCTCTTTATGAAGAAGTAATTGTTGCAGCAAAAACAGTTAACAACGATTAAGGACGAAGGATTTGTAATCCTCTGCAGAGCGGGGCAGGATTAACGCCTCTGCTTTCCAACAGATCCTGCAGGATTTGCACACGACGCTTTGGACATATTCACAGACAAGTCAAGTTTGTTATTGGCAGAATATTAAGTCCAACACAACATGGCCAGAATTAATTTGATTGTTTAATCGGTTCAGTGCCCTTCTGAATTCATAACTAATTTTTTAGTGTGATACGAGTATATAAACTGACACACATTTTACTTTGGGATTCCGTATAAATGAACTCACGCTTTGCGGACCCATTGATACAGGGCGAGTGCTGATTTTATGAAGGAGTATTTCGAGGAACCAATCATCTGCGGCCTGTTTACATGGACTACTTCAAAGCGAGTTTACCTCAAGAAACGACGGCTTTCGCGTTTTACGATTAGAGGTTTTATAGGGCGACGAGGGAGTGGATACTAGACTACGTGCTGAACACACACGACGAATGATTAACATATAAACACTGTTGCGTGCCGGGGATGCCGGAGACCAGGGCATATAGTAATGTAAATATTGGGAGAAATTCATAAACGTGGAGTTTGAACAGTTAAAACACGAAAATGGAAAACCTATGAAATATTTTTCTAATGATTTTAAGGCCCTTCTGGTAATAACTAGACTGATTGTTTTAAATTAATATTAGATAAGGGTAACACAGTGTCTCACAATATTTTTTTAACCTATATTTTTATTTGGGTTGGATACTGCAAAGTTTTTGGTTTCAAACAATTTTTGATTGACTTTATACCAATTTTTAAAAGATTCAATACTTTTATATTTCATAAAATCCCGATAAAGGACTAATTTGATGTATTTCGATGTAGTATCTATTTTTTGAACACTGCGAGATTCAATTTAGGGACCATATTGTTGTTACCCAGTCACACGTGACAATTGTCCCCTCGAGCTGGCCAATGTCCATACACCCGTACTCGACCTTGGCGATCTCTTGTACGTCTTGTACATAAGTAAACCGGTTCATTAGCAGAACATAAGTGTTGCGTACGGAATAACTCATTATCAGATAGCCTGGAATTTATGCTGAAGACAATCTCATTAGCGGGTATCGTAATTAACATTGCCCGGGTCCCGGATCAGATGGTTTATTAACGGGGTCGGGTCGGCTAGTACAGTATTTGCGTGATACCCTCTCATTTGTTTTCAATTTAATCGAAAGCCGCTCCGGACTTATTGAATTCCCGAGTGACCCGGTGCGCTTCTGAAGAACCGCTACTATAGGCTACACCGGACGCGCCGTTCATCACGGTGCTGCGACGTGCCTTTTACTTCGGTTCCATTCACACCAGGAACTCCACGTTATTATCCGGTTCCATATTTTATCACCGGTGGGATTAGACCTGTTGATTGTTTGTGGTAACTGTAAAATAGTTATGAAATGTATTTATTTATTATTCTGAGAAACCATTCTTCTTGATGCACAATCTACGTAAATCTTTCGTTGCTTAAGTGAGACACAGAATGGTCAAATGCTTTTAACTTTCTTCCTTGGAGAAATGAATACAAATGAGTATTTCAGAAGTACAGCATCAAAGTGATTCACGTTGTACAGAAATTGGATTTGGCGTGTAAAAAAATAAAACAAAACATGAAATGTTAGTTTACTTCGAATGTTAAGTTGCCGTGTGGCAAACGGTTTTTTCTCCATAAAACCAACTTACAAAACTATTAATTTGAATCTTTTTAGAATATTCAGATTAACTTACCTTCAACAAAACTTACGTAGAGTTTTTTTTTAACCAGAAAAGTAATGTATTTTGCGAAAATTGTGTTATAACCACTTTAGGGGAGTTGGTTTGGGCTGGAGAAAATCATCCAAAAGTAATGAGAATAGCCTAATATTAACTTTACCACTGATTTTAAGTATGACGGTTATAAATGAAAAATGTTTTATCTTCGTGCTGTTGGAAAACTCGAGTTATTTTCGAGAAGGGAAAGGTGTTGGGAGCGCGTCAGAGTCAATGTTAGGTTAGGCTAAAGTGATCCTTCTCCGACAACGAATCGCTTTTAAAAACCGCGGCGGCTCGACCCGAGAACAATGCCCCCCAATCAGCCAAACATCACCACCGCGCCGAGTGGGAGACGAGGCTGTATTCACTTGCGATTCCTCGAATAATCAAATTAATGGTTAATCTAAAATGTCTGGGTAAAGTGCGAGTGAAAAAAAAAACTTTCAGTACAATAGTAATATCGGTTAACGACAGTTCCATTTACTTATCTTTCCCTACGCCGTATTATATTTTGATGTAGCAATCTAAACTTATATCGTAAGTTGTATTTTGCAAATTAAATAAATGTACCAATTTGTTCAAGTTTTAACATAAACTATGAATTTGCAGAACAATTCCTTTCTAAATCAGAAATTTTGATTAATTGACGTTATTCAATAATTACCGTAATATATTTTCCAAAAAAGAAACTTCATAGGGTTGTATCAACCTCAATAAAATTGTATAATTTGAAGTGTTAAAAATGTTTTAGTGCAATTTGATTAGATTATTATAATAAATTCATTTTTACACAAACACAAATTAGTTCACGTTGCACTCAAAAGGCTAAGCCTAAGTTCCAAATGGAACAGCGAACAAACTCAGGCAACACAAATAGCTGCAAATCACCCCTCAAATGGGTTTTTGTAAACCTTTGAAGTGCGCCCATAATTTGCCGCTGCCAAGGACATTTCGGGGGAGCGGGAAGCGCGGGTGAGAGAGTACGGGGCGAGCTGAGTCGCCCAAGTCGTTACTACGATTAGAAGACGGTAGAGCGCGCTGATAAAGCTGAGTATCGTCTAGACGAGAGAGACAAATAGTTCCGTCAGAGACTGGGCGATAGCGCTGAGTCAAAGGCGGAGAGAGATAGGCAGGTAATGACTGTAAAGATACCCATTGGAAAACTAAATGGAACTTCTTTCAAAGGAGCCTTGAACCAGAATTTAGAACCTTTTTCTCGTTTTCTCTGTACACCAGCATTTATATTTTTTACTAACATCATGAACTTTTGCAGGATGGTTCATTACTGGTTATTGTTATACTACAATGGTATAATCAAACTCTAGTTGGAGAATACGACATAATATTTTTGTGAAAACCTTTAACAATATCCATTTAAAAAGAACTAAATACAAAGTGTATTAAATGCAAGTCACGATTAAAAATAAAATTTTGCAACTATAAAAGTAAATATAATTATATTTTAATTTTAATTACATTTATTACAACCAATCGAAGGTTTTTATTGATAGTTTGTTTGGTTTTCGTGTTTAACTAGATGACTATTAGCTTTTATACAGTGTTTTTTTCTATTTGCTAAATTTCCAGACCCCTTTTTTAAGTAGCTCTTGTTATTTAATTTTTCACAAATTTGTTTCACTGTTTTATTTTTATTTTCTTATATTTTTTCCAAAATGGTGCTTCTTTTTATAAATCACAAACAATTTTTACGGCAAATACAAAAATGCACCAAATACTCTTTGTAAACCAGAATGAAAGTCATTCGAAAGCCACAATTTATTGACCAAAGGAAAAGAAACAAAACCAGTAAAATATTTAATTCGTAAATTAAATATATTAGTTGCATTTGCAATAATATATTATTTTTAGTTTTAAGCTTTAATTTTTAACCCTTTCAGGTTTTTTGGCTCACCTTTGATGTAACTTAACCTGTGTAACAAATTATAATCTGTTTGGTTTAATTTTAGGGAATGATAGTTTTTTTTATCGAAATAGAACTAAAAAAAAAACTAAACCCATCTAAGACAGTGACAATCTTCCACGCTACAAAAATTCGAACTTACTCAATACGCCAAAAGATACTACCTCTTAATTTTCGTTCAACATACAAAGGCTGTCTCTCACTTGCTGCAAAAACCAGTACAGGAGACCAACCTCTCTGGTGGCTATTACTTGGCAATAAATGCATTCACAACGAATTGCAATAAATACCGGCCCCAGTGGCGGTAAATCCATTGGCGGAGCACAGCGGCGCGGCGGCGGACAAATGGGTCTGTAACTAAATCACGCGGCCCGTGTTGAAAAGCCACTCCGAAATGAAAATTGCCCTAATAGTGGCTCTAACAGCCAGAATAAATAAAAAAGAAATGTGGGCCACAGTGGTTAATACAGAAGAGTGGACATTGTTGAGTGAGACAGTGAACTGGGGCATACGCGGTTGTATACAACCGAGCTTGCATTGGAGTTCTCAAATAAGTATTTTAATTAAAACCATTACATCTTATTTTGTCTTTTGATATTATGAATGTTACATATTGTTGGACTTTGTCTAACACCCAAATAATTTCAACGAATACAATGACCTTTTCATGCATAGTAAGATATTGTGATTGTTAAGCCTCTGACTTCTGGATTTACATCTATTTTACTAGCGGAATTTTCTGTAGAGAAATATACACATTAGTAAGAACAAAAGGTGTTTCAGATGATCTGTCGTACAAATAAGCTTAAATGCACCAAAATTTATTCAACTAGTATACGTGTTGCTTGAAATCGAGCAGTTTATTTTAATACAGTAAAAATGTTACTTTAGCTCTAAATCAATGACATCCGACCAATCCAATATTGTGAATATCTGTAATTACCAAAAACTACACGTATATACAGCTGATTATTAACAGATGTTTAAAATGCTTTATTCAATCCCAATCTATCTTCTTGGTTTCGTCTGTTACGTCCCTTTTTCTCTTGACCTACTGAACCGATTTTTAAGATTGAGGTGTCATTTGAAAGCTTAGGATGTAGCGCAGTGACGAATCGTAATTAAAAAGGTCATATCGTTTCGGGCTTCGCGCCTCTTGCCTTTGAATTATTTCTAGAGGGCGCTTTAAAATGTTTACCAGCAACTATTATTGCAAATTCTTTAATGTGAATTGTAATTTAACAGCTGATTACCTTCAGATGAATTTTAGAAGAAAGATAGTAAACAAAAATAGATCTCTGCCACTTCATAATCAACATTCAAGTACTGTAGGTGAGTTTCACTTATACAGAATCATAAAATACGCAATTTGCGCACGGGCCACCTTGTGTTTTGTATTTTGATAATTATTTTGTATTTTGTGTCTATCTACGCCAGAGGCATTTTTTAACGTTTTGACGGGGAACGGTCCAAACCCCAGTCTTGTTACTATCTAACATCGACCAGTTGTTAGAAAGCATCATTAATTAATAGCCCAATGACAAATGGCAACTGGGTCCGGAATCGATCCTTTAAAAAGCTACTAACTTTCCTCAGGATCGAACCGGCAACCTTTGGATTCAAAGGCGAGCAATATAACCACTCAGCTACCCAGCCAGTTAATTTGTTAGATTAAAATTAAGCCAGTTAACATGTTAAATGGGAAGTTTTTAGATTTCAATGGTGAATAGCACCTTTATTTTCAGTCCGATTCTTATCAGTTTTGGCGGAAACAACTACAGACTAAGCCCTATCCAACAACACCAAAAACTTGAAAATCGGTTGAAAATTGTAGGAGGAGTTCTCACGACAAAAAAAAACCTTAGCGTATTAAATAAGTATAGATGTAAATCTACACCAGAGAAATTTGTTGCCTTTTGATAGGGGGAGGTTTTCAAATACCTTACCAAAGGTTTTAAGGTTGTAAAACCTCACCAGGGTTGGATACCAGGGGTTTTTACACTAGTATCGTTAGTATCTCTATATTGAGCCTGACATCATTAATAATTCAACAAAATTACAAATGGCCGCCGTATTCAGATTCGATCCTATTGGGTTGAACTCTACCCATTACAGGTTTAAGTGGTCACTCAAAGCACTCGGGGACACCCAGCCAATACAAGTTGCTTGTAATAAATTACTGTGCGAACAGCCCATTTGAATAAAAGGAATCGCTAAGAACCCTTGGAACCTGGGGGTAGCGAACCTTGAAGGGCGCCCCAACTTAGGGCCTATTTAAAAAGCCATGAATAAGCTAGATTAACGACTAACGGTGAACTTGGAGTCTGAAACCAGACGGTCCCCGCGCCGCGCCGCGCCGCGCCGGTCGGGTATGGCTCTGGGCAGAGTTTATAATTACCGGACCCGCTGTAAATAATGTCGGACGAGCGACAAGGCTGGGACAATCCCCCGGTGAGGAGGGTATTGGAGACATGGAGTATTGGTGGCATTGGGTGTTGGAGACCATAGGTAATGGAGACAAGGGGTATTGGAGTAATATGGAGACGGGTATTGGAGTAATATAGTTTTGGAGACATTGACATTTTGACAAAGGGTATTGCGGAAATTGGGTGTTGAAGACCATAGGTATTGGAGACTAGGGATGTTGGAGAACTAAAGTAATGGAGACATTAGGTATGAGATTAATAATATCGGAAACATTGGCTATTGGAAACCAGGGGTATTGGTAACATTACTATTGCTTTTTAAATTTTTTTTATATTTTTATTCTCTTTTTTACAGTCTTCCCTAACCTCCCACACTAAATTCAGTGTTGTCATGGTTGTCTTGATGATGTTTCTCTCCTTCTACGCCTTAGTATATGTAATACTGTAATTATTTTACTATCGGACAAATGTTAATCAAGCTTTCATTGACGTCTCCATATGCATAAATACTCGTATGTCATGTCTTGCTGGAATAAAGAATCTTAAATCTTTATTGGGTATTGCAGATCATAGGTAATGGATACCATAGGTATTGGA
Source organism: Neoaliturus tenellus (assembly GCA_030545055.2). NCBI lineage: Eukaryota > Metazoa > Arthropoda > Insecta > Hemiptera > Cicadellidae > Neoaliturus > Neoaliturus tenellus. The sequence goes on along the minus strand of CM061531.1, from coordinate 46,162,429 downwards.
GACAAGGGGTATTGTAGAAATTGGGTATTGGAGAACCAGGGTACTGTAGATATTTAGTATTGGAGACCATTGGTTGATTATTTCAAACATTATAATAAATAAGACGTTGAATTATTTGAAGACCATCAGAATAATAAAAAGGATTTCATTTAATAAACGAAACTAAAAATAGAGATAAATTGAGTTGATATGTTTCATGTACTCGAAACAAACAAAACTGCAACTACGTACCAGTATTGCTTTTCTACTTATGCTTTTCTCATCGTTAAATTACGTTGTCATTTAAGTTAAATAACTTATAAAGTTGTTTATATAAAAAATATGGGATTTCTTTGATTTTTCATTTAAATTGTTTGTTATGAAAGTAGAATCTCTCAATCACACCCTTGTTTTCAAAATCAACAACAGATATATGATGGCCTAACTTCCGCTACGGGCTTACAAGCTGCGCCATTGAAGTGGAAATTCTTAAAGTGGACAAACATGTAGAGGCGATCCTAACAGGCGGGCCGGCTCCGTACCGTTCGGCGATTTTAAATCCGTTTTGTCGGACCACAACAAATAGCTTCCGTCCCTTCCCGGCGCACTACAAAGGAAATACGATATTTGGCTTCAACGATAAAAAGATTGTCCACAAAACATAAAAGACTGCAAAAGCTGCACTCGATGGCCGGGGGAGGCACTTTGATGATAACTGACAAAAGACTGCGCCTTGTGTACTTTTGAAATTGTATATAAGCTGAAAGTTTGTTACTGGATTATTCGTACCGCTTTATAAGGCAGTATAACTAATGAAAGGTGTTATTAAAATAAATAAGGTCTTTATTACAATATGGTATTGAATTACCATATTCTGTTATGGTTTTACTTAACGTTTATTGAAAGTACTATTTTAAATGTAAAACAATGTATCTAATGTTTTCGCTTCAAATATCTATCGGGATCAAACTTTATAATTTTGTCTCAAGGCCAAATCTAATGAAAAAAAACTATTCTGTAGTTCACAAAATATTAAAAAAGGTGCATATTGCGCACGTTTCTTCTAGAAAGTTTATAGTAATTTATTAACAAATGATATAAAATAAAACATAAAATAACTTCTCATAATCTAAGTACTCATCAACCAACCTCAAGTGAACCTTTTGGTCAGTGTTGTTTATTTGCTGTTTTCAATCGAACTATTATTTAAATAAATTTTATAACTAAAAATGGGTGTATATAAAGTTATAAATAGAATTGTTAAAAACAAAGGATTTCGTAAATTTAATTAAATCGTTGAAATAATTACGTCTCATATTAATTACTAAATAATCCTAAAGCTGAAAAACAAACTGAGAGAAAGGGGCGCTTGTAAACAGAGCGAATATCTTTTAATTAGTTCCTGTTTTATTTGAGGCTGAAAAATGGCAGGAAAGTGAGTAATATCAGCTGTTCACTAAGCGCTGCTACGAGGAATGATTGTTTAGGCGCCAACAAGGGTTAAAGTGCAGACATTATATGAGTTCGTGGAAACGCGTAAATTTATTCTGAACCCCTCCAATATTTCTCATTATATGGTTTAACTTACAAGATATTACTGTATTTATTTTCTTATACAATTAAACCGTGGCCAATTATGTCACGTGGAGCCCTCGTGGTTATAGAAATAAGAATTATAACTTAACCTGAATTAAATAAACATTTGAAATAATATGTTATCTCAGCTTAGATGACTTATCTTCACACGTGCCCCATAAAGGCTACTAACAGTGACACCGTTCACTCCTGCTACATTGAAACACCTGTAACTATATTACAAAGGCTTTTGACCTTCGTGGGCTGAACTACATTGCGCTAAAACATCATTAATTACCCTAATAATTTATTTATTCTGAGTATGTGATAAATTATTAATTCCTCTAATAACCCGGAACTGATTTCATATAGCCCACGGTGTCATCACGGTGATGAAAAATTTAATTTGGAAAATTTATTTATTCATTTCTGAAATGAAATACAAAACAAACGAAACGAAAGTTGTGAAGGCGGGTGACAGGAGCCAATTCCAATGTGTTTTGTTTTGGCCAATCAGATTACAAGTTGAGCGGCTCGGCGGACACGGGTGGGAGATGGGACCCAGGCCTCCGACTGTCTCAGGACAATGCCATCCACAGAGCCACAGTAACACGTGGGTCTATATAGAGTTGGACAGAAAGGAGTTTATTAAAAGGTTTTTATTTGTTTTGTGTTAGCTGACACCCTTTATTCCATATAAAATTTAGTTGTTATACATAATAGAATCTTACCTAAACTATAAATAATTAAAATCTAAACTCAAGTATCTATAATTGTTGTTTTAGCAAAAAATTATTATTTATTTTACATGCTGCAATTAGTTTCAACGAGTTTAATAGGTGAAACCTATAAATCATTCCGAAAAATTGAAAAAATTAAACAGAAAGAATTTTAAACTGAAATCATATGTAAAAGTATGTATTTTTATAAAAAAATAAAAATGAATTAACGTCAGTTTTTTATATTTTAGTTTAGTTTAAAAAATAAATTAACATTAATTTATTTAAAATCTTTTATTTTTTTCATTTGATTAACCAAAAATATATAACAAGTATTGATTTCAAAACATGATTGATCATAAGTTATTAGAGACTATTCTGATGATTAAAACATTTTACAAACTAAATATGAAGTATTCGCCTACCATTGCCACGAAATTTCTTCCATAGTTTACACATTAATGACTTTCAGACTTAAAAACCGATAAAAAATCAAATCGAAATCATGGGAAGGAGTTTACCGACTGTAGTGAGCGCAGCTGCTCTGCTGTGTTTACTGCTGTGGAACTATTTTCATATTTGCAGTACTGTATCGACGGGCGGCGACGTTGTTGTCGCAGTCTAGACACACCGTCGGGCGTCCACGTTTTATTTGTTGTCGATGGGGCTGCAGTTAATATCGCTCTGGTCGGAGAAACGAATTTAAATAAGTGAAGTAGAAATGTGAAGCAACTCGGGCAAGGGCAATAATCGTGTTTGAGGGGGCGAAGACAAGGGGGGAAACCCCGGGGGCATTGTGGGGGGGGGGCACCACCCCTCACACGACGGTAGAGTCAGTGTGTTATTGCGAATGCCATCGGTACATCTGTAACGCGGGATCACCGTTGTAACAGTATGCTATTACAACAGTATGTGTACATTGCAGCCAGTGTACGCTAAAGCAGGTTGTTGGGAGAGCAAAGTTAAATCAATACTTTAGAATACGTATTTTGCGTTAAAACAAAGATTAATAATACACGCACTAATATTATTTTAAAGCAATATTATTGTTACATTATATTTGACATGGTAGTGGTTGGGATATGTTCAAAATTTAAATTATGCTCAACTTATTAGAGAAATAAAAACTCGAACGAAAAGTAACGGCGGTTAATGTTAATGGGATTCACATCTCATAAAGTAGACTATACATGTAGTACCGACAGCATGCGGACATTTATTTGGTTTTGTCCAGAATTGATTAAATACAGATGATACGTTCACAATACCTTAAAGTAAACATGTTTGTAAATTCACAAATTTATAAACTGCGTCAAAACTCTGAAATATTATTTTAAGAAATGGGGCATTGTAGTATTATGAATGTATTGTTGTTGTTCGTTACTAAACTCCTCACTTTTATAAAAGTTAAACACGTTAAGTCTGAAGCTGTAAAAACGTGGTGTGAAAGTTATTTGAGAAAATAAAACAAAACCAAAGTTAAAATGTTTGAAACGTTCGGGAAGCGTCACGTCCGTCGCAGACTGATTTACTGCTCGGCCGGGAATGCGATACCAGCATTAAGTGTAATTACCCGAGAATTATAATCAATTAGGGCTCCATCGGCAGCGAATTAGGCCCAGTTAATTTAAGTAATTGACTGAACATGACATGAACGAAGAACAATTTTCTCTAATAGAAGAAATACTAATCAAATTCATAGTTAGAGCACCCGTTCCCAAAACAAAATTAACATAAACACTTGTAAATTGAAACACTCTTTGGGTGGGAGATCTTTAGCTTTATTTAGCACACGAGTCGACCATTAATATATTTTAAATAAATGTCTAATATTTGATTGGAAATAAATATGCTAAGACTACTATAAATGGAAATACTTACATAAAGTTTCGCTTACATTTGAAGTATCGCAAATGTCAACATTATTGTTAGGTAATGAAAATTTTGAGTTATTATTACCTTGTATATTATTTTCAACACTGGTTTTAATATAAAGTTTTATACTGTTCTCAACAATAAAAAAGATGATAAGATTTAATAAGTATAAATGGATTTGTTTTGTTATTCTTGATAATTTTGTGAGCGTTTTGCTGTGAAATTACCATAAAAGGAAAACAATTATGTCGAAACTCCGGTAAGTATTAAATATAAAGTGTAAAGTTTTTATATTTATTAGATTGTCATTGTTAATTGTTGATCGTTAAACCCGCATGAGGACTTGTTCTGTATTATATGTACTCATGTACTTTCAAAATATCAAGGCAATTTTGCAAATATAAAATCGATCGAAATTTGAAAAGTGGCTGCTCATTCGATGATTTCTGAGCAGCGCAATATGGTGATCTATTTTAAATAGTAATTACTGTAGAGTGGAGTCGTCTGTCGCGGTGTCGCGGTGTCGCTGTCGCCGATGTGTTCTGTTCTGGCGAAGAGTGACAACCTACAAGTTACAAGCGCCTCCAGTCATCTTCGGTAACTAGCATGTGGCACACGCTCTCCTATTAGAGGACAGTATTATTTTAGTTTTTATTTTAGAAATTGACATTAAGATTCAACTTAGCATCCTACATAACAATGCTACAATTACAGGTTTACAAACTTATACACTAACCTGAACAAACGTTTCATTCAATGCTTTTTTATACAGAAATTTGGAAGGTTCGTGTACGCCGCGCCAGATTAGTTGCGATCGATATTGTAATTATTCAGCTAGATTAACAGTGATGCAAAACATAAACATAACCTTCAGGTATAAATGTGTAATCCTTGGTTTATGTTTCAAACAAGCCTATGCTATGAGAAGTCTGTTCACGTTAGCGTACATAGTCAAAGGTTTTACCATTGTCTATGTACAACGGTTATACTACATTGTAAATACAGTTAGTAACAGCTGCCAATTTGTCTCAGTATCGCGAAAAATAACTACTTTAGCTCGGCAAAGGTTGGATCTAAAGAGCCGTTTACTGAGTACTGTAAAAGTACAACATTTTTTAGTAATACCCTAGGACGAAAACTTATTAGGCTATGTTATCCATTCTATAAAAAGCTTTAAATTAATACCAAAATGTTTTTAAATATGACTTTTTCCAAATATACAAACTTTTTATTGTTTAATGATAAGACAGTAAAATTATCTATGATGTGAAGGCAACATTAATACGAGTAGATTTTGAAAACTTTTTTAAATCTTCGATTTTTACAACATTTAGATCGAAATTATATCTAATGCTAATATTACTAATGAGTTAAAACGTGGTATAAGATAATTTAATATTTAACTTTAAGTAATTATAGCAAAGAAGTTACTCAAGAGGAAGAAAGAGGACACTGTTGTATAAGTGTATCTAGCAGAAAACTTATTACACCGAGCGCACAATGCAGACTGTTATTATCATAAACAGGGCATTGCGAAGTCGCGACTCGAGACTGTAGAGCGATCTGGGACAACAATACTTTTAGAACTGCGATTCTTCTAGTCTTTTCTGCATTTACGTCGTCATTTGCCGGGTTGGTACAAACGGTAGCATTTTGGGGAATTATAGGCGTGCGGTGGTGGTGTCATTTTCCTACTATTTGTAAACAATTCTGCTCCAATTGGGAGTTAGGGGAACATTTTACCCATCTCTATCAGAGAAAATTTCCCAAGTAGAACTTTTTTATCACAATTTCAATGCGTAACATTATTTATGACAAATAGCTTATCTCTAACTTAATCTACCGAAACGGAAACTTTTGCAATTGTGTTACAATAAAAACGGAGTAACGGAGGAGCCTTAGCATAAATTGGCCGCTAGCAATCAAAGGCCATGAGGCAGAACCGGCAGCGAAGCTCCTTATCAATTATTTATCGGGCCGTAATTGCCCAAACACTCCGATCTGATTCTTAAGGCAAACAAAACCTCTTTCCGATCCGACCACATTACGAACAACAATGTTTGTTGCCATTTCAGTGCTGTTCGTAGTACTGTGAAAGTAGGCTATATTGGTGAAATTTTCAATTAAAATTTTTTAATTTTTTAATTAAAATTTTTTAACTCCGCCCCCATGCCCCCTCAGGGGTTGCCCAGAAATTCGTTAATTGTTGTTTAAGTCGCATATAATGAACAGAATACATATAAATATCAGAGTTTGTAAATGAGCAAAATAGCAAAATAAATGAGTTTGTCATTTATTTATAACATAAATTAACTCCCACGACTGCAGAAATAACCTAAATTTGAACTTATGCAACTAACTCAATCTAAGGAATGAAAATATATTCGCCTACGGCTCGTTTTCAGAGACTCTTCCCCCAAACCCCCTTCCTCATTCCCCCGAATTCTATAAAGGTTAATGGAGTTGTGAATAAATTTATTATGTAGGTATTGTATAAGTATTTACTTAAAATTATAAAATACGTATAAATAAATATATGAAAAAATTAAATGGATAAACTGCATAACAATTTGCAGTAGATCATTGAAAACAATGAAAAATTCCATTAAAACAAAATAATTGGAAATCTTAACAAAGTGGATAAAACTTGCCAAAAACCCCTTTTATTTACAAAAATACTATTCAGTTACTATCCTTCAATTAGTTGTGTTGAAATTCCAGGGAATAACATAACGATCCAGTAATATTTAACATACAATGATAAATACATAATGTAAAAATTGGCATTCATTACAATTCCTTCATTTCAGTTTTTAATGGTGTAAAACTTTAAAATTTACCTAATTTCCTAAAAAATTACTGTCAAGGCAAATAAAAAAAAACTTCAAGCTTCTAAATACAATAATACAGTAGTTACTAACAAAAGTATGTTAAATAATAGTTAAAATATTAAAATTACCATACTCATCAAAGGACGTATGTTTTAGCCGTAGGACCAGGTCAGTAAATAACAATCAAAGTAAAACAATCAGTTGCTTGATATAGCAATTCGTTCCGACTCACGGTCAAAAGAAGAATACGTGATATTGAAAATCATCATGATAATTTTTAAGTTTGTTAATTTAATTGATATTGGTACTGTGCAAGATATGTCCATGTGCAAAGTGAAGGTTCTGAGTAAAATATTATAGCAGTTGTAAAATTACGTCTACATGGGGTAAAATTCCCCGAAAAAATAAATAAACATTTAATTATGTTTAATTGTGTGGACTGGGGGGCAAAAATTCATAGAACCAAACTTGTAGTAACTTGAAAGATGTTCGCGAGGATTGCCTCAGATGTTATAATTTGGCCGCTAGAGTAGAAAAAAATATTGTCATATTTATATTGGGTAAAAATGTTTGGTCGCTAAATTTTGAAATCAGATAGATTTCTGGGGCAGGAAATAAAAAAGCTTTTTTATTTTAAATGAAAATACTGTACTGCACCTTTTTAAATTAAACATTAACTTAGTACGCACTAAAAGATAAATCAATTGTGTAATCTGCTATTTTAGTTAAAATTTTTGTTGAATTGTAAAATTTAAATTAGCATGCTATCTGGTAAAGTCAATGATGTACTTCCTAATGAGTTCGTTAGAAATTAAGTGCCATCCCAAATAAAGAACCAATTTTTGGGAGGACTATCGTGCAAATATGATACTGTCTTACCGGGAGTCCCATACAACCTTGCACCTCTTTTAAAATTGTACAAAAAAAAAAAAAAAAAAAAACAAATTGTGCCGTTGTAGGTAAACATATGTTGCTCTGTTGATTGATACTGATTTCAATACAGAGGGGACCAGACGTAATTTTGAAGCAACTTTAAAATTTAATAATTTAAACCCTAATCATACTGATTTAGAATAATAAATAGCATGACATTATTTTTTAACTGGGGAAAAATTAACATGTATTATGTCTGAACATTTTACATATAACAGAACTTACCAAACATGTAAATGTCTAAGAACCTCATTTAAAATAATATACCATCATAAAACATCAATTATCACGTGATTAGTTTTACTAAACATTTAAATACATGTTCATTAATCTCCGTCATGTTGTAAATTTAATAAAAAAACATTTTGGACCAAACTGACAATTTTTGTTGGAGACGTATTTAAAAGAGTCTAAGACATTTTTGTGCCGAGACATTTTTGCTTAACCTAAAATGCTCAGAGAAGAATGAGGAAAATCTAAATTTCAACCTCAAATATTCAATAAACTGGTAAAATTACGCGTACAAGATCAAATTGTAAAGTTTTCTTAAAAACCGTGTAAAACTAAAAAAAAGTTATTTAAAGTGAGAGTTTGTATTTGACATCAGTTACTTCCGGTCTGGAGAGGTAATTTCAGATACATCCTGTACATTGAAATTACTCTCGGTGAATAGACCGCTTTACCTATAAAGGCACAATTGGTTAATGTTATAAAATTTCTTAAAAAGGGTGTTTCGGTAATCCGCGACTCCCAGTATGTTGGCAATTTTCTCAGTAATACAGGTCGGTAAGTTTAGTTCTCGCTTGGGAATCACTCTGTAGTAAGTGATATATAGGAGATCTACTTTACGGACATTTGACGAATTCCTGATACCCTGGTGAGTGAGTGAGTGAGTGAGTCAGTTACACATTCGGGAGTATATAATTTAGACTCGCCTACGGCTCGATGGGGGCTCCGCCCCCATGCCCCCTTAGGGGTTTGCTTAAATTCGTAAAGTAATATAATGGCTCTAGTATTAATCAGGCTAATTCTACCAAGTACTGGACAGCCATGACTGTTAACAGAAGCGGCAAATACACACTACTCACAATTAATAGTAATAAGCTTTGAAAATTGCCCACGGCTCATGGTATAATCCCACTCCCTAGTTCCCCTTGATTCGTAAAAAGAAATATAATGGGGTTGTGAAATATTAATGAACTCTGTAAATAGTCATCCTTAAAAATTGTTGTGTTAAAATTTTGGAGACACGATTATGATTGCACATGATTTAGGTAATAGGTGTATTGTGAAATTATGAAAGTGGAATAAAATTATAATTTTTGATGGAGGATCGCTGCTTGTAATAGAAGAAAAATAAGACAAAAGAAACACATTTGTAATAAAAAATATTTAGTGTAGGCTATGATGCTTATTTAATAAATCATTGTTGTATTTAATAAATCACAGGGTAATATTCAGTATAATAATGAAGTTGCATTGAATAGTTTTAAATTATGACAATAATTGAAGTAATCGAGACTTTAGGTGAGAGCACTGAATTGAGAAAGTTTAACGGACAAAGTGACAGCGAAAGAAATACATTTTAGTTTAATTAAATATGATTCATTGGGTAAAATAAAATTTTCAGCCTGATAGGTAATCAGATATGTAAATGGTTTAAAAAGGAAAAGCGTCGGAATTGGGTAAACGATAGCGAAGGTAATGTCCCAGCTGAGAAAAGTTCAATCGTTCAAAAACTTGATACGTTCAATTCAATCGTTTCCCAAACTAAAATCTCAGCCTGATTGGACAACAGCAAATAGGTAAAAGAAGGGAAGACACACGTGTGGGACATCACTCTTCAAATCAAAACTGTGCCAGAAATATCAACTGAGTACTATATTCCATCTAGGGATCAAGATAGAGGGACAGCATACAAATAGTAAGAGTTATAGTTCCTGTATTAGGTAATTTTTCGAGTGAAAACCTACAAGAAATTTTCCAGCATGAGTAAAGTAAAAGTCTAGAAAACGTAATGAGACCTAAAATCTTTTCAGGCGTTACTGCCTCAAAATCATTTACAGTACTAAAATAATATGTTAAAAATATTCGCACAAGCTTCGTATAGCTCACCATAATATAGATAAAATTAATAATATAAAATAATTGAAAAAATTAACTAGATAAAATAGATGAAAATGTAGAATGACTAAGCTAAATAAACTGTCTTTTAGATCAATGAATAAATAAATGATTTCACAAAAACCAAAAATAGGAAAACATGAACAAACGGTTTGGAACCCGCTAAAGACTATTTACAAAAATACTATTCGTTAAAAAATAAAAATGTTTGTTATGAAATAATAATTTAAGAATAATTACCGTATTCTAGTTACTACTCTTAAATCCTGTAGAAATTACAGGGATATTAAGTTCAGTGAATGCAAAATTCGAAATTCAGATACAATGTAACTGTAGCTAGACCTATTACAAGTTGCAGAATATCAAATTTAGTAATAATAATAGTTGCAACACGGTCTTAAAATAACGATTTGAGATACTACAAAAAGTGCAATGTTAATAAGTTAGATTTATGTTACCAATTCACAAACAATCTATGTAATAGACTAATTCGTTCATATTGAACAGGTTATATAAAAAAACACATAATAAGAGTATTAGCAGGTATTAATTATAATTTTTTTAAGCTCAATATTTTTAGAGTTTTAACTTCTAAATATATTCAATTTCCATTAATATCACTGTCAAGCTAAGTTAATACAAAACTTCAAGCTTATATAAAATACAATATTACTATGATTACTGGCGAAAGTATTTAAAATATTAGTTACAAATTGCAAATCTACCTCTAGTAGTTGGAGGCCAAAGTATTAGGTCAGTAAGTGACAAACAATGTAAAACATCACTAAGTAACAAAATATTCAAAACAATCAGTTGAATAACAATCAATTGTAAAACAACCAGTTTCGCCTAACAGGCAAAATAAAAATACTTAACTCTGGGATTCATCACAATTATTTTTTATGTTTGGTACTTTTATTGATATCGGTGCCGTCCAAGATATGTGCATGCGCAATATTGAAGGAACTAAATAATATTACAGTCGTTATTAAATGTAACGTCTACATTTGGTAAACCACCCACATAAATAAACAAGTTAACTTAAAAGCTGACTTTAGTGTAAAAGTAGCAACAAAACGTTAAAGAATAACACATAATATTAGCTGAAAATAATTATGAATTCTTTGTAGTTCAATTTTTTAAGAGAGTTACACTTCTAAATACTATGAATTTAATTTTGACATCACTGTCAAGCTAAGTTAATACAAAACTTCACGCTTGAGGGGAAGCAAAACGATAAATTCAGCTACATGCAGCTAAACTAAATAAAATGTTTCGCAGTGGATCAATAAAAACCCTTGAAATTAGGAAAAATTCCCTTCTTCACACTCTGTATATCGAATTATGTATAATTTAAACAAAGTGGTAGTAAAATGTTCGTTGTGATTGTGTCAGGTATGTTTGTTTTGGCCGCAATGGCGGAAAACTAATATAAGTTCTCATTACTGGTAGGCCAACGAGGTCCGCAATTAAAACTTCCAAAAAACACTACTGTAAATATCAGTTACATGACAACTCATGTAATAATATATGAGTAGTAAGTTTTTTTCAAACAAGGGTGTAGTTGAAAGAGATCATTTAAAAACAAGCGAGAACTAAACCTGCAAAGTGATCTACGATACCGTCACACGGTGATATACGCTAACACGGCTGAACTACATTACCGACAAATCTATATTTTTTACTTTTTTTATAGATTAAAAGTGAAAAATTGCTAGTTTTTAGAATTTTTTATGAATGTAAATCGTGTCAGCTAATAGAATGCCAAATTTCAAGTCTCTAGCTTGAACGGTTCCGTCCAAACTTTTATGTACATCAGTGAGTTACCCATGCGGGAGTATATATTTAGGACTCAGTATAAGTAAAAGTTCTAGAAAGAAAGAATTTTATAAACGATATAAATTATTAACCTAGGTTGTAAAATTTACTTCACATATGGAATGTGTATTGATATTTATAATAACACCTTTTCGGATGTCATATTGTATTATGCTCTTATAACTATCGCTATTTCTGCCGCCGTTGACAGGGAGTGAAATCCATTGCAAATTTACTGAATTGTTTGATATTCGAACATTTGTTTTTGAAGTTTTCACGATTAAATTCATCAATATTTTTACTGGGATCATTAAAAGCCATTATGATATTGTGATAACTTGCACTTTCATTTGGAAATTTTTTCATTTCTTGGATAATGAAGTCGAATGATAACCAAACACAGCCCATTCATTAGCCCTCTGTGGAAAGATGAAGGCGTGTACCACTGGGCGACTATTACCATCTATTTAATATAGGCCCTACCTTATACTAGAAAGAATAAAAGATCAAATCAAACATCTAAGTTCTCTTTTCCTGTATGTTTCCCGTGGATGTTTCCCTATTTCCCGGTAACGACCGGCCTTTGTAGACCTTTGCCGTGTAAGCGCCCTAAATCATTAAAAATGGCGCTCCATCATCACCTACCCTTTGTGACAAAGGGGATCAATTACAAGATCCCCTCGGAAAGAATGTCCTTTGAGAAGGTCGGCCAGCGGCGGGACGCGGGACGATGGGACGACAGGACGATGGGACGACGGACGGGACGATGATCGTCCTCTGGGGAGCGATACGCACGTCCTCGCCCCGCAACGCGATAAGGAGCTGTCGTACCATCGGCGTGGCGTGGGAGAAGGAGGACGATATGGCCCTCAGAGACAAGTGTGATCAACTTCTGGGGAAAATGATGTTTATTAATTCACAAGACTATTAACAGAATAAAGTAAACTACAGTTTAATTGTATCTGAGGAAGATTTTGTTACTTTCCCGTCATGCGGTAACTTTTGGCCAACTCCTTGGAATTTCTAAGATTCACAAAGTACAGAAATGTTACCATGGATAGTTGTGAGCTAGTTTTGCAATGCATCAAGGTAGATACTATTTAAGTATTTCTCTATTTGACAGGTCGGAAGATTTACCATGTGTTTTGAATGGTCAGATTTAAAAATGTATTGGTTGACGCGAGTATTTAATATTACATAACTTTAAATAATGAATTCTTTGACATAATCTTGGTTAAAATTGTAGGCCTATGCAAATCTTTTACCACGACTGTCTTTTTTTAGTTGATTGAGCAAAACAACAACCTAATGCATTTTATCAATAGCCTTGTAACGTTGTTTTGAGTCAGGCGTAACTATGTTTTAGGTGAATAGGCCTATATTCAGTTTTTAAGTATTACAGATATTGCGAACTCATTTAGTTACTGCCATGCTAGAATTTATGAATAGAAATCAATGATTAGTCAAACAGGGTTTGTAGCTGCGTTAAGATTTTTACATTATCATTCCCGACCTTGCAACTATCAAACTAAGTAGGGTTACAAAAAAAAAAAATATTTTTCCTACCACTGCATGGAAATAATCACATTGCCAAATTTAGCAATTGCTGTTTGGGGTTTTGTTTGATAGTGATCTGTGTATTTCCACAAAAAAAATCAAACATAACCTAAATTGACGTTTTGTATACAATAAAAAAATAATCTGTTTCAATTATGGTAGTGAAGTAAATACCTAATAATGGATTTTTAAGAAAATATAATAAAACAATACGGATCATGCTACTGTAGTAATCATATCGGCGACGTCACGTCACGACTGTCTGTCCCATTACCATGTTGATGGTGTACTTATGTAGTGCGGCGGCCCGTAGCGGACGGGAAGGGAACCACGTGACTCATCCAGCTGATCCTATCCTAATGGGATTTTAACCTCCCCCGATTGATTGTAAACAATGTCCATATTTCCATAGGCCTCGTACATGGTAGCCTACATGACTCAGCGCTGTAAACACCACCGGCTGCCCTGTATGGGGAAGGGTAATTCCGTTTTAATTTGCCGGCAAGAGGCCTTGTTTACTTACAATTCATGAACCCCTGCATGCACGGATTAACATGGGGTTAAATGCAGCCCGGTTTTATCTTGCTGATCCTTTTTATTGGCTTGTTTTCCCTTTGCTCTGATCAAATCAGGGCCATATTGTTGGACTTGTTTATTCGATCGTTTGTTCGTTTAATCTGTGTAACATGCGACTAGGAAAATAAGAACTTTACATTGTCGCTTGCATACTGAATCAGTCCTTGGAACTTATTTATTTAAGTCAATCAAGTTTATATTTTTTAAGTACAGTACTGTGTCGCTAAACATATATTTATAAACCGTAAAACGTTAAGTGGAAAATTATTAATAATACATATTATTTTTATCGACTCTAAAACGAATACAAAAATTGTCATAATCTTGTTCAAGATGAAAGAGTATTGAAGATGCCTCAGCTGCATCGAAAACCATTTACAGCTCGTAAATAGTATTTTAAAGTTTAAAACGATAATCATTGGTTTTGTTAGTTGTTAGGATGGCCACAGGAAAGAAAGTAAAAAAACAGTACTTAGGGTTATTGAGAAACGAAAAACCAAATTAAGTTATAATACACATAGACTTGTGACGTTAATATTAACTTGGGAAAAATATTTGTATATCGTAAAAACATTGTTGCAGTAATACTAAAACAAAGGGAAATAGCATCGTTTTATGGATCTAGGTTTCATAGGCTACGTTTCTTAAAATATGCCTGGTTTAACAGTTGATATGCATAGTGAATTATTAACAAGATGTAATGTAGGTAATGTAAAGAAAGAGTTATATATTAATGAGTTTATCTGTTAAAGTGGTTTAAACAAAATCTTTAATTTTTTCCTTTCCGTGACCGGATCTAAGAAAACCCTGATTTAAAAATATTTTAAACAAAAAAATATACGACGAAATACAATTTCAATACTATAACAATAGAAAATAAATCGTATAGCTATACGTTTCGCGATATTTTAATTAACTGCAAGTAACGAAAATAGCAATAGTCGAAACGAAAGTAGCAGTTGTAAAACAGAATAAAAACAAATTGCAACGAACAACAAACAGCGGTTTCCTCTCGACTGCAATCAGACGAAATCAATTGAACGATCCTCAATTGCGGCCATTCCGTATTCCACCGGCATCTCGGGTTTCATTGGGCGCGTCGAGACTGTCTGTGCGGTTTTACACTACTGTATACCTACGTACAGTGAAGTGGCGGAAATAATGATAAGCATTATCATGAAACATCTTCCAATCCGTAAGCAGGTTTAGAAAACAATTAAACGATCGTCGTAAATCCAGGAGGGATATATTTTATATTTTCCAAGTCTAAGGATTGTAGTAACTCATCAGTGCAAGTGTTTCTCAGGCTGCCAAAGCTTCGCCCCTCAGGCGCAACAATCACCGCCGGCACACAGAGGGTTCGATCATTCCAACGTCGACGCTTGTGTCAATATTGTTGTAATTATCGGAATCGCTGTTCTCCGAGAAAATAATTTCTGAAAAGCTTCCTCAGCTGTTTTCGATCAGACTGTCAATTAATAGTTTGGTGGAAAGGTAAATAAATAGGCTACCTTGAAAAACAAATTTCTGGAGGGCGTATTTTTAAGATTGTTGTATTACACTGTAAACTAAACTTCTTTAAAATTGTGAATGATAAAAACCGTAATTAAATCACCACATTACAGCTGACACATCAAATAGATACGGCCAAAAATCTTATGAGTAGGGTGGGTAAGTGTGGACGACCAGATGAAAAACATTAACATTTCCCTGGAACGTAGGGCGCTCTCCCATTGTCTAGCTACACAACAACGGAAAGGCCGGGAACATTATTCTTATAACATTTTTAAGAACCAACACAATACCTGGAGAAAGCAAGTGTAGACGTTGGAAAGCACAATGAGTGGGAGAGAAAGGGCGGCCGGACTAGAGAGAGAGGGAGCGAGGGAGAGGTGCATTTCTTATGCTGGAGTCTGAAAGGGTTGGCGACGGCGTATTTATTGGGCGGTGAGTTGGTATATTGTGTCGCCATCTGTAGTCTGTAGTCCGAACCGTCCGCCGCCACCGTGATAAACACCTACACCTCCCCAGGGTAAACAAACAGAACTCATCCGGCGACATTGGTATAACACCTTGTTTTGTTCAAATTGTTAATTGTGTTTAACTGTATAATGTATTTGTTCTGCATAAGTTAGTATGTTAAAGTAAACTTCTAAAGCGATAGGTATTAATTATAATTGTATATTTATTTATTAAATTTCTATTTATTACAAACTAAGAAAAAGTAGAAATTTGCGGGTGGCTCCCTCGCCACCCTCCACCCTCGTAAAAACATTAATTTTACTTAAATTTGATACATTCAAAATAAACAAATCATCTTACACTTTGGCAACTTCGATAATGGGTCTCATTATGAGCTAATCTACTATATAATATCGTAAATACGAAAGTTCGTCTTGGGGTTCAATCGTTAACGCTCTAACCGCTGTACCGATTAAGCTAAAATTTGACAAGGATTTAGCTGTTAATTCGGGCAACATATACAGTACAGGTGTATTGGTATATTGAAACTTTGAAAGCAAATCAGGGCTCCGTCCCACTTGCTTAGTTAGAATTTTACAGATACAGATGTTATTTTTAAAATATATTCTAGGCTTATTTATAGTTCGGGGTTGTAGTGATGGAGTAGTTATCTATTACCAGCAGTTAAATAATTATACATTACAATGCACACTTCATAAAAGTAACTACTGGTAAATACACTACATTTTTGTTTGTTTTACTAAAGGCGAATGAGAAAAACCAGGGAGCATAGCCTGTAGGGGGGGCCATCAGGGAGCGAAGCGAACAAAATCACACTCATATTAACTTAAAAATTTAATTTATTTTGTAAAAAAATCTGAGTTGATGCATGGGGTATGGCAGCTATTTGGTTATATGCTGGGAGCTTTCTCTACCACTACTGTGACGGGGAGGCCCGCAGACATTTGATCCTCATAGTGACGGCTTCCTGTCTCCACCGCACTGCCACCCGCCACTGATGCTATGATCTACATACAACATTGTACTGTCGAGTGCCAAGTCTACCTCCACTCCAGTATCCAACATTCCTCTTTCCCTTACTGTACAACCTCTATCGTTAGGCCAGCATCAAAAAACGCAAGTACCATGAAACATGTAATCGAACTGTAAAATGATTTTTTAAAATATGAACTGTTATAAATATCTAGGAAAATAGATGAGCTTGAACTTAAAAAATTGGAATATAATGTAAGTAGTTTTTTTGACACAACATGTAGCGTCATTGTCTTATCCTTAAAGTGATGTAGTAAGTATGGATTGATTCAGGTTTTAAGAGTAGTATGGTATTTCAGACGGTTGTTTCCTAAATGTAAGAATAAAGGGTTTAATTGTAACTATCATCCATAAAGTTTTAAATTATTTGTGATATGGTTTGAAAATCGCCTACTTTCGTTTTTATCAAATTATAAATTAGAGATATATTGGATGGGCCATAAAATGTCATTCCTACTGATGAAATAAATTCCACAAACAAAAATTGCATTATCATCAGCGCTGTCATATAATAGCTTAACTCCTTAGTTTTCAGGCGGTTTCAGTATAAAGTACAATACAATCATAAAACCGCTAGTTGAGCTTCCCGCCACGCCTCGGCTGCGGCAGCACTGTTGCGCCGCTAATCGCCGAATGATGAGCGCACCGCAACAAATGACAAGCGATATTTCCACCCGCCGAATGACAAGTCTTTTTTCATTCACGCGGCAAAAACAGTAATAAAGGAGCGATGGGGGTCAGAGTACGCGCGATTGGGGCTACATTTCCGGTCCGAGACATCAATTGTCGTCGGTCCCCCGACCACGGAGCGGGCTGGAGCTGTAGATGCATCACAACAAGCCGACGACAGGCGTAACCGGGCGTGCTCGACCATAGGGATCAACAAATTTTTATAAATAATCTTCATAACGCACAGTCTTTAGATGTGCATTTGAATGCACCTTGGTAACGGCATACTGTATATATAAATATATGCAATAAAAATAAATTGTTATCACGAAATCAACCAAGTCGATTTTTATTAATTAAAACTGTAGTTTCTTTGCTGACATAATGAGTCACTATCACTACTGAGTTGTTAACGAAGTATTTACAGCTCGTATTTAGTCAATTAATTAAATGAGATGAATATTTACGGAGTCGCATCCATCGCTGTCCCAGCTACTTTATAGCTTGTCTCATCTGATTTATTTTATCGCTTTCTTTGACTACTAGTTGTATTTTATGGTGCATTTTACTGCTTTTGTCGCATTATTCTGGAGTAATCATTGATTGCAAATGTTAATTTATTTACTGAAACTATCCACTAAACTTTTAATTGGTTGTTGTTTAGTTGATTCAATATTAACTCTAATTGGCGTTGATACTAAAGAACAGAGGTATTTTAGGAAAAAAAGATTGAGACTATTTTCGAAATCTGTACAGCTATAACACGCCTAAGGCTATAGAAGCCAATAATTAATTGTCAAAGGTCGTTTGGGCAAGGAATTGTAGGTCTAAACGGGTTTTAATTTTTACACACTGTCAAAGGCACTGCCGTGTATGTAACTTTGGACGAGTACACCTTCAAGGGTATAAATTAGGCTGTAATACTTAAACCTGATCTTTTACATTTGACCCTTTGGATGAACTATTAATACTTTGATAATAATAAAACTGAATATGGTACCTAACCCATAAAGTTCTCTATGTATTCAGTCCCACTTAGCCTAAATTGGGGTTTTTGAACATACGATCTTACCTTTAAATACCTTTAGTTATGTATAACAGTCATCATTTTATTATAATCAGACACAGTTATACCTCATAATAAAACATGCTACTTCATTCTGACCAGAGAATTAAAGTTTGGAAAAGTGTACAAGGCCCCACACCTAATACTTCAATCTTGAACGATAATTCAAGTTAGGCCTACTTTCATAGCCTTTACTGAGTTCAGGGGTCCGAGGCAATTAATTTGGATCTTATCTAATGGCAGCACTCAACCTTTACATTCTCAGTTTAAATAGTGTTTAGAAATTGCATTTTTAATGGACAAAGACTTTATTATTTACTTTATTTATAGACAATTATTTACTTTTGAAAAACCTTGGAAGAACTATTCTCATAATGATATAGGAATGAAGTATAGTAAACTATCGCGATTAGGGATAAATTTAATTAAACTATTAAAGCAATTTCCCAAATGGCACAAATGCAATTAGAGTTATTCAGCCTACAGTTGCGTGTAGTGGACACAACTACAAATTCAAAATAATAGAGATTTTCTCAAATTGTTGTTTTTCTCTAGTTGTTTTACCGCCTTTATTTAGTTAATTTTTTCATACAACGCCCACTTAAGTAACTTGTAAAAATGTTTTCACTCGACAAAGGTTATGAGGTAAAAACAAAACCTTTCAAACCTTTTGCAAAGTTCTTTTACGTAGACGCAAGCAAACCTCCTCTTATCAAGTGCGATTAACGCAATTTCCGACGTCTTGTTACGGTTGTAAAACATTTCCATTTGTGTGACTCGAATGTGCCAAAGTGGAAATAAAATCAACAGGGAGTGGGAAGTGAACAGGGTGCGGAATTGAATAATCCTCTTCTACGAGCACAGCTGATTGAATTCATTATTTTTACGACTGCTCCGCAGGAGCAGAGAGGGACAGAGTGATCTTGCCACTCACTCACTCACATTGTGTACCTCACTCCTCGCTCGCATGCATCTTGCATGAGACTCGTCAATTTAACTACTTACAGCTTAAACACGGCTCCACTTCAAGACAGGTAATCTTTTAAAAGATTAACAGCTGGAACGGCTTTATTGCAGATTTACACTCGCGCCGATCTGATTGGATTTGTTTTATCTCCAGGTTTTATTTGAATTTAGTTGCAATTGCTGAAAGGCTTATTGTTATAGGAGGGATAAATTTTATGTGCATTAAATTATGATCCTCATTTTTACTGCTGGGTTTGAAAATCATAAAATATACATTGTGGTACAACATTTCTGGAAATAACAAGTCTTGGATGCTATTGTAGTTTTAGACTTTGTTAATGTAATTTTAATATAAAGTTTAATAAATTGTCATTTTGGGATTTTTGTCATTTGTATCTATTATTCAAAATGTTTCATTCTTGGTATACAAATTTGGCTTACATTTAAAATTTACTTCTTATCATATGTGGATCGTCCCCCTAGAGAGGAATACACGTGATTGCAAAAGTAGAATTTTATCATAAATATTGATATCTCAAATATGATTGTACTTATTTTATATCAGTAAGGTTCCTGATATGTATAGATATGTTCGACAATGTAAATACGGTCTTGATAGTTGAATTTATAAATATGTTTATTCAATAGGTTATAGCAGTATCATCAACTATGGGAAATTATTCAATGGCAGTATCATGCATGCAGCCATATTAGATCCGCTCTCGGACATTTTGCGTGAACCGTGTACCGTGTACCTTGTAGCGTGTAGCGGGCAAGCGGCCAGCGGGGAGTACAAGATGTGTTTAATTGGAGCTGGAGCGACGGAAGCGACGATAGGATCGCGACACTACGTTCTCATTAAGCCCACATGTAAACAAATTGACATTACGGACATTTTAATGAGCTTTTCCAGAGGCAGACGCGTTCCATCAGAGCTATCAGATACCGACGGCACGCAATACCACGGGGAGGAACGGGGACCGTCGCCGTCGGGGCACAGCACCAACAACGCGTGTCACGGTCTGGGATGTGACAACCATTGTCAGACCGCACTGGGATATTTCCAGAGGCAGACGCGTTCCATCAGAGCTATCAGATACCGACGGCACGCAATACCACGGGCAGGAACGGGGACCGTCGCCACCGTGGCACAGCACCAACAACGCGTGTCACGGTCTGGGAGGGATGTGACAACCATGGTCAGACCGCACTGGGATATTTCCAGAGGCAGGCGCGTTCCATCAGAGCTATCAGATACCGACGGCACGCAATACCACGGGCAGGAACGGGGACCGTCGCCACCGTGGCACAGCACCAACAACGCGTGTCACGGTCTGGGATGTGACAACCATGGTCAGACCGCACTGGTATATTTCCAGAGGCAGACGCGTTCCATCAGAGCTATCAGATACCGACGGCACGCAATACCACGGGCAGGAACGGGGACCGTCGTCGTGGCACAGCACCAACAACACGTGTCACGGTCTGGGATGTGACAACAATGGTCAGACCGCACTGGGATATTTCCAGAGGCAGACGCGTTCCATAAGAGCTATCAGATACCGACGGCACGCAATACCACGGGCAGGAACGGGGACCGTCACCACCGTGGCACAGCACCAACAACGCGTGTCACGGTCTGGGATGTGACAACCATGGTCAGACCGCACTGGGATATTTCCAGAGGCAGACGCGTTCCATCAGAGCTATCAGATACCGACGGCACGCAATACCACGGGCAGGAACGGGGACCGTCGCCGTGGCACAGCACCAACAACGCGTGTCACGGTCTGGGAGGGATGTGACAACCATGGTCAGACCGCACTGGGATATTTCCAGCGGCAGACGCGTTCCATCAGAGCTATCAGATACCGACGGCACGCAATACCACGGGCAGGAACGGGGACCGTCGCCGTGGCACAGCACCAACAACGCGTGTCACGGTCTGGGAGGGATGTGACAACCATTGTCAGACCGCACTGGGATATTTCCAGAGGCAGACGCGTTCCATCAGAGCTATCAGATACCGACGGCACGCAATACCACGGGCAGGAACGGGGACCGTCGCCGTCGTGGCACAGCACACACATAAAATGACAATAATTAGATATCTAAAAAATTTGATTTTGTTTTTTATGTAATTTTAAAATCCTATTATGGTCTTCATATCTGATAATAGTCGAAGCATACATACAGTACATAAATAGTACATTAAACGGTGTATATACAGTTGGTACATGCATCGGTTGAAAGACTTCCTGTGTGTTTTTGGGTGATGGTAGTGATTGAATCGTAGTGTTTCAAATTTCAATCAAATTACACATCTAAACACCTTAAACATCCGACTAAACAGATCATGCAAATATCCCTTCAATGGTTTTATAACTTTGTAACTGCTAACAGTGGCCTAATTTATTTCCCACGCTCTAAATTACTTAGAAACATAAAATGAAAACACCGTGCCATAGTGACTATCTTTATAGAATAGAGCATTATAATTTATGACATTACCACTATTATTTTTACGTCTGCATCATTGCATTTCATTGCAGGCGGCGCTACCACGAGCTTGCGGTGTCCCGCGACATTCCTGGGGCCGGCACCTCCCCCCCTGCAATTGCATCAACCATAGCTGCACGTCGCAGCATAAACGTGACAGTGAAAATGCAGAAATACAGCGATTAAGTGGAGGCTAAAATGTCCCTCAAGGTCCCACGAGGTCTAACAGCTTATGAGGATGGGCCGTGTAAATCAAAGTCGAAGCTCTACATAACGTCCCTATTGAAAGTGCCATTGTTTATATCTAAACAGGTGACTGGGTTATGTTTGAAAAATAAAACATAAAAAAATCAATTTTCAAGTAATAAAACGTGAGATTGGGTTCTAAAAATAATTTAAACTAAAAAAAACTTGATTTTGTATAGTTGTTTGTATTAATTTATCGCTGGTTACTTGGAAACTAATGTTTCGTCATTCGTGACGAACAACTGGAACAAAATCATGAATATTTAGTTGTAATGATGCCCATCCAACATTTACTTATATTAAAGCCCTCCCATGACTTTGAAATACCACATCTAAGGTTTAACATACAAATTTGAAATGTGCCCATTTGGCAATTGTTCGATTGTTTCTTGCAGACAATCACAACCTCCAGTCGGATATTACAAGAAAATTACGTTACGTGAGAGTATAAAGTGTGAGACCATGATTTGGACGTCCCCAAACTAACATGACATTGCAAAACCATGCATAATTTAACTCCGTTGGTTTTAAGAGTGCATTATTTGATTGACGATTTTACCTCAAAGTGTTTCAGCATTTGTTAAACTCTTCCTTCACATTTACATTTAGTCGTTAACAGTTCAATTTCGTTTTCATCACATGATTACATTGTGAATATAATATCCGTATTTAATTTAAACAAAATTACGGAACATTGCACTCTCTTCGAAACGAAATTTCCCATATTGCAAGATTCAAAGGGGTGTAATGGGGCCGGCCGGGGGGCGCGGTCGTGATATAATTGAGCAGTGCTGACCTCTGGTGAAACGTCGTTACATCTCTGTCTCTGTCTCCGGCCCTCTGTGTCGCTAATGAAATTGTACAAATGTCACCCACTCAGTGGTCAACCACTCCGCTGCGATACTTTGCAACATATGTATAGGCCTACGTTGTGAGAAATATCATGTGTGGTCTTGTGCACGTATTTAAACTAACAAGATGATGGTCGTTAGTGATAAATTTTATGAATTTTATTTAATTGCAATAGCAAGTATGTATACGTATTTAACTACCGAACATTAGGTAACTTCAATTACCATGCTCGAAGGTCTATACGCACAACGAAACCAGGGTCTGCACAAAAATACTGAAATAAAACAAGCATCGGATATAGAAGAAGAACCAAACAACATCGAACGAATTCCCCACAAACATCGACAGGCGCCAAATCACCACCCCGCAGCAGCGGCGCGGCGTTCCCAAACAATAACAGTGAATCAGAAAGAAATTGAATTAAATTACAGTAGTCGGCTGCGGGCAGCCGATCTACAACCCGTATTAATCCTTCCAATAATTACAGAGGGTTACAAATTACCAAGAGAAATGTCCGCCGTGTAACGACGGATCGTCGCATGTGGTAACCGACTCCAGGGGACCGAGCGTCGACGTCGCGGGCGCGGGGGCGATAACTCATCCAGGACACCGATAAATAACGGATATCGGTAACCGGCGAGAGCTAACGCTACATCCCACCATTACACTAATGAAAGAGAAAGTCTAATCGAATAATTATCAAAACTCATGTAGTTTCGAGCGTTCGTTTCCACGTCATTTATTTACGGGGCGCTCGTGACTGGTTTGGCTCCGTTTCTCCGGCGAAGGTTTGTGAAACGTGATAAACGCGATGATAACAGCTCGGACCACAATATGTTGGCTTTTCATAATCAATAACATTACGCAGTCGCTGTGATTAAAGCCCTTCGGTAATGGGAGGTCGCGTCTAACGTACGGTCCGACGGCAGGTTGGGATACGAGTTGACGATGGGGGGCTACAGGTAATTGAAGTCATAAATCCGGGGTTTAATCGCATTATTTTACAGTGAGTTATAGTTTTTAATGTGTTAACAGGTTATAAGTGGATGAAGTGTTCCTTGGGATTATGTACTACCCGTAGAGTCTTATTAAAACAAATGTTTACTCAGACACATATATTATGTTTATTATAGAATACCCTATTTTACAATAACAATTTTAGCTCTCATTACCATATGTCTTTTATATCTGTCAGTACACTTTCGAAGTTACTTATCTCAACATCAATATTGTCAACTGCTTGAAAGTTGTCAAGATTTCAAGCTGGAGTCTTGAAAATAACCAGGTTGAACGTGGGGGGAATCCTTTTTAAATTGACAGGGTTTTTGTTGAGATAAATTAATTAACCTAAGACTTTGTAGTATATTAGCAATCGGTTTGACTAAAATGAAAATGGCTTTGTATTATAAAATCATACAAAAATGTATAACTTTAATATTGGTTATTCACAATCCCTACACTAATACGGTGTTATCATTATTATCATTATCATTACAGAAATCTTCCTACCGAATACATATGTAAATCATGTTTCAGTAACAATTGAATTTTTTATGCAGTGATTAACACCGACAAAGGATTGATACCCGAACATCTATGAGACCAGGCTGGTAATTCCTATTCATGAACAGAAAAAACAGGTAAATACAGTCATCAAAGCCTCCCTTGCATGTGAGATCGCCCTGTCATTATAGGTGCTGGATCTGCCACCCTGGCCCTACATTACAGTGGCAGGTGCACCCACTGCTCACTGCGTTGCAACGGCAACGACCCTCCCCACAAAACAAAACCATTTCACAGCCCGCCGTGCTTTCAAACTGAATAATATTCCACACTTTTATTGAGGCCCTCTTAAGAACTTTTAGCCGCTTTGAATAAAAGATTAGAGGAGAGGGAAACAATTGAATTAATACTCGTGTCGAGTGCAGCCCAATCACTACAGTTGAGCCCACTCGAGGCTAGGCCTCTCCAGCCGCGGCATTGACGACCACTGACGTTCAATTATTACTCAAGTCTGAAATTTATCGAACTGTGATTGTAATTTTTATGCTGAATAAGGATTTTCTCAGAGGGTAATATGGAATTTAAGATGTATATTTAAATAAGGCTTATATGATCAGTTTTACCGTAGGTCTATCATGAGTAGTTAACTGAATTTTGCTATAGGAGTCCCCTACAGGTTGGCCTCGTGTGTGTAAAAGCATTATTCCTCTTCTCCCTAAGGAAAAAAAAAAATAATCGGTCAATACGAATCCCGCAGTTTTCGAATGAATATAAATGTATGATGTTTACCGAAGGATTTTAACGATGGTGGACCTTGCCTTGCAAATGAAATCCTAATATAAAATTCAATTTTTGTTATGAAATGATTTACTTTCGGCATAAACAAGAACACTGATGATTGAATTTTGTAATTACTTTATCACAGGTTCTTAGTTTGAAATTAAAAATCTTGAGGTTTCGTCATTTTTTAAACAGTAATTATCTATATATTAATACGCAATATGTTTAATTTCCTCCTTTTTTCTCAGCTTGTGTGCATCGTAGGATAAATCCGCGCATACCGTTAGAAAGGTAGAGTCCTGTAGATGAGCAGAATCACATTCTAATTCACATCGGACTCCAGGGCTGCGCCCCACAGGCTTTCAAAGTTCCAATGTTAATCTTATGGAGAAAGGAGAATTGAATGAATCATTAGACAGCTGTTGTAAAAACAACTGCTAGAAAATTAAAAAGAACAGATGTTTTAGTTCCAAAATGTTTTTAAGCTTCTTGGGTCCAGATCAACCGAAATTTTTATCGAATTTCGATCAGGAGGCGATCTCTAGTTATTATAAATAGTTCAGGCAATTAATGAAATTACCCCTTTTAAACTGACTTTGAATTTCACCATCAGTATCACGGCTTTTACTGCACGATTACATATTTTGCACAACGAAGGCACGACGAACGCAGGAATGCAAACCGTGGACCGTTAGAAGATGCCACAGAAAAAAACTGTTTTGTTGGGGTAACAAAAAATTGTTGTCCCAACAAAAAAATTTGGTTGAAATAGGGACAACTATATTTTTTGTTGGACTAACAAAATAATTTTGTTAAAATTTTTTGGTTAAAGCAACAAAAATTTTTTGTAATTGCAACAAAAAGTTATATTGTTATTTCAACAAAATCCTGATACATTTTGTTGAATTAACAAAACCATTTTGTTGGCCTGAGTTATTGAAAAGTATTATTTTTACATAAAAATTCATGAATTAATGCATTTATGCCAACCAACAGATTAAAAAAAGTAAATAAATAAAAAAAGTAAATCAAAAATTATATATCTGTGACGGGATTTGAACCCTCAACCTCATATTAAATGTCCTGTCGCTCTAACCACCTGAGCCACGGGAGCTGTGAAAATAGCGGTTCTAATTTACTAGTTAGCCATTTTTTACTCGGTCTCCGTTCAG
The DNA here is from genome assembly GCA_030545055.2 of Neoaliturus tenellus. Classification (NCBI taxonomy): domain Eukaryota; kingdom Metazoa; phylum Arthropoda; class Insecta; order Hemiptera; family Cicadellidae; genus Neoaliturus; species Neoaliturus tenellus. Next base: position 46,135,674 of record CM061531.1, on the reverse strand, counting down.
AGCTTGGTTAAAACTCAAAAAGTTAGCCCAAATGTGAAATAACTTACTGATTCACGTTGAACGTTTATTTGACGTGAAATAAATATTCAGTGCAATGTGGGTAAACAAAATATTTGGTTGGGAATACCAAATTTTATAACCAAACCCATTTTGTTGATCCAAACCATTGGTTTTGTTGGTTTGACCAATTTATTTGGTTCCCTCAACAAAACGAGGGCAACAAAATAAGTTTTGTTGCCACAACAAAACATTTTTTGTTGCGAATATCAAATTTTATAACCAAATCCCTTTTGTTGATCCAAACCATTGGTTTTGTTGGTTTGACCAATTTATTTGGTTACCTCAACAAAACGACGGCAACAAAATAAATTTTGTTGCGCCAACAAAACAGTTTTTTCTGTGTGTGAGAGATTGCAGCAACGTTGATGCACATTGAGATATTTATATTGGTTGAACCTTTTAACCCCACTACATATCACCTGAGTGTACACCGCCGCGGGTCCGTAGACGTGAGAACGGACGCAGAACGGGGCATAAATATACAGCGCGGGGCCGGTGTGCCGGTGTGCTCTTGTCAACCTATTGGCGATATATTGGAACAAGTTCTCATGGTAAACACATATCCTATTGTCTACGGTAATGACCCATTATTTTCCTCCGTGTACGTTTCCTCCATGAAATATTGTGACGGGGCAATCCACCAGTGAAATATGACTGTCAGTGGAACACCGGACGACACTGTGTAAACGTTACACGCTCTATCAGCTTAGCGCATTTTATCATCACTTTAGACGATTCGTATTACAGTAAAAATTATTTATTTAACTAGCTCAAATTCGTATTACTTAAAAAATGCAATATTGGGTCGTTTTGTAAACTCTAGGACTGCGATTCAAGAGGGCATAGGTTAAACCCTCGGAATGCCCCCTCTCAGTATATAGGGTTTTCGTTAATCAAAACAATATATATCCATAACAATAAAAAAAAAAAAATAATAATAATAATAATAATAATTAATAAATAAAAGAAAGTAACAAAATTAAAGATGAATATATATTTTTTATTGGTTTCCATTTTAATCGTTGTTTTAAGGGTAGTTCACGGTACTATGAAGCTACCTTAATGTAAACCCAACAAAATCTACCTGAAACTTATATACTTTGAAAGTTAAAGAAATATATTTCTATACTTTAAAAAGGTATAGGTAAAAAGGTCCTATATTAGTTATGTAATCATAACGGTAAACTTTAATTTCTTTCGTGTAAGTTTTATCGACAAGGTCGATCGATTTCCTACTACCAACTAGGATTAGTTTATTGTACGACCGGGAGCATGAACCTGACTCGACAGCGTTATATAGGGTCAAGTTGAAGGGCAGTGTCACGATATGTACCAGTCACTCGGCCCATTTGCTCTCCTCTCGATTTGATCCAGGCGACTCGGTCTCGGTCGGCTGCGGCATCATCTGCGGCTGCGGCATCACGCTCGCCCACAGGGACGTATTTAAGTATTTGCCGCCTCTAGGCAGCGAAGTTTTCCGCCGCCCCAGTCCCCCACCAAACTTGTCAGCGCACTCCCCGACCTCGCATGCCGTGTCAGCTGATTTAGTAGAAAAGTAATAAGTATAGTTGGGAGATGACTTGTTGGCCATTCAGAGAAAGAGGGATTGAGGGGAGGTTACCCCCACCTCAGTGATTTCTAGCTCTCCTATTGGTTAATTTTTAAGGTCTTATTTAATGTAAATGCTAATTAACAGCTGATAGTGGTGGGGGCATCTTCTCCTCCACTAGCCAACAAGTCATCTCCCAACTATAATTGCATTGTAAAATGCATCAACAAACATACTAAATTTTAGGCATTCTTTAAGAGTGTATTTGTTGCGCCGTCTTCATTCAAAAAGTGAGTCTCATTGGATACATGCTGGAATGCCCAACATTGTTATAACCAATCAGAAGTCATAATCGCGTTTTACAGCTCGAAATCGGCACATGAAAATGTCCATATACAAGGGCTCTTAATTCTTAACTATTGTTATTGAACATTAAATACACTGGATAGACGTGTAAAGATAAGATGTCTTTGAAAAGTAAAATATTTGTATTTACAAGAAACTGAAATTAATAAAAACGAAAAAGTTAAGTACTTTCACTTAAAATAATAATATGAAATGTGGTTTAGTTGGAGTTACTTCACACTTTTCTCCTTAATTTTAATATAGCAAATTGAATCAATAACTGAAGTTATGTCCATTGAGTATTACTGGAAATTCATACTGTACTTGGAGACAACTATTTAAATTAAACACTTTAACTCACAATTATGTGTTACAAGTTGGTATAAAACACAATTATTGAAGTATAGGCTACCTACTACACACCACAATGTTTACATTGGCAATTAGCATTGAGGCCTGATGCTGCCACTGCCAACAAAATAAGCATAAAAAGTGGCGTACGAGGGAACACGGGAGGGTGTAGCGAAATCCCACGCCCACGACCGCGAGCACAGAAAAAGGAAACGATTTTGTTTCCTTTTTCTGTGCAGCGAGCAACGACACGACATTACGTTCGCCAGACCAATAGGAAAAGGGCGGCACGGAAAACTCAGTACAGCAGTGTAGTGAATAAATGATTTACTTTAGTTTGATAGTTTTTAAGGCTCCGGTCTACCTGAGCCCGAACGACGCGACGTTACCGAATGCCGCCTCGCGGCCGTAGCGCTTGGCGAGTTTGTTGGCTGCAGAGGTTTACGGGAATCGTGTTTTTAAAATTAACTAATTATGATAGAGATTGACTCTTAACTTTTTTCTAAAAGTATAAAAACGGATCTCGTCTTCTCTAGTTTTAGAATTTTTTAATCAAATTTCTAATTTCAGCTATATCTAAAATCACCTGTTTTCTAGATTTTTTACTGGAATTTTCCATAAGTTTTAATGAAACTACCAAAGTGAGATTATATAAGTGTAACCAAGGAAAATTAGCACCGTAATTCTTCTTCAATGGACACCTTAGTTATAGCTATAGGCTGCATTTAGAAGAAGATAACAGGATTCTAAAAAAACCCTTGCATTTGCATCGAGAAAAACAATTAATTTTAGACATAACAGAAATTATAAATTTTATTAAAAAATTCTAAAACCAAAGAACACGAGATCCTTCTTTCTACTTTAAGAAAAAGTTAAGAGTCAATCTTTATCTTAATGATTTTATTTTAAAACATGATTCCTGTAAACCTCTGCATCCATAAAACTCGCCTAGCGCTATGGCCGCGGCCGTGAGGCGGCATTCGAGCTCACGTAGACCGAAGCCTTACCGTTAAGATGCTCTTGAATAATTTTATACTTAATGAAAGTATTTTAAATAGCCGAATTGTTGTTCTCAAAATTATTTGCTAAACTTTTTTTTATTGCTAAAGAAGGCATACAACATACTTTTAAATTACATATCAAGACTAAAACTCCAATTTTAAAATTATTTTCCCCCAAATTTTGCCGCCCCCTAAAATTTGCCGCCCTAGGCCCGCGCCTAGTCCGCCTATTCGGAAATATATCCCTGCTCGCCCAGCTGCTACATCATCTGCGGCTGCGGCATCACGCTCGCCCAGCTGCTACATCATCTGCGGCTGCGGCATCACGCTCGCCCAGCTGCTACATCATCTGCGGCTGCGGCATCACGCTCGCCCAGCTGCTACATCATCTGCGGCTGCGGCATCACGCTCGCCCAGCTGCTACATCATCTGCGGCTGCGGCATCACGCTCTCCCAGCCGCTACATCATCTGCGGCTGCGGCATCACGCTCTCCCAGCCGCTACATCATCTGCGGCTGCGGCATCCTAAATCCTAATCTAGGAGTGCTTTGTTCTTCCGCCAGTAAGGAATCCGTAGTACGCTGCTAATTGGTGGTTGCAGGAATCCGCCGGCAGGTGCCGACCCTGGTGTCCCATTGAACCTGACATTTTTATCACACGGTGCGATTCATTATTCTGCACTACCGGATTGTTAAATGATAATTGTCTTCTTAAGTTAAAACGAAGGCCAAAGAACTGAATATGTTACTTTATAAAAATAAAAGATAGATATTCCAAGTTTCAATTAGGAAACTTCGCCAAGTCTTATAACATGAAAAGGGCAGAAGAAAATTTAACATTTGCTGGTTTCATAGGTAAGGTAATTGTAATTTTAAGTTTTACCAACATTTATCACAATCAAATTGAACTGAAAAAACGTTTTTGGTACTGATAGCGCGTTTTGTTAACAAAACAATCACGGTAATTCTATTTTCAAATAACCATACATCTCAAGTGATCAGCACATCAGCAAAATAGCAATACTAAACCTCCCTGACGTCTACGATGGTAAAGTCGTCTGTATAATCCATTAAGTAGACCAGAATGGTAGTTTTGGGCGAAACCAGTTTCTTATCAAGCAATAAATTGCCGCCTGTCATTAACAATTTGGTCTCCAATCGTTAACGACAGGCGTGGTTGTTTTTACGATGGTGTGTCGCGGCTATCGTGGCATCGCACGACATAAGTCGTGACGCGTCGTGCTGCGCTCTATCCGCAACTCCGCGCAACACAACGGTTGTGCAACCAATTCTTGTTTGTCTTTTTCTCTCACGAACGGAAATACTGCTCCATTAATCGTCCGAGAATGGCCCGGCTTGATAAATGAATACAGAGAACTAGTTTCTTTGGGGGAAAATCCACCTAACACCTTATGCGATCGAGTCGTTCGGATTCCAACACCTCGGGTCTTCTCGATTGGAGGCAATTCGGGATTCTTCTTCCAAAGTGGCGAAAGTCGACGACTAATCACCATGACTGTCACAAGTTGAATAAACTCTTGTGAAGCTTCTTAAGGCTGGCGCGAGCGATGCATACTCTCCACTTGTACCAGATCACAGAATAGGCTAGTTTTAATGCAGTCTTTACGGGTAAAATAGTTAAAAATACGATTTTTCATAAGGATAGTTCACTGAAACTTTAACGTACTTTCGTTAAAGATATTTAATTATGGTACAAGTACAATATTACCCCTTTTAAAATCTTAAGTAAACTGTAAAATATATTTTGTATATAATTTTTATATTTAATACATAAAAAATTGAAAAAGAGAAGATCAATGCACTATTGGAGTCTGTTAGTGGGTTGAAGACATTTTTACAAATTAGACGTTCCCAACGAAAGACATGATAAATGATCCCTCACAAAACGTCTTTTATATGTAACATGACATGACATGATCTAATCTCTTTCGAATCTTGTGGGGAATATCAGTAAATGCGCTTTTTGGACAATTAAAAAAAGTGGATTTAAATATTTAACGCAGAAAAACATCAATGGTATCAGTAGAGTTTCGTCTTTTAATAACATGCGGTAGAACTAGCTTAAAGCGTGTGTTATGTGACATTTGTCTAAGGCACTTATCAATATTTGGTGTTAAAAACTTGTCCTTCATTGGTTCTGTATGTCAACGAAATATATCAGAGATAATAAAACACTCTAACGTACATATGCTTATAATTCAGGTAAAATTCTTAAAGCAGCAAGTCTAAATGTTCCATTTTCTTTTACATTGAGGTTTATTTTTATTCTTTATTGCCAACTTTTATACCGTGTAGAAAAAGCTACATAAGTTTACGATATTTTTCTAGTGTGTGAAAATTACAGCTACATAAAGCCGGTTTTCTTTATGTTATAGACACACTGAAATTTACAGAGACATTTTAAGCCGTGTGATTAAAGTTTAATCACGTCTGCATTCCTGACAGAGGAGCTAGTTCTGTTGCATCGCTGGCTAGACTCTAACAGGAATACCGACCGGGTACATCGTTCCTCTGCTTCACAAGCGGAGGACTCTAACGCGAACTGCTAGTGTTACATAAAATAAAATATAGGCTACTAAAGATTTATGTTCCACTGGAAGCTAAAGTACGAGATTCCTACATGTTCAACTATGTAATGTTTAATCAAGGAACAGTGTATATGCTTATACACCTCACAGAAATTTTGAAGTTCAGAAGTGACGGACTAAGTAGTTACCGTTATCTCAGATACAGACACTCCCAGAAATATGATAACTTGTATGAATCAATTTTCTTTTGTACAGCACATTATTGTTTGCTTCAGAACAACTATTTGTCGTCAAATGTATGGTTCATTGCGGGTGCCGTTGCAGTGGTTGGTTTGACCCTGAGCGTGAAAAAAGTGGTCCCCTTTGTTTTTGATGGCGTTGTGAGGTTTGTGGGTCCTTTTGTTTGTGCGGTTTCCTTTAGTAATATGTGGTTTCCTCCAGTGCTGTCAAAGTCAAAGTTGAACAGTGTTCGGTCTTGGAAATAATGATAAGTTAGTGTTCATCCTTAAATGTATGGATATATTCTCATCCTCTCTTCCTCCAGTATAGTATACTCGTCTCATGTTCAGATAATCCAGTCTATTACCCCTCTAAAGTAACATATCTAGCCTATTGTGCACATTCCTGAGTCGGAGCAGTGCCGGTTGGCCGGAACTTCCAGTCTGTAGAGATCCTAACCTCCTGCACCTTCAGTGTGTAGATCCTCCAGTGCATGGTTGGTGCTGTGCCGGGTGGCCCGGGCGGGCGTGAGGCGGAGGTGAGGCCAGTGATTAAGAGTGGCGTCGGGTCGCGGTGTCGAAGTGTCGCGCCGCGAGATAGCGCCCCGGTCGTGACGGGTGTAATTGAGCAGTGAGTGTCTGCGGCAGATACCGTGCGCGACACGGTACAGCACCGCGACGACCTATAGCTGCGTCGGGTCGCGGTGTTGGAGTGTTTTGTAGTGTCGCGCCACGATATCTAGCGGCGTCTGGGGGCTGCGGAAGCTACCGTCAAAACCAACGCTAAATCCTAATGGAAAACCATTTATAAATAACAATATACTAGATGTTCTTAAAAGATCCACCATTAGGGTATATAACATTATAGTGTCTACACACTGAAGGTGCAACAAATGCCAACAGAGCAATACATTATAAGGAACCAATCATTCACTCCCCTGCCATATGTTGCTGTACTCTTGGTTCTGGATTAGAGAACTAAGAACTTACTGGTTGCACAAAATATGTAAATAAAATATTGACATTCTAGTCGAACCATGCGATTCGTCAAACACAAGGGAGTTTAAACACTTGATACCACACCCCATAAGTCCTTGGATTCCATGCCATCATGTCACCCTTCTAATGGAATAAGGAGAATAAAATAAGTATTTACAAAACTGCGGTTCTAAGTGCCAAATTTCTATCTGCACTTTATCATTAATTAACCATAGAAGCACATTTTTCATCCAAAGAAAGACTATTAATAGTAAATAATAGACTAATAAAAGTCTCTCATACAGCAAAATATGAAACTTTTAAGTCCAGCAACGACTTTTAATTTTTGTGGGGAGTAGAATAAAAACTGTTAGTTAATTAAAGTATGAGCTTTTCCAACCCAATGTTAAGATACCTGCATACCTTCTGCCCGGGCACAGGCTGTTGCAATTAATGGATAACAATTGTAATGCGTAGAATCTGTAATGGTATTTCATTACAAATTGAACTAAACGTCCATTATCGTGTAGAAAATATAGAACACCAGCCATGGCTGGGTGAAGGTTGCTGGTTCGATCCAGAGAAAAGCTAAAAATTGGACCCAGATGTCATTGGTTATTTGGATATTAATCAATAACCCTGACTAAGGAACCAGGTGATCTTAGACAGTAACAAAGCTACACAAGGTTTCACATCCATTCTACATCATCCTTAATTCATATTCGCCTTAAAATAAGCCCTGGTAGAGTCGGGGTCTTGTAAAGTGATTAAGTGATTACTAAAATATTTTTCCATACGACCTTTACATACGCTTAAACAACATAAATTTCTCCTTGTCCAAATTGAACGCTAACCTTCACTTATAAACTAATTGTAGTTGGGTACATCAGTTGTAGGCAAGAATCTCATCAACTGGGTCCCTAGCCCCGAGCGTGTCACCAATGTGGGCACGGCCACGTGCGGGCACAACAAGTGCGACCCTCGCGCGAGAAATAATAATTCCGAATCATCTGCTAGATTAGACCCTTCTATTGCTGGGGATTATGGGATACCGATACAGTAGGCAGTAAATCGTGGAGTCCCCCTGATGACGTCACCGCATGACTAGGCTACCCCCCCCCCGCCGCGTCATACCGCCCCTCTCATTGAAATCCCACAAGAGTGGAGCAACATATGGCAGGGGTGTGAATGATTGCCAATAAGATGGAATAATCTAACTACGGGCCGGCGATACTTCCAGATTGTATTAAAGAATCACGTGACTCACCGCACAACAATGGCTTCTATGTAAATAGAATGGGTGTCGGGAAAACCCCTGTTTCAATCTTCTTAAGTGTCTGTTTCAATGTTTTAAAACATTATAGGGCGTTGTTGAAAGTACCAGTATTCCGTTAACTTCTTCGAGAACTTTGAATAATTTAGTTGTGATGACATGATACCTAATGGCCGATGGATTCAAATAGATAAATGATTTTTCGCCAATCTTGAACTAATTTAATTTTTTGCCATTTCAAATTGTTGGGGAAAATATAGGTTTTTGATGTGCGTTTCATAGAGTAGTTGTTAATTTTAAAAACTCAAAAGTATTATTAAAAAAGCAAAGGTTGTATATTCTCTTTCTAAAGTTATCATGTTACTAGGCGATTAAAAGAAAAGCCTTTTACAATATATTGAACGTAACGTAAATAGAGTAATATTGAAGTAAAGTGTTATGTAACTGGTGTATATTGAAGGGAAATATGTAACGAACCAATATGTCCTTGCAGTAACAAGGCGGAGTTGATCAAATCAAGTGAGTGATGTTTCTTTGATCAGCCGATGCTCAACATTAATATCTGCGAGACGAGGAACAGATCTTGTTACCAAAGAAATCGCTCACTCTAGCTCCGCGTCGAGATATTGCACTTCATTCTCCTCCGCGCCTTGTTTACACTTCCTTATTGTAAAATGGAATTTCACTCGATGCTGATGAAAAAGTTCTACATTTGTATCGTAATATAACATGCTTTGAACTGGAAGTTGGAAATTGTTCGACGTAAATAACAAAATTAAAATTGATTTACTAATTTAAAAGTAAAGACAATATCGAAATAGCCAAGATATTTTGATGTTTTAAAGTTATTTCGAACATTTTTTTCTTCTTCTTTTTTGTTAATCAAAGATGGTTATTTGCCACGATGTAAAATTCCCAAAGGAGTGTTTGGATAAGACCCGAAGGGAAAATTAGTACAGGATTGACAATGAAAATTAACATTAAAAAGTCTTAACTTTTCTATATCGGTTTTTTTACAAACTAGTTTCTAGTCAGAGCATTACGTTTAAAGGTGTCATAGAATGTATGTTATGTGAAAGCTCAACAAACAAATATTCTTCCATTAAGTATTTGAGACAAATCTTAGGCACTTTTTACTAAACCTTCTATCATACAGCAATATTTTATTTTTTTAATCTGAGGCTATAAACTTATTTTACATATAATTTTTTTTATAACATATCTAACATCATAAATTATATGAACTTAAGTGTATGACAATGTTCCTAACCCCAAACCCAGTAAACAATCAGGGACAGTTGACAGATGACATGTAGTTCCGCTAGTTTGTCAAACTCTACAACACAAGTGAACATTCGCACTATTGAAACGTACACGGGTCACAGCCGCATTATTTACCAAATTAATGGCATTAACTTGTTCACGCTGAGGAGAGCTTTTGTACGCAAACCATTTGGCTCATTGGGGGCGTCGAAACAACGGTGGACATGAATAGCATTGGACAGCAGCGCTTGACTTGCATCCGGTATACAACGTGAACCCGACACGAACGACTTGGCGACCGGCCAACACTCTCACTACACAAACACTGTCACACATACACACACATACACCTACACAAACACGCAAACATTGGGGGTGTCGAAACAACGGTGGACATGAATAGCATTGGACAGCAGCGCTTGATTTGCATCCGGTACACAACGTGAACCCGACACGAACGACTTGGCGACAGGCCAACACTCTCACTACACAAACACTGTCACACATACACCTACACAAACACACAAACATTGGGGGTGTCGAAACAACGGTAGACATGAATAGCATTGGACAGCAGCCCTTGACTTGCATCCGGTATACAGCGTGAACCTGACACGAACGACTTGGCGACCGGCCAACACTCTCACTACACAAACGCTGTCACACACACACACATACACCTACACAAACACGCAAACATTGGGGGTGTCGAAACAACGGTGGACATGAATGGCATTGGACAGCAGCGCTTGACTTGCATCCGGTATACAGCATGAACCCGACACGAACGACTTGGCGACCGGCCAACACTCTCACTACACAAACGCTGTCACAAATACACACACGTACACCTACACAAACACGCCGTGTCGTCGACACCAATGTCATCAAAACAAGTGAATATTTAATAGCGTCGGAGTGATGGATCGCGCGGGATGACGGGACGGCAGGACGGCGGGATGACGGGACGGCCGCGGATGTGTCATGGTCCCCGAGCGAGGGGCTGCTCTAGTAATTTATATGTTAATGTGAATTCCTCCATAGTGACGCCAATACTGGCCACCCCTTGCTATTATTGTGACAGCGCGTAATACGGCCCCCCTCACTACATCGACGCCTTGTTGTGACTTCTTTACCCACTGACTTACTGGAAATCCCTCCTTAGAAGACTTGAATATTTTTAAGGATGTGATTTTATAAGATGTAGATTGTCCTCAAGGTTTATAATTTTTGTCACTGCAAAATATGACAAAATGCATTGTATTCTTGTATCACTGTAAACACCGTTTACGTCATGGTATTTAAAAAACTTCAAATTATTTTATATTATTTATGAAGGTTATAAATTGTATAAATCCATCAATATCTGCGTATATTATGTTAAATGACCTTTTTTGTACGAGCCATACTTTTATAATACTCACATTAGTAATTTTTAAATATTCCTGCAAAAACTTGCTGTTGTTTGACCGGTGCTACCATTAAAGGAGATTATCAGGTAACCAGGTGGCACAACGTATTAAAATATCAATATCATTTAAAAGCCCATTAGCATTAAATCTCCTGCCGGAGTTTGGCCAGCCTGGGAGCCAGTCGTGTCTCCACTGCTAATGTGTGCGTGGGCGACGGTTGCCGTCAGTAGGCCTAATGCGGGAACCAGCTTCCTCACCACCACCATCTGTAATCCGCGGTGTTTATTATTAATTTCTGGAGGCCACCTGATAATCCGGAGGCAATCAGAAAAGAGCAATTTTGTTTCTCCTAAGCAGCTTAAGCGCATTGCGACAACCTCGCATTAATTGTGGTCAAAACCCACTTGTTAGGAGGTTTTAATTGAGCGCTAATTAAGGCTCGCCCACGGCATGGCACGGGCCCACGACTACAGTACGGGCTGCCTACTCGTACACGCCGCCCTCGATAGGCTTGTTGTAATTAAATAGCGTGGAAAGGCCAAATTAATTACGTTTACAAGAAAATTAGATCAAAGATTTATGTTACAAGAAGAGAATTAATAGGACAATTTCCAAAGTAAAATATTCATCATTATGTCACGCATTGTATTTATCCGTTGATGAAACTTTTATGTCAAATTTTTTTTGTCTCTGTTTTTATAACTTAAAAAGTGTTTTTATATACATTTCTTTTAATTATTTCGAAAAAGGGACGGTTGGTTTTGAGTGTGGGACCTTGCAGTTGTAGCTTTACGTCCATATACACAGGGTATATTTTATTCTCTTTTTAATGCTAAATATGAATAACATTTGAAAAATGTTATGTTTTTTACCATTCGAAATTCAAATAGCAAATTAAACATTAGTTATGAAACACCACTAGCTTGGAAGCAGTTTTGTTCCATTATGGAATTACCCAATTCTATGACCATACTAAATAATTGCTAAATTGCTGATTGCCAATGACAAATGAAAACAATTTACTCTTCAAATCCCGGTTAAAATGTTTGAGGTACACGGATGCCATCAACCTACGCAACACTCTGACGATTGGAACAAACCATTTCAATGCGAATAATCACTCACAGGACAAAAGTGTACTCCTATTGTTAAAGCGTCCCATCGAAAATGGACAAACTCAAGGTAATGTAAATTTGGCTTTAAAGTGATGATGTAATCTGATGACATTGAAGTAAGTGTTGGCCTCGTTTTGTAACAGTCACATTAAATGGTAATGAGACAGAATCTTTGCTTCGTCGTACAGTCTCTTCATATCAAATTACTCAACTTAGCCCTGTAATTCCGTATGAATTACATTGTTTTACTACTTATTGGGATGAGTAAAGAAATGACCTCTTGATATGCTCAGGGAGCATTTCAACTAAACATAATATTTTTAACTAAGTAACTTGTATTAATTGAATTTTTAAATGTAAACTTCAAAACAAATTTGGTATTTTAAAATGTTGGTCAATTCGCAAACTCAAAGAATATACCAATCTACGCCATTGTCGTCTGCTCACTAAGACTTTAAATTTAATTAAAATTTTAGTGCTCTTGATTGTGTAGAGTATTAAGCTATAAATTTAAGCCTTCACCACAATGGAAATAACTTTAAAAATTTTATTTTTGGTACAGTATTGGTGTACCAAGTTAACTGCTCTATCTTCAAAGAGTCACAAGTATTAAACCGTCGTGGGACTGTGATACTTCCAGTACCAATTTATGGCTAAAAGTATATTGTTTTATGCGGGACTATAAAGTTAACAGTGTGGGTGACGAAAAGCAATTACTGTACCTTAAATTTTTGTAAGACCTTTACTGTATCTTGGAAATTTAGAAAACTGCAAAGATGTTGCACTTACACTTCCACAACAGAAAGAGCATAGCTGTCAATCCTTTACCCTACTTAATTGTTTTCTTCTCCAGCCCAGAGTGGTCGGCAATATCGACAAGCAGTGGAGTCTCCCCCAGGGAACGGACAATGGAATCACACTCTTGATAATCAACGCCGAGTCCGCGGGGACCGGCCGATTGTTTCCCAAATATCGTCCAGTGTTGTTGTTGCCCCGCCATTGTTGTGATATGGCCCTGCTAGATAGCACGAGGAGCGGAGCGTCTCTCAACACTTCTCAGACCCATGATGGATCGTCGTGGTGTGACGAATCCGCGGATGGGGGAGGGTCCTGGCGGAGGGTGGCGTAGATTAACTGGGCATGAGGTAGCTGCAAAAAGGGCGATGATTTATTTGTTCGTTTCACAAATTATTAACATCAATTCAAAACTTCATAAATGTTGTTACATTTGATAACTCTATAAAAAACTTTGACAGGTCTTTAATTTTACATTATTATCATCAAAATAAGTTAGTAATTTAGGCTATGTCTTCTAAATTCATAAACAAAATAAAGAACTACTGTAATACAAATTCAATTAGGCAATGGGTTTACAGGTGCCGGTAAGTCAGACTTGGGCGCACAATCTTGTAGCCTTCTGCAGCAACTCCTAAGACCTTTGCGAGGATTACAAGGACACAAATAACGGGATATCCTTATCCTCTTACCAGGACAAGATAACACTCTTGTTACGCCAGATTTAGGAGCGGGTAGGAGCCGATTTGCTGTGAACCCAGAGTTGAAGCAGAGTTACTCCACCTAACTACTAACTGTTCGTATTTATTTAGTTTAGAATTCGAGAGTGAAGACAATTAATAAATCAAATTCGTATACATTTAGAAGGAAAAGTATCAATTTACATATTGAATCACAACTTAATGTTAGACGATCATGTTAATAAAATAAATTTTATTTTGTGTTCTATTAAAACTATTTTAAAGTTATTGCTGAGTAAAAATGAATAAATAAACACAATTTTTTAAAGTTTTAGAGGCACAAACAAATAAATTAACTTCGGAACTGTTTTACAACGAAATAACAGGTTTAACAAAATCCATACTTTAACAATAAAGGAGAATGACTTATTTTTTCTATATTTTGCTAAATTGTAATTAATTAAATTTATGCTAAAAAGAGTGAACTTTACTCCTTTTACTACCTGAATACCGCAACTACAAATTGACAAAAATACAATTATTCTGATTCGTTATTAGCTATCAACTTATCATTAATTATATGATTACCGACCATTATATCATGTTAAAACACAAAAAAAACTAAATCTCGTTTACAAAATCCCATAACTAAATCGTATTTAATATATCTGGGTCTCTAAGGAAAATGTACCAAAAGGTTGGGAGCAAGTATGTTGTGACTTACAGAACTTATCTGAGGGCTGTCAAAGTTTTCATTAAACATACTTAAATATACCACCAATAAGTCTCTTCGAGCTCCTACAATAACTCCAATTTAACATTTTAAACTTGTTAAGTCACTCGTATGAACGTTTCGGATAAGGACCACACCGGATCGTGTAATTGTCTCAGCCCCAGCCACGGCCGGGTGCGGTAGACTCAGCCCCAGCCACGGCCGGGTGCGGTAGACTCAGCCCCAGCCACGGCCGGGTGCGGTAGACTCAGCCCCAGCCACGGCCGGGTGCGGTAGACTCAGCCCCAGCCACGGCCGGGTGCGGTAGACTCAGCCCCAGCCACGGCCGGGTGCGGTAGACTCAGCCCCAGCCACGGCCGGGTGCGGTAGACTCAGCCCCAGCCACGGCCGGGTGCGGTAGACTCAGCCCCAGCCACGGCCGGGTGCGGTAGACTCAGCCCCAAACAGGAAATGGAAATTGTGGTTATTACCATACAGAAGCGGGAACATGTAGAATACAAGCCAGGGGAAAAGGAACGGCCCAGGCCTCTTTAACTAAAGAAGCTCGTGTATGTTTTGTAAAAGGTAGACAAATTAAAAAGAGAAAATAGCTTATTTGGAAAAGTTTTTACTCGAAATATAATATGATTTAATGTGGATGTTATTCGCTTTCGTAAGTGTAATGACAATAAAATTACCAATCTACATATTTTTAAACAAAATTACATATCTTTTTGATTAATTACAATGAATTAGGCGGTAGAAAACGGCAAGTACCTACGTGCAATAGAAGCAATTTTACTTACTGTCTTTGACACAATTGAATGATTAGTTAGAATATAAATTCTGTATCGTCAGAAATAATAATTAATTATTGTACATTAACTGTGCTGCAGCTTCCTCTACACAGAGAAGGAAGCTTATTAACCATAAATCTCTTCAGCTTATTAACCATAATGACCTAAAATGGGGGTCTTATTTAGAGGAGAGTCTCCATTATTAAAATATTCTGAAACAGTTATGGGTTATTACCAAATACGTTTTGGTGGATTAAAGGGATATAAATACACAGAACAAATGTAAATTGTGAATATCAAATTTTCTATTCAAAGTCTTAGAACCGTATACAATCAACCATTACCAAATCTCACATATGCGATTACTCAATTACAGTTGTCGGTTGGCCAATACACTTGTTTGGTTAAGTCAGTAAGGTTTGGTTAGATTTAATAGTAGTTTGGTGGTAGAATAAGAGGCATCATAATGTTAAATTAAAACAAAACTACAAAGTTTTCGAAAGTATGGCACAAAAAACCGTGCAATGCAGAACAGAACAGGTAACGCAGTGATGTGAGAAAAGATGACGACTGATAAGGTAAGACCTGGCCACCACTTCCACCTTATGCGCATAATGCCGATATTTTCCTTCTATCTATTACTCTCATTACCAGCTCTTTACAATAAACCCATTTGTAAACAGTTAGTACGTGTATGATAAATTATAATAGTGGGGGCCCTCTTCTAAAAAGTAGTCTATAATGGAAATTGAGAAAAAGAGTTACTGATTGATGTGATTTGTGACTGGGACCACGGGAGATGGTAACCCTGTTGTGCGGCATTACCACTTTTTTCTAACGTCCGTATAGAATGGGCCTAACGGAGGGGAGCCTTCTCCAAAATTTTCCAGTAAATTTTCCTGTCAGTGACATTTCTCCACAGTAACATTTAAAATCATGCTATTTAGGTTACTTTAGATTATTAGAACTCGCGGGGAAAAGGTAACTGTTCAGGCGAGAAAAGGCACCTACTGTCAGCAGAGATGGTATAAGATATAAAACCAGAACAGTGACATTCATTTATAAATCTAAATAATCAATTAAAATCTAAATAATCAATTAATTATATGATTATGTAATTATTATGAACTCTAAAAAAATTGATCATAACTTTTGGATTTTAAATTACAATAATTGCTTTCATGTAAAGTATGTAAGTCCGAATTAGTAAAGTTTAACAAATTTCCATTTTAATTGGTCTCAACTGGAACTTAAGATAATGAAATGATCTTTAATACTTCATTGTTAAGAGTCTGGACGGAAACAATATTCTATTGTTCTCAATATTCTTCAATCATCATTAACAATCTTGAAACTCTTATTTCAAACGTAATCCTCTTGATAATTTAAGCTTGAACAAACTTTTATGTATCATCTAAAAACCTTCTCCTTGGGCTGTAATATGAATCGGAATTTGAGGTATAAAACATGTAAAGTTGTGAGAAAATCGGCTTACTCGGAACCCGAAATGAATTGAAGCGATTTAAACCTCTTACAACGCTGCAAGCGGTTACGATTCAAAGACATTTTTGACGTTGAATGCTTTTTAGGATTTACTTGAGGTAATAGAATTTACACTCTATATAGGAGGTATTAAGCATATTACCCTTCAATTACAAAATATTATTGATTAATTTCATTTGTATGACAACTGATTCCAATCTCAAACTTTGATTAAACATAAAGAGTTTTGAATCAATCCATCTAGTTTTAAAACAGAACTCCGATAATTATGAGGGAAGTAATGACAATTAAATACCAAAGATCGGAAATGTCTGACCCAAATTGCAAACTTCAGTAATAATTGGGCTCCAGATTGGGACTGAACTTGGTGTTAATTGAAAAATAATTAGTATTGAATTTGAAATAACAACTCGTCTGGTGGGTTTCCAGCGTTTCATAACGAAATTGTTATATTGTGAGAATCTCATTCGATGTAAGATCTTAACGGGTGAATTTACTTTTTTTTTGTTACTCGCTCCTTGATATTCTATGTTGTTACCACATTCATTTACATTAATTTACGCATTTATTTTTGCAATGTCACGATTTTTCTATCATGGAATACACTGTTCTGAATTAAAGTGTATGTATGTTTGAACAAAATGTATTGTCGTTTGATATTAAAACATAAGTTAAGCAACAACAAAAGATAAATAAATAAACAGTACGAGGATGACTTGGGTTGCTGTTGATTTGACTTGGCTTGAAATCAAAAGTTTTTTAATGTTGTTTGTTGAATAATTAGCGTAAATTTTTTTTATTTATGTTTAAGAATTATGATTTTATTGTTAAAACACCCTAATACAATGTCCAATAGGCCTACAGTTTATTTAACATTATTATTATTATGCTTTTTAAATGACTAAGTATGTAATCATTTCCAAACTAATGGCTTAAAAAGTTTCACAGTTTTCCATCTTAACGTGTGGTTAAGGCGAATCTGTGAGACCGTAAGGCCTAGTGCGACTTGGGTCTCGTGTAATCGTATGGGACCCCGTGGAAAGTATCATGATATGAGTGAGGACCTGAGTTGCGCGAAAGCCGCTGTGAAATTGGATTTTGGTAATGCAAGCCACAAAGATGCGAGCGCAACAGCGAGATGTGTATGTGTGTGTGTGTGTGTGTGTGTGTGTGTGTGTGTGTGTGTGTGTGTGTGTGTGTGTGTGTGTGTGTGTGTGTGTGTGTGTGTGTGTGTGTGTGTGTGTGTGTGTGTGTGTGTGTGTGTGTGTTTTTCTATCATGGAATACACTGTTCTGAATTAAAGTGTATGTATGTTTGAACAAAATGTATTGTCGTTTGATATTAAAACATAAGTTAAGCAATTAAAGTGTATGTATGTTTGAACAAAATGTATTGTCGTTTGATATTAAAACATAAGTTAAGCAACAACAAAAGATAAATAAATAAACAGTACGAGGATGACTTGGGTTGCTGTTGATTTGACTTGGCTTGAAATCAAAAGTTTTTTAATGTTGTTTGTTGAATAATTAGCGTAAATTTTTTTTATTTATGTTTAAGAATTATGATTTTATTGTTAAAACACCCTAATACAATGTCCAATAGGCCTACAGTTTATTTAACATTATTATTATTATGCTTTTTAAATGACTAAGTATGTAATCATTTCCAAACTAATGGCTTAAAAAGTTTCACAGTTTTCCATCTTAACGTGTGGTTAAGGCGAATCTGTGAGACCGTAAGGCCTAGTGCGACTTGGGTCTCGTGTAATCGTATGGGACCCCGTGGAAAGTATCATGATATGAGTGAGGACCTGAGTTGCGCGAAAGCCGCTGTGAAATTGGATTTTGGTAATGCAAGCCACAAAGATGCGAGCGCAACAGCGAGATGTGTGTGTGTGTGTGTGTGTGTGTGTGTGTGTGTGTGTGTGTGTGTGTGTGTGTGTGTGTGTGTGTGTGTGTGTGTGTGTGTGTGTGTGTGTGTGTGTGTGTGTGTGTGTGTGTGTGTGTGTGTGTGTGTGTGTGTGTGTGTGTGTGTGTGTGTGTTTTGTCCAATAGGCCTACAGTTTATTTAACATTATTATTATTATGCTTTTTAAATGACTAAGTATGTAATCATTTCCAAACTAATGGCTTAAAAAGTTTCACAGTTTTCCATCTTAACGTGTGGTTAAGGCGAATCTGTGAGACCGTAAGGCCTAGTGCGACTTGGGTCTCGTGTAATCGTATGGGACCCCGTGGAAAGTATCATGATATGAGTGAGGACCTGAGTTGCGCGAAAGCCGCTGTGAAATTGGATTTTGGTAATGCAAGCCACAAAGATGCGAGCGCAACAGCGAGATGTGTGTGTGTGTGTGTGTGTGTGTGTGTGTGTGTGTGTGTGTGTGTGTGTGTGTGTGTGTGTGTGTGTGTGTGTGTGTGTGTGTGTGTGTGTGTGTGTGTGTGTGTGTGTGTGTGTGTGTGTGTGTGTGTGTGTGTGTGTGTGTGTGTGTGTGTGTGTGTGTTCTGACAAATAAGCCGGAGTGAGATCCGGCATATGGATGCACACCGGCACAGTGAGATCCGTTTGCGCAGTGAGATCCACCCCCCCGGATCTCGTTGCACCAAAGCCTGTGATTCGTCCTCCTGAGGCCGTCAGGATCACGGAAATAGCCGGAACAGCTCGAAACAAGCCGATAGCAATCGGACCTCACTTTGATGGATTTTTCTATAGTGTGCGTGTGTATAAGCTTCCATGAAATGACACCACGTCGCGCTAGCGTCGACTATACACAAACGGATCTCACTGTGACCGTGTGCATGGATACACACATTTACTATTTTTCGGTCACAATGAGATCCGGTTTTTTACAAACGGATCTCACTGTGGCCGTGTGCATGGATACACACATTTACTATTTTACGGTCACACTGAGATCCGGTTTTAACGGCGCAGTGGAGCGGCGGCGGTGGTCGGAGTCAGCCTGGTGGGTTCACTCGGCTGCCTCCATTTTACCAAAGTCTTGATTTACTTTTTACTCATATTAAGCCCACTAAGTTAATTTTTTTTATGAATGTAACTTTCTGATTACTAAATGCCTCATCTAAATTTTTATCTTGGCTTTAAACTTAAATTACAGTATATACTATATATAGCCTATATACAGTAGGACTACATATATTAATTCCATCATATATATAAATATTCTTTTTATCAATAGCTACTTTTCCTTCTCTTTACCTAAATTACATGTAATAGTTTTATTTCATTTTCATCAATTGACTAATTAATTTTATTAATGGAATCATCCAATAAGGTTTTATTAGTGGACAAGGACTAGGTACCTTCTCTATAGTTCGTCAAAATGACGCCCAAAGATATTCAGATACGTTTTATTTGTTGAAAAATGTAATTAAAACGTTCATGTTTCAACTATATGATAGGGCTTAAAATTTATCCAGAAATAATATTTACAATAGAAATAATAGGTGTCCCAACTCAATAATTTTGATTCCATAAGTTAAACATGGTAACTTTGAAGACATGTTGGGGCAGAACCCTCTGGAGGAATCTGGATTAAATCTATTCACTTGTCCTTTATAAAACCTTCAGAATCAGTGTACTCTAAGATTAGTTTCAGAGGTCAAATTTATCTTTATATTATTTCATCTAAGGGCTGTTATCTCAAAATGTAGATAAAAGTTAAGACTTAAAAGAAATCCGTAAATAAAGCAAAAGTCTTAGTCGGCCTATAGCTTGAAACAAGGAAGAAGTCATGAAGGTCTTCAGTGAATCTTAGATATGTATTTTAACAGAATTATGTCTTCTTTAATTAGTATTAGAAAACAAAATCATTGGTTTCAGTTGCATTAATTTGTTGTGTAGGGTTATTTTAAGAAAATAACAATAATATTAAATCTATTTAATACCTAAAGAGAAATGTAAGAGATATTATTATTTCTCGTATATTATTAAAAACCAGGTATTTTTTAACAAATACATTTTGTTTACGGTTCATAATTTATCTTGGCAAATCTGCACGGGAAAATAAATTTAATGTGCGAGAGAAATATAATTTATACTATTGAGGGACAACCGATAGTTCAAAATGAAGGAAAGTTATTTTAAATGATCTTAAATTAATGATTTCCCAAAACTGTCCATTTAAAGAACGGAATACAACACACAAAACTCCATAACTCTTGGCCTAAACGAGAAAAAAGTCAATTAGGATTAGACCATGTTGATTTGACTCCGACCACCTTAAAAATATTAATATTTGTGTGATTTCCTTGTATTATATTTTTACAATGATTGATAACAGCCGAAAACGAGACTAAATTTAAGCCCTCTGCCATGATACTTGTAAGACAATAGTGAGAATCCTTTAGTTTCTGAATTGCTGATGCCTTTCCCAATACACAAAAAATTGACCTTTTATTATTTTTTAGGAATTATCTTCGTCTATATACTAGAAAACCCGTTATGCTCCGCAGCATTGACATTGGATACAAATAGTAAAACAAATATAAATGGAATATAAATGCAATAATATATCGTCTACCTTTTACAACATTTCTTTACAAACAACATTAGCTGTACGTCGTCCTTTTGGTTTTATTTATACTTTTACGGTATATCAAAGGATTTACTTCTTGATAAGGCGACGTAAAACTGGCCGTGGCTGAAAACAGGTTCCGGAAATAATACTCCCACTCTATCTATCGTTTGTCCCTGTTTTTTGTTTATTGTTAAACAAAAAGCGACCTTTATAGGGATTATAGGGAACTGTCTATGCTAAAATGGGACTGTAGAATCTGAGGGCGAGAGATCAATGCGGGATAGCAGTACTCGTTGTCCAATATTTTTACCCCTATTATTTCTAAGTCTAAACTATTTTCGAACATTTTCTTTACAATTAGCCTTGTACCATTTAGGAGACCTGCTCTATAGCTCAAATTTCTTAGCAGAATGATCACGGTACCTTCTTTTAAGATTAATTTATGCGATGGTAACCGGTCATCTCAAAGCTGTTCAGGAATTCCGTGGGAAATGGTAACACCTTACTGTCATCCTCTGATAGGCTAAGAGTGAATTTACAATGGTGTACGTTTTTGTTGGACTTGGAATTCGATATAAAATCCTTTTATAAATTTCATCACGGTGATAATTTTTTGTGCTACAATGGAACATTTTGAATAATAAGGTGGAACATCTGTGTCTGGTGTTTGCCATATATTTGTTATACAAAGTTCAAATAAGAGATTATGGAGCATGTCAACAGAACCATTATAATTGGTATGATAGGACCAAAACATATAAAATATCTAAAACATGAATGGAGTTATGAATCATCAATTGCAGATGAGTAGTAAAAAATTACAAATTATGTTGTTTAGAATGCAGTAGCGAGCTTCAATTTCGCCTGATTTTTATATTTAATGGCTCATATGAAAGGTGGTATTCCTAGAGATGGTTCTTAGACCAAAAAAATATAGCATAATATAACTATAATGGGAAAGTTTATCTTAAATTCAATTACAAATTCTGAAAGTTATCAATTTATGTTTTTAGGTCGAGTAGTAGATAAATTAATACCGATTCTAACGATCAATATCTCAAAAAAAGCCAAGATTTCAAGAATTTTTTGAAGACCAAAACATTAAAAATATCTTAAATAGAAATGTATTTATGTATTATTGATTGCAGATAAGTTATAAAAAAAACTTATATTGTTTTAAATTTAGTAGCGAGCTTCAATTAGGGCTCTGCCCTACAGGCTTTAAAATGTTCAATGTTAATCTTATGGAAGGATGATATTTAATCATTAGACAGATGTTGTAATAAAAAATGCTAGCAAATCAGGAAGAACAGGCGTTTCAGTTGTAAAACATTTTAAATCTAATTATCTATAGATTAACTGAGTTTTGGATCGAATTTTGACTAGTGGGCGATCCCTAGTATGGTTAAACATATCAAATTTCTTTAAGTTTGTTAATTAATTGTCGTTCATAGTACTTCCTTGTTTGACATAAACTTCTATTACACGATAATAGATCGTAGTTACTGTATATTCTCCGTCTACTCTAGCACACGATGCAGAGTGTCTGTTGAAAGTGTTGAAACCCAGCAATGGAATTTAGTTATTTTCAATCTTTTATTGTCTCCTTGGGACTAGCCTAGTTCGGCATGACGGCAGGATTGGTCGAAAGTTGACTCTTTACATTCTATGTATTACTAATAAGGAATGTTTATAAATGTAAAATATATGTTTGTCTTAAGGAACCATACTTGAGAATGTTAAATCAAAAGATCTACGTAATGTATAGGCTAAAAAAATTAATTATCTTAAAAATTTTATGTAAGTAAGAGTAAGTTTGTGTCACATGTTTTTCCTATGCTGTCCGTGTTTGGGATCCGCACTGTACTCACAGCGCTGATCTCAGCCGGGCCACACATTGCAACACGGGCGCGCGATTTAGTATGGTACCGAAGTGTCTGTATAGTACATTGGCGGTTGGGAGCGGCTGCAATCCTTTCTCGGAAATTTGTTAACGGCCAAGTGAAGGTGATATCGATTGCGGGACATGAGCAAGCTGCACTCTTCTTTTGATATAGGCTAATTTTATATAATTTTCTTTCATTCTCAAAGTAATATTAAATTGTTAATTGTTGCATGATACACATTTTTAATCTAGCGTGTTTATTATATAAATTAAAAATTAATACACAGGTACAAATATTTTTGAAATTTTTATTTGTGAGGCCTTTCGCTAGCAAGGTTAGCATCATCAAACGACTCACAAACTGAAAGGTTATAATAATACAGTAGAACCTCGATGGTTTGACTCTCGATAGTTCGACACTCCTGATAGTTCGACATGGTCCATGACAAATTAACATGTTAGTAATGACCGATAGTGTCCATGATGGAGCCTGACAAAAATGAAAATGTAAACAAATTGGCGAATGATTTAAATGTTGTTTATGTTAAAGTTTAATTAGGTTATGGTTTCACTAAAATTTAGTGTTTCCTAAATTCAAATTGTGATTTTTATACTCCCAGTGTTAAAATTTCCCATATACTCCCAATAGTTCGACATTTCGATAGTTCGACACTCTCTAAGTCCACAAAGTGTCGAACAATCGAGGTTATACTGTATTTACATAAATAAAGTTTTATGAAACATATGATAAGTCGCAAGGAGAATTACCAAGAGTCTTAAGGGCGGAATTCACAAACCTCCCTCAAAGCTTCCTCAACTCAAACCTTCCTCTAACCTTCCTTAAACCTTCCTCCAACCTTCCTCTAACCTCCCTCAAGTAGTTGTGTGAGGGAGGTTAGAGGACGGTTTAAGGCCGGTTTAAGGAACAGCTGTTTACAACAAAACACAGTGAAGAAATATATTTTGAGGTTATGTTGTGTCTGTGTCAACAAAAATGTTAAATTACTTGAAACTTTGTCTTACCTGTTATAAAAATATTTAAATTTCATGAAACTATATGGAAGGACATTTATTTACCTTGGAATTAATTCGAAAATTATATTTTACCCTACATTTGTATTAAAATAACTTTCGTTCTTTATATTTTTCCTGAATAAATTATGTGGATATTATTTTATTTATGTTTTAATGGACCTTCAAGACCATAGAATTTTGATCAGAAAAATTAAGCCAACATGAAAAGGGTGTAGTAAAAAATAAAATAAGGTCGTTTATGGCTGTGTAGCCGCGTGGCGGGGGCTTGTAGGCCCTGACGCCGTGCGCCGCTGCGGGTGTTAACGTATCTCATGCATTGTGTATTAGAAAAAGCGCGGGTGATCAACCTTAATAGAGAAGGTGTTTTGCAGTTTTTTGTTATACTCCAAAGAAAAGTGTATTGATTAAAGCTGTCATTTTTGGGTATTTTATTTACCGTCTGTGGGTCTTGTAATTAAATTTATGTTAAGTTCTAAAGATTTATTGATCCAGTAGGCCTATACAACCGAAATTTCAGCCCTGTAGGTGAAGTAGGCTTGAAAGAATTGTACCAAAATATGCTTGTGTACTTCTGACCTCCATATCCCTCAAAGTAGTTTGTCCGAAAAAAATTGTACTTCATATTTACAATGTAATAAGATACTTAAGGGAAAATATTGGAAACAAATCTTTGACTGCACAATGTTAAATCCAGCCTGGCCATGAAACCTGATTGGGCGATGCTGTACAAAAACGTGAACAGAGAAATTTCATTTTACAAATGACTTTCTTTAAATCATCTTTTTCCATGAACATATATATACAACTAAAACACAAAACAAAATTTTTACGAATGCAGAACGCCATGCATTGCCGTTTGACTGTGCGATATTCTTTTAATACATAGAAACACACCTATCAAATTGTGTTGGCCAACTACAAATTTTAGCATACAGTTGGTTGCACGAGACGTGAGACAGCCTGCCAGAATTTGTTCTAAATATGGGCAAATTGGCTCTATCTTGTGCAACATGGAGTGGATTAATCATTTTAGTGATATATAGTAAAATCAATACTAAGGTAAAGGTCTTCATTTCAAATTCAGGCTGTTAAACTGCCCATATATAGCACAAATCCTGGCGGTCTGACTCACGTCTCGTGCAACCAACTTAACTTAGTCTGCCTCTAGTGCAATTTACCATAAAATAAAAGTATTAATAGAGAAATAAACAAGTAAATTAAAAATTGACATTTACATTTATTAATATAGGTAAAAACTAATGCACTCCCATAAACTTTGCATACAAAAACCATGGAAGATCTAAACAAAAGAATCAATTGTGGTTGTAGTAATATGTTTGTAATAACTGTATCCTATATATGCCAGATAAAAGAAAGTAAAATAAAAATATATTTATTTAAAATATGAATAAAACATATTTATCTTCTTCAAATTTAAAACAAATCGTTAGAGGAGAAATATAAGCCTACGCCTGGTTTATAAATAGCAGCTCATGGTCTGAAAGCTACTTTACACTACCTTTGTAAACAAATATTGAAAACACTTCCATTTCCCAAACATGTGGCATATGTGCCATGTCTACCAACTATCTCACATTTCCCCAAAACAATGGGTGAATTTTTAATTCACTATTTTAATTGTTAAAGAGCAATAGTCATATAATATTAATTTGAGTTTAATGTTTTTTAAAATGAAAACCCAATAGAAAAGTTACAAATAGATTAGTAGTCTATTTCTGTTGATATAAAAACATTTTTAGGAGTATTTTGTTTTGTTCAGGTGGCAGTTCTCACTGTGAGGAAGGTTTAAGGGAGGTTTGAGAATTCCGTTTTTCAATTGAGTAAGGTTTGAGGCCGGGTTGAGGAAGGTCTGAGGCCGGTTTGAGGACGGTTAGAGGTGAGGAAGGTTTGAGGGAGGTTTGTGAATTCCGCCCTTAGAGTGTGGAATTTATTGACTATATTTTGGAATGTTAATCCTTAAATACACATCTCAAACAATTTTCTAGCTTTAGTTCCACTTATGTATTCTTAATCTACATAAGTTTCTGATTAAAACGGTATAAAAATATTTGGTATATTGAATATTATGAAAGTATAAAAAATATTAAAACAAATAATTTTTGAAACGTGACATGAAAAGTTTCTAAGCAAGAAATTTTTTTATTTTTGGGCTAGGTAAAAACTTTCAGCAGCAAAGTTCCAGATTATGAGGTGATCTAAAAAGTTTACATTTAAATTTTCTTCGTAATATTTTTAGTTTGTCTAATAATCGAGCTCAAAGCAGTAGTTAAGGGGTTTTCTCCCGCTGCCACACTAGTGGTTATGCAACACCATGCTTATGCTGCATCGCTATACAAAACGTTTAATTGGGTGCGTTAATTATTATCTGGCATGTTTATTTAACGGAAATAGCTAAATTAATAATAAATTTGTACTGAGGATAAGTAAAAACACTCTACATTGTAAGAAAGGGTTCATAAAATGGTTTAGACATGATTCCGGACATTGAAAATGAAGACGCCATTCTCCGAAATTCTCAGCAACCCGCCACGGACATGTTTTCACATTTTTCCGAGAAAATTATTCGCTTTAAAAATAAATGTTAAATGTAAAGATTAAAATTAATTTCACTATCTACAACTTTGTCACTTGAAGTTTTTTTTCTTTGCCAACGAATAAAAAAAGTTTACGCTTAGTAACTTTTTCCTGTTCTAGTTGTCTATTGATGTACGATTTTTGATCATAGAGTTTTCTAGTTTAAATTTAATGGCTAAGATATTTACACAGTCACAATCAGCAAAACTTTTTCTTTAAAAACATATATGTTTCAATGAATTTGCAAACAGTAGAGAAGCGTACAAGTGAGCGCGAGCACAATAGCATCGTTACATTTTAAGGCTTAAAAGCTAGAGTATTTTATCCAACAATAATAATTTCCTTAGTTTATTAAAACTCATTGCAATAGGCTAGTTAAAAATCATCGTCCAAAAAATCTAGGAGTTCGGTGCACTCCCGATTAACTCGAGCAATTTGAGTTAGCAATGAGGTGCTTTGCGATGCTCATTTGTGTTTTTGCCTCATCTTCATAACACGAGTTGTGGTTTATAGTTCGAGTTTTGCCTTTCGTGAGCGTTCTAGGTGTATTTATAGAGTTCTATGGAAAAACTAACACAACACTTAATTAATAAATGTAAATATTTTATACATATACTTTTTAAGTTACATGTACTAGAATTTACTAATTAATTTCTTAAAACTAAACATAAATAAATATATTACTGCAACAATAAAGTAACAACTACAAACAAGTAAAGACATTTATTCGATAACATACAAGTCAGAAGAAAAAAAAACTGCCAGAATTTTACTAAATAATTTCTCTATTTAATATAACACTGAGCACACAACACCTTTTAACACCTTATTAACACCTTTACTGAAATGGTTACCTAACTAAATAAGTAGTTTAAAGCCAAGTATGAATCAGAGCTGAGTGTAGGATGATTGTGGCCCAATCTTGTAGTCTTGTTACTGACTAAGGCCGACATTCTCCCTTCGACAGGACTGTTAATTCATAGCCCAACAGCCAATGTCTGTGGACGATTCAACGCGATATGACTGGTAATATTTTTCATCGAGTCATAAAACTTCAAAATCACAGTTACCGATCACAGTATACACAGTTCACAGTTTCCTTCACCCATTGGGCGCTCGGCGCTCGCGGTGACTATCATGGGGAGCGGTGACCCGGCGCCGATGGCAAACTACTCTAAACGTCTTCCTGCCGCGTGCCAGTCACCTTGCGGCAGATTCGGCAACGGGTTCGATCCTTGTTTATATTTTATTCACTTTCTATCATTGGGTGCTTTGCAGCCTCTACTATTGCAGTGATTTAGCTTCAAATAACAATGAAAAGTTAATGTTACCTGCCTTTCTAGATCAGGTAAACAAACATTCAAAATTAAAAATATATTCCAGGTATCCACAGTCTTGCACTGATTACATAGCCTTGCTGGTAAAGACACCATTATAGCCACACGCATCTACCTTTCTTGTTTGAAGGTAATCTAGTATTTTCTCATTAATATGTTAACACCTAAGCACAACTGATTGGCAACAATGCAGTTTGCACTAAAAACACAATTGTGCGATGGAATTTAAAAATGTTATTCCGCTATTTTTAATTTTTAATAGTATATATTCAGTTTTATTGTTCATAATTAATAACTTTAGGAAGAGTATAAGTAGTAGCCGCCATCATTACAGTAAATATTAGTTAACAACTCTCATTTTAATTAACCTTATGGCGAGAGAGATTCTTCTGAGATAGTGTCCAGCCCAATGAGGTTAAACTTCATATTATAGACAGATAAACATGTTACTTTTTGTCCCCTGTTCGCACTGTTTCCTCGGTAACCATCCCACATTTACCCTTGTTTCCTTGGTAACCACTTTAAGCTATTCGGGTTGACCACAACATGATTAAAAAATTATAGATTATACTTTTAAACATCTCATTATTTGTTGTTTAAAACCACTTCGATTTTATGGTCAGTGAGCAGGCTATTTAAGTTAGTTACAATAGAAACTACGAAAATGCATGAGTAAAATGGCACGTACCAGATGGGAAACTGAAAACTAAGAATTTTTAACCAAGGAAACGGCGGAAAAGGTGGTTGAAATGGCGAAAACCAACAGGAGGCAAATTTCCCTATCTTTGTAGCACTCTATATCTTGGTTAACCTCGTTGTTCTAGCCTTAATATAAACAACAGAAAAACCACGACACACTTAAGCTTCCTTTATTATAAATAATTATAGAAACTTGCACAAGAAGGACTATGGATCACAGAATAATATACCACACTGACATGTCACAAATAGGCATACTATGTGAGGCTATTGACACTAATTAATGCGAAAAATATCAACAGGCAGACGAAATGAAGAGGGCAATGGCAGACTCTCATTCCACCCCAACCTCCTTCTTGAGCTCTCAATCACTGGCTGGCCGAGGGGCGCCCCGCGCCCTGCCGTGTGGACCATGAGTTCCATTTTGTTTGTTGTATAATTCAGTCTTATGCTCGGTAATATCGTCGATTATCCTAGTTCAAGAATGACCCTGATTAAATTGTATTAATATAAATTATTGTTTTGTTTACTTAAGACGAAGTTTAAAAACTGTTACATGAGTCATCTTTGAAACAATTTTACTTTTTGTTGTTCGTATTCAGAGAAAAATGAGTCTGTTTCGGAAGTAGTGGGTGCCAAATAATCTCTACGCACGGTCATGTATTTATGTATCACTATGGCCATAGTCACTTGAATCGCGTGTTCTGCTATTAACTTTAGTAAGATTTTTTCAATAGTGTACAATT
>CM061531.1:45851240-46101240 GCA_030545055.2 Neoaliturus tenellus | reverse complement strand
ATTAAATTTACCGTTCCTTTTGCGAGATTGATTCTTTGTAAATAATACATAAAATTCTGTAGAAAAGTTTTAAAAGTAGGCCTAGTAAAAAAAGCTTTGTTGTTTCAAGTTAGGAAGAAACATTACTTTTTTATAAAAAATTCCTTTCGCAAACTAAATCCGCCTTGAGGGACCCTTTATTTAGAGCTATAAACCATTATTTCCTGATTACAAATAAAAGAGTTATTTGGTTTCTCGATTAACATTGCTCTTTTGGGGGAAAGACGGAATCTGGATTGACTCCAACGCCCTCTTAAGAAAGCAAGTCTTTCTCTATTTACCAACATGCAAACTTATTCTTTAGTTGTTAAGTAAAGCTTCAACCCTCTCCGTCATGTTTACCTAACCAAAAAATACTTCGGTCAAACAAAATAATGTAAAATTAAATTTTTGACAAAACAAAAAACATGCCCATGACATATATTTTGTAAAAAACAAAACCAATCCCATACTTGTTATTGATCACTACAATCATGGCAGTAACCGCGGAAGGGTTATTGTTTGGGGGGGGGGGGAGGTGAGTGCGGCATACCGCTTTGAGGTGCACTTGCACCCCCGCTATTCCTGCTATGCAATTATACCATTTCCTCGCTTCTATTGTTAATTTAAACGTTGAGCCGGCGGCGCCTGGCGGAGCCCTTTGCAAAAACGGCACAGACGAGCTACCGCCGAACCGCACGTCTACTATCACGGGCACGCGACTTCAAACCGAGCACATCAAAGGACATATGACCCGTCTAATACAATAATAAAATACCTTTCAGCGAGCAATGGACTGACACTTTTATCGGGGCCCGACGTGGTGTGGTTGTGACGAGGTTAGAAATATCCTCTCGTTATTGTTTGTGAGCGAGAACGTTTGGGAAATAAAAGCAGTCTATCAAATGCTGTCGATGACTTAAAGACTGCTTATTTAGTCGATTTAGGCCGCTTATTAAATATAAACTGCGATAATGATTGTAGCATGATCATGCTAGTTGATGTTTTATTGGTATCCAAATATTGGCAAATAAACAATTTATGTTGTCAAACAAACCAAAGTATCAAAATCATAAGATGTGTCAGCTGGATACAACACACCAGCAAGTAAACGGGCAATGCTCGTGTAACAGAACTGAGTTTTTTTAACGCCTATTAAAATGAGCTATTTTACTTAAGTTATTATATTTAGCAGTCGAGAAAAAACTGGTAAATCCAGCCTAAGCCAAAGAGTAAATGGGTGACCAGAAGTGGAAAGATTTTGAGAGATTTCTTGTTTGGAAGATTTGTAATATGATATCTCCTCATGATCCAATCGATTTGGTCAAGCGGACTGCTTCTGAAGAAAACATTAAAAATGCGAGTGTTGTTGTGTTAATAAAGTATATAGATTTTGTAACTAAAAATACATTATTTATTAACAGGCACAAAGTTGACATAATAGAAAATAGACCTTGACCAATAACTGGATCAATAGGATTAATAACTATAACAACAGGCACAGTAATATGACAATACAATGTGTACAACAATGTGTACAATGTGTAATGTGTACAATACGTATACAATGTGACATATGTTGTGAAAACAAGGTAACACTTAAAACACACGATTTATTTATTTATTTGAGAATTCATTATTGGCGGTGTATCTAATTCTCGTTGACTATTAAAATACTTCAAGATAAGAGGGATCACAAGGGGTAAAATTTTGTTTTAATAAAATAACTTGTTTGTGACATAATTAACGTCAGTTAGTCCTTAGGTTATTCATGAATGACGCTACCTAACAACAGGTGTATTTGGTGGTCAAAAGAACGCGGTTTGGACCATTTGCTATCAAAACGTTATCATATAAATACTGTATTTTAGTTACTTTTATTATTTAATTCGATTATAAATAAAAGTATATTAAGAGTTATGTTAACTACTAAATAAACTTATTGATGTAAACGGGAAACATAAGAAAACATGTTTAATTCTCAACACACAGAGCAGGGCTCTCGCCCCGCGCCGCCCTGTGGGTTTCCACGGACAACCGTCCTGTACTCCTGTACAATGTACAATGATCATCATCTTATCACAACCGAAATGCAGATGGCGGCGGGCGGTAATGCGGCCCACGTCTCGCGACTGATTGTCAAGTTTTCACCCGGAAAATTGGATTACATTCCTGAGTACGGAGCCGCATTCCCGACACTTCCCTCAGATCAGATTACGTCTCGCCACGAGATCTGGTGGCGACTCGGGCGCATTCGTTTGAATGTTTTCATAAATACAATAATTTAAAAACTTTTATGATAAGAGTCTGTTCATATTTAGCAATTGCCTAGACCTAGTATCTTGAACCATAGCAGCTTGATCTAGGCCTAATATGTTTTCATTTATGGGTTATTTTTTATGACTTTTCAGTCATTTTGTGTAGGCGTACTTGAATGATTTTCAATGAGTTTCTTTATTACTATAGATACACTTAAAGAATACAAGAAAAGAAAAGGTCGGAATTAGGTTTTTTTTCATTACTTTGCGGATTTTATCAACTGATATGACATATGGTGTTGGGGTTCAAATTACAAGTTATTTTTCTTTGGGTTAGGAATTTTACTAGGACGTCTGTAGCAACATGGTTCACGCCATTTAACTCCTGTCTCTTGATAACTAAAAAGTACAATAACTATTTAACTTAAGTTCAATTTCATTTAATATCAGGCTAGTAGAATTATTTTACTACACAAGCGAAGGAATATCGTTATCTGTTTACCACAAACAGTTGAAGTGACATAACTACGTATAATGTGGGTCATGTACAGATGTTTGGTCTTAGATCCGTTTACCTTCACACCATAGTATAATGCTTATTTTTTTATTTGTGCTAAGTTTTGCATGACAGTGACACTCAGCATCACAGGCGTTGGTTTTGAAAATTTCAATTTACCCGATATTAATAAAATATATAGGTAAATCCAAATGCGTGTCAGGCTACTTTTAGTTTTCGTACTATGTAAAAACTCTAAAGCAAATAAAGAAAAATGTTTATATTTTACTTTAAAGTAGTAATACAGTAGCCTGATAAAAAGAATTAAATTAAAAACAGCAAAAGGTAATAAGCGTAGAATTTCTTGAAGACGTATTATCATGTATGCACGTTTCAACATATTCAGGGATTATTAATGTGTAGTGACCAAAAAGAAAACTACATATACCGTAGAGTTGTAGACACATAACTTTAGTGTTCCCTTTTTTATTGCCGCCATTTTACCCCCAATTACCCTTGATTCCTTGGAAACTATCCCACGCACTTTACCTACACAGTGTCTTTGTTTCCTCAGTTACTAGTTTTAAGCTTTGTTATCATAAATGCTATAAAGGTGTATTTAAAATGGCACATAACAAATAGACAAGCGTAAACAAATGACTGGTAACCAAGGAAACGAGGGTATTGTGGGTATGGCATCCCTGGCTTTGTAGCCGCCTACACTTATGTCTTAGCCTCATTGTCAGTAGGCCTATGAGGAGTGGTATGAGTGCTATACTGGTACTGTACGGTATACTCACAGCCGTATGAGGTGCGGCATGCTGCCGAACAGCAGGTCCGGCAGGTGTCGGAGCTGGTTGTTGTTGAGCCTCCTGCAACACAGGACACGCATTATACGCGGAAATGTTTACTAAATTAGAAAAAACAGTTTAATTTCTGCATATATGATGAAAATAGCTTTCTCGACATCGGCTTCGATCATGGAAAATAGCGTTTTCCCGCTCTAGACTGGGTAAATCCCCAGCTGATGATTATCCCACACTATTGTAAGGTTCACGAAAATAGTCCAAAGAGATTTTATGCATTGTTGCCAAATGTATCCAGAAACATATTTTTATACGATATTACATAACCATAATAACCATAAATTATATTTTTATACGATGGTAAACATAATCATAAATGACAACATTGCAAGGCAAGAGAGGGTGAGGGGAGACACAGCTGTAAAAATTTCCATCGGACTATTTTCTTGGTTTGGTGTCATGCTACTGCTGAATCTTACTGAACGAACGAGAGAATACTTTTAAAAGATGGATTATTATTATTAGTGTTATTCCGATCCTTAGTAGACATTCTGCACTCCTATCGTTGCTACCAATTTTAAGTTAATGAAATAAAGCCTAACTATCAACTTTGGCTGGAGAGCACCGACCGCTAACATTAAAATCTGAAAGTGGTAGATCGATGAGACGATTCGCACATTTGAACACGCAAAGGGCGTCTCTCGTGGCGGCATTTCACATATAACTCTCATCTGTCGAGGATAAATGCGCGGAATTAAGCATAATAAAACGGCAGAAAGAATGCCTACGAGAACCTCACGGCGTATAAATCTAAGTTATGACGGGACAATGGAGGAAGGAGGATGGAGGATGGAGGAGCGACGAGTGATGGAGGGAGAGACAAACAGTCCGGGCAATGGAGTGATAAAAATAAACCGCGAGAGTGTTTGTAGATGTTTCTGCGATCAGTCCCTCCATTACGCATGCACTAACTTTGCAGTCCAACAATATAACATTCACCCCTCACTCCACTTGCTCGTACGTTCTACCCTCAAGTTCCGTATTGTTATGTTAATTTTCTGCGGGGATTATACAATTACAGTCCATTTGTTTCTAGAAATCCACATCCTAGAGTGGTAAAAAGCTACAAAAAAACTTGATTTACGGTAGAAGAAGACAAATTATTTTAAATAATTTTTGTGATTATGTTTACATGAAAATTTCTTAGAAATCTAGGAAATAAAGCTCGAAAACCGGTTGCTATTCACACCATAAATTATTGTCTGAAAAATATTTTTCCTAAAGATAAGAAAGTATTTTTTTCATGTAGGAAAACAAAGTCAAATTCATTTTAAAAGTACACTTAACTGTAATTTAAATTAATATTTTAACTACTTTTTATAACCACTCTATTTACCATAACATTTACACTGGTAACAGTAACACAGAAAATTTACTTCAGGCCTACTATGCCAAAGAAGCTATGCAGTATATAGCTCATTGTTACCAACCTGACAGAGGCTGAAAGAAGCCATTAGTGGCTGAGGCAATCGAGTGTTATTGGGCGGTAATTACACGGTTATGTTGCCGACACTGAGACGTCTCGTAGACCAACAAACCGGCCGGAAATTGAACCAGTTAATAGCGCGAGCCGCAATGGGAGACGGAGACGGTCTAGGACGCTAGGATTGGGGTCGCGCCCGGGACGGCCGATAGGGGGTAAAAAAGGCATTCCCATGTGGGATTGTTACTTCTACGGACAGGAGCTGGAAAAAAGATCTTATTAAAAAGATGAGGAATTCCGGCACGTATGACTTTTCTCGTCGATAACACATTATAATATTAGGTAATGTAAAGGTCATTGTTAAAGGGTTACCTGGGATATCCGCCTCACAGGTAACTGTACCGGCGAGAAGAAGCCATCAAAAAACAATGCGCCTTTTTTTATCAGGTCTATCACTTACAAAATGAAAATCGTAATTATTTTCGCAGATGTATCTCATACAAAATTTACCACAACGTTCGTTTTAACATCAAATATATTTTCCTAACAAATATTATTTTCTTATTAGTTGTTTTTGTTGTAATTCCCCATTCTGGAAGAGGGATTTTAGAAGGGTAATCCAGGACAAACTTACTACTTTCAGTGCGAAAATATATTTCGTAAGTAGTTTTCAAGCTACAAACATTAATGGTTTTATATACACAAATTTGAAATTAAATGATTTGTATATGAGTTCCTAATATAATGTAAACAATTCGATTAAAGTTTATTGCAATTTGAGCGTAATTATGTGCCGGTTTTCTTAACCGTTCATAAAGCTGACGGGACGGCCGTATCATAATATTCTCTCGACTTGAACATTAAAATTTCACCTGACATTTCATCCCAGCTAAATATTCCGGGCATGCAGACGAAACAAAACGGCCGGAACAGTGGGAGAGGTTTTGATATAAATGGCACACTCAGTAAACAATCAGCTATCAGCTGAGAATCAGCGAGTATTGTGGACTGGGCACAATCGCTCAATCAGCTGGCTCTGAGGGGGGTTGATATTGAGGGGGGAGGGGGGGAGAGACCACAAAATAGACCACCGACCAGGTCCGATATCACGGTCACTGTGACAAGACGTCAAGACGTCTACATTAGGAACGTAGGTGAAGTAAATTATTCTAATCCTTCTGGAGTTACACACTAATTAAATATACAATTTGAACATACTACACGAAGTAGTTAAGTATAATAGAAATATTTAAACGCAAGACATTGAGTTTTACGCTTTTGAGTTTATATTTAAACAAGTGTTACGCTCCAATTTAAATCTAGTAGGCTCCTCCACTTATTTATATAGCTGTGTATAGAACAACGTTATAAATGGTTTCTGGCAGAATGCATATTGAAGATAATATGAAATGTGTTACATTATTCACTAAAATTAATATTTTGTAATGTGTTTATTGTAATGATATTTCATTACAAATTAAGGAATTAAATTTTTACATGAAAAAATAAATGAGAATCTATAGACAAAAAATTTGTAACAATCGGCCACGGTCACTCCCTAAGTACACCCGGTACAAGGGTGGCGGAGTCCGCGAGGTGTTAGAGTGATGGGATGATGCGACCAGGTGACGGGGATTAATTATTATGTCCAGCGTCCGCCCCCCCCCCCCAGACCGCCTCATATCCACATGGACAGGTGGGAAAAACATTGACGTTAACATGCCACTGATTCGCCTCACTCGCGTATGGTTCGTTATTCGCTGGTTTTTGTTATTTTTTGTTTGTTTTAGTGGAGAAAAGTTTTACAATTGCGACAAAAACTGTTTTTTAACGATTACTGTTATTACAATAAAAAAAGAAACAGTACCATATTTTGTCATTATAAATGCAACGCCAAGACAAGACGACAATAATGATTGACCTATTCTCTCTCGAACATGTACTCAATGTTTAGACGTTGCCAACAGCTGTGAAGGCTTTTGAAGTCCGACGCCGGACTCGCCACATTGCAGCACGGAATCATAACGTGGTTTGGGAACAGCGAGTTGATCGCGTTATTGTCCCGTGAAAAATAGTCCCTCATAAATCCCGTGCTGCCCAAACCGCCTCCAAAACAAAGATTTACGCGCCGCAGCACGCTCGTAAATCGACTCAAGGTGACGAATAAATTCTTAACGATAATTTTATCCGGGCGGACACTTTGTCGCGCAGACAAAACGACGCGTGGCCCCCACGGTAGCCGGGTAGCACAAATATTGACAGAAATGGGATTCTCGCATATCAGTGGAAATTATACCTACATTTTAAATACTTCTAGGTAGCTGTTAGTTTCAAGTATGTGACTGTCCGTAGCCTTTACCAACTTTAGAACCCTTATCAAACTAGAAATATCACGTTAAATACTTACATTGGTAAATTTACTAATTTTATCAAACACCTTAAATAAGGACGTTTCATGAATAAGATTATACATTAAATCCAAATTATTACCCTTGCTATTTACTAATATTAATTAATAATAATATTAATTGCTCAATACTTGAAGTGCCAGGGTACTTTAAGGTCGTTGTTGCTGGGGGATGTACTCTGTATAAAGAGTTAAATTTAAATATCTAATTTTACTTAGGCCTATCCCTCGTCGTCCCGTGGACCGCAGAAGATGGCATAGGACTAGTCATCGAAGTTAATATTCTCCTCGTACGCACCGCAAAGGATTAGGAGGGGGAGGATTTATGGGACAATCGTCAAAAAGATGACCCTACCAATTTGTTTGTAATAAGTCGTCCAGGATGTAAAACATTCCCGGACCAGGAATTCACAACTACATTATAGGTCATATAAATTATATATTATTAAGTTTCGCATGAAAGTCAAGAATATTAAAACATTACAAAGAGCAATAGTATTTACTTTTAGATACTTTCTATATTGACTGAATGTGAAACCTTAGCAATAATGATAATGAAGCACTTCCAGTTGAACAAAAACTGCCATCAACAGAAAGCTGGTGGGAAAACGTTCATGTAAGCATTTACGCGGCCGGACTTTGAAACAATAAGAAACTTCACGATTTAAACTTTTTGTTTGGAAATACGTTTTAACAAAAAGTGACATTATTGTCGTCCAAAAGTGTTCTTTTCGGACGAGTTGAGAAGGATTAGTGACGACGGAGGGAATTTTGTTGACTTTGCTTGTGATTTTAACAGCTTCCCTCTCGCGCAATATTTCGAGGAGGAGTGAAAACCTGCCCAGAGGTGTTGATAATGAGTCTAGATTACATTTTAAACATATTTTGTATATATAATTCAATACTTCTTGGATTAATTTAATATTTCAATCAAATGTTCTGTATTCTTAAGGACATTATAAAAATTTCGTCTTCAGAAAAACAATAATTAATAAAGTGCATTTTAAATTATGTTAAATCAAATTTTACTTACTTAAAACACTTTTATTTAGAAAGTGGTTAGTGCACTTTTCGTTTGTTCTACGGTATTTGATACAATCGAAGTAGTTATGTTTTAATGTGCGTACATTTGAACCACTGGTTACAACAAATGTTTTCAAACATTGGAGATAGTAAAAATAGATTTGTTATTTATTTTAAAAATATGCTTGGTTTAAGCTTTTTTGGAATTCAGTAGACGAACTCTAATTATCTCTTTTTTGAGAATTAAAAATTTTGATTGTCATTATTTGTTTCCATTTGAGTTGAGTAAATTGTTTAAAATTCTCAAATTATCGGACATTGTAAGAGTATAATTACAGTGCTCTCAATTATTACGCATTGGCTTTTGTATATGTAAATTTGTAAACCAACCTTGTCTGAAAATTGCAAAACTATAAAAACAAGTTTTATCCAACTATAAGCTTAATATAGGCCTAATTATTGGATTGAAGTTTAACTAAAATAATGGCTTACTTTAAAAATAATGCAAATTTTCAATTGCCTCTAAACTCTAAAAAAATTAAAGACCTTATTTTATTTTATGTGTCAACGGCATAAGCCAATTTAAAATGAGAATAATAAATGATACAATAATAATTACATGCAAGAATTCAGCTGTAAGTTAGCAGACTACACATACATAATAATGATAGATGATAACAGGCGCATTACAAAATAAATAACATGCACTATGCTAAATTAAAGTCAGCAGTTCCATAGCAGTTTAAGTTACCTTAATTTGTTTTTCCTTATATGAAAGTGGTAGGGTTTTGCATATAGTTTTTAATGTTTCAACTAATTTTTTATAATAATTAAAATGGTTAAAAACCCTGTATTGCGGTTATAGCTACAAAACAACATTTGATTGCATACAAAGATATGTGATGTCAATGATAGCGATGTCTGAATCAAAGTAGCCGACGTGAAGTCTTATGTGTGTTGTGTTTAGTATAGTGGCGCCAGGTTACCATCCCCATTGCGACGTCACAGCGGGCGAGATGCGTGCTGGCCCTGTAATGTACTGTGGTGTAGAGATGTGATGTGGTTGCCGCTCACCTGCCTCACATTTGTTCATTAATGTGAATATCACATGACCTGGTTTTGTTGACAATTATAATAAAATAATACAGGTGTGCCGGGCAGTGCGTTTATTGATGCTGTCACTTGTTAATGTGCTCTGAATTAAATTTACTGCTTGATTTTGTTATAAAAACTATTCTAATGTGAAAAATTTATTTTTACTTGGGAGTTGTTATAACAGTTAACTAATATCGTTCACTACGAAGCTTATGTGTTGACATACAGTGGATTTTCAATGATATAAAATGTGTAAAACACCAGTTTGTCTTAATTTACTGTAAGGTAATGCGTAAATGAGTCAGTTTTGATTAAAAACAATATTAAGACATAAAGAGTTTCATAAAAGACAGTGGGAATGCATAGATTTTGAATTTTCTACGAGCAAAATTACGGATAATAAACAATTTAACATTAAAAATTAAAAATCAATGCCAGTAAAAAATGTGTGATACAATTTTACTAAAATATACCATGACTAAAACCAGTATATTAGAGACGGGTTTCAACCAAATAAACTGAGATAACGAGGTCGAAAACATTATGATTTTTCTTATTTATTTCACAGTTGAACTAGATTCTAAAGTTTTATTTTAGTTTCTTCAAATGTCATACTTCCAACTTTAATGTTTTAAAATATACTAACCATTTATTTCCTTTGAGGTACTAAATGAAGAAGTAAGATCCTGCCTGCTGTGGTGGGTGTAGCGGCGGACACAATAGCCCCGGCCGTGTTATTGGTGTCCCAGGACGGCATTAGTTCTCATCAAGCGGGGCCTCACACAGTAAACTGTGCTTAGACCGCGCCTGGGGGCAGAGGGGACGCAACGATACGGCCGCACTGCCCGGTGTCACATGCTGTGTTACATCAACACAAGGTAACTGGGGGACAACACACGGAGTGAGGGGATGAAAGTCAAACATTTCGTAACCACCGAAGCTGCTTCTCTCGGTAGGGACCAAATCATTTTTAACAACAATTAAAAGTCAAATTCACACGTGCGGCTGAGGCACTCATCAAATCCCAGTATCGTTAAATTTGATATGGATTTTCCGTGACTTCTGATATTCTAATGAAAATAAAATAAAATATTACACTGTCTTATCTATCTTACTAATTCCCTTAGGAATTTCTCGTATTATCAAATAAGTTATTTAAATTTTAATTAAGTGACCAGTGATGACATCTAGTACTCTTCCTCGCACTCATACCTAAAGTCTTCCGAGGAATATATTTCCATAAATAGTTTTTATGTATAAATGTCAATGTTAATTTATTGGGAATAAACGATCACTTTTGAAGCTGAATCTGAATCTGAATAGCAAAAAAACTGCAAATATTTTTCGTGAAAAAAATTGTGTTAAAACAGGTTAATCCTCATTTGATTTTGTCCACTTTAAAATACACTTTTATAAGAAACTTTAGAAATACATGAAAATGATTTTCCGATGAGTTAAAAAGCCGGAGAATGTTTAACCGTGAAAAAGGTAGCATGGATAGGCCTATGTATTGTCTTGCATTATAGATTATACTGTTTGACAATCTATAATTAAATAATTTATACATTTGCCAAAAAAAAGTTTTATAACCAGTACAAATGTTTATATATATCAAAAGATTGTATTTGCATATTTCACATATCGGACCTGGACCTGTGAGTAATCAGCTAAAAGAACGTCCACTACTGGCAAAATGTAAATAGACAAACACCCTACCTATGTACAACCTACGAGATAAATGAATAATGTAATTTATACAAATTTCTTGAGAGTTTTTGCTATGCAAGACTTTTGCAATTTAAACAGTAACATCCCGAAATAAATACTCATAACACAACGCAATATTTCCCGTCGGATTGTTTTATAAGAATGCGAATATAACATAATACCAGTCAGGAGAGTCGGTCCGCGTTTGAATGACGTTTCATTAAAATAATTCCACAAGAGGAAATACAAACGTGCTCGTTTTTAATATCCGAGATATGTGAGGAGCGACTCGCCAGACGAAGAGGGAGCGATGCGAAGGGCCGTGTGTTGGAGAGAGAGAGAGAGAGAGAGAGAGAGAGAGAGAGAGAGAGAGAGAGAGAGAGAGAGAGATTGAGTGGGGGGAGGTGTCACTGGACACTGGATTAATGAATTTGTCACTGATGGTTATCAAGCCAGCCGCGTCCGACCGAAGCGCCACACGTGGCTACTGCTACTGTACATGCAGTGCTGGTATTGTTCATCCAAGCAGAAGAGGTCTGCACTCTGCCAGAGTTGCTCATTTAAATGTATATTAGTAGCTAATACAGTCATAATATGATAGTTTTAGGTAAAAAAGTCAGGTAGGTTTGATGTCAAACTAGTATTATGTAAGTATGGGTTTTGAAACTTTGTCATGTTGGATTAAATATTTCTTGTTCATATTCAATTTCAAAGACACGTAATCATAAATAAATCCAATAAACCTGTAAACACACTCCAATCATTTTAAAATACACAAACTGTTGTTTAATTTTGAAGTAATGCAAAACAGAAAAAATTATAGGCCTAGTTTATATACTTTATTAGGAAAATGTTAAGGAAACATGTCAATTACTATTGTATGGACTTAAAAACTCAATTACTTCTCTGTGCCCTGGTTTCAGTATATATCTCATCTATTTATAGTTAAAGGGCTTGCATATTCTTTTATCAGGATAACCTTCACTGGCCTGCAGCGGAAAATATAAGGTGTTAAGGAGCCTAGTAATGAATGTTAAAATCTCTTTTATCTATTACCTACATGATTTAAAGTAGGCCTACTCTAAACTTTAAAAATTCGAAACGGAAACCTCATTTTAGACTAAATCCAGGAGAAATATCAAAAAAATATCTAAAGTAATATTTTAGTTTAATTTATAACGCTGGGATGAAGCTCACACACGGTAATTCCCGTTGTCGCGCGAACAATTTTCAATGCAGTTTTCTCGCCAAATCCTCTTATAAGTTCCAGGCGGTGCGCGCCGCGCTCCGCGTTTTTCCAAGTAGGCCGTACCACGGGCTTATTACCCTGAGCGCCTTTTTTAATAAATTAAACTACTAGCGGTATGCTAGAAAATTAAAGTGAAATGGCAACTCACAACTTAATTTATTATGTGTAATATTGTGTACAGTTCATAAAAATAGCTTATCAACAAATTATTTGTTTGCAGGAACTCGACAGAAAATTTAAGAATGTTTTTTTTAGACTTTATATGTGCATTTAAAGTAATTTATAACAATATAATCACTAAATGCTGCTTAAAACTGCTGAGTTTGATCATTAAATTAAACTGATTTGTCAACAATACAAAAATATAATATATTTTTCCATATTTTAAATACAGTAATTTCTTCTGCATCCAATGCACACAAATGAAATAATTTATAATTATTTAATCACATGAATTAATTGACGTAGCTAAATCCACAGTTAACTGATCTTAAATAGAGTACAAGCACTTATAAAAAGTATGATGATCAAACGATGTACAAAACCGTCACTAAACAAAATTGTAAAACAAAGACTGTGAAAAAAAACTTGTGAACTCTTTGCACTAAGAGAACTGGCATTGGCCTCATTATTCAAGGGAATGAACGGTAAATAATCAATCTCTAGCTAAACTACCGCACGTGGATTTCCCATGAGCGAATTACCAATCCTCGTACGTGCCGCACGTTGGCACGTACCCGTGGTGATTCATTGCGTTTCGCGAACGTGCTCGTCCATAAATCAGAGTGGGCCCAGTGGGCTGCAGACGACGCACAAGGCTGACAAGGGACACAACTGGCTCTCCTCACACACAACACTGGCGGCGGAATCGGTGATGAACGACACGACGACGACGTGATCGAGGCTAGATTGACCGAGGAACCACAACAAACACAGCAGCACAGCACGGACCACTCGTAACGGAGGATTGCGTCATTTCCCGGGCGATATTTCAAATAGCGAGTCTGAAATTCGTGGGTGTCAAGGTCTTAATAAATTTTTACGATTAAAAGACATTAACACTTTACGATTACATAATTTACTATTATTGTTGTTACAAATTTTTTCCAAATTCACTGAAAAATATTTTAAATTGTAGAGTGTCAACTGATTAACGATTCTACGTGAATAGGCGCACTGGAAATAGCCCGCCGGGCGCGGGGAGTGTGAGATATCACCGGGTTGTTTGTTGTTGCAAGAGTATACGCGCCGCGGCGCTGCGCTGTCAGGCGCGGGGAATGATCGGCGGAAGGTCAGGAGGAGGCTAATTAAGCTGGAAATACCGGTAACAGTGAGTGAGACGCGCTACAGTGGCTACCAGATGACAATCGGCTTGGGAGGACCAGTAAAGCAAACATAATGAATTTTGATCACTCAAACAACTATTTTGTAATACTGAACTCCTTTTTGAAAAACAACAGTACCTGTTTGAAACAGTTTTTACCAATGCCTTCAAACAGGTCACAGTGAACTACTGCCTAACTGCCTATTCACAGTGAACTATGGACATCATTAAACCAACACTTGTTATGTCTAAAAAAAAAAAAAAAAAAAAAAAAAAATCATAAAAACAGCTATGTTCGTTCATGTTAAGCTTTCTAATTAAAAGTAATCTTCAACTTTGGGCTGGTAGCGCAGTCGGCTTTGTTAAAAAATACGGCTTTTGGGCTAAACATGGTATTTTATTCCCCTCTTGCGGAAGCAGTTTTTCGACCAATTTTCTTTAAACGTGGTAATTGTTTAGTTGAATATTAGGTCTCTCATTAATTATTTGAAAATATGAAAATGCAACTCTTTGTGACGTCACAAAGTACCTGAATTTTCCTTACTTTAAAGATTTTTCCTACTAATACCGTTATTTTTACTGATATATCATGTATGATGGACCTAGATATAATCTACAAGAAAACATACCATGTTTAACCAATAAAAATAAATGAATGAAGGTTTTCAGTGTTTGCACAAGGGTGAAGATGACTCTTAAACTTTGAATTTTAATTGGAGATATTTCCAAATGCCCACTCTATTCTTTATGACTTTCTCCAAACCATCAAAATACACACCTAATGAACCCCACTCCTGTAAGAGTTATTTTCTACTATGATCACAACTTTTTACACGGCAGGGCCAGCTGTGACAAGAGATAGGGTAGAGAGTCATGTCCGCGGTCCAGGACCACATGGCGATGGTGGGGCCGGAATAGAGGGCGCCACCGCCACCGCCACCCGGGA
This sequence comes from Neoaliturus tenellus, assembly GCA_030545055.2. NCBI lineage: Eukaryota > Metazoa > Arthropoda > Insecta > Hemiptera > Cicadellidae > Neoaliturus > Neoaliturus tenellus. The sequence continues at coordinate 46,086,428 of CM061531.1, read as the reverse complement.
CCCATGTAACCGACGATTCGACGTGCCGATGGGGGGATGCAGCCCCACAGCTACAACAGCTGATCGACTGTCACCTACGGGGAGAAAGGGAACACACGGGTAAACAAATCAATTATACAGGATTTAAAATCAGGCCCGGTTACAAAAAAATACAAAATATATTACAATTTTATTTTACATAATGAGAAATCACAATTATTTTTCACAATAAGTTTTCATTATTATTTGTTCGTATTCTTTTATAACCAACAGTAATACAAGTAATTAACACATTTTATTAACTACCATAAATTTTCAATAGGTCAAGAACCAAGACTAAAAGAGGTAGGCCTATTGTGAGTGAAAACATTTTTAAAATTAACATAAGTGTTCGTAATACGATGCTCATTGTAAGTCATTACACTTAGGCTGTATTCCATGTGTTGAATGATTTAGCTTTTGTTATAATAGATATTTTTTCAGTTAAAAACTAATGAAACTCTTTGTAAATTTAGAATACAACGCATGATGTAAATCTTATTTGGTGATCTACGTGTCCCAAGGCAGTGCATCACAACACTGTAATCCCCCTAAAATAATGTGAATAGCATCATACGGTAATGGTATTCGTGAGCTTATTACATTATATCGTTTTTTAACATAAAAAGTCTTTAACTACTAAAACCCGGCAACCTGCTGACATGCAAATTATTTCCAAGACATTGCTATTGTAATTTGTTTGCAATATTTTGGAATGATCCTATTTAGAAATAGATAATAAATTAACTAGATTGCCTTGTGTGCAACAGTTAATTGTATGGTGAAACTACGCCTTTATAATATTTAAATAAAAACAAACTCAAACCCTAGGTGACAAGCGCTGTTTAAGCGGGTTAAGATATTAACAAAACCGACAAGTTGAAGTAGAATTTGCCGCAATCCGCTCTACCTCGACAATGGTCCGAGCTAAGTTTTACCACAACTCTTTGACTTTCTTCCCTTTTCTTTTTCTTATTTTCTCAAAGTTGAGAACTTCCGAACAAAGACAGAGCAAATATTGAGCTCTTCACAATTGAAAATAGCAGTTTCGTGTTGAAAAAGTTACCTCAAGGCAAAAAGTTCAACTTGCAGATTAAAGAATAATCACTGAAAGTGAAGTTAAAGTTCCAAAAATATACAGTGTTTTGAAAACCATCCGGACAAAGTAAATTTGTGGATTTGCATTCGTTGGGAGTCAAAATAATATTAATAGTCTTTTTCATTGATTTGTCTAATTTTGACTAATAATTTTGTATTATTCTAAATCATTAATAAAATTGACCTCATATGTCATTAACTTCGGTGAGATTTTTTAAATAACTTGTTAAAAAAGATTGTATAACTTTTTATAATATAAGAATTCTGCAATTTACACAATTTTAACGATCGGGGATTGAAGAAAAGAATAGCTCCTAAATCAGGCCGGCATAATTCGGCAATAACTTTCCGCGAACTAGCTCTAATAGAATCGGATGATAACTACCATCATCATCGACGTCAAAACCCTAATAAACCAGAGTTACAACCAATAAGGCAAATAGGATACAATAAAGTCAATTTATGCGAGTTGAAAATAGCCGGGCTGAATGTCAGAAAGAAGGAGAACCGGGCCATAAAAACGCGCCAAAGAAGCACAAGGAGCCCACGCCGTTCGATACAAACCCGAGACATGTTTAGAGCGGGTGATATATTAATGTGGCTACTGATGCGGTGATTATATCAAGAAAGCCATCAATTGCCTTTGCTCTGTCTGCTGCAATGCTGTAACGTAAACAAACGTACGACACTGTGCCTATGCGCCTTCGTGTAGCAGCTGGATTTCTACTGCTTTAACCAAATTTTTGGAAACCTCCCTGAATAAAATCTATATTGCATACATTCCTTAAGTCAACAACACATACTGTGGTTCATATTTTAAGGTGAATTTGATTGAAAGATGAGTGTGGGGGTCAGATGAGGTGTAGATTTGTTACCTACTTATAAAGACCAGCTGATTATTTAGTCAGAATCATTAATTACAATATAGTAGGGGAAAAATAGACTTTGACCTCGGACAAATTGTACTCCCAAATTTTAATGTTTTATTGTGATAGTTGGTGTAAAATCAATAACATATCAAAAGTTTACCGAAATTCCTCCATGGGAAGTTCGCCATTTTGACGAATTTTCAAAATGGCGGACAATACCCATTTTTATCAAGTTATTACGACTTTACTTCAATAAAACCCCACTGTAAATCAAGTTTCTTGATTCATTTGAGTACATAAAGATGAGTAGTAACTGTATGAAGCAAAAAAGCACCCTTGTAGCAGCAGACCTGCGTAATCAGTAAAATACAAAAACAATTAAAGTACTTTTTAATTTTCAAGAAACCACAAGTGCAGGTGTGTGTAGTAGGTTTGCTGAGCTTTGAAAGTTTTATACAACCACAATTAAATAATAATTAGTAAAATACCACTCATATTTTATTAAAATAATTCATTAATAAGAGAGATGTAGCATTTTATTTATATATCATAGGAATAACACAGGGATCTTCATATTCTGTTTTTAAGCTAGGTTACTTCCTTCTTTTTAAACCTAATAAAATATTTTATACAGCAAAATGTTCATTTTTTACAAATTTCAGAGTATAATAAAATAATAATCCTAATACATGTACTCCCGTCGCAGCCGACCTGCGTACTCAGCGAATTTTCAACGGAAATCAGTATTCTTCTTTTTAATTTTCTCCATAAAACAAAAGTATGTAGCCTTGCTGCCATGGAGGTGTAGCCAAATATAAGTAAAATCCTTTCTAGTGAATAGACATATACCTATAAAATTGAATTCAGTTATAATAATAAATAAACGAGATACAGGGTTGTGTTTATTTCAAATTACAATAACATAGGAAACATATTATTGTACTTCCTCCGTAATCAGTTAAGCTGAGTTGCAAGTTAAAATTTTAAATTCTTCGTTTTTCAATTACTTTTAAATGGTGCCAGTTTAAATAGTTATTATAGTTTTTTATTGGGGTAAGAATATGCTAACAAATCTTTTTGACCCTTTTGAAAAATCATAACCCCGTTCGAATAATACAATTATACTGGTTTATAGATGGTCATAAAAATAGATTTGGTCTTATATCTTATTAGAGTATTTAATTAAAATCAGAAGTACCTTTCAAAAGTTATTAGTATCATCCGTACACATATATGTTGCATACAATTTGTTAGGCCTATTACATTTTAATATTTTTGTTAAGTATATGATTTAACTGCAAATTTGATCGCCTGCCATTTCGGGCTCGGTTGTCCTTTTTAGGTTGGGTTTGCGGCATTGTATTCTACTAAGCAAGACCTTTAATTTGATGTACATATCAACCTATGCTTACATTGAAGATTTTCTTCTGACTCCTGGTGGGCCATCCCCCATTAGGACTAAAATGTTTGGAAGTGTCTCAAAATTAGGCATTGGCGACCCAAATAAGATATTTAAAGTTTAATTTCTCTAACTAATTTCACACAAAACCTAAGAAGAGTGGGGTGCTTCATAAGCCACCTAACCCATTAACATGGTAGGTATATAAGATTTTAAAAATGGTGGTTTTTTACCAATTTCCCATGGTCCGATTTTGGTAAACTTTTTTTTCCACGTTTACTACTTGTCACTTGACCCATTAACGACAAAATTTTTGGGAGTACAATTTGTCCGAGGTTCGGCCCTATTTCCCCGTATATTTCCCTGACTAATAGTCAAATGAACAAACGTAGCTTGGTCCAGTTTCTAAGCTCCAAGAAGCTTATCTAAGGATAGAATCTCCAATCTACAATATGAGTTATAATGCAAGCTCTATAAGCATTAAGCTACACAGCCTATTTTATAGATATTATTAAATGTACAATTATTGTAAACACAAAGTAAAACAAAAAAGTAAACTCCTCAACACGCTGTACCACTTATGTAAATCACGTAAAAGTACATGTCTCCCATATTAAAAACCAAGGCTGTAAAGAGGAAGATTTAAGAGGCCTCATTATGCACCCGACCCGCATCCCGTGCGTCTCCCGCTTGTCCGGCCCCCATATATCCGACGACCCGGCATCCGCACCTCAGCTCCACTGCAGCCAACAACAGTGTTACCGTAATGTGTACAAATGAGCGGCAATAACACAAGCGGTAACGCGCGGGAGCGAACGGGCCATTCGGAGGAGTTAAAAGTTAATTTGGCAGCGCCAACTGTTGGAGGTTTGCCATTCCAATAAGATCCGCAGATAGACGGCGGGCGTCTGGAGCAGACGTTAGACAACACCTTACACCGCCTAGGAGGACACGCTCGTCGGCGGACGTCTGGAGCGGACGCAAGACAACACCTTACACCGCCTAGGAGGACACGCTCGTCGATGGGCGTCTGGAGCGGACGTAAGACAACACCTTACACCGCCTAGGAGGACACGCTCGTCGATGGGCGTCTGGAGCGGACGTAAGACAACACCTTACACCGCCTAGGAGGACACGCTCGTCGATGGGCGTCTGGAGCGGACGTAAGACAACACCTTACACCGCCTAGGAGGACACGCTCGTCGACGGGCGTCTAGAGCGGACGCAAGACAACACTTCACACCGCCTAGGAGGACACGCTCGTCGGCGAGCGTCTGGAGCAGACGTAAGGCAACACCTCACACCGCCTAGGAGGACATTCGGCGGACGTCTGGAGCGGAAATATGACAACACCTTACACCGCCTAAGAGGACATTCGGCGGACGTCTGGTGCGGACGTAAGACAACACCTTACAACGCCTAGGAGGACATTCGGCGGACGTCTGGAGCGGACGTAAGACAACGCCTTACACCGCCTATTCGCCAGGCGGACACACTTGTTGCAGCGGCCGGAAAGTTCTACATTCAGGGAATTAGGACTTTGCGAGATTAGCTTTTACAGCGGACAATTAATTCGTCTCACGATAAAAACTGAGTGGTTATCGAACTACTATATTTTAAAACAAGCAAAAAACCCGAACCCGTCTGAAAACCGGTTGCATCCTATTTTGTATTTTTGCCATTTATCTACTAAATACATGAATTATTAATTATGAAGTTTGGATGTGTACGACGTTAAAACTAACAGATTTTTGTTAAATTAAGTTTCAGTTTGAAAGTTTCAGGCGAAATTTTGTTAAATACGTTTTATCTAATACTAAGGATATAAGATAAAGTGGACTACTTGCATCAAACCCTATTCACTCTGTTTCTTCCTTTTACCATTATTCCCAATCCACTGTCCATTCAAGAATGAGAAAGATCTAAATAACCCAACCAACTTTGATTTTGGTATTCTACATACTCGAAAAACCCAACATACGTAACATATCTGCAATCGTAGGGAAAGCGAAGGAACGGAGATTCTTGGGATATCGGGAGGGCGAGTGACTGCGTCCACGCGAATGCCGAACATTGCTAGCGATAAATCCTTTGACGGTAGAGCAACTAACGCCGAACATTCCGTACATTCGCCTAGCCACACACACAAACGCACGCTCACGCCGTGGCCGACATGGTAATATGGGTTGAACACGGAGCGCGCGCGGACGCTGGTGCATGCGGGTGCGAGAGCGCACACACATCCACATCACGCGCGGCGCTGACAATAATTCCCTCGTTTGTTTGCGCCATGCATAGTTTAACACCAAAACAAACACGCGCTCGCCGGCCTAAAGGGATGCGGTGGCGCTCGCTAGCTGGACAGACCAATATCTGGAATCAATTACTGATATTTTATGTCATATTAAAACATACTGTTGTGCAATATTAATTTCAAATTAATTAATCTAGGTTTAATTAGATTTCGGCAGTGCCAACAGTTGTGCATTGTGATTGTCGAGTTACAATGTACAGTATAACTGGCGACTGCATGTGGAATAAAGGCGGTAGGTTGGTTGGGCTGTACAGTTTATCAACAACAGCTGCATAGTCCTGCCATGCAATACAATTCTCCAGTTCCCATTCAATAATAATGTTGGGAATTTAACACAACCAAATTGTATTACAAAGTAATTATATTTTCCAACATTGAAGAAAGTTCCTTATATAGATTTTTAACTCTGGAAAAATAGATTTCGTTAAGTATTGAAGCTATAATGGTAATCGGTACCTTTTATTTAACAATAGTGTTCAATTCCGTAGACTTGAGAAATGTAGTGGGGTAGGTAAAATATAATTGAATAAACACTTTCGATCGTCACTTTTACTATGTTTAACGTTTTAAAAAAATCTTGGAAATAAAAAAAAAATATTCAATTTAATCTAATGATACCTAGTAGTAACAGATTTTACTGTGCAACTTAACCTTTAAATTTGTAGATCGAAAAGAAATGTATCACGTAGTATTTCAAACATACCTTTTGATTTAACCCTGCTGGATTAACGGCAGTTTCGGTGCTTCATTAGTGCAGTTAGCGAGCCAGAAACGGTTACAGTCGGGGAGAAATAACTCGGTTACTTTGCGCTGGGGCAGCAATAATAAAGGCAGTGTTTCACTTAGCGCCGGATCAGCGGCCCTATATAAGAGTTACTGTTACTGTTACAGCGTTATCGGTCACGTTATTGACCGGACTGTATACAAACCACGTTCGGTGATTTCAAATTTTATATATCGACATTATAAAGTGGTAAATCACAATAAAAAAACCATGCGTGGAAGTGGAAAAGGAGTTATAATTTTAAAATTGCATTCTAAATTATGTACATAGCCAAATATTTCCTTAAGGCGATGTAATTAATATTTAACATTCATTTGGTTGTACACTTAATTTATATACAACATTATTTGAAAACTATTATAACATATTGTTGTATTACTATACTCGTACCACCTTCAACACGATTAATACTTTGGCCACATTAATCTAAAAAAGATCAAATCAATGTAAATCCATCAACAATAAATAAATCGTTTAATATTTGTATAAGCAGGCAATTCCGATGAGTCTAGAGAGAACTCGTTATTTATACTAGACTAGATTCCTTGGTTGTTAGGCCTACATGAACAAAACTACACAAACGCACACATGTGAGTGAGTGCCATATTTTACAGGGTTATGTGTAACTGCAGTGCAATGATGTCTTTATTTATCAGTAAAAACAATATAATAAGAGAGAAAATTATGTGGTTTAGTATCGCAAAGAAAAGTAACCCGCGGCTCCTAATCGATGGTCGTCAATGGCGCGAAAATAAACCCAAGACCGTCGTTTAGAAGCAATAAACAGACTTGAAAGGGAAGTGAAAAACCGCTGCTACCGCCGAGACGTTTGGCAAAGCTCGAATCCGGGACTTAAATTGAAAGAATAACGTAAACAAGCCAGTTTACGGGCAGCGGAAAGCAGTAAAGTGTAGAATTGCAACAATTATTTCGCGAGAAGCATATTTTGTACGGAGCGGGGTTTTGTGTCGAAATAAATCAGCCGGTCCTTTAAATATACGGGAGCGCGTAATTCGCAGGGCATAAATACGTCATCCGGCCAGTTTATGCGGTCCGGTGCAGCGACTTGAGCTTCAGCTGCCTAATTTAAACCTTGGGCCGTCACCACCGGAGAAGGCTTAACTGCGGTCCACGGCGCACCAACCGTGACATAATGTCGAGGATTACTGCCCGAACTGGACACTCATATTTAAATTAAATGGCCCGAGAGACGTATAGGACATTCCAGCCCTCTATTCCCCGCTTCCTTCGGTCACGTTCTTACCGTTAAAAATGAAACCATCTCTAACTTTTTCATCCTCATTAAAAACATAATTTAGCGTTTTAAAATGGTTTTTCGTTTTTGATAACTCTGTATTCTTCAGAAAGACTACGATCTGTAGATTAAAAAATAATCGTTTACATTGTTTTGGAAATATTGCATTTTTTCAAGTCATGGTAACTTTTTCAGAAATGTACGGCAATTGGGGTGATTTTGGCGTTTTGATTGACTGAACAAGATTTTCATGTCTGAGCCATAAAATCGCAAAATTGTAACTACTTTTTTAAGTAAGAGAGAGGATCCTTTGCCCCAAGGAATCTAAACTATTTTAGATTCTTTGCTTTGCCCATTCTAATATCCGTTTTTGATGTAAAAATTCCTATTTTTCAGTATGCTCCCGGTATGATCTAGCACTAACTCATAGCTTAGTACCTCGGGATATCACGTTGCCATGCATATTTTATGTTTGCATTAGTAAACCTTTCATCCCACCCCAAAGAAAAACTGGAACTGCCTAAACAGGGCGACGACCGCTCTTGCCGTGTGATGGACAGATGAATACACAGCGACTGCTCACCCCCGACCGCGGGGCGCCGCTACGTGCTACGTGCTCCGTGATGCACCTTCACGTCCGGTAGTTTCACGGTGCGTGCGTGAGCAGCTACCACGCGCGTGTCGGATGTCCCGATCGCGGGATAATACCTCCTTTGTCCCGCTGCTGCTCTCTATACCCTGATTTATGAACTACTGACACTTTTACTCTCCCATTGATACAGACCAGCACTAGAGCGCTCCCTGTGGTCTCCCTCGTAAACAGTTTGGCCGATGTGAGTTATCGGTCGTTAATTATGGGGAAACTCAACCCGGATCTTCCCACTGTGAACACATACGAGATCTGAGGCGACTATACCTCTCATAGTCCCAAAATACCGGACTTACACCCGATGAAAATTTAGAGATGCTGAAAAAAGATTAAGCCCTTTCGCCCCCGTAAAATACTGAAAAGTGCCTCAGTTATTCCCCTGTTACGGAAGGTGTTTTTAATATGTATTGTTAAAAATAATACATTTTTTGTAGATAAATATTGGTTTATATGGCCCTCGTACCTGATAAACCAATAAAAAACATCGTTAAAATCTTAAAAAAGCATAATGAAAACTGAGTTTCTTTTAACGTTTCTGAGAATTATTATTTCAAATTATCATACTTTTCAAATATAAGTTCCCCAAAGTCAAACTTAAACTAGATTAGGCCTATTATAAAGAAAATGAGTTTGAAAATCGAGGGGAATCAAACACCATGTTTAACATAGCCCACTGAACTGCTAGTGAAGAAAACTCTAAAATACATCGATGGCCTATAGCACTACATGACCGGTAATCAAACAAGCACTCAACCTTTTCCAAGTTCATTGTTCCAGTCTACACAGTATAAATAAAACGTAACAAACTGAAGGTTATACAGTTTGGAGTATAAAAAAGAAATTTAAAAAACTGTATTGTTCTCTACAAAAGGAATGGAAAGAGTACAACAATATTAAAGTATTATCAATTATTTTAAAATCTAGAATTATAATAATTTCCTTAATTTTAGTTCAACGACGTTTGAAACATCCCTTCGGAAGTTACACAGGTGACAAAACTGACGTCCGCAATCCGGTGTAGGTGGCATGAGAGCAATGAGCCTTTCTCCGCGACCACGAGCATTGCTGGAGAGGTGAGTGATCGGCTCGCGTCTGATCGTCCCGGATGACGGATAACCGGGGTTCTCACCTCTCTCGATCCGTGTTTGTACTCCACTTGTCCCCCGGGTGACAACCTGTTACACAAACGGCTACCTCATTTACTCTCGGTGTTCTGTGAAATGTTTAGGATCTCCAGTAGACCAATTGTGACCGAGTCGATAATGGAAAATAAACCTGAGAACATTCTGAATGGAAAAGGACTCGAACATCATTATTACAGCTGTCATGGTTATAAACCTATTTAAGGACAAGAATTATTATGCACCTTAGGAGTTTTCAGATCTAGATCGTGTAAGCCTGTTTACCTCTATGCTGCAGAATGCAGATTTAAAGGTAAATTTTAAGGTTTTATACAGATCCAGTCCTCACTAACTGTATGCTCCACAGCTTTCCTCATAATAAATACCTACATTTTAATTTAAGTACGTCATTTGATACATTTCTTAATACATCGGCGCACTCCATAACGCGTGGTGAATATGACTGAAGGTTGGCTATTGTGGATTAGACGATGTGTAGCTTTGTAATAAACCAAAACTATTTATGTGTTAGGATCAATGATTTATAAGTCAAACACATTAAGGAAACTGGTCATATAAAGTAGGCTACTAGTAGTCTTACAGTTACATTTTTAAAATGGGCAATATTGAACATAATTTTTCTAATTTTTCGAACATATATTGTGTATTTTTAAGTAAGATGTTTCCAAACCCCTAATGCCTACGTCAGAGCCACCAAGTTCCACACACACAGCATCTCAGCCAGTTGCACGTCCCCGGCCCGTGTGTGGGACCCTCGTCGTTATTGGCCCTCAGTGCTCGCTCAGTCCTTTGCAGCCGGATGGTTAGGCGGTTTCAAAGCCACCGGATTGATCGTTACGGGGAACCTGATCCGAAAAGTGCGGTGGAGCTTTGTAAGTCCACTTGAAAACACTTCCCTGCAATCCGGCCTTCTGCCCGCGCCTCTGTCTGCGTTTCCACTTCCTTTGAGGAATATGTAGACATGTTTTGAACACACTTCTTGTTCACAGTCGAGTGCAGGTTTATTACTAGATTGTACAAAATATTAAAATAATTTTAAAACCTATAGATTTTAAAAACATTTTTAAAGGTTCAATATAACGTATACTGCTGACGAGTGAGACATGGAGTTTGTAAGGAATACTTAGGCCTACTAATATTTATGAGTATAATATTGAAAATGAATAAAAACAATCACAACTTCTCTGGGAAAATCACGCAGCATTTATCTTACCCTGGAGTTATTATATGTTAAACACCGAATCAAATATAGCTTTCCGTTACCATTCACTCAACAAACTTGAAGCATTTCAAATTCCTCACTAAAACAAAATAACAAATAAAAAGTATAAATTAGTACAGGATCATTTTTCGAGTATAATATTTGGATGATAAATAAAAAATGAGAAAATCTAATGGTAATTCATAATTTAACCACCAAAGACATCAGACCATACGTAAAACAAAAGCAGCCAACCATAACGAAGAATCAAAACAAAGTACCACTTCGTCTGATAAATATCGCAATAAAAAACTAATATTACCCTACAAATATCCTGGAATTCAAAACAAGAAGTCCATAAAAGCGGTTGAATCGGAGAAGTGGTTTAATGTAAAGCAGTAAGACGGCCCTGTTCAGTACATCACAGCCTCTGTCTATGTAGGGGGGGAGGGGTCGGTGGGGGGGGGGGCCTCGGGGCGTTTAAAACTTTCCGTCTCTTCTGGTAATTCAATTGATTTCTCCTAATTTCGCGGGTTCCCGAACTTATTAATGGAACATCTTAAACAACCATTAATTATTGAAGAATGTCTCTTTTATGGACTTGGCTTTTTTAACTATGCGTGCAAGCTTTCAAAGAAATTTAACTCTGCCAGTTCCTTAAACTCCAAAGCTATAAATTGTTAATATTCGAATACTGTATTCCTTTATAACAGCAGAGTTGTTCAAACATTTTTAGACCTAATGTTTGTATAAAGTATTCCATATTTGTAATAATGGTTTTACTGTATCAAATGATTATTAAAGGTGAAGGATGAAAGTTTTAAAGTAATGATATTTCCATTATTTTTATATGTTTTTTATATATTTTTTTCTGAGATAGTCCCAACTTTTGATGTGATATTTCAAGAATTTATTGATATTCTCTCTTTAACTTGACTTATTTGATAAAATGTCTCAAAGAAAAGAAAAAATATGAACGTTTTAGTAGATTATAAACGATGATTTGATTTCTGTTTACAATATGTTATCTTGGTTATCCTTTAGTAGTGTGTACGTGAGCTAGAATATGTTTCTTCGAGTGCGTCTATGGCTAAGGGTACCATAAATTTGTGGAATCTCGCAATATACTGGCTGCGTAGCTAGGGGGTCATTGTGCCCCCTTTAAATCCAAAGGTTGCCAGTTTGATCCTGAGAAAGATAATATGTACAGTAGGTTGCACGAGACGTGAGACAGCCCGCCAGGATTTGTGCTACATATGGGCAGTTTTATAGCCTAAATTTGAAATGAAAACCTTAGTAATGATTTTTAAGTATATCATTATAATGATTAATTCACGCCACGAGATAGAGCCAACCTGCCCATATGTAGCACACATTCTGGCGGGCTGTCTCACGTCTCGTGCAATCAACTGTATTAGTTTCTATATTGGACCCAGCTGCCATTTGTCATTGGGCTATTAATTAAGGATGCCATGTAACCACAGGTTGACGTTAGATTGTAAAAAGACCTTTCTCAAGATTGAGTTTGGACCTTTCCCCTTTAAAACGTTATAAAAACGTAGGTATTCACAAAATGCATATTAGTAAGTAGGTCTATAAGGTATTAAGTTTCCTCGGTTCATCGGTCGACCCCCATGCTGTGAGATCCCAATATAACGATTTTTATTAAGGAGGGAAGACCTAAAGCTTAAGTACGTTAATGATTTATTTTATTAATTTGTTCTCTAATGTAGGTGTGAAAGAGGTTGACAAACTTTGACCTGGCCAAACGCATCAAATATATTCAGAAGTATGAAACTACCTAAAACTTATTATGGTAATTTTTAATTGACTTAACTATTTATTGCTGGTAAAGTTTTGACTAATTACTGTACACAAAAATAAAAAAAATTCGGGTTAATCAAACACATCGTTTTAAAAATCCATTGAACACAATTAACACAAACCTCCAGGATATATTATTCAATATAGGTCATTGTACGAGGAGCCTCGACGATACATTACAAAGCTAAGAGTCGCAACAACACAAGGAGAAACTTTCATGGTGTCATCGTCTTTGTCTTTTACATTATTCAACAAGATCAACAACACGGGGAGACAAATAGAAGCCATCAGTGGCTCTCAGTTCTCGCTGACGCGCTCTCGGTGGAGTGGGTGAGGAAATGGGGAAGACAGTGGTTGGGGGGGGGGGGGTGGTCAGTCACCTGCGATGGAGGTAGGGGTGGTAGGAGAAACGACAGTGGAAGTAAGCATATGCAGACCGAAAAAGTAGAAATTCCAATAGAAATAAATTAAAAATATATTTCATAAAATTCACCAAAATATTTCATACATTGTAGCTGGTTGTTAAATTGTTAAGATTAGAAACTGAACGTGGCATTTCCGCAGGCTAAATAGATGTATTTAAGTGAAAAGTTATTTTCCCATTTTATGAGCAAAACAAATACTGTAAGTTCAATTCGGATATTTGGACTAACATAATATCGAAACAAAATCTTTAATATGAAACTAAACTAATAACCTATATCAGTAGTCTTTCAGTAGTTAAATCTGTCAAAGTAAAATAAATACAAAAGTTTCATAAAAAATCAACGACTTAAAACACATATAAATGAATTTACACTGAGTGATTCACAAATGAATGCAATGGCCATTTCTATCAAAGAGCAAAATGAAAATAACAGAGCCATCAACGAATTAGTCTTTAACACAAAAACATAACAAGTTTAGACAACCACATAGCCAAAAATAATTGAATCTGCGCTCATATGAAAGCCGGGACCCCGTCCGGGGGTTGGAAGGGGGAGGAATTGTGGGGTGCTGGTGTTGGTTGTGAAATGTGACCTATCACTGTTAAAACGACTAAACAATTCAAACACCTCTGTACATCAACATGAAAACATGCACGCTAATGTACAACAAACATGTTTAATCGTGTAATAAGTAGGCCTGGTAAAGGAGTCAATTGGTTTATAATTTATGAGTCAATGAATGTAAAATAACTGCGGTGAAATCTTAACTAGCTATTTAATTTTAATAACCCTGCAGCTTAACAATGAAATCACCAAATATTTGCAAATAAATTACTAAGTTACACTTGGCACTTATTTAAGTTTAAGTATCCATCGACCAACAGAAATTTTTAAATAAAGGCTTAATACAAAATTATGAGAATTATTTTTCCAGGTAAACGAAATGTTCTAATGTTAATTATAAATTTTGTAAACTACTTTAAAGCCAAAAATATTTAGTTTTTACTTTGTTGAAGAACTAAAATAAACCACCATGTACAGAAAAATAGCGTTTTTCATTGTTTAAAAACAGAGGTAAATAATGTATGAGAAAAGTAATCAAATTAGAAGACTCGCCAAAGCGGATGTTCGACAACAGCAGAGCGCTCTGTTGGCGATAAACAGCGTTAGCTGATAATTAATCGTTGCGGTTTTAACATTTCAGCTGATAATCGGACTGAAGTGCACTCATAATACAATTAATCTCCTTGAAATGCTTCGAATTATCCCTAAACGCTTTAAAACGACGCTTTAACAACCACGTTGCAAAGTGTTTAACAGTTAAAATTATGATTTTTCGTTAATGTTTATTTTTGTTTTTATTTTTAATATGCGTATTTTCATTCAAATATAAGCTTTACCATTAAAAATACGGTTTAAAGTTGTTCAGATTTTTTAAATATAAAATTGTATAGGCCTAGTTAAAAAATATGTTTCTGTCTTGTGTACAAAACAAATCTCTTAATTGAAACCCCAACACACTAATAGACCGTATTTTGATGTGAGTGCGACTGAAGGATGAAAGTAAATCATACATGGTAACTTATATGATTTTATAGATTCTTGTTTGTCAGTAACAGAGTTAAGAGACTTATACAATAGCAGCTGGGTCATTTGTCAATAGGCTCAGTTTCAACTCATAAAAACCTATGACTTTTCAGGATCGAACCCTTAATCTTCAGGTCAAAAGGCGAGGTCTATAACCACTCTAGTAAATAGACCTACATATGAATAAAGTACGATATGAATATTCATTGGAAATAGGCACATTTAAGATTTTAAATTTATTTATCAATTCGTTTCTTAGCCGTAGATCATTGTAGGAGCTACATTTTATTTGGGCTCTTAGCCAGTATAAAATTATTCCGTAGGTTACAAATCAGATTCAATGCACAAAACCAATCAGAGCTCTTAAAAATCTCCAACTATTAACGTGGTTACCCAGCAGAACTATCATTAAGTAGAGCAATAAATCGAGGAATGCAACGACAATTTTGCGCGATAAATAACAAACAGGAGCCAAACAGAGGAGTGCACTTTGCAATAACTGCAGAGGTTACATTCTTGATGATAAGGAAGAATGGTGGTCAAGATAAGTGTGATTCTGGGAAGCCATCAGCGCTATCGGAGGAATGCGAGCAGAGCGATGTAGTCAGCAATTATCAGCCATTAGTTAGCACTAGTTGCAGATTAAAAGATAAACGCCGGGCCGTCGATAAGTGGGCCGTGTAAACAATCGTATATCGCAACTGCGCCTTGTAGCTGCCTAATAGGGGGCCAACCAGGCGATAAACTAAATAGGAGGACTACACGGTGATTCATTGTCATTGAGCGACTTTTTATCTCCTTTTAAGGCTAAAGACATAAGGAGTACCTCCTTACGTATTAAAAGGCACGCCAAAAGGTGCCAATGTTTTGTTATCATCACATCACACAGAACGCGTTGAGATATCTTCAGCATCAGAGTTTGTCATACTGAAAACCCATTTCCCAATGGATGTTATTTTTTTAACAAAGGACACACATAAACTTTCTCCACACAAACCAAACACACCTCCGGACACGTGGTTCCATCACTATGCAATTTTGTTGACTTATTACATGTTTTGTTTTATATGTGTTTTACGTGTAAATTCTAATGAACCTCGCTGCTGTAGATGTTTAATTCGTTCGAAACGCATCCAGCCTGAAGATTCAGTCATCATTTGATACAGAACCGTTTAATTATTTAATACGGGCCATTTTCAACTTAAGAGGGCGTTGGAGTCAATCCAAATTCCGCCTTTCCCCCATAAGAGCAATGTTAAACGGGATATCAAATAACTCTTTTATTTATAATCAGAAAATAATGGTTTATAGCTAAAAATAAAGGGTTCATCAAGGCGGATTTGGTTTGCAAGGAGATTTTTTTATAAAAATTAGTGTTTTTTACTAACTTGAAATAACAAAGCAAGTTTTTTACTAATTTTAAAACATTTTCTACATAATTTTATAAATTATTTACAAAGGATCGATCTCGCAAAAAGAATGGGGAATTTAATTGTGATTCAAACGATATTTATTGTGAACCAATCGGACAAAAAATAAAGAAATTATATGACAAATGCCGGGGACAAGTTTAGCATTGCTCTTATGGGAAATAAATCCAACATGGCGGCACTCCAACGCCCTCTTAATTATTATAATAATCTACAAAAATTAATACGCGTACGTATTCTTTTTTTATGAAACCAAGGGTCAAATATTGTTAAAGGGATTGCAAAGAAAAAATCTATTACATGCAAAAAGCGTCTTAGAAATTATAAGATTAAATGGCCATATTAGATACTAGTATAAAAAAGATTCTAACTAGAGTTTTTTTTAGAATATTGGAGAAGAAGGCCATATTTTAAATAAAACATTCTTCACCCCCAATAGAACAACTTGGAAACAACTAGTCTTCAAACTCGGAGCATTCTTCATTTTATTCCTTAATGTAATTCAATTGTCCCCAGTTTTGGGGATCTCCCTGCAGCCTCTAGGGCAATTGATGCGACAACTTGAGCTAAAGTATAAATTATGTTCATCGCGCAACTTCTTCCCAACTTGGCCCGAGTTTTATCACTATTTCCGACACCTAACTTTTCTTTTCAACTTAATTTGTCCCATACTTTTGTTCTTGGGTCTATTAAATTACACTTCCGTGTTCCTTCTTATTTCTCATATCAACTTTGTTCTATTTAACGTAAATACAAGTATAAAGGCCTACATTTTCATATTAAAAGGGCAGGAGGTATTGAGTAATATCGATAAATAATTAGTTGTAATGAAGATGTGTGATATATTTGTCATATTGTCATTTTATTTTGTAATGTTATGAAATGTTCTGATTGGATGAGGATACTTTTTATTATTGAGTTCCTATAATTATAAAATAAGTGTTTAGTTAATAACTTACGCACTGCTCCACGGAAACGTATGTACACTCATGAACTCATGAACGTATGTACACTATGAATACTCACCTGAAACAGAGAAAATATTACTTTAGTAAAGTAAGTTAATCTTGTACAATTGCGTAAATACAAGAGCATTTTGTACGGTTTTCGTGTAGTTAGTATACAGACGGACAACTTTTTTTGTATTTTAAATGTTCTTCAACAACATTTAATAATGTTTTCATCTTTATTCTAAACTCGAGTGCGAGAAGCGGCAACAGGGTACCCCGCAGTAACGTTGCGGCATTACACAAGTTACTTACTGTACAACTACACAGCCATCCGCCCCGCGTACGACCAATAAAGCATATCATCAGCGCAAGTCGCCAATATACGCGGCTTTTAATTACGCAACAGAGAGGCGGCTTGAGCGCGTTACCGGTTTAATTTAATTTCAATTTGTTCGCTAACGGGGGTGTCAAAGCCACAACTGGCCCACCCTAGCGGCAACGCGGCCAACTAAACTCCCACCTTGAACTCGAGCAATTTCCATGAATCATCAAGAATATTAATATGTTCACAAATAAAGATTAAATAGAAATTTTATACAGTTTTACAGTTAAAATTTATTTTATCTTAAATGTTTTGGAATGTCAAATACTGAGATTTAGAAATAACTAGTGCATGAGTTGCTCGAAATAGAGCAATTTAGTTTTCCTACTGATAAAAATTCAATTTACTATAACAGATAAATTTTCATTTCCTATAACCCCTCTCGGTAAATATATTTTTTAGGCCTTCATTAACATTGTAATCTTTACCAAGATGACCTTGGCCTTTCGCGAGGATTAATGTCTATAGTGGCTTACGGGCCAAAGCCTCTAGTCAGCTGCTTTTGCAAATTATTCAAGTAGTAAGAATTAGACCCTAGCTGAATGCCCAATAATTCCATGAAATAATTTTAATTTCAATTTGAATATTTTGTGAAATTATTGGCCTTAACCACTTATCTCCGAATCTCGAAGAGAAAAACATAAGCATAAATTTGTCGCATTATAATTTGAGTAAGAATAATTTATCAACCACCATATAAGAATATATATAACCACCACAATGGCAATGAGATAGTTAACGTGTCCGGCAACCAGCACCCATATGTCACAATTAAAACTTCTATCAATACAGTTCATCAGCACCGTTTACACTATAAATTATAAAAACTATCACATTTTCTTGATTTGTCAATCAAAGATATAATGAATCAATTATAAGTTGAACAAACGGTAGCGCTTATACAGATTTTCTTGAAAAACAACACCAAAATTCAGTATAGTACCGTCATTCTATAATTAAATTAAAAATTGTCTTCACGCATTAGCTTCATCATCATTCATTCATTGGTCATCGTTTTAAAATCAAACTAAAAAGACGTTTTGATGTTAATGTGATGTTCTTTATCAACATGCATTTCTTCTGGAGGAAGTATTACGTTATACAGTATTAATCATTTCCTCATAGCATATACTTATTTTCTCCGAGTCCCTTTGGCTTGAGACCTTTAATTTGAGAGACCCCTCAGTCAATTCTACAATTTTTGGAACGCTCACAAATTTGCTCTAAATGTATTCCTAATACATACTTAATACAGTTTGTTAACCAAGTACACTCCGTGAGTTAAACTAATGAAAAAAATATATTAACATAACCTCTTTCGTGTGAACACATAGATAGTACTTTCACTGATGTCCGGTGTTTACATTTTAAAGCGGTTAACTTGAAAATCAATAAATTTCATTACCAATGTTAATCAAATGGAAAATTTAAAGGGTTGTAGGAATTTTCTTTTTAATAGATATATACCAACTTACTTTAGAAACAACTGAACACAGAGCTCTATCCAATGACACAAAAATCATAAATATGTGTCGAAAAATGTGGGATCTCCCAGACCTAACATGACTCCTGGTAGCATCGGCAGCAGTCACACGTGTGGGCCAATTAGGGTGATATACCGACTGTCGGGTGACGAGCAGTCACAACCCAGGCCTCTGGATCCCATACGAACCCTGCTACATCACCGGGGGTGTTCCTAAATAAGCGGCCTGAAATCAAGTCATGCGTCTACCATCGGAGCACCAAATTTGAGCCATACAGTAATTAATATTGAAATAAAACATCGCGTGGTCTAGTAACCGGTTTTTATTCATATTTAGCTACATTTCTTGACCTTTTTGTAAAACAGAAAGTCGTGAACTAACTGTATTCGAGATTTGAAATTATTTAACCCTGTTTTCACGGTCTCTGAGAACAATCCAAATTTCAGTCGTAGTCCACCAACTAAACAATAAATTGTGTTCGCTCATTCGCTGTCGCTCGAGTTATGATTCAAAACTCCACAGACGGCTGTCACCAAAATGGGGACTTCCCAAATTCATTAAAATAACATTTTTGGAATTTTTTAAAATCTGCGTTTCTAAAAGAAACGAGTGAATATATATATTTTATTTTAAAAACCGAATTTCAAGTTTGGACTTTCGTAATTATAAATTTTTTATAAATATCCGGTTTTAATATTTAAGAAAAATTGATGGATTTTCTCTGTTACGTTTTGAAAAAAAAAAATAAATAAAAACAAACATGTACTGCAATAGACTTCTTTCTTCCACTTGAAAATGATTTTTCACTATAAATACGCTGTATATAAGTATTGGTACCCTTCGCAGTACTCTAACATTGTTACAAACATTTTCTCAAAAAATGTTTTATTAAGTTATTTAATATTCATAAGAATATTATATGTATAAATTGGTCTTACAGACCGACGTCACCAGTTGAAGTCACAAAATCACGTCAATACTGCAGGGTCAATGAAAGGTTACGTTTAACAGATTATGTATTCAAGTAATAAAATGGTTTTGTTTAAAGAAGGTAATACAGTTTCAAGGAAATTATTTTTTGAGTTTGATAAATTTCAAACATTCTTGTCAAGTTTACTCGGACGATTTGTTATAGAACCAACAAAGTTGATAAGAAATGACAACCAACTTTAACCAACGATATCGATAACAACTCGACGTGAAAAATGAACTCCTGAAAAGTTTTTGAAACTAAAACTAAACAAATATCTGTCACTAAAGTTATTGTTGAAGTCTCATGTTGTTATATTAATACGTTAACAGCTGTGTTCCATTTTACCCCCTCTCGCCCTGCCACAATCTTGTCATTCGTGGTTATGTTTACCATGAGTTAAAATAGTATAACAATATTGTTATGGATAAATTAGGCAACAATGCATCACCTCTCATTAGGATACCATGTATTTTCATGCAGTTTCGCATAGCCAGTTCATAAGAAACAGTGTTAAATTTAATTACAATGAAAGTTGAGGGGGAGAAGAAAGTATACATTGAAAGCAAATATAAATACTTTCATAAACGTTGTCATAAAGCATTATAAGACATTGTCCAACGTTACATACAGTATAAAAATATACTAAACAACCAATCCCTGGGTTATGAATGACTTACACGTGTTTCGTCTATATGCCACCATCAGCGCCTTCTAGTTCACATTTGCACACATTTTCACAATAGTTTATGTGTTATGTGTCGTGTGTGTGTGTGGATTCATTTTGACGCGGCTTCATCGCCAAGATATTTTATCAATTTGATGGCAATCTTTGTGAAAACAAAAAGGTTCTTATGATGGCTTACAGCCGAAAAATGTGTACGCAATTCATAACAAGGATTGTATGACGTAACAAACAAATTTCATTAAACAAATTAAGCGAGGCATCTCGCTAGCCGAATGGTCAGCGTCTTGGACTTCGGTTCAAGAGGTCACGGGTTCAATTCCCGGGATGTCAACCACACTGATGTGTTTGGACCGCTTTTCCCTTAAAAGCGTTTCTGGTAGGCCTACTTTGTACATTCCCTCAACTAAAAATGCCTTAGGCGTAGACACAAGAAAAAAAACTTGAAAAGATTTTCACATTTCTCACTGACGTGCTCGTCCGTCATCGCTCACCGCCGCCGCGTCATGTGTGTGCGTGCGAGTGTGCGTCTGTGTGTGTGTGTGTGTGTGTGTGTGTGTGTATCTGTGTGTGTCTGCATCTGTGTGTCTGTGTGTCCGCGAGCCGCCTCCCTGTGTGGTCACATGCCCCACCAATCGCCATGTTCGGCATCCGGACACGCCGATCTTAATTACCATAAGACCACCGACCGCTGCTATCTCTATCGGCCACTATTTGCCTAATCGAGTCAACAAAATTTATTTTACACGGCCGTTTCGCGGATCGCCGCTCGGTATCAGACTCGGCCGCGTCCGCCAATTAGTTTCATGTTCCCGTGATTTGACAATGCGATAACCTCCGTACGCTGATCGGTGTTGACACTCAAGTGTTCCATGATAATTTAATTATCATACCGGACTCGTCGCCGCCACTCACCACACGGGAACCATTCGTCTTCTGGAAATGGCTTTTCGTTATGTAAGGAATTTTTATTTGATCCTTTTTGTGCTGTAAATACTATATACATAATTCGTTTTTACGGCCAATAAGACTCTTAACCAGATACAGGCTAACACATGGCTACTCCGCGTCGTTAACATCTGATTTGTTGTTTCTCACGGTCTGATTGTAAACAACATGTAAGGTCAAACAAACTGTTTGGTGTGACCTAATTGCTTACAAATACACTTTGCCTACATTATTACCATTACGCTAAATAATAAGAACATTATAAATCGCAGAACATTCTAACAAAAATAAAAGTTCAAATTTTAAATGGTTCAGTAAACAAATTGACCGCTCCCCGTCAAAAACGTTATAAAATTCCTTTGGCGTAGAAACACACAAAACAAAATAAATTTTAGTTAGTAAAATGTAATATTATGCAATTTATTGGGCACATTTCACAGTAATGGATAAATCTAACAACAATTATTGTTGCATCTAAGGATCCAACTAAAGAAAATATAAACTAAATATATAGCCTACTCTCCCCGCTCAATTAAAAGTTGTATCATGTTACATGTTTTTCTTTCCTAAAACGTTAAAAATGAATCAGATAAAAATATTTTAATTACATTTACGAAATGAGCAGGTAAACATTTAACTGCAAAATATCCACAAGGGAATGGAAATTAAATTTCACACCCCGCCGTCACTTGAGTAAACGAGCTCAATTATTTCATTTTACCTTGAGCAAACATTTTAATCAAGTAGAAATTAATCTGACGAGAGTAAATCTGAGAATTGTGAAGAACAAGTCAAATTAATAAACCAGTCGTAACTTAACGTAGCGGGCTGATTTACGCCTAGTAAACAGAACTGAAATGAACACAAACCCTTGGAAGGGCGTGAGGGGGGGGGGGCAATCGGCTAAAAGGGCGGACCTGCTACTATTGAGAATATCCCGGACCGAATGTACTGAAACATGGAATTGGACCGACGGAACAACCGGGGACGTGAGGGCAGGCGATTCCTTTGCTGCTGAACGGTTGCGGGCAGGTTGTGGGTTTGGCCAATTCGTTTTGGTAGAAACGAAGAAAAAAATCTTACTTTTTTCCTTAAAATGACAGCTCAGACATGCAAACGGTAATAAACGTCCACCGTACTTGGTTCTTTTGTTTCAAAAAGAATAACTTGTAACAATTTTGTTTAGTTCTACTATAACCCGTTTTTGTCTACACCCTTTTTTCATTTGATACAAAACCATTCAGCACAAACTAACGATTAGTGAAAGAATTCAAGTAATTTAGAAATAGGGGATTAGTTTAGAAGCCAACCTTTTATTACTATTATCAACACAGCCATCATTCAAATCCAGGAATGTTTGAATCCAAGTAATAAAGTTTCAATTTGACACAAACATTCGATAATGAAAATCTTAATGATGAAAATTAGATAACCTGTATGAAAACCCATACAAGGAATATTAGGAGCAACACATAAAGAACATTGAGAATACTTCTGTAACGACGCAAAAACATCGAAACCATCTGATAAGGTATTATGCATGGTCTTTAAAAAAGGAGGCAATTAGAGTCGGGGGCAATAGAACAGGCGTGTCAAGGTCAAGTATCTCAATAAGCCGGGTGATTTTTTCTCATTTAGCTATACATTAGTTAATTTAGCCTGACCTTCAACCGCCTATTCTACTGATGTCGACTATTGTTGCATTCATGTTATCGTTGGCGATGGCAGCAAAACTACAAACATATCACTCAATACGGTAACCCACGCTTAGTAGACGTCGACGTTTCGCACATAGTCGCGAATGGAAGAGTGGTCGGATTGCCCATATTAGTGTACAATGGCAGACGAGCGGCCTGTTGGCGGGTTATTTACAAGAGGTATAACCCGAGACCGGTTACCCACGGGGTGGCCGCCCGCTCTGATGACGGCGTATAACAAGCCGTAAACGTTTATTTTATACCCAATGAGACTCACGCCGGGACCAAACCGTCTCAATAAAGCCCGTAATTCGACCGTAAATTAAAGGCAGCCGCGCGGTTAAGTAGGGTGATTAGCTGTGAGGGCGGAGGCGACCGAGGTGTCGTAACTAGCGCTACGTGCGCCCGACGTGGTTACGGAAATTGTTTAATGGCACGTTAATGAAGTATCGGAAACGTGCGGTGAACTACGTGCGTCGCCGCGAGCTGGCAAAGGTGAGAGCAAGTGGGTCAGTGCTTCATGAAGCTGTATTGGAACGGTGTGGTGAAATAGGGCACGACTTGGGGGGGGGGGTTAGAAAAATAAACGATGATTAAAGCTTTTTCATTACGAAGTGAGCACTAACCGAAACCGCCAAACGAAGAGGTCAAAAGTAGTCAAAACAGAAGAACTATAATGTGAGCTTTGGGAAGACACAGGCCTTGTCCAAATTTGACATTTAATTTAAGACAAACAACAAATACTTACTGTCACTTAATAAGACAAATACTAGATTTCATAGGGATTCGTATAATCAGTTTATTATGTGATTTATAATTAAAAGTAAATATCATATCAAAAGGTTGTAGTGGCCGCATTCGATCCAGAGGAAAGTTGTTAGTAGGTTTTTTAAGGTTCGATTCCGGACCCAGTTGTCGTTTGTCATTGGGCTATTATAACTAATGATGTCCTCTAACAACAGGATGATGTTTAATAGTAACAAGTCCGGTGTATTAAGTGTCCCCCGTCAATAGGTAAAACAATGCTACTGTCACAGGCACAAACGAATTTTAATCATCAAAATGCGATTAAAAACTGGTAATGGGTAGGATATGAGAAAACTCTGCCCATTTAGATTATCCTAAAATGTTTTTCAAACGTAAAGAAAAATCTTCATGGAAATTTAGTGCTTATTGTACACAGTTGAACGTTCTTATCCATCCTACAACATCAATCCTCGATGTAAAAAGCTTCCTATAAAACGTTTTATGCTGTTCTAAAAATGTACATAGCAGAAGCATTATAAACCGTACTTTTAGAGGCCATTAGGAGAATCCATCTGCAGCTTACGATGCTCATTCAATTACCGGGGCTTCAGTAATGTCACTGATGTTTCATGGGTTGTCAACAACGTGGGAGTGTCTACTTTCGAGATGTGAATAAAGTTAATGCTGCTTTTGGCTATAAAGTACCATACCAGCTTACAACATTATTGTTCAAAGACTTATGCTTGTTGTTAATACATCGTCAGAAACCGTAGACCGTTATAGTATTATGGCACATTTTATATAAAACAAATAAATACCTTAATCGTTGTAAAATAGTGGGCAACTAATATTAGGTGTCGTCGAGATTTAATTTACCCACAAAATTTTCTCTTGTTTACATATTTAAATCAACTGTAATCCCAGATTACTTTTTACTGAAGGATTGTTCGGTCTTCTGTTTACCTGAGGGATTATTTTTCTTTTAAGAAAATATAAGTGGAAAAATAACTTTAGCATTAACATGAACAGAAATTAAACGGACCATCCTTTCTCCGACTATATTGTAGCCCCATACCTCCACTTTCAACATTCTACAACTTTCAACTATCGCAATATCTACTGTAGGCTTCCTATTTACGATAGATAGCCCATTACGGCGGTTAGTTGCGGAGGCGGCCACCCGCCGCGCCGCCGTCCCATCAGCTCTCTGTCTCTGTCTCTGTCATTGTCATTGTGACAAACATATCAAAGCTGCCGGATCAACTGACCGCCTTGGACAGTATATCACTCTTAACACTGATCCATGGGACCACGCGCTCAGATGCTCACGTCATGTTCAGATGAATTACGACACGAGTGCGATAACACCCAATTTAAACTGTGTAACTAAATCGGTTATGTACTTACAGTTCGGATTTTTTTAATAAGTATGTAGTTTAGATAGCTGCAAATTTTTAAAGTATGCTTCAACCATTAGATTTCCATGATATTAAATTATCACGATAGTATAACAGCTCTATTTATTAAAAAAAATTATATCACGCACATAAAGGCAACTGTTGTGCGGTTGGGCGTTGTGTCTTGATATGCTTGTCTTAATATTTGGCCGTCTACATGTGCTTGGGAAGGTTTTTGCAATCTTCATTTTTTAAGGTATTCCTAAGAATCATTTATTAAAAATGTTATAACTGATTATACGACTTAGAAAAATCCAGCTAACTTAAAGATAAGTAGGTACATAATATACTTTTTATACAACTTTAAGTACCTTACAGCAAATTAAAATATGCCATTTACACATATACCGTAAAGTTTCTAAAGCATGTCATAAAATAGGGTTGATTGGTGTAACTTGACATTAAATAAAAGGATATTCAGAGCACTACGATACTGGAGTATCGTGATATGATACCCCGCTTACCATGACATGTGAAACCTCGTATCATAAATATCGCGAAGCCTAAAAATAATTCCCAGACATTTCGTCGAAACAATGCGTTGTGTCCTAGACTTTCTCGTGGTAAACAGAGTAATTTAGCGTCACAGATTGTGATAGACGGTCCGCTGTTATTTACTAGAGAGTTAACAATTTAGTGTAAACAGGTCGGGCACGGACACGGCGGTGCTGCCCACTTGATCATCGCTGGTGCTCATTATTTTTGACATCCAGTGTTTTGCATACAAACTCGTGGTAGGCTTTTGAGTGGGTTTTGGGCGGGTTTCAATAAACACGCGGTTTCTACATAGGCATTTTGGAAGTAATAACACTATAATTTCCATCACTAATTGCTTCTAGCCGGTTTCGTTATCGCAGTAGTTTAACTCAACCATATCACTATATAGACTGTACACAGGCATTTATAAAATATATAAATAACTGTAGTACCGTAAAACGAATTTAATTTCACCGATGTGAGCTAAAACCAAAGTTTACAACAAAGGTTCTAGCGGAGCGAAAAATTTGACTGAAGATATTGCCGTGAAAACGGCAAACCACAAATATGACGGCAAAAACAATAAGAGAAGGAATAAAAATGATTTGCAGTTGCGAGGGCGAGAGTTTGCCGCTCAATCGTCCTCGCTGCTGCTGCCATCTACCGCCTGTGGCCGTAACTCGCACAACACGCTCGGAGGAGGGGAGCAGGCGGCCGTGGAAACTGTGAATTAGTTAACGTATTATGACCATTATAAAGAAAACTACTTTTATTTTATATTGCAATTAGGGCTATTGTAAAATTCATTGTTGGTTTATGACCAGATATAGTTTGTGACTTTCATTAGCACAGTTTCAGGTTCAAGTTTATGTTTTTAGTTTTTAACGATGAATTTATTAATAAACGATTATTCGGATTCCAAAAAATAACACAAATCACCCACAATCGATCTACAAAAATATGATCTTTGGCGCACAGTGTTATTTTTATGTATTTTAGAATTTTATACAACTAAATATTAAAATGTGTTAGGGAGATTACAATGGTTCTTACAATGAAACAACACAATGTCTTCTATTCTTTCTGCAGTAAAGCCCATTTAAAACGGGGTGTAAATACTTAAAAGAATAATCAATTCGAACAAACGAGCCAAATCAGAAAAATCAATTTGAAAAATGAATATAAAAGTGTTCCCATATTCACACGTTAAACAATAATTTAACATGGCCATCCCAATAGTATTTTTCAATTACAACCACCATATTATTTGAAAAGAATATTTCCAAATATGTTGTTTCATATTTCTCATAGTAAACGAGTATTAACATTAAATATTAACTTTGTCATTGTTGAAAACTAAACTGGAAATTTGAGATGTGTAGGCCTAAAACGAAGGACATAAATAATTATTGACATCAGTTGTCTCTAAAGCAATAATTAAATTAAATCAAAACTTTTTAAATCAAGTTTTAATTGGAAAAAGTATTTTGGTCAACAATTTTTGAACTATAGTCTTCACATTCATCAGTATATTTTATGTTCGGATTTATAAAAACTTTTGCTATAACTAGGAACTTTTTAATCCACCTGAATATTCTCAGCAAAACCCTATATTAGCACTTGTTGTTATTATCCGTACATTCATCATCTCTTCTCCTAAACCACCACACCCGTTCTCTGGACCGTCCCTACGTGTGACAGCGCCTCAAGAGTCCCTCGTCTGTCTGTGTGGTCCACTTTTTCAGGGTCGCTCTGTTTTCGGTCCGTGTTTGAAGCGTACCTTGCCCAATTCGGGACATTTCTCTCGGGCACGCTCCAGTGAATCCCATTATTCTTCCTTTTTGGATTTTGTGGCCTCACATTCCTTAGTGCCATAATGCATGGCTTCTTTGGCCACCTCGGTCAATTGTAGGAAAGTACGTAGAACTTATTTAAATTGTCATATAACCCCTGGAAAGCAGGGACTTTTAAAACATAATTATAGTTAATCATGTACTAAATTAACGACATACAAGTTGTGTCAGTAACAAATCATACAGTTTAGTTACAAGAAATATAAAATACAGAAGGTTCGTCGCTTGTACGCAAGAATGGTTACCAAATATATGTTGAAACTTTTCGTCCATACCAAATTTTATATTGAAAATATTTTATTGAATCCCTTTCCAAAAGCCGCCATTGACGACCACAATAGTGCAGGTGATAAATATGTCATTTAACGATTTACTTCAGTTTAAAAAGGAACTTCTTGAAACTTTCAAATTTGTAAGGACTCTATCAAAACAATTTTTTTTCTATCGAACATTAAAAAACGTCTCTGTAGCATTTCGTAAATGGAAAACTGAGGACCACATTAACCTATTAAGTTAAGTAATACGAATAACTAATTGGAGCAGTGGGAAATGTCTAGTGAGTTTCAAATGTTCCAAAAAGTCTCCCAAATCATTTAGATCACAAAATCCAAATGAACGTAAATGTCGCCCGATATGCACGTGGTCGGCAGTACAGGTGCAGTTCGTTAAGTGGCGTAGCATATTAACATCAACATGTCTCGTCCCACAGTCTCGCCCGCGCCTGACACGTGACCTGGTGTGTGTGTGTGTGTGTGTGTGTGTGTGTGTGTGTGTGTGTGTGTGTGTGTGTGTGTGTGTATGTGTGTGTGTGTGTGTGTGTGTGTGTGTGTGTGTGTGTGTGTGTGTGTGTGTGTGTGTGTGTGTGTGTGTGTGTGTGTGTGTGTGTGTGTGTGTGTGTGTGTGTGTGTGTGTGTGTGTGTGTGTGTGTGTGTGTGTGTGTGCGTGTCCCGTCGCGAGTCCTCTTTTTTGAATCCGCCAAAAATAATGAGGGTTGACATAGTGCCGCAGGAAATGCGTTGATCGTTAAATTTTAAAGATGAACATAAATTAAAGTTAATAAATTCTGTAATAAATTTGAGTTGCTTTATAATTTTTATTTTTTTTTTTGTCACAATGGAGGGTCCTCAAGGGCGAGTTTCATTACTAAATAAACTATGAAACTGATGGATTTAAATCAAAAGAGTAGAATGGTTCTGTAATGTAGCATGTTTTTGTTTATGTAACTGGCCTCATTCCTATTTCTCAATGATTTAGAAATATACTTTGCCGTCGGACTCGTAATATTTAGTTCAATTTGTAGCTGTACAATACGTTTATTGTATGCTCAACAAATTAATCTTTAAAGAACTTCTTGACTTCACTTTATATAATATTAGTAGAAAAAATAATATTTGTTTGACCTAGGTTATGAATGAAAAATATACCTATTATAAAGTATATAAACCTATTATCTCCCCATTGACACTATGTTTCATAAAATCGTGTGGACAACTTTGAGCTCTGCCATTCAAAATTATAACTCCATCCGTTATCTATGACTATATGACAACAATAATATTGGGCTCAACAAATTTGGGGCAAACCCCTAAGGGGCAATGGGAACAGAGCCTCCATCGAGCCGTATGCGAGTCACACTATATAGATATAATACAAATCTCTTACTGTTATACGTTTAGAGACAAAATTTACCTTATAAATATCTTTCAACATTTATCTGAATTTTATTCTACTCCAGTCAAACTAAAGGCTGATCGGCATTCAAAAATTGCCAAGAATCATTTGTTAAAACTTTCCAACAATTATCTGCGTCATTACCTAACCAAAGAATTCTGGGTAATAAATCGCAAAGAAACTTTTGTAGCGGGGATCTTCCGACGATCGGTATTCAATTATATTCTTTCCTTCCCTGATAGACTTTGGAGGAAATTAAGTGTAACCACAGTTTTCAATTTAACTTGCGAGGTTGGAGCAGGAGGGGTGGGGGTGGGAAAGGGTAAACTTCACCCGAAACTGTCACCTTCCATTGTTTTACTTCCCCATTATTGTTGACGCACGCAACTACATAACGAACATGAAGTAATCATCAAACACACCACATCCGGAACATGTGAGTATCCTTAAGCATACGACTTGCCTAAGGAATACCACTTTTAGGTAAATTAAAGATTAAAAGAGGTTATTACTATAGGTTTAAAACCCCAATCCGGTTGTACCCAAATATCTGTTAGGTACTTGTCATTACAAATTATTAAAAATATTATATACCTTTTTCAAAATGATCAGTAATTTTGCATATAAATGAAAGTCGGTTCAAATGCTACATCCCTAATAATTGAAATATTCATTAGGTTTGCGTAAGGTCTATTAATAGCGGAGTTAAACTGGAGCATGTTCCCCGTGCGCCATGTTTATGTCGTGCAGACGATACAGCGCGAGTGAGCGGTGTTGCAGACGACGCGACGACAGGACGAATTAGGTTGAGGTGCAGTGAGTGAGTTAGTGAGTGAGGGACAGGACGATGTCAGTGGTATGCAGAGACGTGCGGGGCTCAACAACGAGGCAGCCAACAGCTAACTACTGTAATTATCATGATAATTAGACAAGTTGATCAGAAATTAACTTGACTCATTAATCTGTATATTGAATTTATCGAATCTCAATCTATTCCTGTATGATTTACATGTTTGAACATGCAATACGAAGCGTTATTAGAGCTGAGCATGGTGCAACTAAACAAAATATTCTACCCACTTAATACTTTTTAATTACTCTAACCACGAAAGTACACTTTCTAAACGCAAAATGAACTAAGAAAATAGGTTATTCCCGCTACTGCACGGCAAAATTACATAACGTAACTTTCTGTGCTTATGTGGTGCACGGAAAGTAACCGTTATGGGATTTTTCGGTGCAGATCGATCAGCTGTTGCATAACGCTGTATTTCCGCGCTTGTGTACCTCGACATAAGCACGGAAATTCATCATTATTTCTGTTTTTTCTTGATACTAAGTTGAATAAACAAAAAATATTCATGTCGTTTACAAGTTTTTCGACATCGTAATGAAAAATAATGTTCAATACTCGTCTCAAAATTGCCATTGCGGGGCTCGATAGCCTTTTCCACGTTCGGCTTCGCCTCGCGCGTAAATGCTATCTCGCCCCACAATAAGTCACTTTCGAGACTAGGAATGAAGACTACTATTTTTGCACGCATTAAAATTTATTTTTAATAAAATTGTTTCATTTTTGAAACTTATTTATCTTCAAATAAGTTTGGTACTTATGGTTAGACGGAAAATTTTTCCGATACATTTTAAAATCAAATAAAAATGGAATAGTAGTAAAAAACCAAGTTGTACGAAGTTCAAAGCAAAATTTGGAAACCAATGATGATTAGGATATAATCTTGTATATGATTATACGACAAAATATTTTAAGTTACATCTGAAAAGTTTTCAATTAAAACAATGAGTATCTAAGAATAGCTCATGTCCATTTAAAGAATAATTTTGTAGTTATCTTTTCAGACTGTTTGTCAGGCCGTGTTTTTTTCTTTTTTTACAGCTTTATAGAATAAATTTTAAACTTACTTCTACCAATGGCAACGGTGGCGTCGTTCTGTAATCCAGCTACTTGGAGGTCACGAAATGTGGATAGTTATAAGCGATGGCACTAGTAAATACTAGTTCATCCATAAAGACCATCCTCATAATTAGACCAATTCGTATATATGAGGTATAAATTGTGGTTCGGAACCCACGTTAAGCTGTAGGTCCCTAGATACCATTGGCTGTTGGGCTATTAATTAACATTCCTGTCTAAAGAGAATGTTGGCCTTAGTCAGTAACTAGACTACGAGATAGCGCCACAATCATCCTAAACTCATCTCTCATTCATATTCAGGTTAAAATACTCACTATGTGAGGTCCCTGTCTCCAAATAGAGATATAGTGATAATGATAATTTTGTAAAACGGCCAGAATTAACAGTATTTGAATAAAGCCCTCAACAGACGCTGAAGGAACATCGTCACCCGGTAATAATCCCGATTTGTGTTTTATCGTTCATGACTAGTTCTTTAACCTCGGCGGCGGAGTCAAAGCGTGTTATAGAGGGCAGTACCGTCGCTGCGTCGCCGCCGTCGCCAACCGTTTCATTACTAACAGCCGTAAAAACGTCAGCCGCAACGCGGAGCGCAATAAGTGAAAATGCGACCGCGTGTTTTGACTTCAACCGGTTGTTGAGAAAACTTACATGCGTGCAGAAATGACTACATTATTCCGTTCGTATAAGGGTTTCAGATAATTTTACTATATATAGTAGTTTACAAACCGATATATTTCGTAGATTTTGCCACTTTCGGTTTTACAAATAAAAAATGTTGGGTTACAGTTCAACTTCACAAAACTTAAGTTTTTGACACATCAAAATTTGTAGTGATTTTGAGTTCAGTTTGTCCAAAAGTTTATTATGAAAATTGTATACTATAGAGAACTATCTCTTCTAAAACTTAAAACCAGTATTGAAAAAGATTACAATGTTTTAAGCGATAATAAACCTTTCTGATATGCCATGGTGTCTTTTTTATTACCTAACAAAACAGTATTTTTCTCATAATAAACAAAGACACCATGACATACCAGAGAGGTTTGTTAATGCTTAAAACGTTTTCATACTGTTCAAGAATGGTTTTTATTTTTCGGAAGAGAAATTTCTTCACCATGCCCTCTTATATCAATGCAGTAGAATCTCGATATTTCGACATTTTAGGAGTTAGAGGGTGTTGAACCATCGAAATATCCAACGATAGTTAGTATATGGGAAATTTTAACATAGGGGGTATAAAAATCATGATTTCAATTTAGGAAATATTGAATTTTAATGAAATTTTGACTTTATTGAACTTAAACATAATCAAAATTTAAATCATTCGCCATTTTGTTTACATTTTCACTTTTGTCAGTCTCCTAGTTTCATACTATCGGTCGTTAGTACAAAGTTAAGTTGCCATGGACCGTGTCGAACTATCGAGGTTCTACTGTAGATACCATACTCGCCTACGGCTCGATGGGGGCTCCGCCCCCATGCCCCCTTAGGGGTTGCCCTAAATTTGTAGAATATTTAAAAGTCAAGTATGTAATAAGTTAGTTCCACGGAAGAGCTATACGTTAAAGACAGTAACAAAACGGTTTAATACACAAAATTCACAATCAATAGTAAAAAAGCTTTGAAAAACTCCTATGAATCGGTTTTAGTACCCCTTCGTAATTAAAATTCGCTAACAAGATTTTAACTGCGAAATGATAATAATTTACGTAATATATGTAAATATTCTAGGTAAATATTTCTAGGTTATGCTGGATGTAGGGTCCACCCCCTAATTGGTTACCCCAATTCCGTAATTACTATAAAAATTACTATAAAACTCTCATGCAATGAGGCTAGTTGAGGGCTCCACTCCAATACCACTCATTGTGTTCGCTTTATTAACCTACGGCTCTTCGTTTAAATCCCCTTCTTAGTTCCCCTCATTTCAATATAAAAAATAAAAATAAAAAAATTGAGGGTTGTGAAATAATACTTAACTGTGTATTATTCTAGGTATTACGATCAGAATTGTATGTGTAAAAAAATTGGAGATACTATTATGATAACTTATGACTGGAGTGTATTTCAGAAAGAATGGAAGTGGGGAAAAATATCTGTTTTGATGGAAGTAGGTTGTACCACAAAACAGGAAGGCAAAAGAACGATATTTGTAGTTTAATAAATATATTGGCATTCATTACAATTCCTTCATTTCAGTTTTTAATGGTGTAAAACTTTAAAATTTACCTAATTTCCTAAAATATTACTGTCAAGGCAAATAAAAAAAACTTCAAGCTTCTAAATACAATAATACAGTAGTTACTAACAAAAGTATGTTAAATAATGGTTAAAATATTAAAATTACCATACACATCAAAGGACGTATGTTTTAGCCGTAGGACCAGGTCAGTAAATAACAATCAAAGTAAAACAATCAGTTGCTTGATATAGCAATTCGTTCCGACTCACAGTCAAAAGAAGAATACGTGATATTGAAAATCATCATGATAATTTTTAAGTTTGATAATTTAATTGATATTGGTACTGTGCAAGATATGTCTATGTGCAAAGTGAAGGTTCTAAGTAAAATATTATAGTAGTTGTAAAATTACATCTACATGGGATTGGTATCCCCGCAAAAATAAATAAACATTTAATTATGTTTAATTGTATGGACTGGGGGGCAAAAATTCATAGAACCAAACTTGTAGTACCTTGAAAGATGTTCGCGAAGATTGCCTCAGATGTTATAATTTGGCCGCTAGAGTAGAAAAAAATAATGTCATATTTATTTTGGGTAAAAATGTTTGGTCGCTAAATTTTGAAATCAGATAGTTTTCTGGGGCAGGAAATAAAAAAGCTTTTTTTTATTTTAAATGAAAATACTGTGTTGCCATCTTTTTAAATTAAACATTAACCCTGTACATTGAAATTACTCTCGGTGAATAGACCGCTTTTCCTTTAAAGGCACAATTGGTTAATGTTATAAAATTTCTTAAAAAGGGTGTTTCGGTAATCCGCGACTTCCAGTATGTTGGCAATTTTCTCAGTAATACAGGTCGGTAAGTTTAGTTCTCGCTTGGGAATCACTCTGTAGTAAGTGATATATAGGAGATCTACTTTACCGACATTTGACGAATTTCTGATACCCCGATGAGTGAGTGAGTGAGTTACACATTCGGGAGTATATAATTTAGACTTTTGACCTGGTTAAAAAAGAAAATCTTTGCGGTATTAACTTATGCATGAACTAATTTGAACATCATATAGATTGTAGTCCATACCTTTGAAAACTTTCGCTTAATTTAGGTCCATATTTCATACCTACTCATAAACAACTGTCATAAAGCTAGTGAGATAGAAAAGAAAAATATCCAATCACAGAAGGCGCTGATAAAAACTGGGCTAAGAAATTGGACTGCCTCATTAGCCGTTTAGTGTAAAATGCTAAATGGCCACAGTAACAAACCTAATGGCGGCAAGTTCAGAGAGGAATAAATTATGATAAGGGGAGAGAAGACAGAGCGGAACACTGCTATCTGTGTAGAATGTTATCAAGTGAACAAATTGTGCCGAGTCCTACAACGCGGCTTACTCGCTAATCCTGCCTTCCTCTGCGACGCCGACTTGACTTCCTGCCCTCCTCCTGTCTAGCTGAGACAGAGCGGAACACTGCTATCTGTGTAGAATGTTATCAAGCGAACAAATTGTGCCGAGTCCTGCAACGCGGCTTAGTCGCTAATCCTGCCTTCCTCTGTGACACCGACTTGACTTCCTGCCCTCCTCCTGTCTATCTGAGACAGAGCGGAACACTGCTATCTGTGTAGAATGTTATCAAGTGAACAAATTGTGCCGAGTCCTACAACGCGGCTTAGTCGCTAATCCTGCCTTCCTCTGCGACGCCGACTTGACTTCCTGCCCTCCTCCTGTCTAGCTGAGACAGAGCGGAACACTGCTATCTGTGTAGAATGTTATCAAGCGAACAAATTGTGCCGAGTCCTGCAACGCGGCTTAGTCGCTAATCCTGCCTTCCTCTGTGACACCGACTTGACTTCCTGCCCTCCTCCTGTCTAGCTGAAACAGAGCAGAACACTGCTATCTGTGTAGAATGTTATCAAGCGAACAAATTGTGCCGAGTCCTGCAACGCGGCTTACTCGCTAATCCTGCCTTCCTCTGCGACACCGACTTGACTTCCTGCCCTCCTCCTGTCTATCTGAGACAGAGCGGAACACTGCTATCTGTGTAGAATGTTATCAAGCGAACAAATTGTGCCGAGTCCTACAACGCGGCTTAGTCACTAATCCTGGCTTCCTCTGCGACACCGACTTGACTTCCTGCCCTCCTCCTGTCTAGCTGAGACAGAGCGGAACACTGCTATCTGTGTAGAATGTTATCAAGTGAACAAATTGTGCCGAGTCCTGCAACGCGGCTTAGTCGCTAATCCTGCCTTCCTCTGCGACACCGACTTGACTTCCTGCCCTCCTCCTGTCTAGCTGAGACAGAGCGGAACACTGCTATCTGTGTAGAATGTTATCAAGCGAACAAATTGTGCCGAGTCCTGCAACGCGGCTTAGTCGCTAATCCTGCCTTCCTCTGTGACACCGACTTGACTTCCTGCCCTCCTCCTGTCTATCTGAGACAGAGCGGAACACTGCTATCTGTGTAGAATGTTATCAAGTGAACAAATTGTGCCGAGTCCTACAACGCGGCTTAGTCGCTAATCCTGCCTTCCTCTGCGACGCCGACTTGACTTCCTGCCCTCCTCCTGTCTAGCTGAGACAGAGCGGAACACTGCTATCTGTGTAGAATGTTATCAAGCGAACAAATTGTGCCGAGTCCTGCAACGCGGCTTAGTCGCTAATCCTGCCTTCCTCTGTGACACCGACTTGACTTCCTGCCCTCCTCCTGTCTAGCTGAAACAGAGCGGAACACTGCTATCTGTGTAGAATGTTATCAAGCGAACAAATTGTGCCGAGTCCTGCAACGCGGCTTACTCGCTAATCCTGCCTTCCTCTGCGACACCGACTTGACTTCCTGCCCTCCTCCTGTCTATCTGAGACAGAGCGGAACACTGCTATCTGTGTAGAATGTTATCAAGCGAACAAATTGTGCCGAGTCCTACAACGCGGCTTAGTCACTAATCCTGGCTTCCTCTGCGACACCGACTTGACTTCCTGCCCTCCTCCTGTCTAGCTGAGACAGAGCGGAACACTGCTATCTGTGTAGAATGTTATCAAGTGAACAAATTGTGCCGAGTCCTGCAACGCGGCTTAGTCGCTAATCCTGCCTTCCTCTGCGACACCGACTTGACTTCCTGCCCTCCTCCTGTCTAGCTGAGACAGAGCGGAACACTGCTATCTGTGTAGAATGTTATTCAGTGTGTTAGAATGTTTTGATGTTTAAAATGTTTAATGCAAAATTATAAATGAATTGTACGTTATTTATATTATATTATGTGCATAATATTATTATCTTACACACTTAAGCTACATAAATACATAAACATACACTATTATGTATGTATGCGTGTCTTGCATTACATTGTTTGTTTAGTTATATATTTGTCGTATTCATATTTATGTAATAGTTTTCAGTACTATACATATAATAAAAAAATGAGTTTTGACATATAATGGCCATATAATGGCCATAATACTAACCATTAAAAAATATATAAATTCTTGCAACTTAAATTCTTGAATAGTAAGGCCGGCCGCACACCAAATTCGACACGACGCGACGCGACACGACAAAACGTCGAATCGTCGCGTCGAAGACTCTTCAACCATTGTAACAAATGGACGTGCCGCACACCGCTTCGACACGACATAATACAAAAATGTTTTGTCGAACGACAAACGGCGTTGTCGCACCCAACTTCGTCTTTCGACAAGACATGATTATACAAATGGATCTGCGCATGCGCGAACCTCCTCCACACTCATCTCTACAAACAGAGCAGTCGTTGTTGTTGAATCACTAGTTGCTTGTTGGTTTGGTTTTCTGCGTTAAATGAGTGAACAAAGTGAAAGCTTACTACCTGATGGTGATTGTGTCATTGATGTTGACAAACTTATATTTCTAGTACAAAGCAGGCCGGAAATATATAATATACTCGCCTACGGCTCGATGGGGGCTCCGCCCCCATGCCCCCTTAGGGGTTGCCCTAAATTTGTAGAATAATTAAAAGTCAAGTATGTAATAAGTTAGTTCCACGGAAGAGCTATACGTTAAAGACAGTAACAAAACGGTTTAATACACAAAATTCACAATCAATAGTAAAAAAGCTTTGAAAAACTCCTATGAATCGGTTTTAGTACCCCTTTGTAATTAAAATTCGCTAACAAGATTTTAACTGCGAAATGATAATAATTTACGTAATATATGTAAATATTCTAGGTAAATATTTCTAGGTTATGCCGGATGTAGGGTCCACCCCCTAATTGGTTACCCCAATTCCGTAATTACTATAAAAATTACTATAAAACTCTCATGCAATGAGGGTAGTTGAGGGCTCCACTCCATTACCACTCATTGTGTTCACTGAATAACCTACGGCTCTTCGTTTAAATCCCCCTCTTAGTTCCCCTCATTTCAATATAAAAAATAAAAATAAAAAAATTGAGAGTTGTGAAATAATACTTAACTATGTATTATTCTAGGTATTACGATCAGAATTGTATGTGTAAAAAAAATTGGAGATACTATTATGATAACTTATGACTGGAGTGTATTTCAGAAAGAATGGAAGTGGGGAAAAATATCTGTACTATACTACTAAATTAATATACTAAATATACTACGGCCACATCATCATCATCACTTTCCATGGTAAACTGCTTAACAAGTGAGACTACACCACACTTCTCTCAAACAGGAACACAACAGTATTTTTTTTGTATTAACGTGGCTGTCGTGTCGAGTCGAGTTGTGAAGCATCCCTCCACTGAATTCGACGTTTTGTACAATGACTCGACGTCGTGTCGTGTTGCGTCGCGTCGTGTCGAATTTGGTGTGCGGCCGGCCTTATAATACGTAAAAAATTATGTCCTGCTACAATTCAAACTTTAAAAATCGATTATTAACATTTATGTAGGCAAATATTAAACTCCTTTTGAAGGGAATAGCATTTCATAGAAACTGCTCGTAAACCCAATATACCCTAGTCTATCGTATAAGTCTAGAATGACTCTTAAATGTATTGGAGTCAAATAAGGAGTTACAGTCAGTAATAGAATAATTTCACACTCGACCTGTATTGTGAAGATAATAGACAGTAGCCGAGGTTCGGAGAAGCCGTAAATATGAGAGATAATAGCCCGTAAATGTACGGGCAGAGATAACCGGTGGGCAGTGGCACATATAAAGACCTCCTTCCTCTTTATTACTTTTATATGGGCTCTTTGTTTTTAATCCTACGTAAAGAGAACAATGACTGGAGGAGTTGATGTCCGTTGGAGTTTTATGACACGATGTCAATCAAGTGGTTAAACATCGGAGGCAGTTCAAGGGCAAATGAATCGTGGAATGCGACAGTAGAAACTAGTGACGTTTTGTTTAGAACCATGATATTATTAATCATGCTCAAAGCTAATTTCATAATGGTTTGCTATGGAATCAAGTTAATCAACTTATGTACGTAAACAATATTTCTTGAGCAAAAGCGTTTTTAAGATACACAAGTTTGAAATTTTTCTATAGAAATTAAATTGTGCAAAGCTGTAAATCGGTTCTTTCGAAACGATTTTTCTACCACAGACTACGATTAAGGTTGTGCCAATCAAGAAAAGAAAACAATATTTATTTTAATGCAATAAAATGCGTCATATTAGATTTATTAGATATTTTCGTAATTTACTATTATTTGTTACCTAGACTGTCACTGTATTTAATGCAATGAAAGTTTTGTCATGAACGAATTAGAAAGCCGACCATCGTCCAATAACATTTCGCCATCCGTCCGTTTGATGGGGTCTAGAGTCAAAACGTGATCGCCTCATCGCCTAATGGCAGCCTCTGCTTTGTAATTTTTCTACTTGTATAAAGTACCACCCGCACTCAGGCTTGGCGCTCAACAGGACACGAACGATTTAGGTGAAATTCGCTGCGCCTATGTAATTATTGGCCTGCTTTCAGCCTGGCTCTTTCAAAAGTCGGCTCAAAGACTAAAGGAATTCTGTGTAGGAAGACTAAAGGAATTCTTCTCGATATTTCGACATTTTAGGAGTTAGAGGGTGTTGAACCATCGAAATATCCAACGATAGTTAGTATATGGGAAATTTTAACATAGGGGGTATAAAAATCATGATTTCAATTTAGGAAATATTGAATTTTAATGAAATTTTGACTTTATTGAACTTAAACATAATCAAAATTTAAATCATTCGCCATTTTGTTTACATTTTCACCTTTGTCAGTCTCCTAGTTTCACACTATCGGTCGTTAGTACAAAGTTAAGTTGCCATGGACCGTGTCGAACTATCGAGGTTCTACTGTAGATACCATACTTTTGACCTGGTTAAAAAAGAAAATCTTTGCGGTATTAACTTATGCATGAACTAATTTGAACATCATATAGATTGTAGTCCATACCTTTGAAAACTTTCGCTTAATTTAGGTCCATATTTCATACCTACTCATAAACAACTGTCATAAAGCTAGTGAGATAGAAAAGAAAAATATCCAATCACAGAAGGCGCTGATAAAAACTGGGCTAAGAAATTGGACTGCCTCATTAGCCGTTTAGTGTAAAATGCTAAATGGCCACAGTAACAAACCTAATGGCGGCAAGTTCAGAGAGGAATAAATTATGATAAGGGGAGAGAAGACAGAGCGGAACACTGCTATCTGTGTAGAATGTTATCAAGTGAACAAATTGTGCCGAGTCCTACAACGCGGCTTACTCGCTAATCCTGCCTTCCTCTGCGACGCCGACTTGACTTCCTGCCCTCCTCCTGTCTAGCTGAGACAGAGCGGAACACTGCTATCTGTGTAGAATGTTATCAAGCGAACAAATTGTGCCGAGTCCTGCAACGCGGCTTAGTCGCTAATCCTGCCTTCCTCTGTGACACCGACTTGACTTCCTGCCCTCCTCCTGTCTAGCTGAGACAGAGCGGAACACTGCTATCTGTGTAGAATGTTATCAAGCGAACAAATTGTGCCGAGTCCTACAACGCGGCTTACTCGCTAATCCTGCCTTCCTCTGCGACACCGACTTGACTTCCTGCCCTCCTCCTGTCTATCTGAGACAGAGCGGAACACTGCTATCTGTGTAGAATGTTATCAAGTGAACAAATTGTGCCGAGTCCTACAACGCGGCTTAGTCGCTAATCCTGCCTTCCTCTGCGACGCCGACTTGACTTCCTGCCCTCCTCCTGTCTAGCTGAGACAGAGCGGAACACTGCTATCTGTGTAGAATGTTATCAAGCGAACAAATTGTGCCGAGTCCTGCAACGCGGCTTAGTCGCTAATCCTGCCTTCCTCTGTGACACCGACTTGACTTCCTGCCCTCCTCCTGTCTAGCTGAAACAGAGCGGAACACTGCTATCTGTGTAGAATGTTATCAAGCGAACAAATTGTGCCGAGTCCTGCAACGCGGCTTACTCGCTAATCCTGCCTTCCTCTGCGACACCGACTTGACTTCCTGCCCTCCTCCTGTCTATCTGAGACAGAGCGGAACACTGCTATCTGTGTAGAATGTTATCAAGCGAACAAATTGTGCCGAGTCCTACAACGCGGCTTAGTCACTAATCCTGGCTTCCTCTGCGACACCGACTTGTTTTCCTGCCCTCCTCCTGTCTAGCTGAGACAGAGCGGAACACTGCTATCTGTGTAGAATGTTATCAAGTGAACAAATTGTGCCGAGTCCTGCAACGCGGCTTAGTCGCTAATCCTGCCTTCCTCTGCGACACCGACTTGACTTCCTGCCCTCCTCCTGTCTAGCTGAGACAGAGCGGAACACTGCTATCTGTGTAGAATGTTATTCAGTGTGTTAGAATGTTTTGATGTTTAAAATGTTTAATGCAAAATTATAAATGAATTGTACGTTATTTATATTATATTATGTGCATAATATTATTATCTTACACACTTAAGCTACATAAATACATAAACATACACTATTATGTATGTATGCGTGTCTTGCATTACATTGTTTGTTTAGTTATATATTTGTCGTATTCATATTTATGTAATAGTTTTCAGTACTATACATATAATAAAAAAATGAGTTTTGACATATAATGGCCATATAATGGCCATAATACTAACCATTAAAAAATATATAAATTCTTGCAACTTAAATTCTTGAATAGTAAGGCCGGCCGCACACCAAATTCGACACGACGCGACGCGACACGACAAAACGTCGAATCGTCGCGTCGAAGACTCTTCAACCATTGTAACAAATGGACGTGCCGCACACCGCTTCGACACGACATAATACAAAAATGTTTTGTCGAACGACAAACGGCGTTGTCGCACCCAACTTCGTCTTTCGACAAGACATGATTATACAAATGGATCTGCGCATGCGCGAACCTCCTCCACACTCATCTCTACAAACAGAGCAGTCG
Source organism: Neoaliturus tenellus (assembly GCA_030545055.2). Taxonomy (NCBI): domain Eukaryota; kingdom Metazoa; phylum Arthropoda; class Insecta; order Hemiptera; family Cicadellidae; genus Neoaliturus; species Neoaliturus tenellus. The sequence continues at coordinate 46,044,616 of CM061531.1, read as the reverse complement.
TTGTTGTTGAATCACTAGTTGCTTGTTGGTTTGGTTTTCTGCGTTAAATGAGTGAACAAAGTGAAAGCTTACTACCTGATGGTGATTGTGTCATTGATGTTGACAAACTTATATTTCTAGTACAAAGCAGGCCGGAAATATATAATATACTCGCCTACGGCTCGATGGGGGCTCCGCCCCCATGCCCCCTTAGGGGTTGCCCTAAATTTGTAGAATAATTAAAAGTCAAGTATGTAATAAGTTAGTTCCACGGAAGAGCTATACGTTAAAGACAGTAACAAAACGGTTTAATACACAAAATTCACAATCAATAGTAAAAAAGCTTTGAAAAACTCCTATGAATCGGTTTTAGTACCCCTTTGTAATTAAAATTCGCTAACAGGATTTTAACTGCGAAATGATAATAATTTACGTAATATATGTAAATATTCTAGGTAAATATTTCTAGGTTATGCCGGATGTAGGGTCCACCCCCTAATTGGTTACCCCAATTCCGTAATTACTATAAAAATTACTATAAAACTCTCATGCAATGAGGGTAGTTGAGGGCTCCACTCCATTACCACTCATTGTGTTCACTGAATAACCTACGGCTCTTCGTTTAAATCCCCCTCTTAGTTCCCCTCATTTCAATATAAAAAATAAAAATAAAAAAATTGAGAGTTGTGAAATAATACTTAACTATGTATTATTCTAGGTATTACGATCAGAATTGTATGTGTAAAAAAAATTGGAGATACTATTATGATAACTTATGACTGGAGTGTATTTCAGAAAGAATGGAAGTGGGGAAAAATATCTGTACTATACTACTAAATTAATATACTAAATATACTACGGCCACATCATCATCATCACTTTCCATGGTAAACTGCTTAACAAGTGAGACTACACCACACTTCTCTCAAACAGGAACACAACAGTATTTTTTTTGTATTAACGTGGCTGTCGTGTCGAGTCGAGTTGTGAAGCATCCCTCCACTGAATTCGACGTTTTGTACAATGACTCGACGTCGTGTCGTGTTGCGTCGCGTCGTGTCGAATTTGGTGTGCGGCCGGCCTTATAATACGTAAAAAATTATGTCCTGCTACAATTCAAACTTTAAAAATCGATTATTAACATTTATGTAGGCAAATATTAAACTCCTTTTGAAGGGAATAGCATTTCATAGAAACTGCTCGTAAACCCAATATACCCTAGTCTATCGTATAAGTCTAGAATGACTCTTAAATGTATTGGAGTCAAATAAGGAGTTACAGTCAGTAATAGAATAATTTCACACTCGACCTGTATTGTGAAGATAATAGACAGTAGCCGAGGTTCGGAGAAGCCGTAAATATGAGAGATAATAGCCCGTAAATGTACGGGCAGAGATAACCGGTGGGCAGTGGCACATATAAAGACCTCCTTCCTCTTTATTACTTTTATATGGGCTCTTTGTTTTTAATCCTACGTAAAGAGAACAATGACTGGAGGAGTTGATGTCCGTTGGAGTTTTATGACACGATGTCAATCAAGTGGTTAAACATCGGAGGCAGTTCAAGGGCAAATGAATCGTGGAATGCGACAGTAGAAACTAGTGACGTTTTGTTTAGAACCATGATATTATTAATCATGCTCAAAGCTAATTTCATAATGGTTTGCTATGGAATCAAGTTAATCAACTTATGTACGTAAACAATATTTCTTGAGCAAAAGCGTTTTTAAGATACACAAGTTTGAAATTTTTCTATAGAAATTAAATTGTGCAAAGCTGTAAATCGGTTCTTTCGAAACGATTTTTCTACCACAGACTACGATTAAGGTTGTGCCAATCAAGAAAAGAAAACAATATTTATTTTAATGCAATAAAATGCGTCATATTAGATTTATTAGATATTTTCGTAATTTACTATTATTTGTTACCTAGACTGTCACTGTATTTAATGCAATGAAAGTTTTGTCATGAACGAATTAGAAAGCCGACCATCGTCCAATAACATTTCGCCATCCGTCCGTTTGATGGGGTCTAGAGTCAAAACGTGATCGCCTCATCGCCTAATGGCAGCCTCTGCTTTGTAATTTTTCTACTTGTATAAAGTACCACCCGCACTCAGGCTTGGCGCTCAACAGGACACGAACGATTTAGGTGAAATTCGCTGCGCCTATGTAATTATTGGCCTGCTTTCAGCCTGGCTCTTTCAAAAGTCGGCTCAAAGACTAAAGGAATTCTGTGTAGGAAGACTAAAGGAATTCTTCTCGATATTTCGACATTTTAGGAGTTAGAGGGTGTTGAACCATCGAAATATCCAACGATAGTTAGTATATGGGAAATTTTAACATAGGGGGTATAAAAATCATGATTTCAATTTAGGAAATATTGAATTTTAATGAAATTTTGACTTTATTGAACTTAAACATAATCAAAATTTAAATCATTCGCCATTTTGTTTACATTTTCACCTTTGTCAGTCTCCTAGTTTCACACTATCGGTCGTTAGTACAAAGTTAAGTTGCCATGGACCGTGTCGAACTATCGAGGTTCTACTGTAGATACCATACTTTTGACCTGGTTAAAAAAGAAAATCTTTGCGGTATTAACTTATGCATGAACTAATTTGAACATCATATAGATTGTAGTCCATACCTTTGAAAACTTTCGCTTAATTTAGGTCCATATTTCATACCTACTCATAAACAACTGTCATAAAGCTAGTGAGATAGAAAAGAAAAATATCCAATCACAGAAGGCGCTGATAAAAACTGGGCTAAGAAATTGGACTGCCTCATTAGCCGTTTAGTGTAAAATGCTAAATGGCCACAGTAACAAACCTAATGGCGGCAAGTTCAGAGAGGAATAAATTATGATAAGGGGAGAGAAGACAGAGCGGAACACTGCTATCTGTGTAGAATGTTATCAAGTGAACAAATTGTGCCGAGTCCTACAACGCGGCTTACTCGCTAATCCTGCCTTCCTCTGCGACGCCGACTTGACTTCCTGCCCTCCTCCTGTCTAGCTGAGACAGAGCGGAACACTGCTATCTGTGTAGAATGTTATCAAGCGAACAAATTGTGCCGAGTCCTGCAACGCGGCTTAGTCGCTAATCCTGCCTTCCTCTGTGACACCGACTTGACTTCCTGCCCTCCTCCTGTCTAGCTGAGACAGAGCGGAACACTGCTATCTGTGTAGAATGTTATCAAGCGAACAAATTGTGCCGAGTCCTACAACGCGGCTTACTCGCTAATCCTGCCTTCCTCTGCGACACCGACTTGACTTCCTGCCCTCCTCCTGTCTATCTGAGACAGAGCGGAACACTGCTATCTGTGTAGAATGTTATCAAGCGAACAAATTGTGCCGAGTCCTGCAACGCGGCTTACTCGCTAATCCTGCCTTCCTCTGCGACACCGACTTGACTTCCTGCCCTCCTCCTGTCTAGCTGAGACAGAGCGGAACACTGCTATCTGTGTAGAATGTTATCAAGCGAACAAATTGTGCCGAGTCCTGCAACGCGGCTTACTCGCTAATCCTGCCTTCCTCTGCGACACCGACTTGACTTCCTGCCCTCCTCCTGTCTATCTGAGACAGAGCGGAACACTGCTATCTGTGTAGAATGTTATCAAGTGAACAAATTGTGCCGAGTCCTACAACGCGGCTTACTCGCTAATCCTGCCTTCCTCTGCGACACCGACTTGACTTCCTGCCCTCCTCCTGCCTAGCTGAGACAGAGCGGAACACTGCTATCTGTGTAGAATGTTATCAAGCGAACAAATTGTGCCGAGTCCTGCAACGCGGCTTAGTCGCTATTCCTGCCTTCCACTGCGACACCGACTTGACTTCCTGCCCTCCTCCTGTCTAGCTGAGACAGAGCGGAACACTGCTATCTGTGTAGAATGTTATCAAGTGAACAAATTGTGCCGAGTCCTGCAACGCGGCTTAGTCGCTAATCCTGCCTTCCTCTGCGACACCGACTTGACTTCCTGCCCTCCTCCTGTCTAGCTGAGACAGAGCGGAACACTGCTATCTGTGTAGAATGTTATCAAGCGAACAAATTGTGCCGAGTCCTGCAACGCGGCTTAGTCGCTAATCCTGCCTTCCTCTGTGACACCGACTTGACTTCCTGCCCTCCTCCTGTCTAGCTGAGACAGAGCGGAACACTGCTATCTGTGTAGAATGTTATCAAGCGAACAAATTGTGCCGAGTCCTGCAACGCGGCTTACTCGCTAATCCTGCCTTCCTCTGCGACACCGACTTGACTTCCTGCCTTCCTCCTGTCTATCTGAGACAGAGCGGAACACTGCTATCTGTGTAGAATGTTATCAAGCGAACAAATTGTGCCGAGTCCTACAACGCGGCTTACTCGCTAATCCTGCCTTCCTCTGCGACACCGACTTGACTTCCTGCCCTCCTCCTGTCTAGCTGAGACAGAGCGGAACACTGCTATCTGTGTAGAATGTTATCAAGCGAACAAATTGTGCCGAGTCCTGCAACGCGGCTTAGTCACTAATCCTGCCTTCCTCTGCGACACCGACTTGACTTCCTGCCCTCCGCCTGTCTAGCTGAGACAGAGCGGAACACTGCTATCTGTGTAGAATGTTGTCAAGCGAACAAATTGTGCCGAGTCCTACAACGCGGCTTACTCGCTAATCCTGCCTTCCTCTGCGACACCGACTTGACTTCCTGCCCTTCTCCTGTCGAGCTGAGACAGAGCGGAACACTGCTATCTGTGTAGAATGTTATCAAGCGAACAAATTGTGCCGAGTCCTGCAACGCGGCTTAGTCACTAATCCTGCCTTCCTCTGCGACACCGACTTGACTTCCTGCCCTCCGCCTGTCTAGCTGAGACAGAGCGGAACACTGCTATCTGTGTAGAATGTTGTCAAGCGAACAAATTGTGCCGAGTCCTACAACGCGGCTTAGTCGCTAATCCTGCCTTCCTCTGCGACACCGACTTGACTTCCTGCCCTTCTCCTGTCGAGCTGAGACAGAGCGGAACACTGCTATCTGTGTAGAATGTTATTCAGTGTGTTAGAATGTTTTGATGTTTAAAATGTTTAATGCAAAATTATAAATGAATTGTACGTTATTTATATTATATTATGTGCATAATATTATTATCTTACACACTTAAGCTACATAAATACATAAACATACACTATTATGTATGTATGCGTGTCTTGCATTACATTGTTTGTTTAGTTATATATTTGTCGTATTCACATTTATGTAATAGTTTTCAGTACTATACATATAATAAAAAATGAGTTTTGACATATAATGGCCATATAATGGCCATAATACTAACCATTAAAAAATATATAAATTCTTGCAACTTAAATTCTTGAATAGTAATAATACGTAAAAAATTATGTCCTGCTACAATTCAAACATTAAAAATCGATTATTAACATTTATGTAGGCAAATATTAAACTCATTTTGAAGGGAATAGCATTTCATAGAAACTGCTCGTAAACCCAATATACCCTAGTCTATCGTATAAGTCTAGAATGACTCTTAAATGTATTGGAGTCAAATAATGAGTTACAGTCAGTAATAGAATAATTTCACACTCGACCTGTATTGTGAAGATAATAGACAGTAGCCGAGGTTCGGAGAAGCCGTAAATATGAGAGATAATAGCCCGTAAATGTACGGGCAGAGATAACCGGTGGGCAGTGGCACATACAAAGACCTCCTTCCTCTTTATTACTTTTATATGGGCTCTTTGTTTTTAATCCTACGTAGAGAGAACAATGACTGGAGGAGTTGATGTCCGTTGGAGTTTTATGACACGATGTCAATCAAGTGGTTAAACATCGGAGGCAGTTCAAGGGCAAATGAATCGTGGAATGCGACAGTAGAAACTAGTGACGTTTTGTTTAGAACCATGATTTTATTTATCATGCTCAAAGCTAATTTCATAATGGTTTGCTATGGAATCAAGTTAATCAACTTATGTACGTAAACAATATTTCTTGAGCAAAAGCGTTTTTAAGATACACAAGTTTGAAATTTTTCTATAGAAATTAAATTGTGCAAAGCTGTAAATCGGTTCTTTCGAAACGATTTTTCTACCACAGACTACGATTAAGGTTGTGCCAATCAAGAAAAGAAAACAATATTTATTTTAATGCAATAAAATGCGTCATATTAGATTTATTAGATATTTTCGTAATTTACTATTATTTGTTACCTAGACTGTCACTGTATTTAATGCAATGAAAGTTTTGTCATGAACGAATTAGAAAGCCGACCATCGTCCAATAACATTTCGCCATCCGTCCGTTTGATGGGGTCTAGAGTCAAAACGTGATCGCCTCATCGCCTAATGGCAGCCTCTGCTTTGTAATTTTTCTACTTGTATAAAGTACCACCCGCACTCAGGCTTGGCGCTCAACAGGACACGAACGATTTAGGTGAAATTCGCTGCGCCTATGTAATTATTGGCCTGCTTTCAGCCTGGCTCTTTCAAAAGTCGGCTCAAAGACTAAAGGAATTCTGTGGCTTTTTCATTAATCCACATTCGAACAAAGTTTTCCTTACCAAACGCTTTTTTGCAACTGTAGTTACTTTACAATTTCATTTCTTTAGCGATTACGCCTAAATTTTACGATTAGGCCTAAATCTTTAAATTTGTAGGTTTAACAAATATTACAATTAGTCTACATTATGGTAAGCCGTGGTATATTTTGAGCAAATTTCCAGAAATTTAAATAATTTATTTGTCTGTTTTAAACTAAAACCGTCCGTTTCCTTGTCATAAAACATGGAGTCTTATAGCTTCTAAAATTAGAACTGATACGATACTGTGAAGGTATAAATGAAAGCGAATGAAAGGGACGGCTAATTTGCATGGGGAGAGTAATGAATGTTATGACTGATGTAACTAATTATATCAGCAGCACAGTCCTGTAGTTTCTAAACTATTTAAAAGACCCCTTGCTATGTTGTTTCCAATTATTGATTTTGTGTTTATCAGTGACCCTGCGATTTCTCAAACAATTCCCAAGTTCTAAGCCTCGGCATTGTTTCATAAAGCTAAATTAATTAACTAAGAAGATGCCGTCTAGAAACTTACAAGATATCCACTCACGAGTTAACTACTAATTGTAATGAGAACGTTTTCAACCCTGTCAACCAGTGTTATGTTTGTATAAACGTTTAACAACACTTTTTTTACAAAAATCTAACTCTGCTCTTTACCTAAACAGAGTGAACGTACTGTATAATCGTGCCCACCGGCTGTACAAGTGCACGGAGAACTGTACAAGAGTTGTAGGCGCGATCCGCTAGCGACTTTCCCGCACCGAGGTGGGCAATTTGCGAATGTGAGCCGTGGGCGACGATATACAACACGTCACGACACGTCCGTGTGAACACGCACACACGCACAACGCGCCACTTTCACACGGACGGGCCCCGGGCGGCGGGGACCGTACAGCCGGCTCGAGGTGTACACGCATCGCGAAACAATAATGCTATCCAGCGGTTGGTACGCGATATCAATTAACGCAGTAAATGACATAACTTACAGTATTGCTAAATCATAACGCACTAAATAAGTACATTTATTCCAATTATTCCATTAAATTTTGTGTTTATCCCCGTTTTCAACATAGACAAACTTCCCACAGATTGGCAATTTCAGATTCACTGTCCCAAAACTATTTTAATAAACTCCCGGAAGAAATAAAATTGCTTGGCGACCCTAAATTATTTTAAAACAAACTAAAATCATTTCTTATGGAGGGAGCTTTTTACTCAGTGGATGAGTTTTTTGAAATGTATGGATTTTTTTGTGGCACACAGTATCTGTTTTTTCTTGAAGAATTTATGTTTAATATGTATATATGACGTTTGCTATACAATTGTATTGATTGCCACACGCAATAAAGGATTTTGATTTGATTTGATACGTAAGTTATAATGTGATAAGTTACATGTACATAATGTGGTCAGTCGGCGGTGCAGTAATGGTTTAGCGCGCCGGACTTGTGATTACCATTGCGACCCACGCACAGATCAATGTAGTCTATGTGGACGTAAAAAGTAAGGAAAAAAGAGGCCTGCCAATCTAAAAAAATTCGATATTAGGAGAAATCATTTACTAAGAAAGACTTCAAAATATTTTAATACAATTATAACACATAACATTTTCCATCTTTTCTCCCTTAGTGCTCATTATTGTTATATATATTCACCGGGTGTCCACAAAGTCTTGACCTGATTTCATAGCTTTGTTGTATGGACACCATTGTATAGCCACAAGAATCTAACATATCCTGTTTACAAGGGAATTTGATCCAGTTTTTGTCCTCATTAATTTGTTAATACCTAAGTTTAGCTGATGGCCCACAAGGCACTTTACTTATAATGCACTACAAAAACAAATTGTGATGGCCTGACTAACTTGCCAGCTCGTTTACGAAACTTGACCGCTTTGGATTTCTTTATGTTGAAGGATTCTGTATTTCTCAATTTTAAAATAGCATACTCGTTTTGGGGAGATTGTGTCTTTATTTCATTGTTAAGTTACACACCTCATAACAAACAATGCACAGTACTTAGCGCACGAACCTCTAGGTGAAATAAATTATGATAAAGAGTTGAAAGTTTGTCCCTCTTGTTCCAAGTTATCATCAGCGGGACAAACAACCTAACTACTCGTTATTACCCACGTTTCCTTCCTCAGTGCTTGAATAGCTTACTTCATTCTTCAAAGTAGTTGTTAATTAATTAGAACCGAGAGTTATACTATTTGCCTTCAATTACATACAATAATATAAGTTATATTATATGTTTCCCTTCTAATGGAAAGGAAAATAATGGATAAAGTAGAAAATTAATGAAATAGCTTACCCCCAGTAATGTAGTAGTTTAGACAGGGGTACTCACCTGAAAAATATACACAAGTTAAGTATTTTCTAAAAAGACTATTGTGTGTGGTTATAGAACACTGGGTGCAAGATGAAATAAACCTACATTAAAAAAATCTTAGAGTAGATTTTAAACAAATGAATTGATAATAACCATTCTAGGAAATAAGAAATGTAGTCCTGTAATTATGTAAATCACCAGAACATTTAGTAAACCATAACTGGAAATCATCATTACCATGTTATATCAATGATGACTAAACAACATTCAATCGAATTGAATTGATAACTAGGAAAATGAAAAGAAATATGAATTACCAATCACGTCAGGAAGAATTAAAGAAAACAGAGAAATTGAAACAATAAGGAGATTGTTAAAACAGATATAGGTCTAAACAGAAGAGAGCGGCGAAACAAGATTACAGATACAGACGATGTGAAATTACCAATAATGTTGCACATTAATCAATATTTCAAAACGGTTTGTGATATTAACAAGCAAATTAATGTCAACACGTCTTTCATATGTTTACCGATCTCTTTTACGCTCATAGTTTTGGGGTACAAAATAAACATGGGAGTCAGCTTGCAACTAAATAATCTGCAGCTATAAACCCTACGATAATCCCCGTTATAAATGGTTTTGATTTCCGGACGTTACACTAAACAACACCGCGTGATTTCAGTAACAATAGTCTACAATAGTCCCACAGCCGTGGATGGAGGCCCGGCAAGGGTAGCAGCCAATGCCGAGACACACGTACATATAAACTACGGCAAACAAAGTTAGAGATCCCTTGTCTCTACAACGCCATCCGCCACCGACCTCCCATCCTTCCTGACGCGGGGGCTATTGTACCACGGGGACCAAGACGGTCACATTGCCCGGATATGAATAGAAATGGACCGGACAAACACAACCCACGCTACAAACTTGTTACGAATATTATTCTTGTCAATTTTTTTTTTTTTTTTTTTTAAATAAGGAAAACTTTGAAAGAAAAATCAATATGAATAAGCAAAGGAATACTTAATACGGCTGCTCTAATGTGAATTCGAGTGTTATTGATGGTATATCCAATCCAAATTAGTTAACTCCCAAAGAGAAACCTCTGAAGATAAAATTATGTTAATTTATAACCATGTGTATAATATAACACTTAAAACAGTATTTGAATGAATAGTATTTTTTTGCTAATTTATGTCTCTATAAAAATGCTTTTAAATGTAATAAAAAGTATATGTCCTATGGTTATTATAATTTTTTTTGCGATAATGTTAATTCAATTAATTTACAACAATTTAATTTGTTTAAGTTTACCTATTTACATATAATTCCATAAATATATTAAGGCACCAAATTATAGATATGTTTACTTGAAATAATGTAAATCATTAGGCCTACATATATTTATTTATTTATTCATTCATTATTTTGTGTGATTCTACGCAAGAGGCATTTTATAAAGTTTTGACGGGAAACGCTCCAAACCTTGGCTTTGAGACTATCTAATACCAACCATTTAATATTACTTAAGTTTGCATGTTTCATTGGTGCACTAAAGACTCTAGCCCAGCCTATTTGGTAGCAGCCTATTTGTGGATATATTTTCATAGATATATTATTATTATTGTATGCATATTTGTAATTTTTTATGGGAAATAAACTCCTTTAATTCATTCATTTGTTAGACAGCATAATCAATTAATATGACAAATGACAATTTATTTATTATTCAGTTTATTAATATTTGTTCATAAACTAAATCGAGCCAATCTTTCATAAAAACCATCAATAGCCACACTGCTTTTAATTTAATCACAACCTTTGTGAGAGGTAAAAATCAAGAATACAACAGGGAAATTTCCAAATGAGCGAGCATTAGTTAATTAACGAGGAGTGCACGTAGAGTGAAGGGGAGGTTACAAATGACCGAAGCGGCGACTCACAGACACAGACCAGCTTGCGACGGTTCAGGACATCGCGCGAACGCATCAGCTCTGCCGTCCGTCAGTAATGAATTGACAGACTTCACTAACGCTTTGATTCGCTTGCCTTTTAAACAGGACAATAACGAATATTGCATTCTTTCCCAGAACTCGTTTCTACTTTTAGAGCCTGTTGTTAGAATTGTTATGAACGTTTTAAATGTAAATACTGTATTCAAATAAGTGTAGAGTTGTTGTTGTTGTTATTGGTGGATAAGGAGACCCCGGCCGAACCGTTGAGCACGTCTGCCTCTAATGGGCATTTTGCGCAAGCCCCCGGAAGGATGGGATATTGAAGGAAGAGAAAGGGTGAGACACGGGACTGTCGGGCGCACCGAAACTGCGATCCAAAACCCAGGTAGACGCCGAAACTGCGATCCTTACCCCAAGGGCGACCCCAGGCAGACGCCGAAACTGCGATCCTGGCACGGAGGCCGCCCCCGGGACGATACTGACGATACCGTACATAAGACGATACTGTTGCTCTTGCTCTCAAACTGAGAATGAATGATATATTTGTGTGGGAAAATAAATAAGGAATGTACACCCTGAAAGTCTTCGTTTATTGGTCCAGGTTAAGAGTCATCTTCACCCCTGGGCCGGTAGCCCATTGTTGCGCAGTCGGCAATTTTAACTATACGGCTTTTAATGCAAAACATGGTACGGTGTTTGATTTCCCTGTTTCGGACGCCGTTTTTCAACCGAATTTCTTTAAACTTTTTAAGTGTTTAGTTGAATAGTTATATTAGGTCCCTCATACCTCGAAATTTTGAAAATTTAACAAATATTACTCTTTGTGACGTCGCAAAGTAACTCGATTTTCCTTAGTAATATTTATTAAATTTTCCAAATTTCGAGGTATGAGGGATCTAATGTAACTATTCAACCAAACGCTTACCAAATTTAAAGAAAATCTGTTGGAAAACGGCGTACGAAACAGGGGAATCAAATACCATGTTTTGCATTAAAAGCCGTATAGTTAACATTGCCGACTGCGCAACAATGGGCTATTGGCCCAGGGGTGAAGATGACTCTTAAGGGGGTGGTATGTGCGAGTTTAGTACAACTTGGAAATCCCAGTTCATTGGTATTAGTTGAAAAGTGACTTGAGCTACACGTCGGACGGCGAAACATTCTAGAGCCACGGACGCTGGAATCCCCGCTGGACCCTCCGCTACCTGCTGATGGGCCGCTGTGCCAGGATCGCAGTTTCGGTTGTGGGATTAGCAAACTCTTTTGAGGATTAAAACTAAGATCGCAGTTTCGGTGCACCGGGACTGTCCACTCATGTTCAAGTTAGGGGTTTCTATGCCCGTCGCATTCCTCACCCCCTGATGTCTTGAACATATGTTCCAGCTAGGGGTTTCGATGCCCATAGCATTTCTCCTCACCCCCTGCTGTCTAGTGTAGAGTGTAGAGTTGCGACGAGCTCTATTTTTACTTTATATTTAGCCTGGACATATTTTGCAGTGTTTGAATGTTTTTTTATTTATGTACTGTTTTGAAAAAAAAGATAAAAATATTTTCATGGAAATCAATCACAAATACCTTTGAGGTGTCCGTTCTTCAACTATAAGTAAAATACCTAGTTATTTTCAATTGCATTACAATATTTCATTGGGAGTTTATGCATTGTTGCCAAGTCCACTCAGAAACCTATATACCTACTGAAAAAAATTCAAACCTGTCTGTCTACACATGGTAAACACACCTCTTGACCACATTGCAGGGAATGAGGGGGCCGCTCAGCTTCTACGATTTACTATAATTAACTATCCTCTCTTCTAAGACCGGGCGACTGATATCAATTTTATAACCTCAATAAAGCTTTTATACCTATAAGCAGTATACAAGTCTTTGATTATGTTAAGTGTACGTACACCATACTCAAGACTACATAGATTCATTACAACTAAAGTGGTCCAACCTTTGAAACTCGTTTCATTCAAGTAAAACATTTAAAATAATGCATTGTAAATTCGAAGTACAATAAAACTACTATTAAAAACTGTAAATATCAGGTATATTATAATCTGTAAAACTATGATGCGTTTGGATTCCCAATTTGCATACAAATATTTAGGTTAAAATGAAGCAAAAATATTGTTTCCGAAAAAGAACATTTAGTAACATTGACCCAAATAAATTGCTATTTAGGCTAAGCATTACGTTTTTAGTCAGTCACCTGTGCGGTTTGCAATTTGTTCATCAAACTTTTAAGAACAGGACATTATTAATATTTTTTACAACTGTATTAATGACGCAACAAGCTTATAGCCGGTTAGAGTAACAAGCTTTTTAATTTAACGACACTACTTAGTACTTAGCCGGGTGCAAAAATACAACCGGAAATGCAAATGCAGCTCGTTGCCGCTATTTTACACTTGTTTAAAGTCAATCAGGGCGTGTTCTAATGAGAGTGCCATTAGAGGAATCAATTTGGCCGACTAGGAAGCGGCGGCGGCGGCGGCGGGGACCGGTTCGTAGGAACAACAGTGGGCCCGGACCCACTCCCTGGTGCCTCCCACCGCCGCCCAGTTTAATGTCCAAATTATGCCTAAACAGTGATGGTTTCGAGTTTTAATGAAGGGAGAAACGTTGAATTATGTCTCTCGTAAAGGGAAACGTCCACACCTGTTGATGGATGCGGTCGTTAAGAAACCTGACGGAATAATACCTTTAAAAAATTGGCCATAAAGCCGGTGTCACGTGATTGATGTGACGCAGATTAATCGCGTGTATTGTTTATTGAGTCGGTTGTTTGATTTTTGTAATAAATACCGGCGACGGTAATACATGATTTACAATGTGTAAATCCCACGTTAATGGCTTTAAGGGATTTTCTAAATTACAAACGTGACCTTCACAGAATTTATGATGACAAAGTGAAATTAGAATTTCGTCTTTAGATATATTTAAGACGCTTAGTCACAGCTGGACACTCGTGAGTTTTTTTAGAAGTGATGCATTTTCATCAGTTATTGGTAGTAGGAAGTCTGATAACAGTGACTGTAGGTATAATAACGTTGCAAATCTCGTTATGCTTTGATACTTGTACTATTCACCCAAGCAAGACATGCTTTATCGAAATGGTTCAACGATTGGCAATGAAATTTGTATTAATGACCAAATTACCTTTTAACATTCCTGTGTATCGGTGATGAGATGAGAATGTGATGTGTTAAGAGCCATCCGTGTCTGCGGCCTCAGAGTTTTTCCACGACCGCGGCGTGCAGTGCCCGGTAATGCGGCAGTCAGGTGGTCGCTCCCACGCCTCTGTGTAGCATCGCCAGTAACCGTAACCTTCATTAGGAGGGTCAGCCCCATTGTCTTCTCAATTTACCACCTGGCTTCGCTATGCTAACCAGCCCGTCCTGCTCATTTGTTTCTGCTCTTTTAATCTTTTATTGTCGTCGTCTCGTGACCCGCCGGACGCCAATCGAGTCTGCGTCCTCCCGATACCATTTTACGGTTAACTAAATTATGGTTTAAAATAATGCTGCAGGATGATTTGATTGCTTATAAGTTAACGTTTGTTTTTTAATTATGAAAACATTTTTTTACAAATAACTTTTTGTGATCCTCAGAGTTAAAATGATAAAATATTAGGCAACAAAAAAACGGTGGTTTTGATATTGCATCATTACATTCCATTATGGTTGTGGCATTTTTCTTACAATCTACTGTTGTAAACCACATCCACTGTTTGTGCCACGTGAATAATAATTATTTTTTACTATAATAACTTCACTCGCACCCTTTCCCTCTCTTGTCCATGTTTGATGTACAGCTTGTAGCGTCAAACGTATCGGCAGTGGAGGAATAAGCCTTTTCAGTAAATTTCATCAATTTAAACTTAATGAAACAGTTAACTAACAGTTTAACAGTTAATGTAGGCATATGCCTTTAGTTTGAACCTATCAAATTGTTTTTTTTTTTAATATTTATCAGTAAAAAACTAAATTAATATAATTAGATATAAATTAAAAACTTAAATGGATACATATTGATTTTTTACACGTAAAATTAATTATTCAAAGATGTTAAAAACCATAAATTTTGTTTGGCAGCTACTTTCAATACCTAGGATTCTACGATCGCATTATACGCAAAGATCTGATAATCATTGTGTGATGATAATAACAATTGTGATTGGAAAGGAGGTCCCATATCAAGTGATATTGTTGGTGACAGTCTATTGGAGAGGGTCCAGACACGGATGGTTTATATACCCTGTATTGATCACCGTCTTGAGGTTGCTGCTAGTTGCTGGCTACCATATCAAGTGATAGTGTTGGTGACAGTCCATAGGAGAGGGTCCAGACACGGCTTGTTTATATACCCTGTATTGATCACCGTCTTGAGGTTGCTTCTAGTTGCTGGCTACCATATCAAGTGATAGTGTTGGTGACAGTCCATAGGAGAGGGTCCAGACACGGATGGTTTATATACCCTGTATTGATCACCGTCTTGAGGTTGCTGGTAGTTGCTGGCTACCATATCAAGTGATAGTGTTGGTGACAGTCCATTGGAGAGGGTCCAGACACGGCTTGTTTATATATCCTGTATTGATCACCGTCTTGAGGTTGCTGGTAGTTGCTGGCTACCATATCAAGTGATAGTGTTGGTGACAGTCCATTGGAGAGGGCCCAGACACGGCTTGTTTATATACCCTGTATTGATCACCGTCTTGAGGTTGCTGCTAGTTGCTGGCTACCATATTAAGTGATAGTGTTGGTGACAGTCCATTGGAGAGGGTCCAGACACGGCTTGTTTATATACCCTGTATTGATCACCGTCTTGAGGTTGCTGCTAGTTGCTGGCTACCATATCAAGTGATAGTGTTGGTGACAGTCCATAGGAGAGGGTCCAGACACGGCTTGTTTATATACCCTGTATTGATCACCGTCTTGAGGTTGCTGCTAGTTGCTGGCTACCATATCAAGTGATAGTGTTGGTGACAGTCCATAGGAGAGGGTCCAGACACGGCTTGTTTATATACCCTGTATTGATCACCGTCTTGAGGTTGCTGCTAGTTGCTGACTACCATATCAAGTGATAGTGTTGGTGACAGTCCATAGGAGAGGGTCCAGACACGGCTTGTTTATATACCCTGTATTGATCACCGTCTTGAGGTTGCTTCTAGTTGCTGGCTACCATATCAAGTGATAGTGTTGGTGACAGTCCATAGGAGAGGGTCCAGACACGGCTTGTTTATATACCCTGTATTGATCACCGTCTTAAGGTTGCTGCTAGTTGCTGGCTACCATATCAAGTGATAGTGTTGGTGACAGTCCATAGGAGAGGGTCCAGACACGGATGGTTTATATACCCTGTATTGATCACCGTCTTGAGGTTGCTTCTAGTTGCTGGCTACCATATCAAGTGATAGTGTTGGTGACAGTCCATAGGAGAGGGTCCAGACACGGCTTGTTTATATACCCTGTATTGATCACCGTCTTGAGGTTGCTTCTAGTTGCTGGCTACCATATCAAGTGATAGTGTTGGTGACAGTCCATAGGAGAGGGTCCAGACACGGATGGTTTATATACCCTGTATTGATCACCGTCTTGAGGTTGCTTCTAGTTGCTGGCTACCATATCAAGTGATAGTGTTGGTGACAGTCCATAGGAGAGGGTCCAGACACGGATGGTTTATATACCCTGTATTGATCACCGTCTTGAGGTTGCTTCTAGTTGCTGGCTACCATATCAAGTGATAGTGTTGGTCACAGTCCATAGGAGAGGGTCCAGACACGGCTTGTTTATATACCCTGTATTGATCACCGTCTTGAGGTTGCTGCTAGTTGCTGGCTACCATATCAAGTGATAGTGTTGGTGACAGTCCATAGGAGAGGGTCCAGACACGGCTTGTTTATATACCCTGTATTGATCACCGTCTTGAGGTTGCTGCTAGTTGCTGGCTACCATATCAAGTGATAGTGTTGGTGACAGTCCATAGGAGAGGGTCCAGACACGGCTTGTTTATATACCCTGTATTGATCACCGTCTTGAGGTTGCTGCTAGTTGCTGGCTACCATATCAAGTGATAGTGTTGGTGACAGTCCATAGGAGAGGGTCCAGACACGGCTTGTTTATATACCCTGTATTGATCACCGTCTTGAGGTTGCTGGTAGTTGCTGGCTACCATATCAAGTGATAGTGTTGGTGACAGTCCATAGGAGAGGGTCCAGACACGGCTTGTTTATATACCCTGTATTGATCACCGTCTTGAGGTTGCTGGTAGTTGCTGGCTACCATATCAAGTGATAGTGTTGGTGACAGTCCATAGGAGAGGGTCCAGACACGGCTTGTTTATATACCCTGTATTGATCACCGTCTTGAGGTTGCTGCTAGTTGCTGGCTACCATATCAAGTGATAGTGTTGGTGACAGTCCATAGGAGAGGGTCCAGACACGGCTTGTTTATATACCCTGTATTGATCACCGTCTTGAGGTTGCTGGTAGTTGCTGGCTACCATATCAAGTGATAGTGTTGGTGACAGTCCATAGGAGAGGGTCCAGACACGGCTTGTTTATATACCCTGTATTGATCACCGTCTTGAGGTTGCTGCTAGTTGCTGGCTACCATATCAAGTGATAGTGTTGGTGACAGTCCATAGGAGAGGGTCCAGACACGGCTTGTTTATATACCCTGTATTGATCACCGTCTTGAGGTTGCTGCTAGTTGCTGGCTACCATATCAAGTGATAGTGTTGGTGACAACCATTGGAGAGGGTCCAGACACGGCTTGTTTATATACCCTGTATTGATCACCGTCTTGAGGTTGCTGGTAGTTGCTGGCTACCATATCAAGTGATAGTGTTGGTGACAGTCCATAGGGGAGGGTCCAGACACGGCTTGTTTATATACCCTGTATTGATCACCGTCTTGAGGTTGCTGCTAGTTGCTGGCTACCATATCAAGTGATAGTGTTGGTGACAGTCCATAGGAGAGGGTCCAGACACGGCTTGTTTATATACCCTGTATTGATCACCGTCTTGAGGTTGCTGCTAGTTGCTGGCTATTACGCCGACCAGGATATTGGTTCCTCGGATCACTGCATGGCTTTACTGCTATACGGCGTCTCCGAGTCATAGTGGCTCTCCATCAACAACTTATTTGCTCTGCTTATATTCTTAAATATTCTAGATGTTTATTTTTTATATTTATTAGCTATTTAAAAATATTTTAAAATCAAGTATTCGGTAGAATATTTCATGAATGATATATGTAAATATTCAGGAAACCATTCATATTGTTTTTATTTAAATAATTGTTTGAGAAAACCTCAATTTGTCCTGGACAAAAATTGTGTTCCTTATAGAA
Organism: Neoaliturus tenellus; assembly: GCA_030545055.2. Taxonomy (NCBI): domain Eukaryota; kingdom Metazoa; phylum Arthropoda; class Insecta; order Hemiptera; family Cicadellidae; genus Neoaliturus; species Neoaliturus tenellus. The sequence goes on along the minus strand of CM061531.1, from coordinate 46,026,445 downwards.
CATTTTAAAATTGCATAAGAAATATGGAGACCTGACATTAAAAATATTTCAAACTTCATAATCAATAGTTTAATATTTACTTCAATATTAAAGAGATTTTCATCTTGTTGGAATACCTACGGATTCCACGGATGTTTCTCATATTTTTTATTTTATATATAGTCTAATACATAAAGTTTAAAAAGCAACACATTTGACTTTGAAACGGAAAGTAAATGAAATAAATAAAAGTGTTTGCAATTTGTATGAAACGGTCATTAGTTTCCTAATATAATAATTGCAGCGCAGCGGCAGCGTTATCTGTGGCGGCTGTCAGCGTAAGTCAGCGTCGCGTGACGTCATGGAATCACAACTCCACCCGCAATACGTTCATTTGTGCTAACTGTTGACCGTCAACCAACACTGCGTCGCTGTTTCCGCCGTTGGACTTAATTAGGATATGAAATGACATTATTGTAATTGTATTGAAATCTACTTTAGAGGACAAATTAATGTGATTAGTTGGTGCTAAGGTAAATAGGATACATTTACAATATACACAGTATAAGATAAAAAAGTGATGTACAGTCAGCGTTGGAAATGGAATTTGTTATTTTCTAACTAATACTATTCTATTTAAATTTATTTTGCCATGGTTAAGTTTAAGCAATTAATTTTCATTTTGTAAGACATTTTTATAAAACAACGCGATTATTACATTTCACTATGAAGATGAAAAGCCAGGAGTTATACAGAATAAGAGTATAAAAACACACACAAAATGTACTCTTAAACTATAACCATTGACTATTTACAGCAACACCAACGTTAGTATTTGTGTATATTCAATGCTTTAACCCTCACAATACTGGTTTACAGTGGTGATATGTTTTTTTTTTTTTATTACTGCACCGTAAAAAGACTGACATTAAGATAAAACATAAAAATTGTTTTCAGTTACAAGTCGATTTAATCAAGGGTTTCAGATCAATCTTCGGGAAAAAATAAAATCTCCAGTTCAAAGTAAAATTGCTATTTCTACTGGCCAAGCAAAGTAAAATTTTGGTTGATAACATTTGTATTTTATATAATTAAAGTTTACACCCTTAATTTAACGAATGATCGGCTTGTGTCAGTGACGACGGGTAGCCAGGGGGTCGCGGCGGCCGATGTCTGTGGAAGATACGGCACGATCTGTCCTCGGCTGTCTAATGATCACTGCTGCTCCACCGTGTGTTCAGAATATAGCTTATCCTTCTTCGTCAATATGGGCGCAGATTCGGAGTGTTATGAGTGTGTTGCCTGTTTAATACAATTTTTCCTTATTCCACGACTCCCACGGACCCTCAGCACCGGCCCACGTATACGTGGAAGGTGGAGTGAGTGTGAGCCACTGATAGAGAGACGCCGCCGCCGGGCTGCAGTTAGTTGACACTGGGTAATGATTCGCTGGACATGTTTACAAACGGTAACCGAGCGGCAGACTCTTCGGGGCTCTGGCGCTTACAATATACCAGGAGAATGTTGGATAAGGTAACAAAATCTTGAAAAGCTATTATGCACATCTCTACAACGCGTTTTACAATGTGAACGTCAAGTAATTACCAAACTCACCTATGGATCGAAAACATTTTTGTTTAATACATAGTAAAAAATTTTTATTTGAAATAACAAGTTTTTAATTATTGATCACGATATTTTACTGAGAACCCATGCCTTTAGACTTCTGAACACAATTTACTATGGTTGCAATTTTATCATTGTTATTATTATAAGAAAAACTTCTAATAACCTCAATCCTTTTTCCAGTATCTATCTGCATTTCCTTTTCTCTTTTGGCCAGTTACCTATTCACACTATTTCATTTGCCGAATTAAGTAATGATCAACAGCCTTTTCCTTTTCTGATCAGCAATTCCAATCGGTATTTTTGCTTATGACCAACTAACCCCGGTTGTCTGTTCCAACTATTCACTTTCCCTTCCTTGAGCCGAGCTCGACCCCCGTGGTCGTCACCGTATAATTGAATTTTCCCACACCTTGCCCTCAGGTCATGAATACTAATACACATTTAATGCAGACAATAGCTATGTAAATACGCCAAAAGTAAATTACTCGAGCGAGACGATAATGATGTCAATTATTCAACCCGGGGGACCACCTCCCCCTCACTCCCCCTCCCCCCACCCCCGGGAGGCGTATGACGGGTGATACATGGACGCGGGCTGGTGACAAACGAGCTACGCCCAGGTAACGATTGTGTTTGACAAATGCGCGGAAAAAACAGACCGCGGGAGTAAGTGATGATTATCGAATGTCTACATGCATTCGTCAGTCGAGCCACCCAGGCGGGAGGATTCAATCAGCGGTGGCTGGGGAAGACAATGAGATATGGCGGTTATTATCTTAATGTCGGCTGTCATGGAAATTAGGTGCTCTCGGTTTGAATTCAATAACCGAAGATGAACAGGGTCATCACTCTAATTTTTTATTGAAAGGTTGTTTTTGTAATTGAAAGTAGGCAAACACTTTTAAATCAACAAAGCCGTTTTTAATGCTTTCACAAACATGAGTTTGTCAAGATGTGCGTGCCATACGTATTACTGTGCTTTCTAGTGCTAAAATATTGGAAAAGCCACTGGTTTAACTGAGTAAATATTTCAGGGAAACTGAATTGTTAATCGATATACGTTTTAAATGCTGCACTACGAGGTTAAGCAAGGGGACGGATCCCTCATTAAAATGGAGATTGTTCATGCAAAAATATAATATTTAGTTTGCATATCAAGCGGTTAAAAAAGCATCTTGATGCTTTCTCGAACATTCTTGTTTAAAGGATTCTCGCTCTACGTACATAATAAACAAGAAAAATCCTGTATAGCGTGTGTCCAAGATTACTTTCTATAAATCAAGCAATTATATGCCGTACTCCATTATCATTATTCTTTTTCTATTAAAAATAATGTAACATAAAAACCAAACATGTATAACAAATTATAAAATATTTTACCAAAACTAAAGATAAAATTAAAATTCCGCCCTCGCTTCTCAATACATCCCAGCCACCTTTCTTTGCGAACCCGTCGATTAAACGGCACTTTCGAAGCAAGGGGGAAATATTGAAAAATTCCGTTTGCCTAACCAGCCGCGATATAGCAGACTGGGCGTGTTGTGTGCTGGGAGTCGAGGCACGTATTGTAATGATAGGAGATGCGCTCACCTGTACCTCCAATACATAAACAATCAGGTGGCGTCGTCCACAACGCGTGCTGAACCGAGTACTCGAGTACTGGTAGTGGGGGGAGGAGATGCGCTCACCTGTACCTCCAATACATAAACAATCGGGTGGCGCCGTCCACAACGCGTGCTAAACCGAGTACTCGAGTACTGGTAGTGGGGGGAGGAGATGCGCTCACCTGTACCTCCAATACATAAACAATCGGGTGGCGCCGTCCACAACGCGTGCTAAACCGAGTACTCGAGTACTGGTAGTGGGGGGAGGAGATGCGCTCACCTGTACCTCCAATACATAAACAATCGGGTGGCGCCGTCCACAACGCGTGCTAAACCGAGTACTCGAGTACTGGTAGTGGGGGGAGGAGATGCGCTCACCTGTACCTCCAATACATAAACAATCGGGTGGCGCCGTCCACAACGCGTGCTAAACCGAGTACTCGAGTACTGGTAGTGGGGAGAGAAGATGCGCTCACCTGTATATCCAATACATAAACAATCGGGTGGCGCCGTCCACAACGCGTGCTAAACCGAGTACTCGAGTACTGGTAGTGGGGAGAGAAGATGCGCCCACCTGTACCTCCAATACATAAACAATCGGGTGGCGTCGTCCACAACGCGTGCTAAACCGAGTACTCGAGTACTGGTAGTGGGGAGAGAAGATGCGCCCACCTGTACCTCCAATACATAAACAATCGGGTGGCGCCGTCCACAACGCGTGCTGAACCGAGTACTCGAGTACTGGTAGTGGGGGGAGGAGATGCGCTCACCTGTACCTCCAATACATAAACAATCGGGTGGCGCCGTCCACAACGCGTGCTGAACCGAGTACTCGAGTACTGGTAGTGGGGGGAGGAGATGCGCTCACCTGTACCTCCAATACATAAACAATCGGGTGGCGCCGTCCACAACGCGTGCTGAACCGAGTACTCGAGTACTGGTAGTGGGGAGAGAAGATGCGCCCACCTGTACCTCCAATACATAAACAATCGGGTGGCGCCGTCCACAACGCGTGCTGAACCGAGTACTCGAGTACTGGTAGTGGGGAGAGAAGATGCGCCCACCTGTACCTCCAATACATAAACAATCGGGTGGCGCCGTCCACAACGCGTGCTGAACCGAGTACTCGAGTACTGGTAGTGGGGGGAGGAGATGTGCTCACCTGTACCTCCAATACATAAACAATCGGGTGGCGCCGTCCACAACGCGTGCTGAACCGAGTACTCGAGTACTGGTAGTGGGGGGAGGAGATGCGCTCACCTGTACCTCCAATACATAAACAATCGGGTGGCGCCGTCCACAACGCGTGCTAAACCGAGTACTCGAGTACTGGTAGTGGGGGGAGGAGATGCGCTCACCTGTACCTCCAATACATAAACAATCGGGTGGCGTCGTCCACAACGCGTGCTGAACCGAGTACTCGAGTACTGGTAGTGGGGGGAGGAGATGCGCTCACCTGTACCTCCAATACATAAACAATCGGGTGGCGTCGTCCACAATGCGTGCTGAACCGAGTACTCGAGTACTGGTAGTGGGGAGAGAAGATGCGCTCACCTGTACCTCCAATACATAAACAATCGGGTGGCGCCGTCCACAACGCGTGCTAAACCGAGTACTCGAGTACTGGTAGTGGGGGGAGGAGATGTGCTCACCTGTACCTCCAATACATAAACAATCGGGTGGCGTCGTCCACAACGCGTGCTGAACCGAGTACTCGAGTACAGATTTAGTGAAATTATAAATTGAAAATTAAAAGTAAATACATTTTATAATAAAAAATTGTGTAGATAAAAAATCAAGCAGTAGGGCGAATTTCGATAAAAAATCATGATGAAGCAGTTTTAAGTTTCATTATAAAAATATCAATACAGTTCACTAAATTTAAATACTGTTCATGCGCAACATTATTTAGGATGGTGATTTTCTAAACAAATTGGAACATTGTCAGTAAATAACTTCATCTCGTAAGGAAACAAAGGACGTGAAATTCAGAAAAAAGGTTGACAAAGAGTAAGTACTATGTAATAACAATGTAAATCTCAGATAAAAAGTGCATGTATTATAGGAAACAGTAAGTTCTTTAATTATGAGTGTTTCAACGCATCACTGGCCTTTTAATCTCAGGTCTTCATAAGTCAGTTTGTCTCCAAAACAATCGAGTTCTTTCGCGGTATGCGCTAGTAAGGGGATGAACACACAGAACGCGGCGCGGCGCGTCATGACGCGTGAAAAACAAATTCATAGTTTGTTATGGAGTTCAACACACAGAGAGCGGCGCGGCGCGGCACGGCGCGCCGCGTCTTTACTTGGACCAGTTGAGTTTGATTTTTTGGAGCGTCAACATGCGTTTTCGCGCGTCTTCCCTGCAAATATGATAGATGGTGAGTGTTTACCGAAGTGTTTTGTAGGCCTGCACTGTGGCAAGCGAAGCATAAACATTAGACTACAAGAACAGGGGAATTGTGGACACGCTGTGGAATAGGTGACAATGGTAGAATATATTGCTTAAATCTATACCGTACTTATTTAATACACTGAGGTTTATTTTGTAATTGGAACTTCTTTACAGTTTCACTGACTTTAAAGTTTCTAGTGTCGTTGGACAGACTTGGTGTGCATGTGTAGTTGTTTGGTAGTCCGGATTCGGGATTGTTTAACGACGATCGCAGTATTTGACATTATAAAACCTACACTTATTTAATACACTAAGGGTTTTTGTGTGGAGAACTCCTCCTACAATTTACAACCAAAATTAAATTTTTTGGTGACGTTGGATACGGTTTGATCTGTATTTGTTTCCGCCAAAAACGAACGTGTGATACTTTAAATAAGTGTTTTCCAAACGCAGCAAACATCGAACCAATTTGCTCAACGCCATATCGGACACTGATTACTGAAGTGAAAAGAGTAAAGACGCTCCGCGCCGCGCCGCGTTCTGTGTGTTCATACCCTAAATCCCGGACAAGTCAGCGTTTGGCACTTGTCTCATGAGACGAGCCGCTTGTCAGCCGCCTCGCCGCGGTAATGTGATGCGTGTCTGCGTGTGTATCGGCCGCGCGTGTGCGTGTATCGGCCGCGCGTGTGAGTGTAGGTGCGCGTGTGCGCGAGCTACGTGCCCGGCCCGGTGATAACTCAGGCGTGTGACCAGCCTCCATATCGCTGATAAACAGCTGCGAAAGGTCGCCGCACAATCGCAAGGTCAGACAAACGCGTTAGTAATAGTTTATTCAACTGTCAAATAAACTTCTCTCGACCAGCGCCGCTCGGGTTAACAGCAACATATTCACGCTCGGGCAGATTCGTTTTGCAACGCTTTCGGAGGATGTCTGGAGTAATCGGTTATGGTGAAAGGGAAACGCGCATAATAGAGTAATATATGTACACCAGGATTCACATTTTAGAATTGATAGGAACTAATAGTCTAAGTTATTTGATATGGTAACCATGACCATAGACCAACTCATTTGCTTAGCGACTGCGGCAGTGCCTCTGAGCCCTGAATACATTTAAAATTCCTAAGAATAAAAAATTATAACTTAATTTCAAATAATTTTAAATTTCAGAATACAAACTTTGCCTAAGTATTTTATATTTTAAAGTATATTTTTCATTTAGAAAATTATGCTTAAATACAGTACTTTTAAAACAGTCAAAACAGTATATTTAAAAACACAACCTGATTTGAGGAAAGTGGCGTGTAAAAGGGTAGGTAAAAAAGGGGGTTTTCATCATAACTTCTTATATACATTGAACATTTTCTTTTGTATCTCTAAACATAAATTTTATTTTAAAACATACAATAAATATTTCACGACAAAATAATATTTTAAGCGACAATCTAGTATGAAACCAAGGAGAGAATCCTGTTAAAATGCAACTCTTATCCGAAAAGTATAAGAAATATAAATTTGTTTATAGCATAAACAGAAATAACCCAGACCATAAAGTTGGATAAAATTCAGATTATGGTAAACCGTATTTGTTAGAGAAGGGTGGCAGCAACGAAAGGCGCGATATTGTGGGGTGTGATACACGGGAAGGTTGAGTTGTGGGGGGGGGGGGTAAGGGAGGGGCGGAGAGGTACACTGATAACAGGTGCTGATATCAGAGTCGCGTCTCGGAACTAACTCGTGGGCATCCCGAGTTGAATGTTTATCTGAGCAAATTTAAGTTTCGCTTTACAAAAAAAGAGTAATTGTGAGTAAAATATTATATTTATTGCAAAGGTAATACCGTGTTATTTAAGGAGAAAATATAAAATGATCAATTGTAAGGTTTTTTATGGAAAAGTTTTTACAACACAAGTTACTTAGTTTTTTACAAAACTCAATATACTCTAAAAGGTTTTATGAGTGCCAAATTTGTTCATTTTTACACTTTTGTCAGTAATGTTTTCAAAGATCAGTAATTAGTAATAATAAATAATGTCAACTTTTTCTTAAACAGTTTTGAAACCATTCTCAAATACAACTTTCGTTAACTTTCACAGTTGAAGTTTATTTTATTGTAAATTGCAATAAGCTAGATAAATACAGATGGGTGGTTTATTAGGCCGACGAATCAGCTTCGAATCCACCCAATCTTAAGAGCAAACACAGCGGAATTAACGACTCAAGTAATTAACGAAATAACCAAACCAATAATTACAAGTGGTATCGCTATTGAGCACAACAAATAACAGAATGACCGGGAAGCCAGAGTCACGCGGAAGATTTAATTATAAGATAGGGGGAGGAACCGCGTGGCGTGGTATTCTATTTGTGTAAGGCGCGATGTCGGATACAGCGGGGCCCAGCTGGCTCAGGTGTCTCAACACGATAAATAGCAGCTGGTTACAATAAACGGAGGGCATCTCGGGCCCAGATGGTCGCCGTACCGCGCGGGCACGAGCCCATCGCACACGCTCACCTGTTCAACATGTTATCCCAGAACAACGTGAACCAGGTTCATACCAGTTGCCAAGTTGTCATCATTATTTGGGCTGTCTAGTATGACAATGTATCCCTCTCTCGTGATCCGATCATGTTCAGGACTCCGGTGGGTTGACCCCTGGTTGAGGAACGTGAAGGGACGGTCGGTTGGTTGGCCAGTTAGGAGGCAGGACCTCTTACTTGAGCCTGTAAATCAGTCGTCACAAGAGCACGGGAGTTGGCCCTCTCTGAGCAGTCGAGTGGCCGTCTTCTGTCCCATTCCTCGCCCTTCCTTTTCCTTCAATATCCTGTCCTTCCGTGGGATTGTGCAAAACGCCCATAGGACTCATTATGGCTTCGTGGTTCTGCAGTCCCCTTGCGAATAAGTAACACAACACCTCGACTTTTGCAGTCTGTTAGGCGTAACCTCAGATTTGTCAAGATAGTTGTTCTAACAGAGATTAACCCATAAAAACAATATAAAAAATCATATTGAAAAAAAAGAAGAAATTATGCCATTTCTGCGACCACCGTCACGGTTAAAAGACGCAAAAATAAATTAATTGTAATCTTTGTCACCTGCAAGTGTTAGTCAGTCACATTAAAGAACAGTTTTGGAGTTTCGTTACTTGGCGAATCGTCGCGACGCTGATCATACATTTTGAAAACGTTATCGTTTGATAAAAAATCTACAAAAACCTTACTTTGATTACCAGGGTACAAAAGTGAAATAATACAAGTGAAGTTGACATAAAAATTATGATAATATTAAAAACAATAAAGTAATTTGTTTACACTAAGATGTGATTTATTAGCATTTATTTGTGAAGAAAGTTTGAACGGTTAACTTATCGAAGTGTCCTACTAAGTTAACAACAAGTTTATCAGTTACTAGATTAAATTTGCTTCGGAATTATCTGTTGCTGAAGTTGCACGTTTGGAGCAAGTCACAATAGTTCATCGGTTTTACTTACAACCACAAAATACATCCCTCTTTCTATAGTTGATTGTAAATATTAAAATTATTAATATTTGAATTATATGGTTGTAAATAAAATAAATATTTACGTCTTTTTATGTGAGACTAAAGTAGGTTTGTAAAGCAAAATTGAGTCGTTGACAGTGAAAGTCTGAAAGAAGGATCTCTTTCGAGGAAGTAAAGGAGAGATGCAGCTTATCGTTAGAGGCTATAGAGCTCGGGACTCGATGACAAATCTGGATCTCGCTTCAGATTGGGCCGTTTGTCGTAAAGCGTCTCCGGGCTCCGATGACGCCCATGATAAACTCAACCCCTTATATTGCAACTTTTAACGTTTAGCCATTTGTTGGCTGTATTATTACTTTCTTTTTTAATGTATGTAGGATAATAATGGGTTGCTAGTAGATGCATATCAATTCTTGTGTCTATGTTTTGCGTCAATACACAGAACAGTGTAAAGTAATCAAGTAAAATCTTTCTAATGATGTTTATTGGTTTTATTTTCAATAAAAATTAATAAATTACTAATTTTTTGTACAGTATAATACATAGTCTAGTTATCTTTAGAAATGGATTGTTGAACTTCATGGAATGGTCTGATAAAAGTAAAAAGTGGGGTAAAGAATGTCAGGTAGTTAGATTAAACAGCATACGGGTAACTATTAAACAACAAGTAAACTAAACGATCAATCAAAACAAATGCTATTTCATAATTATAACAATTTTATTAATAGGCAGACATGAATTCTAACTAGAATTATAAACAAATAAATTACGACAAAAAAGTGAATTTTTAAACTCAAAGACTACTTTATGAACACGTTTTTCTTAGAAACTTATACAACTATTAAATACGAGCACAGCATAGGCTAACAATTTGATGATAAATAACTCTCACATGTTTTCTGGTTGGATTGCTTTGCATCGGACTAATAATTCCTCCAAGTTAACCAATCACAACGATAGCACCGTGACTAACACTCTGTGTGTGGGGAGGGGAGGGGAGGGCGAGTGACGTCACAATTCGATTACGGGGTACGTAATGTTGCACAAGTGTAGTGTCATAAAATAGACTCTCTCGGGGACTGCACTACTTAATCACTGATTCACTGTTCTGTCGTGTTGTATGCTTTTCATCGTCCGAAATTAATTTCACAAATTAAACCCTTGTAATAAACCCTATGTATTATTTTATTCTAAAATTGGCAAGTTCGCTAAAAACAAGACCTTACTAATTTAGATGATGCGATAGTCTACGCATTCTTATTATTAAGAGAAAACAAAACGGATCAGTGTTACCTATTGTAATTGAATAGTGGTTATTTTTTACAATATTTTAAAAGTATGAATAATAAATTTATTTGTTTATAATATATGTTTTACAAATATTATCTAAGACGTCTCCGTAGAAAATAGTCAATAGTTTGTGAAGTTTAAACATAGTATATAAACTTAGTATATAAGTGGCTAAGAATAGCAATTTTTAGTAAGATAGAATTTTAAATTATCATATTTAAAAGCCACACGTATAGTACCATCATACACATAACAAAGTGATACATTTCTATTCCTCTCTGTCGTCATAAATATCAACATTAATTACTAATGAGTTTCTAGGAAAATTATAAATTAAAAAAAAAAAATTCTTTTTTACATTGGGAATTGTTGTTCAATGTTTAACAATTTAAGAATACGGTACTCGATGCACACAAGCTGAGAAAATTAAGGAAAAGAATCATGCTTGAATATTATTGTGAAGATTTTTTAGAGGACTGTTCCAAGTATGGGAACTAAAAACATATGTAAATTGTGCCCCCGACCGCCCAACACAGTACCGGGGAGTCCATCATATGCTCTGCTAACGAGAGAGTCGCGAGACAATGGACGATCGCGGATGTGAAGGATCGGTTCCCAGTTAGTTAGAGCGGAGGTGAATGTTGCCGGTGATTATATCGGGTGTTTCTCCATATCGGCGACGGAGGAAGTGATAATTGGTGAAGTGTAAAGTGTAGGTCGCGGTGGGCACAGACTCCTCCCAGGCCTTGGACACACGTCATGATGTCACAGTGGCGTGTCCGCTCATGCGATACGTTGTGAAAAGGAGGAAAGAAGATGGGCGTAGAGTATCAAAAAAAGACTGAGAAAAATTGCAAATTTAGAGTATTTAGTAAACTAGTGGTGGTTGGTGAAAAGATAAATGTTTTCTGTATGAAAACCCAGTCAACCCTCTTCTAACTCGAACCTCGATGGTTCGCAATCTTCGGTATCTTGAATTATTTCAAATCTCCTTGGAAAAACTTGTCTTCTCAAAAAATTAATAATTCAAATCCTGGTACAGTTTTATGGTTATTTATTTTTACATCAATTATTCAAATAAAGGATACAAAAAACACCTTTGTATTAGTAACTTGAAATTCGGTAGATAAGTAGACTTAAATTTGCGTTTTACACTATAAGTCGGAGTTTACCTCTCTATATCGAAGTTTTCTCTACTCGAAACTGCAATTCAGGACCTTAGCTCACAGGTAGCAAACAGCCGGTGACACGGCTTGTCTATAGAAAATCCTCAGTCCCTTGAATTTTGAGCTTCGGAGGACAACAGTAGCGTAAAAATGAAGGAGCTACTTTACCAAGTCTGGCCAAAACAGTTGCAAAATGTGTCCCTCATGGATTCGAGAGTAACAGGATTTAACTGTCTGGGTAGCTGAGTGGTTACAGTGTTTGCCTCTCAAGTTAAAGGTGGCCGCTTCGATCCTGAGAACATTTCGAAAGTTTCGATTCCGGATTCAGTTGTCATTAGCCATTGGGTTATTAATTAATTAATGATGCTTTCTAACAAATGGTTGATGTTAAGAGTAACAAGACTGGGCTTTAGACTGTTCCCCGGCAAACTTAAAAAATGGCACTGGCGTGACCTCTCTGAGAAAAATTAGATTCTCGTCTCGATTACCTAATATGCAAATATTAGAATGATTCCCTAAAAAGGAAGGGATCCCACCAGGAAAGGCAATACGTCACCCAGTAATACCTAAACTAACTGATTGTAGGTATACTCTTCCGTCGAAAAATATTGTAAATATTTTACATACTAAACCAATAATTTGTTGAATCACATTCATTAGTTATATTTGTGGAATGAATTATTATTGTTTAAATCATTAGCACTAAGCGGCTTTTCAGTCTAATACAAAAAGTTCACGTCATTTGTTATTCTATGTTTACTTAATTTAAATTTACCTAAATTCCTTAAACAAAAATTGAATATACTTTAAATACGATTAAAAATACTAAAAGACGAGATTTTACTGATAATATCATAGTTTCCTAAGTTGATTTCAAAGCTATTCGGTTCAACGCGCATCAGCTACATTCAAAAGTTAGTCCTCACATCAGCGTCGTTGAATGAGCGATCTGTAGAATGAGGCGCGAGTTCAGTCTATGGCAAACACATCCGACGTTAAAGAGCCATTCACGTCAGCTCTGCACCAGTCATCAGCAAACATTCCTGTTACACCTCTATCACTCGCAACACTTTCGCTACAGAATAGGGATTACAACTCGTCATATAAGTTACGGCAGAGCCTTGCTAACAATGAATTTGCTTGTTCATTTTTATTCATAAAAATAAAAATACAACAATATAAAATTGTTACTTTACGAAATAATTTAAGACATGAAAAGAAAATAGATTTCTTTGAGGCATACATAGAACGAAAATATTCAAGCATTTCATTAAACAAACGATATTTCACTTTGATTGGTTACCTAACAAAATTAATAAACATTGGCAGCAATCGGAGCGATGCCGTATGGATATTGCTAATGTGTGTTGATTGGAAACCCAACCTGTTGGCGACTGCATGGTCGGCTATTGAATAAAAGATACTCGCCGCGGACAGTTTTGACACTTGCTAATTCGCCGGAGATTTAGCGCCGGTGTTCAATTGTATCAGACCATTATGCTGTGGACTCCACGTGGGCCGGTACAGAGCCGCTATCTGATTACATTCATACATACACCTGACCGGAGATATACGGACTGGGCCCTTTGTAAATAATACAGGATCACGATACTAGCCACATCGGGAAGAGAGGTTATGGAGCTCGCTCTTGCATATGAGGAGAGTTAGGAGCTATACTATGGCTCGTAAGTGGGCCTAGCCAGCTCATTTGGCTATCCTGACAAACGAATCAGCAGCTGAAAGATATGGGTTTCTATATCTTTTTGCTTCGTCGTCTCCCTAATTTCTTCAATAGTGATTTTATATAGAATCGTGTACATTTGTCAGCAACAAAACACACGTTGTCTGGTCCAGCACACTCACTTTTCACTCAAATTCACCCACATCACCTCTAGTAGGCATCATATTGCGTTAGTGTCTCAAGATGAAATATTATAATTCGATGTGTATCGTTTCTGGGAGCTCGCACTCCGGTAGGACTGCCCTTTTTATTTAAATCCAAACATCCGTAAACCCCCAAAAATAAAAATAAATTTGTACAAGGTACAGAAGTTGTAAAATTTAATTGCCTAACACAAAATAACCAAACTAGGAACAACGTATAAATCAGAAATTTTATTTTCATAGCATGCCAATTTGAATAAGTTGAATTGTAAAGCTATATATAAACAATTTATTAGACAGACGGAAAACTAATCCAAATAGATAACATGTACACTTAATCATTTGCTTGGTTTGACCCATCGGTTGCGGTACACCCTCTAGATCATCTCCGATACCCGAGTGGCCGTCGCTGGGAGTGGCCGGTCAGCGTTATCAGGCCGTAAACGTGGCCAAACCGATGGAGACGTCGTAACCGTAGACCGTAAACCGTAAACCGCTGTTCGACACCGCATCACAGAGATAAGCGGTCCGGCCGGCGCGACGGCAACGCGTTAAAAGGTGGGTTTAGAGTCGAACAGTGTAATGAGCCTACCCCACGTACACGGCGCAGCGAAACGTCCCATTGTAGCCAGGTGGCAGCGGTTTAGATAGTAAACTCTAAGGGGAGTATCTCCATTGTCACTTTCACTATTCCGTACACTACGCGATATAACAACCCGAGGTTACATGTAGATTAGCTCGGTACAAAATAAATTCCTTGTTCGAATGAAGCGTGTAAACAAGCCGAGTAGTTTGCCGGCATGTAAATGCATGGTAATGAATATGAGACAGTGCGTCTGCGACTCGTGTAATACGGTATCCCACGATATCCCCGGAGACCATGAATAATAAAACACTCGTTAGGATCTCTCCTGGTTTATTAAACGCGGTAATTTGTACACTACAATTACCCCACTGCCAGGCCTCGGTCGCGCCCCTTGTTGCACTTGCGGCCTCCCTTGTTTGTCTACAGCTCATCGAATCCTGCACGGTGGTTTTAATTTAGGGATTCAATGTTGAAAATTTTTCAAACTAGAGAATTTTTACGGATGAAGTTATATCTTTAAACTTCTACGGTTTACTTTTTATGTTATCTATTACTCTAAAAGTTAATGCAAATTAATGCGATTAATATTTGTTGCGTTTTAAGAAAATTACAGCAATAATTCCTCATCCTTTATCCTGTAAGAAATAAGTAACATTTTCGGGATGAAGTGATGAATAGATCTAACAATAAAACGTTATATTCGTAGAATTCACGGGTTACTTCTTAATTTGTAAATATTTTAAAATGAAATCGCTTAGTTTCCCTTTAAAACTGTGTAAGGGCGTGAACGTCATGATCGAGCACACTATCCGATTAAACGGTTCCCATCGCGGCGTTAAGGCTTATCTCTGTATCGATGAGAATATGCTCAGCCGGCTGCGAGCAAAACAGCGACGTTAAAAACTAAATGATGTGTGATGGGGGGAGGGAACGGTGTATTGTTGGGGGCTCGCGGCTAATGGAGAAGTGAGAATGGTGACGTCACGGGGCTATGTACACAATCGCACCGCCCCCCCCCCCCCACACACACACACACACACACACACCTTGGGATGTAGTCCGCTTGTTGAAATGTGCATACACTACAGCCAGCCATGGGGTGTGATAGAAAGATACTTTACATTTTGATTGAAAGGATTTTGTATCACTATTACCTAAATGTGCAAAAAAAACTTCGAGGTTAAGATGATTTTAAATTAGCTCTCTAGCGTTTACAACCAACTTAACGAAATATGACGGATAACGAGGGATACGAGGGATACCGCGGGTGCGGCTTACCTTATATACATCGACAGACTCCTCATTGTGCAATCCATTATGCACACAAGTCAGTCTCTTGCCAATTACATCCCAATAATAGCTGCCACCCCCTCCCCCCTCCCTTCGCACTCGGATTCCCAATTGCTAATATCGCGGCGGAGTCTCGGATCGCAGTTTCACTTTTCCATTAACCGCAGGAGCGCTCAAACTGCAATATCACCCCTCGTGACTCGTTTGTTCAACATAGCACGCCTCGTGTCACCCGCCCGCGTGACGTTCTTGTATGCTTTTTAAAAGGTTAAAAGGTTTTTGGAAATTTTCTTGCAAAATCTTGTTAAAATTTATGTGCGGTAAGTCACGGATATGCAAAAAATTGAAATCCATCCCGAAAATAATAGAAGAGACATATAGAAGAATTTAGTATGTAAGTTAAAATTAGTTTTTAATGCCAATGCAATTAATGTAAATTGTTATATGGCAAATAAATATTATTATTATTATTATTAGTGTTATTATTTGTTCATCTATTTCCTTCTTTACAACTGTTACAGCTGTAAAAAAATCTATATAATAAAAAGCAATCATGTTTACTCTCCTTCTTTTCCTCAGCTTGTGTGAATCGTAGGGGAAATCTGCGCATACCGTTGGAATGGTAGTGTCGTGTAGACGAGAAGAATCCCATTATAAGTCACTTCGGCCTTCAGGGCTACGCCCTGCCGGATTTCAGAATTTCAACGTTAATCTTGGAAGAAGAATGTAATTGAATGAATAGACAGCTGTTGTAATAACAAATCCTAGCAAAAAAAAAAAACAGATATTTCAGTTGTTTTTTTTGTTTTTTTTTTTATTAGTTGGGTCCAGATAGTCCACAATCAACTAACAATTTGTGGCGAATTTCGGCCCATGGGCGATCTCTAATATCAGCAAAACGACGCTTCTACAAGTACGGTATGCATAGAGTGGTGTTATAAAAACAATATCAGCCTTATCACAGCTATTAAATAACAAAGATTTATAATTAATTTAACTGAAACTTAGCTTCCCATAGGTTATAGAACAAAACCCTTAGGACGATCATAAATTTGAATAAATTCATGCAAATTTACATATCATTCCTTGTAATTTTACACGTAAATTATTATGAATCGTTCAATAGTTCATAGGAAATTATTGGATAAACATTTATCAATATAACAAGGTTGTGTATGGCTGCGAAATATACATTCATTACGTTTAACTATTAGTTATATATAAATACTACAATATTTTTTTCATACAACTCGTTTGGATGTAAGATATCTTAGTGGAATATTTCAAACAATAAAACAAGTTATAAGCGCAAATTGTATCTTGTATAAAATTCAATTCAGATGATATCGTTACAACTTTTAAGATTAAAATGTATGTTAGTCTTTAAATTGTTAAATGATTTAATAGACTAATAGCTAACAAGCCGCTCAGCAAAAAAAAAAAGATAGAATTAGCTGTAGCTAATGGTATAACAAATCTTACTGTAAATAAAGATAAACATGACTTATTTTGGTATAATATAAAAGGATAACAAAACTAAAACTATATTTCCTCGTATAATCGTTCGGAAATTTTAACTTAAAAAATACAACAATTACAACATTAATTTAATGAAATCAAAGCTCAAGAGGGGGTTTCTCGTGAGAAAGAACAAGCATTTTTAACTGCAGCAAATTACAGTCGCATGCATTTACGCTTAAACAACAGCGGCACGCAACGCTTGAATACTGCATCATGCACACTGCATACGTCGTCCGTCAGTCAGTGGCAGTGAGAAGAGAAGTAATGACATTAAAAACGTAGAATAGATTTGTAAATATCTTTGAATTTTTTTTAAGGTTTGGCAATTATTGTTGTTGCAATGAGCCCAGTTTAAGCCACAAACAAATTATACTCGTACATTATCAATGATATAATTTACACCCCCAGGCAAAACATAATTCAAGAATGATTAATTTTATTTTTATTGTATATTTGATTAATCAAAGGCAAAGACGGCGTTTCACAACCAGAGGCTTTGTATTCTCTTCAAATAAGACTTATGTTTTGAATTTTAAATTGATCTCTCAACGTAATTTCATTAATGGCGGCAATTTAGTTGTAATAAACAATCAGCAGAACAAATAGTAACCTTGTATGGTAAAATCCACGTTTAAGTTGTAAAAAGACATTGTAGTTGACCGAGCTATATTCAAGTTGGAGGGTGGCCAACTTTGCCAACAGTGCGATCCTGCTCACGGTATTGTAAACCAAAACCGACATTAATGTTCGGCGATATGATATTCTCAGAATTTTATTATCTAGTCCATTGAAAGGATTCGCTAGAAGTTCACTCACAAATACAATGCGTCATCTCACCTCACGATGGATGGGTGTAGGCTAATCACTTACACCTCTGATATATTTTAACGACAACATTGTTTTTTTATGAATTCAATTCTAGTTTCATGACGGTAGATTCAAATACAGTATTAAATTTATTCACGACTATTTTTTGGGGATGTTTGTGGGTGAATCTGTTGTATGTACGAAGTATAGACATTCATCGTAAGATCACTTAAAGGAGATAGTTTCCTTCAGACATTATTTACGAACTCCCACACTTCATAATCGCAACAATGCTTCAACACTCAACAACATAAATTACTACAACTTTCTAAATGGTCTCTCCCGAACCAACCACTTAGTGGAGTAGGGAATATCATGCTAAGTGGTGACTGACTCAGCGCCATTAGAGGCAAGTGAAATAACGCAGTAACCAACAATCTCGTGTGTAATTAATAACCCAAACAGCATACACAACCACCATGTTGAGCAGGCAGTGGCAATGGAATTAAAAATATGATGCCTGTAAAATACTAACTGTGTGATAGTTGAACATTAAATTGCAATGTTGGGGAGGTAACCGCTGGATTGGGCAGAGTGGCCTCAGCCTGCAATTACTGTCTGGCTGGGTGGATTAGTAGCTAAAGATATCACCTATGAATCCGAAGTTTGACGGTTTGATCCTACGAAAAGCAGAAGTTTTTTTATGGTCCGAAACTGAACCCAGCTCCCTTTGCTCGTGGGCTAATAATTAATGATCTTGTCAAGTAAATCAGGAGGTCTTTGTCAGTAACAAACTACACATGATTCATCACATTCACTCTTCTGCCAGATTCCCTTCAAATAGACAATTGATTGCATTATTGTTTAAAAATCAATTAACAAATAAATAGTAACTCAAGCATATATTATACTACGATACCACCAATACCGCCAGACATCATCCATGCAGGCTGTCACATACACCGTTGTGTGTATGGGGATAAGTAGTGGGCGACTAAGCTCCTCAAAACTCAATTAAAATCCGGTTTACGTGTCTTTTAGATGTTATACTTGATGTGCATTTTTGTAAACACTAAGTTATATTTAAAGAAATATTTAAGAAACGGCATTTTATGTACTGCATCGGAATCTTTTAGCTCACAGCATAAGAGTAAAACCTCTTCGGGTTGTGGAATTGTAGTATATTAAACATAACATTTCTTATAAAAAGGCTAGCATAACTCTTTCGGATTTATCTTTAAACAATATACGGTATGTAAAAATTTACGCTTTCACTGGTATATTAACCACCGTAAATTGGAGATTTTTCATTCAATTTTCAACTTTGACTTTAAAATGTTTTTGTAGGTTTATTTCTCTTTTGAAATTAGCGACTAAACCATGCACGTCCCTTAACAATGTTGCTATAAATGTTTGAGCAATGTTGTCAAAAAAATTACTAAAACATCGCTGATTACAAAAGTGATCTATCATGTGTTGCAACCTTAGAATTGGCAATATGATGAAACCTTTTCCCAGAACCAAACCTAAGGAATGTTTACATTTCGGGTGGTGACGCAAACTGTTGGAGTCGAGTTAATATAGATACAGTGAAACAATTTGAGCAATAGTCTGCGATAAGCCCAAGGTAGTCTGGCCACCTGAGCGCTATCTACAGTACTGTATATCGGCCGCGCCAGGAGCTGCGATGTGCCCGATGATAGCACGTGTGTGTGTGTGTGTGTGTGTGTGTGTGTGTGTGTGTGTGTGTGTGTGTGTGTGTGTGTGTGTGTGTGTGTGTGTGTGTGTGTGTGTGTGTGTGTGTGTGTGTGTGTGTGTGTGTGTGTGTGTGTGTGTGTGTGTGTGTGTGTGTGTGTGTGTGTGTGTGTGTGTGTGTGTGTGTGTGTGTGTGTGTGTGTGTGTGTTGCAGTTGCGCTGGCTGCATACCTCATAGCTACTCACCTACTGTATTGACTTACACACTACACCGAGTCACCTACGTGTCCCTCTTTCCGAGTATAATTGACAGTTATGTTACAAGTGGAAATTTATGGAATGTTTGTTTAGCGTAAAAAACAGAGAAACAATATTTCAGACGTTAAATAATTTATTATTGTTGTATAAATGATTTTAATATAACCTCCTTAAAACTTAAAAAGTTAAAATAAAAGTTTTAATCCGTTGATAAGCTAATTTGATTTCAGATTAAACTTAAAAACTGCCTACAAAAATTTAAGTTAACACAAGATAAACTAGCATAGCGAATATTAATTTCTGTGAGTCAAAATTAAGTGACTACTTTTCTTCATATTGATTCCTATAAATTGATAGACTTAGTTGCAGGCAATTCATGTAGTAACCATTGTCTTTATTATAATATATAAATATTTTTTGGCAAAAAAATAAAACGAACCCGTTCTAACGATTTCGCTTTAAGTTTTTAGATATGGTAAAAAGTAATATTCTTGATTTTAGCAATTATACACAGGTTATAATTTTACATACATTCAAGTGTGAATTCCATAAGAAAGATGCGATACAGTACAAGCCACATTCTTTATCTTAACATTACACTTGAGCATGGGCCACATCAATCTCTGGTGCCGCAAACACAGGTATAGGCGGTCCGCCCGCTGCAGCATTGCCGTTCTGTTTGCCCTGCTGATTCGCTTCGTCAGCACTTAGCTCTGATCCACTCAGCGGTTCAGCACGCCTCATACATTTTTATTCAATTAACGTTGACCCTGGAAACCACCGACACGGTTTTCCCATCGAGCTAATGAAATGTGAAATCTTTAATAAGCTTCCTGGAGCTATAGTCTTAAATTGCTTACGTTATGGTGATCTCGACTGGTTCTTTATTTTTTAAGCGGAATAAACCTCCGTTTCCTTGCAGTTTTAGGATAGATTATCCAGGGTAAACAATTTAGATTACTGCAGTCTAAGTAATATTGATTTGGTACAGTGATTGACTTTGGTGTAAAAAATTCTTAGTTTCCCTTCAATATAGACTAAATAAGAGAAAAAACAATCATGTACTTAAACAAAATTTTGAGATTTACTTTCTATGATAAAAATGAGCACTGGCTTTTTTACATCTTAATTGTTGTGAACAAGCAATTTTGTTATAGAATGATTATTATAAAGTATCATCAACAAAGTTTGTATTTGATTCTACTTGATTTTAAGTTTGGAGTTGTTATTTGCAGGTTAGCCACCTTTACACTATTGTAGGGAGATATCAATCATAGGCACATTCCACTAATCCTCACTGTTGGCTTGTTATTACCCCTTCAAGTGTACATGTGTACCCAGTGCCAGTGCCAGTGCCAGTGCCACAGTACATGTGTACCCAGTGCCAGTGCCAGTGCCAGTGCACAGTAGTACATGTGTACCCAGTGCCAGTGCCAGCATCGTGTAGCACAGCCGCGCCGGGGCCCCGCCCACGCTACGATACAATCACAACAAACGCGATATTAATGTTTTCATTACCGACTTCATCCTCACTCCTCCATAATTCAAAGCATAATCACCGACAAAGGCTTCCGCTTTAATATTTACACGGATAAAACGACCGGATTAAAAATCGCAATAAGAGCGGCTATCTTTCATCGTTTCGATCAAAATCAACATGGCGTTAATTAAAGAAGGAGCTTATAAATATTAGGCGCCACGGGGGAGGGATGATAATTATTCAGGGCCAATTTCCGGGAGTTGCTAAGATTGCGGGCAAACACGGGGGATTATCAAGACGATATTACCCCCGGGGTGGACTCCGGCTCACTTGTTGAAAACACCCCCCCCCCCACCCACCGCCTACCATCCCCCACGCCACCGGCACTATCGCGTCATCCGGTGGTGAGAGACTTAGTTAAATAACTGACGGGGTAATCCTCCGTCACGTGACGTCATCTCGGGTCTCAGGTGAACCGATTGAATGTTTAATGCTGCAGCTCAGCACTCGTCTGTAGGCTAATGTAGGGTTCGTCTCAGAGTCACTGCCAGAATGATAATGGGTCTTTATTGTACGATAAATATCCATTTAGATAAATACTATGGATATTAAATGGAATTTAAATATTCCTATTTTAATCATATGAAATCGGGAGGAAAATGTGTTTTTGAAATATTTTATAAATCAAAAAACTATCCTGAAACAGTCAAACTACCATCGAGTGTTTTGATTTGGTATATAGTTTAACTATTAGTACCAGGAGGACCGAGCTTAAGCTCGGTAAAATTATTACTTTCGTTTCTCACACAAAGCTCGTTCCGCTCCGCTCACTCGCCAGGCGGAAGGTTTGCTGCACATTGGTATGATTTTCCTAAAACCACAGGTTAAAGATGTAACACATTGGTTTATTTTATCTACAGTTATCAGCTGATTTTTGTTCAGTTAAAAAATTTCCATAAGGATAACATGGGATCTTTGAAGGGCTCTAGCGCGAAAACCGGATTTTTCCCAGCTATGGGACCAGCTCCAATCGATTTCTGGTGGCCAAAACCCCCATATTCCAAAATTTGAAGGAAATCGTCGGAGCCGTTTTTGAGATAATTGTGCAAGCAAGCAAACAAGCAAACAAGCAAACAAGCAAACATTGCTCGTATAAGAGTATAGGATTTACGTACACTGTTAAATTGAGGATAGTCTTTGTGTACATTGCACTTATGTCAGTTCAGTTTGTTTCATAAAAAAATATAAAAAAATACATTCTCTCAAACTTTTATAAAAATAAACGGTCATTCCCATGAATAATGTAAAAATTTAATAATTTGTCAGATATCAGCAGTTTGTAAGATATTTCCATTTTTTTCACGCAAAGGTAAGGATTTTAACACATCGCATGGAGGTCCGTTTCTCGGCATGACGCGTGGTACACGGGAGGGAGGCGACGCTTTGTCTCACGTTTCTGGACGATTACACCGCGGATCAAACGCCACCCGGAAGCGATAGGATTTATTCCCGCCACTTGGCTCCCCTCCATGCCCACGAGACACACGGGGGGAACCCGGTGCAGAGGAATGTGATGAGTGTAATTGTAACGCGTATGGAGTGGCGTGGTTGAGTCGCGGATTTACACAACATTAGAGTGTGAGGCCTATGCATTTATGTGACAAACTACTCATAAGCGCAGTGCCATCTTGTACAGCAATAAACTTTAAATAGAATTACTCAATTAATCGACAGCTATCTGGTTTGAGAAGCCAGATACTAGCACTTATGCAGCACTTATGGGTAGTTGGCAGCACTTATGTTGCCTCTGCATCTCGTCAAAACGCTGTTATACTGATACAAGAAACTGTTCCAGTCCAACTAGAAATATTTTACTAACGTCATAAAAAACTGTCGGGGAACAGCGCCTTTTATGAGTTTTCTCCTTTAAAGAATGAATGGACTACAGTATGTATAAATTTTGGTATTTTTATTTTTTTTATTTTACTTTATAGTCCGGTATCTAAAAACGTCATTCCTTACTGTAAAATATTAGTCTAACTCATATACAGTTAAAATACACAGTTAGGCACTTACGACATGTCAAATATGTGATTTATTTTATTTTATTTTATTCATTTATAATAAATGTTCTAAATTCATCATACTCTGAATGGAAGACGCTATCGTCAATTTTAATAACGAACTGCCATTACAAATTGTTTCGGTTCACCAAACAACAGTTTGGTGAACCGAACACTGTCTGCAAGAACACTTGCAGACAGCAAACGATTAAAAGAAAACAGGAAAACATTTTCAAAAGAAGAAAGGCAATCAACGCTTTGGAGGCATCAACAAAGGTATCGGGGGCCATTAGAGGGCGGGGAATCAGCTGGTTTAAGACGAGGAATCAGCTGAGAAGCGGACATCAATCACCTGATAACGCCGCTGTAATCTGGCTCGGTTGGCGTCAGCGTGGCTGAGCGCTGCGGCTGTGCTGACCCATATCAAAAGGAAATGCAATTAATTGCATTTTAATTGCATTTTTCATTACACAAATACACTTAAAATGCCTTTCGTGAATTGCATTTGGCTAAATGAAATTAAAATGCAATTAAATGCAATAAAAATATATTGTTAATGCATTTTTGGAGCATTTAAAATTCAATTATTTAGCATTTTCCTAAATGTTCTAAAATCGTATTTAAAATACATTTGCTAAATGCATTTATTGAAATGCAATTTAATTGTGATTAAAATGCAATAATAACACATTTTAAACGCATTTTAAAAATATTTTAAAATGCAATAATTTAGCATTTTCTAAAATATATCAAAATTACATTTTAAATTTATTTTGCGAAATGCATTTGTCTAAATGAAATTTAAATGTGATTAAAATGCAATAAAAATACATTTTAAACCCATTTTTAGAGCATTTTAAATGCAATTATTTAGCATTTTCTAAAATGTATTAGAATTACATTTTTCATGCATTTTGCGAAATGTATTACACTAAATGCAATTTAAATGTGATTTAAATGCAACTCGAATACATTTTTAATGCAATTTTAGAGCATTTTAAATGCCTTCTTAGAGTATTTTAAATGCATTTAATTAGCATTTTCAAAATGTATTAAAATTTCATTTAGAATGCAATTTGCGAAACGCATTTATACTTACAGACTCATTCTTATGTAAACGATAATTTTTTAAAAAGCAAAAAAAGCAAATTCAGTGTGCAGATTCCTTGGCTAAAAATAGGAACATTAAATATAATTATGCTTACCACCACACAAAGATTTGTTGTCCTTAACTCTTCAAATATTCATGAATTACCCTTGAAAACTAAATTTAGTTCTCAGTTTATTTTAAATTATAAGTTGAGATAAAAGTAACAACTTCGTATAGTATAAAATTAATAAGTTATAAACGTATTGAAGGATATCTTCCTTCAGAAGGGTTGTGGCTGTCCCCTCATGGGTATTGTCACTCCTGGCAGTATCAGAGTAACTGCGGCAATACTTCAAGTGCTACCGTTGTTCATTGAGACTGCTAGGAAATGTAAATCCATGTCCATGGATTTCGCCCATGGATATTACCGTGGCTGCCACCACTAACCGGCAATACTTTAATTATTCAAATATTGAAGAGTCATTTAAATGCTATTAAAATGTGATTTGAATCTATAAAAAATATAATTAAAATGTCATTAAATTGCATTTGAAATGAAATTAAAATGCATCAAAATTGTGATTAAAATGCAATTCTAATCCATTTTAAATGCATTTAAAATGCTGTAAAGATGCATCTAAAATGCTGTAAAGATGCATCTAAAATGCAATTAAAATGCATTTAAAATGTGATTAAAATGCATTTTAAAATGCGATTAAAATGTATTAAAATTGCATTTAATTGGGCCAAAATTTGTATATTTCAAATGCAATTAATTGCATTTTAAAATATCATTAAAATATGATTAATTGCATTACAAAATACAACTTAAATGTAATTAATTGCATTTTTAGGAATGCAATTAATTGCATATTTTTTGATATGGGGAGGAACACAGCGCAACGTCGCGTCGCACCGTCTCTCGTGGCCAGACCTATCTGTGGTTCTGGTCCAGTGAGTTTTGGGTCGTTATAGAAATATGTTTATATAAATGTCTTTCACCAAACCACGATGTAATAAAATGTTTCCGAAACGTCATTTCATTTCCGAAATTTCACCAAGTTTAAGAACTATTTTTCATCGTAATACTCACTTTATAACACTGACTAAAAATACCCCCGTCGCAGCAGCCTTGCGTACTCAGCGAATTTCCAATAGTATTCGACGTTTTATAACTTCCCCCGTAAACACCATGGGAATGAGGATGTAGGTTTGCTGCCATTGGGATATTGTAAGTAGATTTATAGGAAACTCCCTTCCAAGTGCACATAAATAGTCTACTAAATTGCATCAAATTCTGGTATTTTTCATATTCCCCATAAACACTATGGGGGCGAAAGGAATTTTTGGGCGTTGATGGTTGTATGTCAAACACATAACTACTTACACTATACCATTTTTCAATTTTGGATTTTAATGATTGTTTCTTCCACGAGCTAGAAACTGTACCGCGGTTTGGTAACAAAAAATTTACTACTACACATTATTACGCATTATTGCTTCTTATATGCACTTAAACAAGTAACATATTACATTAAAATTATCAAATTTTCTCCACATAAGAAGGGGATCAATGATGGTGAAAAATCATGAAGGTAAGAACTTTGATTGAAAGACGTGTTACAATTTAAAACGTAGTTAGGCCCTATACAATTTACCTTCAAATTGCAAATTGGGAAGACGACAGAGTTACTTAGAAACTTCTTCATACAAGTTCACCGGCACGGTAGCAATCTCCTTAGAGAGTGTTTAATTAAAACGTTTAATTATAGCGTTGATACGACAGTGTTAAGCGTTTGAATAAGTGATGTCAGTTGCGATGAGGCCGTTTACAAGTGAAGGAGACAATAGCAGTTGCTGGAACAATACACTACCAGGGTGACTGAACACTCAAGTCTACAACTACGCGCTGGATCCGAGTAGCTCGTGAACAGGAGGGGCAAGACGACAGCGAATCAAGACATTGCAATATACTATGTTCAAGTTATAGAAATGGGTTAGAAATGGGTTATAGTGTCGTGTAACTTATATTTTATGTTTTGCACCGTACAATGATGATTAAAGACTCAGTACTAAATAGACTTTCGTTTCCATCTTCAGTACATTGAACCCTCTGTAAGCAATAAATCAACCTCTGCAAAATGTAAAAACAGGTCAGTTTCTTGTAATAAAAAAAATAAAATTATGGATGTAACAAAAACAGTAAGGCTATTAATATCACGTCTGAAAATGAAAGGGCAATAAAAATAAAAATATTGCTGCAAAGTTAGCCTGCAGGTAAGCACAAAACAGGCGCGCTGTTTTTACCCGTCTGGAGTGAAGCGGGCAGTTTAAATGAAGGATTTACGGTCATAAGTTGGAGAATGCTGACCGGGATGTTTGGATAAACAAGAGTCAGCGTCGAGTGAATAACTCGGCCCCGGCTTTGAACTTGTGAATACACTCCACTTCCACCCCCCCCCCCCCCCATTAATCGCATCCCTCGCTATCCCTTGCATTGATACGTGTATCCTGTTTCACTAGCATTTATCAATAAAGTCTACCTTCGCTCCTACCTTTCACATCCCTAACTTGACTTATCCCGTTTATTGATACGTGTGTACTGCTTATCATTCTTGTTAATACATCCTACCTCCGTTTTTGCCCTTGGGTTCGCCGATCTACCTACATCAATGTAATTCATACTTGCAAATGTTCACAATCTTTCAATACCCTAGTTTCGCCCTATCCTCCAAATTCCCGAAAGATTTACTTCTACATTACTGATTTCTTGTATTAATTTACAAACATGCTTGTCTACACAATTGTCCACCTAAAAACTTGGCACTCCCTACTTATGCACCTCTAGTCTAAATATTTTTGTTTAGTTAAATAGTTTACTTATCGACAGACTCCACATCCATCCGTTTAACCTTATCCTGCGTCTATCACAGTTTCACTTAGGCCTATCTCTTCATCTTTCGTATACTCAATCTGAAATCGTTATCTACACTGTTGCATGCAGCACTTCTTGATACCTTAACGATTACAGAGATCCTAACCGTGAGTCGTGTAACACGTTTTTGTGTTCAGTAACGTGCATTTCCCCGAATTACTCCACCCAGCCAGGGTAGCGGCCGTTATCAGCCGCAACGCTCGCATCGCCATCCGTCAGCCAGAGGATCACCTCCAGGCAGATTTATCCTCCGGTTCCATCGGCCAGAGTGACTCTCCCTCTCTCTCACTCTCGCATGTATATACACTCTCCACTCCGAGTGTGATGTATTTATGTGATTCAGAAACATCAACTCTGCATGAAAACGGATTTACGTCTTCTGCAAATGCATTTAGAAAAGTTAAAAGTATCCTATTGTGTTCTTTTAGAATATTCATAAAAATATCGTCGAACGAGTGCAATATGCTATTTTTTATGTAAAAATAAGCAGTTTAAAAATATGAAATGTTTTAGTGTGGAATTAATTGTAATTTGTCCCTATTTATTTATTTGTTTATTTTTCTATATATATTTATTTATTTATTTGTTTGTGTATTTGTTTATATATATATATATATATATATATATATATATATATTTATTTATTTATTTATTTACTGAGCGGAGCGAGCGAAGCGAGCAAAGCTCCTATACTACACTCTGGCTTTTCATTTACAAGTACTCCTCCTGAACGGCTGGAGTGATGCTCACGAAATTTTGCTCGGTTATAGTAACCATCTATGGGAAGGTATAAATCTGAAATGGTCCAAATCTGACATAACGGTTCTGCCCTACGGCCCTTTAAAGTTACCATGTTATTTTAATATGGGAAATATTGTATTTTGTTTGTTTACAGTGTGTTGATTATACAGCTGTTATAAGGATCAAATTTAACTGCAGACTGTTACTACCAGCTGTTTGTGAAAACAGTAGTTTTATGTGAAATTGTTGTTTTGTTTATTTTAGTGGTTTGTTTGCCTTTGAACGTGAATGAAATGCTACGTTTACGGAGAGGAGGTGCAAATCTTGGACGACGCACGATTTAATATCTTGTAAACATATAATACCCCGTCGCAGCAAACCTGCGTACTCAACAAATATTAGAGTACTAAGGGGCCCGTGCAGCGCAATGCGCTGCATTTATTAGAGTACCGGGTGATCAAACCTTGATCCATGATGGTAATACGGTAATACTTTGAAAAAATGTCGCTATAGTGAAAATCAGATCGATCTTCATTACCAATTCTCCCACTTCCCAATGTGATTGTGCTGAGATGTGGTGCTCGTTCTTTTAGGTATAAATTAGCTGAGATTACGTAGTTGTTCTTTTGCCGATATGTCTTAGGGCCTTTGTCTAAACCCTCCTATAAAATTTTAAATAAATTCACAGATGTTGGATCCACATATAGTTCATAAAAAATAAAACGTAAATGACAAAAGAATAAAAATCAACATTTCATTACTCCCCCGGTACTGTATGAGTTATGCAGCACTCACTGCGGTTGTTTTTGTAGTACTACTGTATGAGGTAGTCAATGACATAGTGTATGAGTCCACATTACTATTTATGCCTATATCCTCTTTAACTTAACTTTCCATGACATTACAAAATTTAAATAAAGAAATCAAATAAATTAAGAGAATCTACATCTTTGTTGGTGTGGTCCATTTTGTTTTTAGTGGCATTTTTATTTTGGTTAACATTTTTCTTTATAAAAACCATTTTTGTAATAAGCTTGTATTCTATACTGGAGGTAAAAAACTTTTAAATGTTGTCTTTTACACAGTTTTTTTTTTTTTAATATGTGTAGCATTGTGCATAAAACATGTTTATACTATAATAGTAAATAAAAAGGTTATTACACTTACAACCAACTATCCCTTTTCCTTATAGTTTACAGCAGTTTGAAAACCCATGCACACAAATTTGGTGTTCTATTTTAGTATTTGCTACCTTTCATTATTGTTTCAATACCAGTCGGACAACCAATAAGACCCATGTCAAAAATTTCAATTTCCAAAATTTGTTTCGGAAAAAATGAATTTTTCCAGGTTTAAGTTACAAAGATTATTTTTGTGAACCAAATACGCGTGAATAAAATTTTCAAGCAAAATATACCTGCTACATTTTGAGAAAAGGTTAAATCCCCAGATTTGACACTCCTCGTATTAAAGTATGAAATTGTGTTGATATTTTAGTACCAGTTCAATTTGCTTCTATTCAAGAAATCTAAAATAAATAAAGAGATTATTTTGTCTTCATTTGTTTTAGATTCCTTGCTTCTATTCAGCTTTTAACATATGTGTTTGTTTGTTCAACTATCAACAGCTGTTCCCCATGTTAATCTTATGGACAAAAAATGAACTTTGAGAGCTTCCAGTGAGCTTCAGAATTAAAATATCAAAAATCTAAAACCTTATTGCAAAACTACGAACTGAGGCCATTCTTTTGACACCTCAAACTTTAAAATTGGTCCAGAAATAAGGGAGGAGAAGCGTTAACAAAAACGGGGCACGACGTATTATATAGATAGATTACCGACTTGTGGTGAGTAAGCGCAGCGAACAACCTAAATCTGGCGACGTGTGTGCAGCGAATGAGCTGACCCAAAAGGTGAGTGAACGCAGCGAACAAACTAAATTGACACACGAAGAGCAACGACAAACGAGTGAGCGCAGCGAACGAGCTAAACCCTGACGGCGAGTGGGCGAAGCGAACGAGCTGACCCAAAAGGCGAGTGAGCGTAGCGAACGAGCTCACTTGAATTACCTATAAAACATTTGCTATTATTGATTTAAAAAATAGTCGCTTCGCTCAATATTGCAAGCAGACAAATGCATTGTACACCTAGTTTATTTGTTCCTATTTGCATTGCTATTTTGTGCACACGTTGAGTAATTGTAACAAATTGTTTTATATGATTTTTTTATTTCACAATTATTTAATTTGTTATTACAATTTAAAATTACAAAATTACAATTCTGTAAAAAAATATTGCGTCATCCTGGATGACGGAAAATCTTTAAGTACTCACTTAGTATATATTTGAGCAGACACTTAATGTAATAACTGGGGTTATAAAAACACTGTCATTTATTGTTAAATAAAAATTCGTTCATAAATAAGCTTTATCTTTTATAAATAAAAAAGAAATGCAAAAGTTACCTCAACCTTGGAAAATAATCACAAAACATAAAAATCCATATTAAGACTTGCTAAAGTTTTGTGCAATTAATTAAAAAAAGAGTCAGGACTAATGGGTTGGAACCGATTGTTGTATGTGTCAGGTAGCGAGGCGCGGACAATTTGACATGAGGTATGTAGTCCCATTGCGGGCCCAGATGGTATCGCGCATGATGAAGTGGAAGTGGTCAGACCTACTTGCTATTTGCTGTGACGGATTATGGAGAAATGACTTTGGTCACTCTAATATTACCAAATCAGCTCGCTGCATTGTTACGTCCCGAGATGGAAGAGCACTTGAAGATTTCATAACGTGATATTGCAGTGGATGTATGAAGGATTTTCATCCATTCGTGGTAGTTTCGTTAGTGTGTTTGTTATGTAGAACATTTATTGCCATTAGACTATAAAGTAGCATTTACAAAAAGTCACAATACAAAACAAAACAAAATGAAATATTATTAAAATAATATCAAGGACAACATATATCAGCCAATCTATAACCCATAAAGTATTAAAAACCTTAAAAAGAAAAAGCATATTTTAATACCGTAAGTCTCGCTAACTGTAATACTCCTCCTCCATTATGAACTGGTTCAGGTTGATTCTAAATATTATTCAGGTAATAATAAAATGTCTTTCAACACTACTTGATATATTTACAATTATAGTGTAAGTGTAAATATATCAAGTAGTGTTGGAAGACGTTTTATTAATTCAACCTTGAATAACAATACCAACGCAGGTGTAATGCTAATCAAGAAGTTACCTAAATATTACTCAATCTGAATCATGTTTTAGGTTTGGAGGTAATTTGTTGTAAAGTTTACTGTGGAATAATGGGTTTGATTTTGAAAAATGGTTTTTTGTAACGAGAAATTTCTACGGACGATTAGTTAAACAACAATTGAAGGAAATTTTATTTCTTGAAATTCGTCTTTGTTGTTTGTAAAAAATTTAGACAGTTTCAAATATACAAACAAGGAAAAGTTAAGAGGTACTTTAAAAAATGTTTTTACAGGATTAAGACTTCAGAAAGCAAAATTTCAACGTAAGTTCCTTCTATTGAAAAATATCACAAACTATTAATTAAAAATCACACAAACCGTAACGCTATCGTTATAACTTAAAATTATCCTTGTATTATTTCAAAAGTGTAGGTCTACACCTAAAATATTTTTACGACATCAAATGCGTATATAAAATACGATAATCAATTCACATCCAATTAGAAAATGTTCAATGTTCGTGTGTAAAACAGTTTTGAACCGGGCACTAGTATCGAAATCGACAGGCTAATAGACAACAATATCGCGATGGCGCCCAACCACCCGAAACGTTACACATTATTACCAACCAACCCCTAATGCAATCAACAAGGTCGTCTGGCGGCGGCGTGGCGGCGACCCATGCATAGATAACAAAGGTGTTATTCTCCCATCATTTAATCACGACACAGAGGCCAGACGTGTGTGTGTCAACAGTAATTGGCTAGTTTATCAAAAGAAAACTATTTGATTTCATAAGGGTAAACATAAAGTTTGTCCTAAGGCATTTGAAGCGGAAGACTGATTTGCCCTTTGGAAGGTTATACGCACATTCGCTCAAATAAAATCAATCTTAAATTGCTACAACATTTAATGTATAAAATGGGCCATACATAGAGCGCATGTATTATTGCACACTTACAATGTTAATTAAACAAATTTTCACCATAATCTAAAACAATTGAGAAACCAAACCCACTTATCCTTATTCCAATACATTCCTTTAGAGTGATTAGTACATTTTGATTTAATATTATGAATCTGACAGAGTAAAAACGACCAACCATATATTTTTCCACTTTTTTCATTTTTATTTTATTTTTATTTGATAAGTTTACTTTAGGCCTGTATTTATCGGTGTCAGAAGAAGTGTAGTTTTATGGAATTCAATTAACTATGTATACGAATAATACTTCTCAAAGACGATTCGGGTTATATAACATAACCCAACCTACTCTAGCCTAACGTAACCTAATATCCTAAACCAACTTCTGAGTTACTAACTAGGATGTTTGTGCAGAGCGGACAGTAAAATTCTTAGTTTAATCAAAGTATAAACAATATGTAACAAAAGTATGGAAAATATCAGGGTTGAGGCAATCAAGGTAAACCATACAGTGATAAACACATGCTAGTTTCGTATTACGTGCATGATTGTTGGCAATTAACCCACACCGTACGTTGTTTCCATGGTTTCACCCACACTTTACTCAAGTTCCTTGGTAAACAGTTTAGCGATTTTCATTGGGTTGCACCGAACTTAAAAAAAATAGATTTTTGCGTTGTTTTTTGTCGAACCAACTTTGATTTCAAGGTCTTTGATCAAGTAATTTGTTATGAAGAGATTAGTTTTCATAGAAACGTCCGGTAAGTGTGGGTAAAATGTTAGACACCGGATACCCAACTGTAAACAAATAACTGGTTGCTATGGAAATAAGGCGTCGGTGTGGGTAAAATGACAACCATCATGCTTGCAACAACCATGCCCCCGGTGGTGGAAAGGTTCTGGTTATACTCACAGTCGCTCCAGGGCCTCGAGGTTCTGGAAGGCGCCCTTCTCGATGGTGTGGATCTGGTTGTCCGTCAGCTGCCTGGAAACATGCATCCATGCAACACGGTGCAACACAGTGCGGGGGCGCAAATAATAGTAACTTAAAATATAAACTAAACAAATTTGCACATGAGGGTGTACATGCAAACTAAAATAGCACAACTCAACATTAGAACCCAACTTAGAACTTAAAACACTATCGATTAATGAACGAAATTGTATTTTCTTTAATATAAAAGAAATAACATGTAGTTAATTAACATAAATTTATGTGTTACTTTAGATGAAATCGATATTAAAATTGTTTAAATGTTTCATAAAGATCTCTGATTTTGTTCACATTCATGATGCCTTAGGTTTTTAAATCTTAGTTTAAAATCACTAGAAGATAAAACTCTGATGACGAATGGTCACAAATTGCTGCCTATATTGCGCAATATGGGCCGAAAATAGGATTTTGCTGGCCCAAGATCGTGGGTTTTTCTTGTTTGTTGTTTTAAAACATTTTTTCCCCGGGACGAAGTCGGGGTATTAAAACCGTTCAGCTATACAAAGCAGTTTAGGCTAAATCTAGACCGCTATTTTTCACCATAATACAAGATTTCATAAAGTTTACCGCTTCCTCTAGCAATCACGAGATAAAAATATTACCCGATAAAGACAAACCAATGTTTCATATGATATCGTTACACCAATGTTTTGAATTTTCATGTTATTCTTTCAGTGGGTCAGAAGAAAGGATACAAATTAGCCGGCATTCAAGCCTATCAACCAGGTTGCCCTTGAAAATTAGATTACAACAGCACTTCTTGCAAACAGGGATGTAAAACGCGCATTCGAATGATGTACCGAAAATAAGTTATAACAGGGTAGTGTAGTGTAGTGAAAAAGTCGTTTTTGCTCAAAGTCCAGCTATGAGTTACATTTAAAATGCCAGTCCATAGAGATACATAAGTTTTGTCCCAGCCTCTTTCATAACCCGAGTTTTGAGGTGTCCGTTTACGCCTTGGGTGTCTGTTGAATCAGATAAAGGGCGAACACGAGCCAGGGTCATGGGAACGGCGATTAGTGTGGGGATGATCACGGAACATGATCCCGCGTCTGATGGCACTAGAGGTGCAACAACCGAAGAATCGAGGTTTCGATATGATCAAATAATCGATTCTGTTACATATTAATCGATTCTTTGAAATCGCCTGCACTTCTCACACGTATGTGTTCAATGTTATATTATTTCAATATTTTTCGATTATAACATTACTGGATTGATTATCTAATTATTTTCATAAGCATGTAAATTTGATTCCTTAATTTTTTTAAGCATAATGTAGTTCGGATAGTTACAGAAGTCGACTTAAGGATGGTAAAAAGACAAGGGTTTATAAAAAAATACACAGTTCCCTATCAAGATTAACATGAAATGGCCCCTGATGGAGTAGAAAGACACGAAGACAAAAAAACTACCTAAAATAAAATTATATCTGATTAAAAAAGACATGCATTTTGTATTTTATGTAAAAAATACTCATGTCAGCAGATAATTTTTTTAAACTGTAAGATGTTCAGAGTAATTTTCCTAACTAACCCCTAAATTGTTTTCATTCGATTACTTAACAATGAAAATTGATTTTGATCTTTAAGTAAATTTATATTCTTTTAGACTTTTTCTATTATTTAAATTAGGTTAAGATTCGATTCAAGCAAACCTTTAATCGGTTGATTCATAGAATAGTCGAATCTAGGAATTTGATTCTTTTTTCACATGACCATATTGACCATGGACTCGCCGGCTGGGACGCGAGCGGCTCAGGTTGCATTCCCATACCCGGACCTAGGATAATCTGATTATGGCCCGACCTGTAGAACATCGTCCGGGGACATCCTGATTTATATTACATAACCATCGTAGCTTAGAGTTTGGGGACAAAAATTCCAAGACGTCTTAGAGAGACCATCGGCTCAACACCTAGGCTACTACTGAGGCTCTTATCTTCCTCCTTCCAACAAAATGGATGATTGGAATAACAGAAAATATGACAGTAAAATTGCAACTTTGTCTAAGGTTGGTATTAAAATTAGTCAGTTCTAGTCATTGTGAATGGTATAAATTATTCCCGTCAACATTACCACAAACAATCAAATCACTTACGATCATAAGAATGAAAAATTAACTTCAGCATAGGCATTGACTATTCACGTATAGACTACTAACACATAGTTAAAATCTGTTAGCAAAATTGCACGGCCTAGCGGGATATTCGGGAAACTAACATGAAAACTGACTTCTTTATATAGTCTTGGAGCGCTTATTGTTTCATCATCCTGTGTCAAATTAAATAATAAACATAAGGACGCAAAACAGCTATTGTTCCCCTAATAATTATCGATACGGGGTGAATTATTGAATAACTGTTGGTTTCAAATCTGATTCTCGCCACGATTGTCATACTGCCAGGCGATTGTGTTATCTAAGTAGGACTTTTGTCAACACTTTACCTGTTTAGGTTGGCTATGGAGTACGAGTGTATAGTTAACACCATAGCGACAAAACTGGTTTCGAAATTAAAACAAATAAAAGCGTTGTATGATTGATCAGTGTAGTACTTATACTTTGAATCCGTTCAGTGCGATTTCGAAAATACTTCGCCAGTAACGACATGGCTTAAAAATTAAAAATGAAAATGAAAATGGCATTGAAAATGAAAATTTAGATCTAGAAAGTTGAGTGGATAATACACTGCTAAATTGGCGGCCGGCGCGGCCGGAAACCGACATCACCCGCGGAGCAACAGCAACACTAAATGGCGACAACGTGGGGATAAGGGATTGATACCGTCAATTTATACAGCAGAAGAACAGCTGGCCGATGAAATGGATGGCGATCGTCGATCCGCGGTGATGGAAGGCAGTTTATTGCAATTACGCCACAAAACTGGTTTCTAAATGTCACGTAAAGCAACGATATTAAATCATCATTTCCCGTTAGCGTGTCCAGTAACGTACCGGAGGGAGTGCGGCGAGCGCAAAACGCGACCCGGGCAAACCGCTCGTGTACAGGGTTAAATTCTACAACGTTATTCACGGTTAAAAACGAGGAAATACGAGTAATTTAACGTGATACATGCCCGTTCTCGATTAGTGTTCGTATGTCTATATGTAACTTTTAATTAATACATTATATTATTTAAATGGTTTGAATTGATGATTTTTATCTGGACACAGCTGTTTTATATGTCATGACATATATTTTTATAAATATTCACATTTCTTGCTGTTATAGTTTTAATCGTTTAAACTTCCGATTAAAAAAAAAATAATAATTTTTTTAATGTTGGTAATTAAATTCTTTTTAATACATGTAATTTTAAATTTTTTTATCCAAATGCCTAATAACTTAAGTTAGTAAGTTATACGTTTTACTAAACGCAAAATAGCTGCGACGTTTTCTGAGACGAATGACTTAGAAACCGAGTTTTTATTCACAAAAACAAACGTTTTGCTAGTCAATTGATGCGATTTCGCAATATGTAAAAAGTGATTAGGTAATGATGTGATAAGTTACATTCCTACGAGTGTTATTTAACGCATATAAATCAAACCGCTCAATCGCTGTATAATTAATTAATGATCCCAAAATTAGTATTAGCTGTCCTGCGTCATTGAAAGCAAAATGAGACATAGGCTACAGTCATTATACAACCTCATCTTTCATGTGCTTAGTAATTATAATCAAGACACATTATAACCACACAAATACTCCAGAAAATTGAATAGTTCATTTAAATCAAATAAAACTATTATTTAGATACATGAAAGGTAACATTTCATTTTTCATTAAATTCTAATGAACAGTGTTAAAAAGCTCTATTTAAATTATGAACCATTATATCCTGGACTAAATACCTTGGTTTGTACCCGTATTTAACAAGAGGTCAATTTACCAAAGTCTTGCAAATGTCCACGGACAATTTGAACATAATTCACTCCGCAACGTCACTAAAAATACCACCTGACGCCTGCCAGTTAATATTAATCGGGCCAAAACAGTTACAAAGGTAATAACAGTAAAGAGCGTCCGTGCGCGGCATGCTAGCGCTCGCATCTCCGACGTAGGAGTTTGTCCCAATCATCTAGCATCAATAATTCATGCCGATGGCCTCGGTGTGTGGCTGGTATTGTTTTTGTCGAACATTAGCGGCACCGAGAGCTGGTCACTGAGGGCATATCAACTCATGCGTGGCGGGGACAACCATGCTCATGCTGCTCGGCCCTTAAAGGGGACATGCTCATGCCGAGGTTGAGGAAACTTGTAACTATAACAAGTGTACTAAAAAAATGCCCGATAACGAGTAGTTTTACATTTACACTAGTAGGAAATTTTAAAATATTTGTTTGTAAATTGATACCACTATTAAATTTACATGATATTCTTGCTTTCACGAGGAATAAAAAAAAAACTGGTTGGAGACACTCTCCCAATACTTTTATGATTATAACGTTATCAAACCGGTTACAAACCAAAATTACATTGTTATAAGTAGGCCTATAGGTTATGGAATATACCATTTAAATACAGAATCATGCATTTTTGAACAAGTTTGCTTTTTAATGTGAATTCTTACTTGAATAGATGCAAAAATCCGTTGTAAATAAATGTACTCTCTATTTTATGGTGACCAAAAATAATGTTACAGTTGTTTTTTCGAAATGAAATATTTTATCATCAAAGGTTAACATAATTAATAATTATCGTATGGCTTTTAGTGGAGGGAGATCAGCAATTAACTGATAGTTCTCCTCGCCTGAAATGCCTGCACTTTTTTGTTTTCTATGCATGTGGACCAAAGTCCGGCTTGGGAGATGTCGAGGTGCGCCGATGGTCAGGGCATTCCACAGCGGATTACCGTCGACCCTCGGAGGGGCAGGGTCGAGGTGCGCCGATAGCCAGTCGGGTGGCCTGTTCTCCATGTTTTTCTGCCACGCTGTTACTAATTCATTCCGAATTAAATATAAATGTTAGGTACGGTATGTTGTTATTTAAACTGTGGGAAAAGCCCTGTAAATAAATAGAAATGTTTATCACTATGGCGGAAAGCGGGTTTATATTGGGTAAAATGGCGCAAATCAACAGGGGACAAAAATTAACATGTGTTGTTTGGTTAGGTTAGGTTAGGTTAGGTTATTTCAGGTTAGGTTAGGTCAGGTTAGGTTAGGTTAGGTTAGGTTAGGTTAGGTTATTTATTTTTTTTTTCTTGTATAGTTGACTGTAAATATTGATACTGATAAACAGTCAAGGTAATATTTTAACATGAACAAAAAAACTGCATATGCATACGACATATTAAATTGTTATTCTTCAGTTGACTTTAAATATTGATACAGTATTGTTAAACAGTAAATGTAGCCTAATAATAATTAACACGAATAAGCAACGAAATGAATGCAAATCTCAAACTGACCATCGGCGCACCTCGACCCTGCCTCCCGAGAGACCCAAACCAACTATCGGCGCACCTCAACCCTGGTTTTTATGATCCTGACTGACCATCGGCGCACCTCGACCCTGTCCAACGGCTTAACGTGACTTCCGAACCACGGGAGCGGCCGAACTTTTTTTTTTGTCCCCTAGCCGGGAATTGAACCCGGGCCCGCTGGGTGATAACCCAGAGCTCTACCACTGAGCTACGGCCGCTGCCTAAAGGTTAACATAGATATCTTGTGACCTCATCGTTTACAAAAACTATTGGATTCCAAACCAACCTAAAATGCCGTTAAATGTGTAAAAGCACGCATTACGTCAGGTAACATCACTCTATAGATGGGATGTCCCCGGCGGTTTTGAATTTCCTAGTGGGCAAATAACGGGAAAAGTTCGTAAGAGGATTGTTGTGAATGATTTTAAAACCACAACACAAGTAAGGGAAAACATATTTGGCGAAGAACTGCTAGCATTTAAATGAAGGTTTCTGATTTCTTACGCAAATATCGTGTTTATTAGAATACCTTGTCAATTACAACCACACAACTTTTATACAAATTCCTGAAATTTGATATAAGAAGTTTTTTATGTGGCGTTGACTCTTTTCTGAACCAATTTTAAAAACTTTACCGTAAGATACCTTACACTAATCATATTGAATTTATGTTAAAGGATATAACTTTGCTTAATATAAACAACAAAGTTAAATACCAATAGCCACAAAGTATCGTCGGGAACGGCCTTGTGTTTTGCCCGAGCCCCAGGAGTTGATTGCGGGTTGCCGCCGTGGGCGGGTCCGCAGTGCTTGACTGACACGTGACACGGCACGCTGTCTCACGCCTCCGACCGCTAAATTATCCCGCTTAGAATTGACTTTAAAATATCCGCTGTTCTGTGCCTTAATATCGTTAACATTTGATTTGGTTTATTTCATACAGGCCGAATACGGACAGTATCTAAAAAATGTTTCCACCGACTGAAGAAAAAAAAAAAATGAATTCAATAGTTCACAAAAAATTTTAATAACAATTTCCAGCTTTTGAAGTGAAATGTATTTACTTCCAGTAAAATTTTACTAAGATAATCGAGTTCTTAATTTTTCTATTCTAAAAAAACAAGCTGCTAAGAAAATGAAGCCACGAATGTTTCTGACAAAAAGATTTATTTCTATAATTATCGTAATAATCAACGAAGCAAAACGGCGCCGATAAGCAGCAGCGGTAAAAACTTTGGAAGCGGCGTGACCTAACGAAGTGTGAACCTCCTTAAAACACGATATCCGAACTGAACTGAAGAATTTTAAAATATTTTTATATTTGTATAGAGTGATTGTAAAACTTTACTAATTTCCGTTTTGCTGCGATCGTAAAATGCTGAATCACTTTGGAACTTTTCTGATATCTGCGATGTTCCTTGACACCTAATCGATCAAATTCTCTTAAAAACCTCCGATTTACACTTGCTTTATATATATGTCAGTTTATTGAATTTATTTTTAAGTATTAAATAAAAAATAAAACTTTTCAGTCCGAATAATCCTATGACGAAGGAACATAAGATGACCGAGCATAGGCTGAATGTAACTGCATGTATCCATAGAAAGCAAATTTAAAACAAAGCATGGTATGGACAATGAATCAAATCTAATAATTTGTGTCGAAGAAAAATAAGCAAAACTACTTACAAGATCCTCAGGCTGGACATTCCCTCGAAGTCTGTCTCGAAAACCACCGTAAGGTTGTTGCCCTGCAGGTCCCTGTAAGCAAATCGATCATTAGGATACAGTATCTATTGGGTATAGTATCGACATTTGTTATAAAAAATCGAATGGGTAAAATTTTATACATAAATATTTGTAATTAATAAATAAAATTAAACATTTTAAACTCACTAGTTAATAAAATGTCAACACCTTATCGAATACAATTTGTATATAATTAGTAATAGAATAGATTGCTTGATTCGGTTTGATTAACGATTTGATATTGATATTTCCTGAAGCGATGGATCAACAAACCAGTTTATTTATTATTGATTGGCATTTATGGGGTTTAAATGAATTGTATAGTTTTTTAAATTATTAAGCTTTACTCTTTAATTTCTTAAGTAATTTTGAAATTAATTTTCTTAATAATTGCTGTGATTTCTTCTTCTTAATGTTCTGATTATTTTTAAGTCTAGCGGAGTGTTTGAAAGAGAAATATTTTACTCATATTGGTATCTCATATTGACAGACTAATTACAATAGTTTTAAATTACCTTCGTATAGGCCTACGAGCTGCAGACGAGATAATTTAAAACCACTGTAAAAAATATTTTACATTTTTTAGTAAACATTCAAAGAACACTTATTCATTTGTTACTTAAAATCAAGTAAGCTTACTAGTTTTTATCGATCTTTTATGAAAACCAACCCTTAATAACCAGAACAAAAGTTAATCCTACTGGATTCATTGAACAACAAACAAAGTAATCAGAGACAGTCAGAGGTACTCTGGGAGGAATAAAAGCTACGCGAATCTTAAATTAAAAACAGGTCTTAAGTTATTTGCAGGGATTATGAAAGAAGCGATCCAAGCGAGAGCGGGAGCGATGGTTTATTACCTAATGAAGTTAATGGCGTCACCAGAAGCGGGACTGGGGGACAGTCATAACTGGGGGGCACTGGGGGCCGATAGAATAAGATTGGCGACCTCAGCGAGGCAAAGCTCATCTACCGGCCTCATGTGCGAGGGTCACCGGCTGTACGTTTAAACTACGTCAGTCAATCATATCAAATTTACGATCCACAAATTTTATGGGGAAGGTGTTTATGGGGAAAATACAAAATCTAAAAATTTCTTTGGCAATTCACTGTGTACGCAGGTCTGCTGCGACAATATATTTTAGTATTCAAAAACATATTTAAAATTTTTTCCTCATCTAATGAAAAAATCCATCAGGCCATGAGATAAAAATTAGAACTCTAATACGTCCTCCCTTTTTACTATCTTCTTAAAAATCCTTTAATAATCCTCCAAATTCTTTGAAAACTGTCCTTCTATACAAAACATCCGCAAAACATACCCCATATAGGAAAAGGTACAAGATCATTTTTGCAAAATGTATTAGGATAATAAATATTAAAAGTTAATAATTGCTTAAAGGAGTAGAAGGTACTAGATCTAATATTAAGGTGGTAAATTGTCGCCGGAGTGGCACAGGGGCCGCACTGTTACCGTACTGTGGTACTGTTGATCGCCAACACTCCCTTAGACGTGTACCTCTACTGTTTAACAGCCATCCACGCAACCCTGACACCGCATTACCATCGCATTCATCTGTATGGTTGAAATTAATAGCGAGTAATAAATAATAATTTTTTATACCTATAGTTTTCTCATAAATTATAAAAATAAAAAAACTCATATACCTTAAAACCAACTATAGAATCTCTACATAGCTAATAGAAGGGACACGTTGGTAAAACCTTAACAAATGGTTTCCTCACATGATAACTTTATCTGAGACACAAAATCACTCTACCTGAAAAAATAACACATTTTTAAGCTACCTATGCATTATTTTAAAGACGTTATTACAACACACATATTTTAACAACTTTTCAGATTTTTTTTATATATTTTTTATTCTCTGAAGTTGTGATGTTATACAGGAATTATTTCGACCAACTTATGTCGTCATTTTTTAAATTTTATGTCGCTTCTTAAACGTAATACATTATAATAAAAAATAAATAGGTCTACGTAATAGTTTTAAATTGCATGCATCGAGTTAAATTCCATTGTGATTGAACATCACCTGACCTCTAACTTATTTAATACCTCTGGCATTCCAAAAAGATAATCCAAGACAATTTCGATCACAAAGCGTCAAGTACCGCTTCTAATATTACCAACACGGCTTTCTAAACCGTTGAACGTGAAACAAGAGTCGAAGGGTTAAAGATTGATTCGCCGACAACGCGAGTAATGGGAGAAAGCCGGAAATACGAGGTGAATTCCCGGGTGAGAAATAAACACGGGGAGTGACACGGGAGCGGGACGAAGGTGTGTAGTCGTTAAACAGTTGTCGGACAAGTCGGGACAACTCATTAGACAAGCAGACAATCGATCCGATCTGAGATGCAGGGATATCACCTCACGCCGGGTCGTAACTGGTTCGAACACGACTAATGTAACCCAACCCTGCACCGCACTCGTTAGGCGCATACCTCCGGTGCCCACGGGATTATGGGGCTGAGGCCTTGGAAGATGTCGGGGATGTCGCCTCCAACACGACTAATGTAACCTAAAACTGCACCGCACTCGTTAGGCGCATACCTCCGGTGCCCACGGGATTATGGGGCTGAGGCCTTGGAAGATGTCGGGGATGTCGCCTCCAACACGACTAATGTAATCTAAAACTGCACCGCACTCGTTAGGCGCATACCTCAGGTGCCCACGGGATTATGGGGCTGAGGCCTTGGAAGATGTCGGGGATGTCGCCTCCAACACGACTAATGTAACCAAAAACTGCACCGCACTCGTTAGGCGCATACCTCCGGTGCCCACGGGATTATGGGGCTGAGGCCTTGGAAGATGTCGGGGATGTCGCCTCCAACACGACTAATGTAACCCAACCCTGCACCGCACGCGTTAGGCGCATACCTCCGGTGCCCACGGGATTATGGGGCTGAGGCCTTGGAAGATGTCGGGGATGTCGCCCCGAACACGACTAATGTAACCCAACCCTGCACCGCACTCGTTAGGCGCATACCTCCGGTGCCCACGGGATTATGGGGCTGAGGCCATGGAAGATGTCGGGGATGTCGCCTCCAACACGACTAATGTAACCTAAAACTGCACCGCACTCGTTAGGCGCATACCTCCGGTGCCCACGGGATTATGGGGCTGAGGCCTTGGAAGATGTCGGGGATGTCGCCCCGAACACGACTAATGTAACCCAACCCTGCACCGCACTAGTTAGGCGCATACCTCCGGTGCCCACGGGATTATGGGGCTGAGGCCTTGGAAGATGTCGGGGATGTCGCCTCCAACACGACTAATGTAACCAAAAACTGCACCGCACTCGTTAGGCGCATACCTCCGGTGCCCACGGGATTATGGGGCTGAGGCCTTGGAAGATGTCGGGGATGTCGCCCCGAACACGACTAATGTAACCCAACCCTGCACCGCACTCGTTAGGCGCATACCTCCGGTGCCCACGGGATTATGGGGCTGAGGCCTTGGAAGATGTCGGGGATGTCGCCTCCAACACGACTAATGTAACCAAAAACTGCACCGCACTCGTTAGGCGCATACCTCCGGTGCCCACGGGATTATGGGGCTGAGGCCTTGGAAGATGTCGGGGATGTCGC
Source organism: Neoaliturus tenellus (assembly GCA_030545055.2). NCBI lineage: Eukaryota > Metazoa > Arthropoda > Insecta > Hemiptera > Cicadellidae > Neoaliturus > Neoaliturus tenellus. The sequence goes on along the minus strand of CM061531.1, from coordinate 45,982,614 downwards.
CTCCAACACGACTAATGTAACCCAACCCTGCACCGCACTAGTTAGGCGCATACCTCCGGTGCCCACGGGATTATGGGGCTGAGGCCTTGGAAGATGTCGGGGATGTCGCCCCGAACACGACTAATGTAACCCAACCCTGCACCGCACTAGTTAGGCGCATACCTCCGGTGCCCACGGGATTATGGGGCTGAGGCCTTGGAAGATGTCGGGGATGTCGCCCCGAACACGACTAATGTAACCCAACCCTGCACCGCACTAGTTAGGCGCATACCTCCGGTGCCCACGGGATTATGGGGCTGAGGCCTTGGAAGATGTCGGGGATGTCGCCCCGAACACGACTAATGTAACCCAACCCTGCACCGCACTAGTTAGGCGCATACCTCCGGTGCCCACGGGATTATGGGGCTGAGGCCTTGGAAGATGTCGGGGATGTCGTCCCGAACACGACTAATGTAACCCAACCCTGCACCGCACTAGTTAGGCGCATACCTCCGGTGCCCACGGGATTATGGGGCTGAGGCCTTGGAAGATGTCGGGGATGTCGCCTCCAACACGACTAATGTAACCCAACCCTGCACCGCACTAGTTAGGCGCATTCCTCCGGTGCCCACGGGATTATTTGGCTGAGGCCTTGGAAGATGTCGGGCATGTCGTCTCCAACACGACTAATGTAACCCAACCCTGCACCGCACTCGTTAGGCGCATACCTCCGGTGCCCACGGGATTATGGGGCTGAGGCCTTGGAAGATGTCGGGGATGTCGCCTCCAACACGACTAATGTAACCCAACCCTGCACCGCACTCGTTAGGCGCATACCTCCGGTGCCCACGGGATTATGGGGCTGAGGCCTTGGAAGATGTCGGGCATGTCGTCTCCAACACGACTAATGTAACCCAACCCTGCACCGCACTCGTTAGGCGCATACCTCCGGTGCCCACGGGATTATGGGGCTGAGGCCTTGGAAGATGTCGGGGATGTCGCCTCCAACACGACTAATGTAACCCAACCCTGCACCGCACTCGTTAGGCGCATACCTCCGGTGCCCACGGGATTATGGGGCTGAGGCCTTGGAAGATGTCGGGGATGTCGCCTCCAACACGACTAATGTAACCCAACCCTGCACCGCACTGTTAGGCGCATACCTCCGGTGCCCACGGGATTATGGGGCTGAGGCCTTGGAAGATGTCGGGCATGTCGTCTCCAACACGACTAATGTAACCCAACCCTGCACCGCACTAGTTAGGCGCATTCCTCCGGTGCCCACGGGATTATGGGGCTGAGGCCTTGGAAGATGTCGGGCATGTCGTCTCCAACACGACTAATGTAACCCAACCCTGCACCGCACTGTTAGGCGCATACCTCCGGTGCCCACGGGATTATGGGGCTGAGGCCTTGGAAGATGTCGGGCATGTCGTCTCCAACACGACTAATGTAACCCAACCCTGCACCGCACTAGTTAGGCGCATTCCTCCGGTGCCCACGGGATTATGGGGCTGAGGCCTTGGAAGATGTCGGGGATGTCGCCTCCAACACGACTAATGTAACCCAACCCTGCACCGCACTAGTTAGGCGCATTCCTCCGGTGCCCACGGGATTATGGGGCTAAGGCCTTGGAAGATGTCAAACATACCGAGCTGGGGAAAATACACAAAAAAAAAATCATCACCATGTCAATGTCAAGGGTCAAAACTGTATATAACCTGGGAATTTAGGTTTTGAAGGACGCAACCCTTAGAGAATGTAAAATAAAAAAAACACGTTCCAAATAGAAAAAATCTCTTTCCAGAGCATGTGACAGCTCTCGTAAAGACCCATTTAAAGGCAATTGTAGGTCATTGTATTTCCATAAACAACGGTGAGGAATACATCAGTATCGCAACACGTCAGAGATTACAAGGTATTTCCACAACTTTTAAAATGTCTCAGAAAGAACGGATTTACATTTAGATAATGAGTGGATCAACTGTGGGTTGCAGATATCTTTGTTAGGAAGTTGCTTTAGTTTAATGTAATATCTTATTCATCATGTTATATTTATTATTTGTGCTACCGACCAGTCCTTCGGGACACCAAATTGGCATTTATATGATTTTTACACCTTTAAGCTACAAACAACGAACTCCAGTTAAAAAATACAAAACCACCTCACGCCGATTGTTGTTAAAATAACATGGAATATACAATTAAATTGATCGACTCGTCACTTATTCAGCGTCGCGTGCTATACAATCCAAGTCAGCATTGAGGCTGTCGCCGCACATTTACATAATGTATTTGAGGACACAAAGCCCCATTGTCGCAAACTCAGCCTCTCAATGCCGCCACAAATTGAACTGTTTAATTTAATATCAGTCAAAGTCAACTCTCCGCCCACCCGGCTGCCTTACAATCGCCTTACGTCTTGCACCACAATGGGGCGCTGATCGAATTTGTCTTTCCTCGGGCCTTTTAGCATGAATGTTTTATTGGTTAGAAAACCCCAATTAGTGCGTAAGTACATCAGCGCTGCGAGGAAGAAGGAGCACTTTAAGTGAATAATTAGTTAATTTACATTATTCAATAATATATTGTGGAGATTTCCCATTGATTAATTGTCAAAGAGTCTCGTTTCTAAATCTCCAATCTCATACTATTTCTGATGGAAAAACATAAAATAAGCTAAGTTCAAAGAGTAATTAATATTCTAAATTTTTATGTTCTAATGAGATGTTTCTCCTGCATGAACCCTAAAGGAGATTCTAAATTCTTTTGAAATAATCGGTAAATGAAAATATCTCCAGTAACTTACTTGTTAATACAAACTCGGTATAGTTTAAATCACCGTAAAAAACAAAAACTTTAAAAAAATATATTTTATGTATTTTACTATAAGTATTCACAGTTTTAGCAAACCTACAAGTACATAAGCAATTATGCAAAATCCAATTGCACAAGGATATTGTAGAGTAATTTGACGGTGAGCAACCCACTACTCGGAGGTGTAGACACATTAAAGTGCGCCTCGGGCACGTCGCACCCCGACACAAATTGTTGTAAACGGTAATGTCGTCAGAATGCACAATAAACAATGTAAGTGAGGCAACAATAAGAGTATCAAAGGCTCATTAGAATAACACGAGGTGTATTAGCGAGGTCGTGGGAGACAGCGGTACAGTATACCAGCCGCCGGTGCATACAATACAATGGCGGAGTGGTGCAGCGAGGGGCGGGCAGCCTGCGATACCCGTCGCGTCAGATGGGAGAGGCTGGTGTTTTGTGAAAACCCAATAGACAATATGTAATCCACTATTCCACTAAGAGTCATCTTAACCCTTGTAAAAACACTGAAAATAAGCCTCAGCATTTCCCATGCTGTTGGTACTGTTTTTTATATGTTTTTTATTTGTTATTAACAATATATATTCTAGTAGATAATGGTGCATTTAGGCCCTCAAACTTTGTGTATGAGAAAACATAAAGTTTATTAGTTTCCATAAATCTTAAAGGTAAGGAAACTTGAGTTACTATTCGACGTCAATGAGGGTTACATTTTCACATTTTCAAACTTTTAAGGGATGAGAGCTGTAATGTGATCATTGGACTGAGATTACCAGTTGAGTAGCGGAAATAGGGTCCGAAATAGGGGAATAAAATACCGTTATCCCAAAAGCTGTATGATTGACCTAGCCGACTTCAATACTCGCCCCATGGTGAAGAACACTCTTCTGGAGCTATGTCAGTGCCCAATTGACATAAATGTTACAAGTAAAAGTCTTAATCAAGGAGAATCTTAAAACTAATATCGACCAAAATGAGTAATTAGTGAAAGAAAAGACTGCAACTAATGGACCTACCAAAAATTCCTAGACTTAAGTTATCATAGAAAAGTGTAATCAAATTATTTACTAGTAGAGTAAAACGCTTGACTTTTTATCCATTCTGAAATCATTGAGCGACATCCTAATAGCTAAAGGCATTAAATTATACATCGATTTCGGTTTATTGACTTACTTAATCCATGAGGGGTAATAAGGTTATTTCTGTACAAAGTTAAGTGTCCATGAAACTAGTTATGACAGGCGATAGAATCAATATTCCTTTACACATGAAGCAACGCTCTACTTAACCAACGCTTAACTTTTGCAGAAACTAAGAAAATGTGTCCAAGTTTAACAAAGGTTTATTTTTGTATTTGAAACACATATACGCCCAACTGACCTAATAGTTCTCATGGTGTTACTCTTTTCGACGGTTTCATAAGACGCCGCATGATTAATTAAACAGATTATTTTATTTTGAAGTTGTTATTTAGTTTAACAATTAATACAATAAAAAGCAGTACCCATGACAGGTTTGTTAAGATAGCCGCGGACTATTTACACTATGTTTTATTGAAATTTGATGCGTGTGAGTGAAATAAACGAGCTTGCCCTAACCTATTTTAAATATCTTCTATGTAAACTTCTTTGCCGAAGCACGGGTAGTAGGGTGTATCCTATTAACGATACGTTGTATTTTCTAAGGTAGCAATTAATTGTAGTAAAAAATCTTCGCTTTAAACATTTTAAAAGAATATTCATTTTATTTAAAAAAGTTACACTAATAACAGTTACTGTCACGGGTCAAATGATGGACGTGAAGTGTATGGTTAAGTCTCAGCTTAATAAATTAATAGTATGTGGATATAATTTTTATTCAGTTTTAGATTCACTTTGGTCAGAACCTTTTAGTACGTTATGTAGTAGGCCTACACTAAGCCTTTCATTTATAAAAACATTAAATTAAATAACTAAAATTGCGTGTAAACAATCAACAATCAAATGCGTAGGTACACTTAATTTTTACGATGACTCTATTTTAAAATTTGTATGTATTTAGGAACTCTAAGCTATATTTTGTGTCTACACTACGAAATCAGGACACAATAAAGGAAATTGGTATGTCATTTAATAAAAACATTTAATTTTATGTCAAACAAACTTAAGCTAATTCCACATAAAATGTACAAGTAAAGAATATCTTTATAATATATCTAGTTTAATAAATAATTATTTTAATAATTTAAATTTAATTTATAACAGTCTTATCATAATTGTTAAATTTTGCAATGGTATTACGAAATTTTATACTAATTTAATTATTCGTAACGAACCTCGCAAGTATCAACTACACTGTGCTTCCCGGGAGCAGCCCTCTGTAAACGAATCAGAAAGGCAGGATGTTGTTGGCTGTCTCGCATTAGCATGTACAAGGTGCGCCGGTTTATTTTAATTGTTGTTCCCGGTCTAATTGTATTGTTCCGGAAGTCATGTAAGGATGTAAATTAATCGTCAAATAGTTGCTAATTGGCAATTTACTGGGTGATGTCGGGTCGGTTGTTCGGTTGTTCATTGTTCATAGTTCCCGATTGTATTGTTAATCAATGCACGTACTGACTTGATTGCCAACTTCTCTAACTGCCATACTGCAATTCTGACTAATAACTTAAGGAAGCGTTTGACTGACTCGGTCCGCTGAATGTCAAACTTGGTGAAACAATTTACCAGAGAAGAGGTTCATTTTTTCCAGTTTAAATTTCATAATTTAAGGGGTTAATTCTAATGTTGTTCATATTATGGCTATATAGTTTTTTTGGCACCTGAGACACTATTTAGGACTTTTTAACAGAATTCTATAATAGAACGAAAACAAAAAAAATCGAAATTTTTTCAGTTTTTAAGTATTTGGGATACATTATAACATAAATTTTAACAATAATATTATGTTTACAGCTGAGCGTAGTGATTTTATTAGTTTTTTCATGGGATAAAAATTCATCTATTAGCCTATAGCGAACTTTCTTAGCAAAAGGTCACATTATCAACTTGTATTTTAGATTAGAAACATTTAATTTTTCCGTTGTTACTATGAGTTATTACGAAGCATGCGGGTATTCGCAACACAGCGATGTATCATTTCTAGGAATCTCTGAGTTAATATTAACTGGTAGGCGCCAGGCACTGTAAGCCTCGCCGACCTCACCTTGTTGTCAAAGTGCTTGGTCATTACAATGTACATTGTGTATGTCGCACTTTACCGAGAACTGCCGCGCACGACATGGTAGGTGGTCCCCTTCAGGAGTAAATACAAAATTTGACTCATCAATTTGGCTTTCTGAAATGCGAAAAGCGTGATAAACAGATTCAAATTTGTCCTAAATAAGCTTAAACCACGATTTTGGACCGATTTTAGAGAAATTTGAACTTGTATACCACCCTTTTCCCATAGGCTGATAATCCCAATAATGGAAATAGACCTAGTCTCACACCTTCATGTCAAGTTTGATAAAAATCGGACGTTTCGTTAACAATTTTACCGGCTTCACGGAATTTGAGTACATACTTATATATGTATCTTAAGAAGTATATATGTGCAGATATAAAAATTTTAATGAATGGCGTTTTTTGTATCTGGGGACCCTGTAGTAAAAAGTTAACACGGTTAAAGGCTTATATCTAACCTTTGGCACCACCGTAATATGGTTTTCCCAACAAAAGAAACTCACTTAAAAGCCCACAATAGAAAGTAGCTTTAAAGAGCAATATCACCCTTACTAAATATAACAACAAATACAATTATACATAAAAATGTGCAAAATTTTATTTTCTAAAGTTTACTAATTTACAATATTTAGCTGTCTTTAACGGCTCAAAAAGATATTCAACAACAACTTATAAAAATACATCCGCCATTTTTAAAAATTGGCCATGGCAGGAGAGCGCAGAGTCGGAGAGTAGTAGACTTTTCACCATCGTTTTTCTCAGGTAATTTTACATAAGAATCGATCAAATTATATTAGTTTGCAATTATTTACGGGTTCAGCTATTTTTTTAGTTAATTTTACTACACTATTCCAATCAAACTTGAGGAATGGTACAAGTATATTTATGATGCAATATTATAAAACAAAATTTCCAACAAGTCATGGTTGTATCTGAGTGTCATGAAGGTCACATTTCCTAACCGTCACTGACGATGGCTGTTATACATTAAGTAAAAAAGGAACGCCTGGCATTATCGATATGTTATTACTCATGCATTTTAGGAACAAATAAGATTACGAATAAATATAAACGCCAACAATAGTAGGTCTGCTTGTGATTATTAATTGAAATAGTTTGTAATTGGCAATTTGGGGCGAACGAGGCCGGGTCGCCGGCTCCATTATACCCACCCGCTCTCTCTCCCCCCCTCTCTCCCTCTCTCTCTCTATGCTCTGCTAATGACGTTTAACTCCATTGTTTATTTAAACACAACCTCTAATGCTTTATACAAACTCCACTATAGTTATAAGGCTATTGTAATGAATTATAATTTATTTAATGAAGAAAAGTGCCACTACAATGAATAATCAAATTTCAGAAAGAACTCCATTAGAGGTATATCAGTTTATGGGTCTAAGGTGAAATTGTATGCATATGTGCCTTTACTAGCAGGCGAATAACTTATATTCTTTATAATATCCCTGATGCAGCAAATCTACAGCTTTACATAGAGCGAAAACAACGAAATCAACTAATATAATGCAAAATTTGTTGAGGATGCAGGATGCTTATGGATATTCCTCAAGGTTTGGATTATAAATTGAAAATCACATTTTCATGTGTTTCATGCTGTGTATCTTGTTTGATTTACATCAGAAACGCTACGGTCAGGAAAATCGAATGACATTAGAGTGTGAGTATGTAAACATTTATTAATTTGAAATTTTTAACTGGGTTAACATTAGGCCTACTATCCAAATTCTCTGTTAGTTTTTGAATTGCACATTAATAAATCATGGTAAAATATATTGGAATTTTTACAACATACTTTTACTTTTTAATTCAAACATACAAAAATATACAAGTATATTACTTTGCCAATATTTTATAAGATACTTCCTAGAAATAGTTTTTATAGAAATTTAATTATACTAGAAAAACAGTTACTCTTAAAATTACCCGGATAAAGTATAAGATTGTATTTAACACGAGACATAATTATCTTACTCGATTCCTCCGCATGACACAAGAGAGTGCGGTAAATCACTTCAAGTACTTGTGTGTGTGTGTGTGTGTGTGTGTGTGTCGGGGGGGGGGGGGGGCTGATAACCAGTACGGGAGGGCCAAGATGTACGTAGTGTCCACTGCTGCTGCACCCCCCCCCCTCGGGGCCTTATCGTGCCATTAGTCATTACTCATAAGGCTTATCTGACGCAATAAACGCAGTATGCAACGCATTCGATAATTGCTCCTCTTTTTACGATGCTTTTTTATATGATTTGTCGCAGTAAACCATGTTAATCTTTGTTTTGAATGTGATGTAGGCCTAATGCTCAGATGTTTGTACCAGAATAGTAAATTGTATAACCAACTTCCAGACAAATAATTAGAAATTTGATAATAAGGAGCTTTAAGAAGGCAATGAAGAAGAGTTTGATTGAAAATTGTTGATGTATTGTTGAAGAATTCTATAAAATTAAATTTAAATAATATATAATTAATGTAACTACACAAGTTTAGTACCTTATTACGGTTAACCTTGTATATGCATTATGGGATCTCTAAAATAAGGTTATTATTATTGTAATTAGTATTATGAAGGAAAACAGCATAGCAATTTGAGCTTGGTACAGAACATCCACATATACTTACTGAAATTGACGTGAATATATAGTCTGTGGTTTATTTTAATAGTTTTTATATATCCTAATAATTTTTTTTTTTCTAATATGTTTTGTACTTTCCGTTGCAAGAATCACGATTTTGGTATTAACGCAAGGAGCCACATACTTTTAGATCATGAACGAGTATAAAATTGTGAATTTTTTATACATTTTTGCACCTTGAATCTTTACACTAAACAGCAGTAGAAAAGGAACAAATCTAGGGCTGAGGTCTGAGGGTAATCCCTTCAATCGACGATCATACAGAAAAAATGACATGATCTGACCGAGAGTCAAACCCCGTGCCTTAATCAGTGGGTGGACCCTCAGTCCCACCTAAAGGAACCTACATCTCAGTTAAAAGTTTTTCAAAAAGACCACCCTTAAAATATAAGTTTTCTTGTTAATTTTATCGTGGTTTGTTTAAATTATTATACATGTTTCGTACATGGAAAACATTTTAAAATGTGCAGTTGTTGGCAATCATGACAAAGTCTTAGATGATGTGGAGTCAAGCCAGTATGTCGAGGGCAAAGAGTATTTACAATAAGTAACCGGACATTGTTGTATTTGGCTAGTGCGTTTGTTTATGTTGAGACAGTTGAATAGTTGAAACTGTCCGCCGCCGCCGTCCCTCAGCCAACGCTCGCCGGACCACGGCCAAGAGTCGTCGTCCCAGCACTCGAAATTGAAAACGTACTCGGAAATACCTCTACAATCACGTAATGATTTTTTAATACTATTGGAAGTTTTGTTGAAGTTGTTTCCAGTTAAAAGTAGCATCCTTGGCCAGCATGCAAAACTCTTAAAGTAGTTAATTTAATCTATTCTACCCACGAGGTGGGAAGGGTACGACATTCTAAGAGGTCTCCACTCCCCCCGCAAAAATAAATCCCTATTTTGATTGATTTATTTTAGAAATGTCAAAATCAGAAAATTTTTATAGAAAATGAAATTTATATTAAATATTTATTTGTTTATTATTAATTCAAATTCTGTCATTCAAATTTATCTTTGATGTGTTCTTGTTGTGTCCTTTAGCCCATTTCTGTGTTTCATCCTATGTCTCTCGTAATGCCAATATTATTATGTGGTTCGCAACGTCAATTGCAATTAGATATTATTACTAATTTTAAAACAAGTTAACAAAACAGTTGTACTCCACCCACACCCCCGTGGGTCGACGGCTCTGGCGATGGCGACGCGACAATGACGGTCTGTATCGCCCCAACCCCAACCCCTTTATTTGCTGAGCCGGTCTCTGGATTAGGGACAGTTGGTTTTATGGGGTTCGTTATTGGCGCTCGGGTTTCTCATTGATTCCCAGTTGTTTCGGCTTTATTTCAACCGAAAATGTTCGGCCATCGTATATTTTATCAGCCCTTAGTGAGTCCACGGTACATTGTTTGTCATCCAATTCAAGATCGGTTTCAAACAAACAACGGTTTAAACAAATGATTATATATTTTTTTATGAAAATGGGAATCGAACGTTTTACACAGTTTTATTTTTTAATTGAAACAATGTGAAACAATTTCAAATCCGTTGGTTTTAAAAGTAACGTTGCAACACCAAATTATTTTTTGTGAATAAGTCTTATTTATCCATAGTAACAAATATTGGACTGGGATTAAGGCATTTGCATTATTAAGCATAAAATCTTCAGTTATTTATAGGCTTAGAAAATTTATGGATTTCATGGTCGATATTTAGCTCATTGACGATTGGTATGTTTTAATTTTGTCGACATTATTATTTGATGACTTATTACTGTATACTTATCAGTGATATGATGACTAGTGGGCTAGTGGTCAGGTAAAGTACAATTAATTGTAGTTGTCGGATATAGCTGATGTTTATCATTGGTGGCCCGCGCGATTGTGGGAGCGATATGACTCATTACCCGCGAGTAAGACATTACCCGAGTGTCATGATCAGTGAAGTGTGTCACGACCCAACAATCACGACATCCATTCGCCTCTTAATGAAACGATCCGAGTAATGAAACGCTGCAGAGATGACTGTGATGGGGCCGTGTTCCGTGTTGTGCTGAGTATGCAGAGATGACTGTGATGGGGTCGTGTTCCGTGTTGTGCCGAGTATGCAGAGATGACTGTGATGGGGTCGTGTTCCGTGTTGTGCCGAGTATGCAGAGATGACTGTGATGGGGTCGTGTTCCGTGTTGTGCCCAGTACACGCGTGTCCGTGTACCGAGGCGGCCAACTGTTGAGGGCCGTGTACTTGTCGACAACCTGGTCAGATCGCTATCAGGTCGCCAAGGTCTTTCGCATTCTTTTGTCATACTCGTGAGTAGGCATTATCTGCAAAATTGAATTGTATTATCTCTGTGTACGCCGCCTTTCAAAGCTATCAGGAAGGAGATGGGGGATAAGGTTGAATTGTGTATGTGTTATTGGGATGGAGTAGGCGATCTTTCGTGTGCTGTGAGCGGGAAACTTTTGATACCCGCCTAATTTTTGTTTAAAAAGACACTTAACCTATAGAAGGATCATTTAAAAAATATTTCTTTTTTGAGGTTTTAACAGTATTGATAAAGATGTAGATCAAGTTAATAATTAATTTATACCTGTAACAATAGTAACAGTTGTAGACCTGTTCAAGTTGTAAATATGCACGAAAAGTTATACAAGTAAAGTGATTTTAAGATAAAAGTATCCTTGTTTCGGTTGCAATTTATAATATAATTGCAATTTACCAGGATATTATATACTTATACCTTAAATAACTCCGTATTCAGTTAACTTTTAAGAACAGACCTGTTTAAGGACAGCTGCAACGACACAGTTTTCTCTGTTTTCTGTTACGTAATCGCAGGCCAACTCCTCGTAATTGTCTAGGCGCAGTTTTGTTGTAAATTGGCTATTTCGCAGCAACGTTGTTGCGTTACGAATCTTAAAACACTCCAACCTTGACAATGAGATGGCTTACCGTTCCCGCCGCAAAATAACTAACTGTTTATTGTTGCAAAACCAAACAATATTTAGAAGCATTTTTTGATGATTTGTATAGTGTTTTAAATCACATTTTTAGGAGGAACTATTTGACAAAATTAATATTATGTGGTGACTTTAATATTGATATTAATGATGATAAATCCTATGTGTCCCAATTTTTAGGTATTATTCAATTATTTAATATGAAATTTTGTATTTCTTCTCCAACAAGAATAACTAAGAATTCTAAATCATGTATAGACAATGTAATTACAAATATTAATGAAGTTATAACTTTTACCGATATATTAGAAACTAGTTTATCAGATCACTTAGGCCAAATAGTTCACTTTGACATCGACCATCAAAGAGCTAACAAAAATAATAAATGTATAGAAAAACGTTTATTCAATGACAAAAATATTCAAAATTTTATTGAAAAAATTGATAAAACATGTTGGAATTCGTTATATATATATATCTCATAATTTCGATGTAAACAAAAAATATGAACTTTTTTCAAATATTTTTGTAGGTATATTAAATGAAACATTCCCTTTGAAAAAAATATATGAAAAACCAAGAAATGGTTCTTCAAAAGAATGGATGACCAAAGGATTAAAAATATCATCAATAAAAAAACAACAACTCCACAAAATAGCTAAGACTTCAAATGATGAAGGTTTTTTCAAATATGTCCGTAAATACAAACAAATATTTAAAAAATGTGTAAGATCAGCAAAAATATTAAATAACAATAGTAAAATTCAAAAATCTTCAAACAAAATAAAAACTACGTGGAATATAATAAAAAAAGAAACCAGAAATAACAATGATAATAAAAAATTCATGAAATTGAATTAGATGGTATTTTATACAATAATCCAAACGAAATCTCATCAGTTTTCAATGATTATTTTATTAACATATGCACAAATCTCAACTTAATCCCTAATATACAAGAAGCTATTCAAATAATGGAAACGTCTAATTTAAAAAGTAGTTTATTACTAAATTTTGAACCCGTATTAGAAAGTGAAACAAAACAAATTATAAAAAGTCTTAAAATGAAACGGTCAACTGGTTGGGATCAAATTCCTCCAGCCTTAGTTAAAACATGTTATGAACATATACTGTCCCCCTTAACTCACTTAAATAAACCTTATGTTTGAAACAGCTGAATTCCCACAATTACTTAAAATTGCTCGTACAGTACCTATTTATAAAAGTGAAAATCCTAAATTAATTCAGAATTATAGACCAGTATCTCTACTGCCAACTTTTTCAAAAATATTTGAAATAGCAATTTATAATCAATTAATAAACTATTTTGAATCAAATAATCTTTTAATATCAAATCAATTTGGATTTAGAAAAGACAAAACTACAACTATGGCAATATCAAGTTTTGTTAACTAAGGCCGGATTTCACCAAACTTTAAACCTCCGTTAGCGACGTTGTTAGCTCTAACCGACGAATTCAAAGTTAGCAGTTTCTTTAACCGTCGGTTAGCAACTAACCGAAGGTTAGTAGGTGCTGCTACAAGCGGAATTTGTAGTTACTTTTTGTTGTGTTTATATTTGAAGAATTATATTATAACTTAAGGTCCGTCTATACAGGCATTTTAGACGCGCCGTTCCGACATTAGACAAACGCGCGATTTAGATATACGGAATTCTAAATAAATGTAAAAATGCGTGCAACAAAGTCGCTCGTATAGACATGGCCTTTAGAATCCAATGCATCCAGTCGACGTGCGTTTTTCCGGTGCGCCTAAAACGCCCGTATAGACGAGTCTTTTAAGGGGGCTTTCCCGAAAAACGTTTACCTTATTTTTGTATATACTGTAGTTTTATTATTAAACACTAGCCTATTATTTAAATTAAAATATATAATTAATAATTAAAAATATAGTCAACTTTGTTTAAGGTTAAACTGATTTGTGGAAAGCGAAACCTAAAGAGCACCAAGTTGATAGTTGATATCTCACTTAATTTAGCTTAAAATTTATTCTCATCTCTATTTTCTATAAATACACTGATGATGCAATGCAAAGATCGAACGCGAGAAGAAGAGCAATTAATTTTGCATTTGAAGAAAATGTTGATGATGAGTTTGTAGTTCGCCGACTAGATGGATACTGACTGATCTTGACGATATTGATTTTATTACAATGTTTATGCTATCCAAGCGTTCGGCATTAACAATTCTTGAATTCGTCGAAAATCGACTTGAATTTACCGTACTTCAGATAAGTCGGTAGTTTTGTGTTGAAATTTAACGATAAATCTTAAGTGTGTACAGGCTATTTAAATCAAAGCTATTTTAAAACTGTACCTAATTTGACAAATAATCGATTAGGCCCTATTGATTCTTTTTTAGCGAGCCTATAACTTTATTTTTACATGCCAAATCATAACAACGATGTCAGAGTAGTAAGTAGGGAGTATACTGCAATAGCATTTATAAAGTTTTTATTCTTGCTATGTTTTTCTAATATTTAAACACATTATTTTGGAAACAACCCTAACAGTCTCATAAATAGGCTTCCACGGCCTACATTCGCCTACAATGAAATGCCGCAATAAGTAAACAGTCAAAAAATAATTTGCATGTATTATTGAAATTTAATGGTTTATAACAAAAAACACGTTATTCTCCATGCATTCCATACATTAAAAGGCACAAGATTCTGTTGAAAAACATTCATATTCCTATAAAATCAATTTTTTATTGACCCCAAAAAAGGTATAATAATGTGTCGTATAGGCCAACTTGTACCGCAATATGCATATTAATTAAATACATTCATTATATATATACCATGGATTTAAAAAATCTAATTTATAAATAAATCCTTGATAAATATTGGCTAAAATCTTTTAACTGGGTAGAATCAGCAAATGCAGTTTAACGTAACAATTAGTGCTAACTGGAGTGCTAACCGGAGTTTACATTTTTGTAAACAAAGAACATATGATAAAGTTAAATATCACCAGACTACCATGTAAATATATGCACTCAACAATACTTTCTTAACTCCAGTTTAACGTTTTTAACTGGCCAAATTTGGCCAGTTAACAATTTTAACGTTGGGTTAGCACAAAATCAACTATGTGTTGTTTCAATTACATTTTTGGCAAAAACCCGCGTCCGCTGTTTATTATTTTTTTAAAAGTTTTTATAAAAAATTGAGTTAAATATTTATTAATAAACAAGCTTCTATTGACAACAAATTGCGCTTTACTAACCATAAAAAGGACTTTATTGCAAGTAATATTTGCTTGAATATAGAAAATTTATTTGAAAAGTGCATTGTGCATCACGAATTTATCGTAGTGCGTGTGGTTCTAGCATACACAGTAGCAAAAGTAAAATCGATTATGCAAAAGTAAAATTTCAAACATCAAAATGATAACTAATATTATTTTTGGATACCGAAAATGGTGTGATTTTTAGAAATAGGAAGAATTAATTTTCTTTAAATGTCCAGGTTATGTGTAATTCAGCACTAGAAATGACTGACATTGTCTGTAGATGTCCAGGGAGTACCCTTGACTCACAAATTTTAACAATTGTCGCAATAAAGTATTACTCGAGGCTGGAAGTTATGGTGTTGCCGTACTAATTTGTGTTTCAGGCTACGAATGCAAAAAAATACCTTATGACTCCTCTGGATATCTGTGTAACACGGGCCGAACACATTTATAACGAATCATAGAACCCCAAATCTGGTATAAAGAATATGTGGAGAGTGCATTTCATCTAGTTTCGCGGCAAGAGTACCCGCGATCTCCCGCCATTACGACGTAACTTCTGGTACCTAGCCTATGTTCTTCCTTGTGCGTAAGTAGGCCTACAATGTGTGTAGGCCTTATGGCTTACCTGGCCTTATGTGGTCTACATAAAATATATCGTAATCCAACCCTATATTAGAGGGGCCCCTATATTAGAGGCCTTGTTCTATTTTTGTACAGTTTCATTCTTCGGAACCAGTATCCTAATAATAATTACGTTCTATAGTATGACTGTTTGTGATTCAAAACTAATTTCATATTATGTATTTTGTCAATCCCGAATATCAAGAATGGGCGTGAGAATTGTCCTACACTCATTTCTCATTCACATTCAGGTTAAAATACCCACTATGTGAGTCCCTGATTCAAAATAATGATAGTGATAGTGAATGCTGTAAAATGAAATTGCCAAACAGGGAGATGACGAAAAAATGCAATGATTTTTTTCAAAGAAATTTGTAATAAAAACATGTGAACAAAACTATGTACTCTTAATATAATCATAATTAATATAATCAATATAATCATAAAAAATTAAAAACCAATATATTAAATAATATTAAATAAATAAATAATATTTTGTTCAATTTAATAAATTAAATTGAACCATCCCAGGTTTTCTTAGCTGCTCTTTTAGATTTTCTGTTCTAAAGTTTTCCTTTTCATTTTTATCTACCTCTTGTTATAATTTTTCTTCCTCTTGCTTCTCTTTTAGAAGGATGGTTCTCTTTGTGATATTGTGCTTCTTTGCATGTTCCGTTGATACTTGGAGGGTGTTGATCTTTGTTTTTGCAAGGGCAACCGAACGGCTTTACTCTTTTTGAGGACCGGCATGTTTCTGCTTGTAGAATTCCTGGTCCCAAGAGCATTTTTCGAGGAATGGGTTTGGGTCTTAATCAGACTTGCTGCTTCTTTTTGCAGTCAATTACTTCAATTCAAATTCAAATTCAAGCCGCAGAGGTCGGATCAGTCCAGGCATGGAGAGGGCGAATGGTCAGCAACAGCTGTAGGCCTACTATGAGTAGTTCAAATTGTTAGAGAGCATTAGCCCTAATTTCACTATTATATGTCGAGTTATTCCCTTGCTCCAAGGACTATCGAACTATACATAAATATATGATGCACTCGAGTATTGTTTTGACAGGGAATTTACATTAATTAAAAACCAATTCAAATCAGTTGCGGCGTGTAGGGGTCGTCCCTCTTCCTTTTCTTACATTCGGATTCTTGCATGCTCATAAATAGGAAAACAAATTACAATATAAAGCTTGAAAATATTTGAAATAATATTTTATATAGCATGAAACAATGAAAAAATACAGAAATATATAGAAAGTCTCGATATAAATAATCAAACTTGCTATTGAATCGTCAATGGCAAATCAAAATACTTCGAAGGTTATGTTTATATTTCTTATTAAAATTGTAATATTACATATGCGGCTGTTGCACTAGTATGCTTATATAAAGAAATCCCAAGTGGTTTATAAATTCTCAAACTAGAATCATATGATTTTGTTTCTCTGATAAAGGAAGGATATTGTAATCTTGTTTAATGTGTGTTTTTAAACAGCGCATTCTGCCGGTCAACAGGCCTACAATTGGATAACCGACAGTTAAGAATTGTTTAACCGCCAGTTAGTGTTAACGGACGGTTAAGCTAAACCTCCGTTAAGAAAGTTTGGTGAAATCCGGCCTAAGTGTCAAAATTTCTTGATAAATCCCAGAATGCCGCTGGAGTATTCTGTGATTTATCAAAAGCTTTTGACTGTGTAAATCATCAACTATTATTAAAAAATTAGAGTTTTATGGGGTAAAGAAAAAAGCGCTGTCATTACTTAAGTCTTACCTCATAAATAGAAGGCAAAGTGTTTCAATAAATGACCAAAATTTCTTTAACATTCAAAGCAATATTAAAAATGGGGTTCCTCAAGGCTCAATTTTAGGTCCACTTTTATTTTTAATTTATATTAATGATTTACCAGTAGTCACTAAAAATTGTGAAGTGATTTTATATGCAGATGATACCTCTTTATTATGCTCAGACTCTGACATTACCAACTTACAAATCATGATTGACTATAATTTAAATAAATTAGAAGAATGGTTTACAACAAACGGTCTTAAGTTAAACCAAAATAAAACACAATTTTTGCAATTTATAAATCGTAACACAAAAAAAATTACATTAACTAATTTCCAGTCAATAAAAACAGTAGAAAATACAAAATTTTTAGGCTTACAATTAGACAACAATTTGAAATGGAAATCTCATATTTCATTACTCCTAAAAAAATTACATAAAGCATTTTACGCCATTAATTTCTTGTCCAATATAACCGACCTAAAAACCCTAAAAATGATCTATTTTGCCTATTTTCATTCAAGAATAACCTATGGAATTGAATTGTGGGGGAATTCAGTTGATAGTAAACAAATATTTAAATTACAAAAGAAAATGATTAGAGTAATGTGTAAAAAACACCCTAGAACCCATTGTAAACCGTTATTCCAACAATTAAATATATTGCCATTACCCTCTTTATTCATTTTCAAAAGTATCATGAATATCTTTCATAGTAACATTGATATTAAAGATTTAAATAATGATCATAAATTTAATACAAGACATAAATATATAAATTTTCATTATCCAGCTCATCATTCAAGCCTATTTCAAAATTCCCCATTTTACATGAGTATAAAACTTTTTAATTATTTACCCAACAAAATTAAAAGGATAAATGATGAAAGAAAGATCAAAAAAGAAATTGGAAATTTTCTTCAAAGGGAATGCTTTTACTCAGTAAATGAATATCTAAATTATGAAAAATAATCCATGAAAATTGTAAAAATGCATTTTTCATATTTTTTGTATTTTTTATTGAATATAAGAAAATTAATAATGTAAAAAAAGCTATACAGCCTGAAATTGTTAACTACGGTACCGTAGTATAAGAAAGCTTAAAAAATTCAGAAAAATTATTGTATTTGAA
Organism: Neoaliturus tenellus; assembly: GCA_030545055.2. Taxonomy (NCBI): domain Eukaryota; kingdom Metazoa; phylum Arthropoda; class Insecta; order Hemiptera; family Cicadellidae; genus Neoaliturus; species Neoaliturus tenellus. The sequence continues at coordinate 45,964,201 of CM061531.1, read as the reverse complement.
ACATTGCCCAACGACAAAATGTTGTGTTTACGCAATAAAGGATTTGTATTTGTATTTGTATTTGTTATATTCCTGTTCACTGCAAGCGAGCTGTTGAGTAATTAAATTTAACATTCACCTTTCAACGGAATAATTCAGTATACCCAAGTACGGGCTGTTGTAGTTATGTTGAAGTTTTCCCTTTTAAGTAGTGGCAAATTGTGCGTCCTGGCTCAGTTTAATGATCTATTAGTAGGCCAGGAGAAAATGACGTAATCCAAATGACGCCATCAACGGGTGACGTGTACTCATATACATAATCCAGTGACATCACAAATTTGACATCATAAGTTACGTCACGCACCAAGTCATTGATGGTCAAGGTCACGCCAAGAATAAAAATATTTTTGCACTTATGCCTTTTTTTTGCATTTTGCTATCAGATTTTTACTACTCCTAGTGATTTTGAGGAATGTGAGCAAAATCTGGTGCGAACCTGAAAAATTACTAAGAAACCATAACATAACGGTGGCTAGAAAAACCTTGATGTCACAATGCTTAGATGCGATTCAAACTGAACCAAAAGATAAATATAAATTACAATTTTCGTTGTGATGACGGGGCCAGTGACGATCAATGCCGTGGAACGAGGCATGGAGAGTTAAATAAAAGAAGAGTAAACCCGAAAAACTTGGTATGCCTTAATCAAATTCAGATAAAAAAATATAGTCCCTCACGAAGGCTAGTGATACTTGCCAATAAGATTAGATTGAGTTGTAAGAGCGACCGAGTTCCGAACAAACATCTTCCAGTTCCTTTCCCCGTACATGTCCTCCGCTGGTATATGAATGTACAACGAGGTAGGATTGGCTGGGTAGCAGAGTATTTATAGAGCTCGCCTTACTATCCAAAAATTAACGGTCACTTTCAGAAACTTTCTCAAGGTTTGAAACTGGACCCATCTCCATTGTTTATTGATTACTTACCTTTGTTGTTAGTTGATGATCTTTACAACTAGTCAGGGTCCTAAGTCAGTTAGTTTTTCCTTCTAACAAATCGACAATTTATCTGATCCACCATACTCACCCTTCAGTGATATTCACCTTGTATACACACCGTGTATCTATGTGCCATGCCATAGAGTGTTTCACCTCGCGGCCGCGCGGGGCGCTGCGGTGCTGAGACGAGTTGCCAGTGTGTGGGCTCAATCAAGTCGGCTCCATTGTTTATACGAGCTGGCATGTCTAATGAGGCTCGCCGGGCAGAAATATCGCCGATAAACAGCTCAGAAGGGACAGATCGCCGCACCGCGCCGCGCGCCCCCGCAGCCTCACTGCACTCTGTGTCATCACTGAGCCGCTCGGCGCCGTCACCGGTACCGGCGACACCTGTAGGCTACACCGGGGGAGGTAGTTCGAGGCGAGTGGGGTGTGGAATTTTTGTGAATAAAGATCAGACAAAAATTAAAATAAATACGTTTAGAATGCGTTCTTTCAAGTACAAAATATTAATATAGTCTACTTTGTTCATTCTTTCCCAACACTCTTAGTATAATACATTGTGTTGTGCTCAATAGGAAGATGTGTTTTTTCTAAGTGTAATCCTTTCAATTTTGTAATCATAAATGTTTGAATGTTTCCCATAAGATTTGTACCCCACCACGAGACTGGGACGGTGGCGACGTCCTGTAATCCAGCTACTTGGAGGTCACGAATTGTGGATAGTTATGAGCGATGGCTTGTGGATGCGATATTCCCTGGTGGCGATTAACGTCCGCACTAGTGAATACTAGTTCATCCATAAGTACCATCCTCATAATTAGACCAATTCGTATATGGGAGGTTGAAATTGTGGTTCGGATCCCACGTTAAACTGTAGGTCCCTAGATACCATTGGCTGTTGGGCTATGAATTAACAGTCCTGTCTAAGGAGAATGTCGGCCTTAGTCAGTAACAAGACTACAAGATCGCGCCACAATCATCCTACACTCATCCCTCATTCATACTTGGCTTTAAACTACCTATTGAGTTAGGTCGCCATTTCAATAAAGGTATTAAAGGGAATGAAAGGAGAATCTGGGACTCCCTTACCTGATAAAAAGGTTAACCCTCTAAAAAATGCCGTTAAATGAATGTCTGTAATTCTATAATTTTTTTTCCTATGACATTTTCGAGGGAAGTAATTGTTGAAAATGTAGTTTTATAAGAAATTATCGTTGTTTTATGATCAGTTTAGTTATTTCAGCGTTTATTTTAGTTAATTATGCAGTGAACCTTCACGTCCTAAAGTCAAAAATGTTTTTCTCTTCGGGGTCCATAGTAGATTCTTTACAATTATAGACAGAATCATCACTCAAACAAGAGGTTGAATTATAGTGTCCTAAAAATTACTTTATCTTTTATAAAAAAAAAAAAACGCCAATGGTTGTTTTGTAACTACTCATTACGACGCGGCCTCTAACCAATTAGTTATACAAGACGCAATAATTTTGTGTTACACAAATCGTAGTTAGCACTTAACATTTCAAATCTAAGAGGATGCATACAAAACAGTAAACTATTATTAGGCTAACGACCTTAAAATTGTTAAAAAATCTTGCAGTAAAAGAGCTCATTTATTCAGCTATACTGTTGAGCTATTGAGTCCTATACTATCCATCATTTTAATCCATTACCAATCTAGAGAGCAGGGATTTCCCCAGATTGAGAGCTCAGCACCGTGTCAGTGTCAACGGCCTCTACAGTTTATTGCAGAATAAAAGGCAACTCGGCCCGGTTGAGGTGATATGATTTACAGTTTCATCTGGAAGTAAGTGGAGCGTTATTTTATTAGCAGTGATCAGGTTTAACAACCGTCGCCGTCGTAAAGCGCGTGGAGGCACCTGCGCCGCGCCGTCCACGGCTACACCACGGGCTACTCACGCACTCACGCACCGCGGGCTGGCGATTGTGCGGAACTACACTCAATCAAGGCGTCAAATGTGTTTCTTTATTGGAAATCCAAAACGTTTAAACACGACGACTACAAAATATCTTGAGAATTGAATGTGACTGTTGAAAATCGAGTTTTACTGGTACGATATTATATGGTAATATCGTTGCGATGTTCAACAGATTAATAAACTCCTTCAACAGCTGAAAAGTAGTTTAGAAAACACAAGTAGTTTAGAAAAGGTATCCACACAAGGTATAATTATTGCATAATACATTAAGCAAACAATATTAGGAAGTTACTCGTTTACAAATTTTAATTTTGTATGCCTTTGTTGATTAGATGTGCCACGTCCTAGAACTTGTGCTGGAAAACATAACCATAAACTAGGAAATTCCTGAAGAGGTGTTCATCGGTTCTTGGAGTAACGTGGTTACCACGATACCCAATGCTTGGCCCTAGCACACCCCCGTCGCGTTGCCTGTTGCCGATCTGTACGCGCTCAGCGCCATTGTTGCCCTTGTAATTAGCTCACAATGAGAACGTGCTGATCATTATCTAGTAATGGCTTAATTGTTTACCGTTTAGGCGCAACATGGCAGGCACCTGTTACCGCGCCGCGCCCGACATCCGTGGCCCGACCCCGCACCACACTCCACACGGGCAACATGACCCAGATAATATATTAAACGAGTACGGTATTTTCTGTTATAATAATCTAAATATAGTTATTTTAAAATTAATTCATTCAGGGAAAATCTACTAGTCTACTATAACTTAGCAGATAAATAAAATAGGTCGGATCTATCAAAAAGTTAGTTTTTTTCTAACAAATAATTCATGTTTTCACGGAGTTAATTTTAACAGTGTCGTGATATTGGGGATGGAAAGTGCAGTCAATAAAACAGTTAATTCTAGTTTCTTGTTATTTACCTGTTGTTAAGCTTCAGTCATATGTATAAAAATACAAATTAAAAAATAGTGTTTATCTACAGAGATGTAATAAACGAAATACTGCCCGTGATAAGATAACTAATTTAATGAGTGATTTTAAGTGATTGTAAGTTGTGATTTTTAATACTTTTCATAATCATATCAATTCTATGTACCCCTCTGCACGACATTATTGTTGTATCCCCACTATAGTCTCCGCAGCGGCCCCTGTAGATGTAGCTGTGTATCGGCAGCCCATATATCTTACAATGCGGAAGTGACCGACGCCGGGGCCGCTCTGTTACATATTACCGATACTTGACGTTTATTGCCTGGCCCTGCCATCGCTCTGTTATCGGAGCAAACGCTACGTACACATCAGCCCCGTACACGGTCTTGAGGGGCGTTAATGGTCAACCTACTACGAACACGCCCATTAAAAACTGTTTTGTCCGTTGATTGTCTTTTTTTACCTTTCATGTGAGAAAACATCCGTAGTTGTTGTAATAAGGAAGTTATGATAGCAAAGGGGCTGTAAGAGTGGGCTCCCGCTCAAAATAAATGTATCGGGTAGTGTGATATTTTATGTCTCATCTGATAACTGTCATAAATTTTATTAAAAAAATGTGAATTCAATTTTAAAATAAAACAAAGCAACTCGAAGATATACAAAGTGATAAGTAGAAAATGTTATGAAGGAAGCTCTGCATGACTGCTGTAGGAACATGATCTTTCTTTTAACTTGGAAGATTCTGCCCTAGTACACTGAACTCTCCAAAAAACCACACCATACCTTTAGGCTGGAAACACATAGACAGTCATTAGGATCTTAATGTTTACAACTGGAGTAAATTATTTAATCATAACCTTATTTACAAGAAATTAACTGTGGTCTTTCAATTTGATATTTTGTCAATGACAACCCCAAGAAACCTTGCAGGGGGTACATGGTCTATATTTTTATTTTGACTTCTTAAATTTTTGATTGTTCTGCAAAGTGCAACAATTGACTTTTCATCGTTAGGCCATGATAATAGCAAGGCTTGTAATTTCTTCGGCGCACCTGATGACTTGTACTTCCGTTTCCCACAGTCAACGCCCGGAACTGCTTCCATCCATCTCGTTCCACTTCCGTTATTAATATCGCCGGGCTGCATGTCGCTGTCTCGGCCCGCCCGGCGTCGCGCGGTTAACATAAAACCAACATTAGCGTGAGCTACGGACGCGTTATGCGCGGTCACTCCCTCGACAACTCCACAACACAACAACGCCGCGCCGCGCCGCGCTGGGCCGCGTCAAAAACGTGATTTACGGACGTTGTCAACAAACCCAGCGCTGACTAATCGTTCTGCAACCCTCGTTATTTCTATATATACGTGGCGACAATACGCCGGCATCGTTACGCTTTTCCTTTCCTACATCGAGGAATACGTCGCTGTCGCTATGCTACTTAAAATGCTGAGTTACAGGGCTATATATCTCGTATTCTATGGAACTACTGTATTTTGGTTTGAATATTTTCAGGATTGATTAAAAAATTTAGTTAAAATCAAGTTTGGCAATTGATTAAAAAGTGGAATTACTCCTTTCTATCCGCAATTGAAAAGCTATACATAATTTAAATAGCTCCTTGTATCATAGTATAGCATTCAGAATTCAAATGTATTTTACGATAAACGAAAACTAAAGACCGTGGTACCACCTAGGCTTTCGGATCTCTCTCTTGCTGCCCTGCGAAAGAACCAACTTTTGCCGGCAGTACGTCAATTTCTAAGTTAGCTTGTAGCGCCACATGAAGCTACAGAAAAGAATCATGGGTAAGTAGTCAATAATAAGAGTTTAAAATACGCGTATCGCGTGGAGTGTGGCGATAAGAGGCGGGCGGTTGGCGGCGTTATCTCTGCTCAGAGAGGATCCGGAAGGCGTGTTGCCGGATTTAGCCGCGGGATAGCGCTCGGCTGATACTGGGCAGGTGCCGAACTAGAGGCATGGACGGGACAGAACTGCCACTACAACAGCTGACGATGTTGGATAGTGAAACTATGTTATGACCAAATGTGGCTAGGAATATAATTTTAGAGAAAGGATAAAATTATGCATTTTTCAGTAATATTAAACAGACCATCATATTGTATTGGGTATATGTGTCCGTGCCCTTTCATGTTTTAAAGAGCGGAAAATGCAATAAATATTACAGAATTGAGACGGGGAAGCGACTAGTACCTTAGCTTCTCCCAGCACGGGCTGAATAGTGTAGCGAGACTGTTACTGTTTCCAATGACGTAATTCCTTGGGTGCCAATGGTGCCGTAGAACAGATACCGTAGTATATAACCAAAATGCGATGTAGAAAGTGCATAGTGTGATTTTGTGTACTGAATGTTGCTTTGTAGCTTTTATAGATTTTTTTAGGGAGAAGTGTGTTGTCGATCAATGTTAAGTGTTGTTTTAGTTTTAGTATTCTGTAGTGTAGTGTGGGGATTAGGTAGTTGATCAGTACGCGATGTTTTGAGGTTTAGTGGCGGTGTACGTCGGCGGTGTAGCAACCACTGTGTAGATGCGGCAGTGTTGGTGTTGAGACTGGATCTCGGCCACGACTCCGAGTCACTCTCCTTGTTTACAAACACAACAATCGTCCACTCTGCCGCTCGTTCTCACTTACGCCAAATCCCGACTATAGTGGACTACTTCTGGGACGATTTGGTACGAAATTCTTACAAAATCAAACGGAAAAAATCAACACCGTGCCACTAATCATTTGCAGCAGTCCTCTAATAAAAGTTAATGCAAGCATCTAATTGAAGACTCTTTATGTAATTCCGTGCTTTGTAACCCAACAATATAGCTAGATTAAATTGTTGTGATATTAGCGAAGGCAAATTATATTCTTCGTTGTATACAGGCCTGTATATCAAAGATTATTCTCATGATTTTCAACTTTTTAAGGAACACATAGGCCATACTTCTGTGGCAGTTAAATACTTAAAAACAATAATTAATGTTACTGTACATTTTGCATAAACATAACACGAACGAGTTCTACAATTTCATAAAATTAGTGTGATTTTAATTAATATTTTTTGTTTTACAGTTTACGTATGCATGCATTAGACGCCATATTTAAGCATAGGCATGCTTTTTTAAAACGGATAATTAACTAACGGCAAAAGTTATTTTTATTCAATTAGTTAGCTTGTCATGGTAATATTGAATTTTCTAAGTTGTATTAGATATTCTTCGGTTTGCGTAATCGCAGTGTTTGAAACACAAACAGACCATCAATTACAGGGTAACGAGGGAGGCACTTTGCCGGGCTATCTAATCGCGACCGCGACGGCGATTATCTGCCAGACAAACATCATTACGGCGCATCGTGCTGCTGCACACTGCACACTGAACTGAGTCATTCACAAACACCACACCGTGAGCAACACCTGCACACGGCGGCGATTATCTGCCAGACAAACACCATTACGGCGCATCGGGCTGCTGCACACTGAACTGAGTCATTCACAAACAACACACCGTGAGCAACACCTGCACACGACGGCGATTATCTGCCAGACAAACACCATTACGGCGCATCGGGCTGCTGCACACTGCACACTGAACTGAGTCATTCACAAACACCACACCGTGAGCAACACCTGCACAAGGCGGCGATTATCTGCCAGACAAACACCATTACGGCGCATCGGGCTGCTGCACACTGCACACTGAACTGAGTCATTCACAAACACCACACCGTGAGCAACACCTGCACACGGCGGCGATTATCTGCCAGACAAACATCATTACGGCGCATCGTGCTGCTGCACACTGCACACTGAACTGAGTCATTCACAAACACCACACCGTGAGCAACACCTGCACACGGCGGCGATTATCTGCCAGACAAACACCATTACGGCGCATCGGGCTGCTGCACACTGAACTGAGTCATTTACAAACCCCACACCGTGAGCAACACCTGCACACGGCGGCGATTATCTGCCAGACAAACATCATTACAGCGCATCGGGCTGCTGCACACTGAGTCATTTACAAACCCCACACAGTGAGCAACACCTGCACATGGCGGATGCGATGTAGAAATAATGCGATGAGGAATATAAAAATATTACCACAATAACTCAGAAAATATTACAATCCCAGTGAATAAGTTAGGATTAGAAATTTCTTTTTACCCCCAAAAGCTTTTTAGTTGAGTTTAACCTTTACCTTGAAGTTTTCTCTACGGAGACCGAGGCCCCGGGAGCCGGCGACACATCCAGTACCATACAGCGTTTGTACGCATTCAAAATACTTTACTGTTCCTTACCTCTCGAATTTAACAAAAATTACCTCGGTGACAAAAACTATTCGTAAGTACTATCGTAAGAACTATATGGACGTAACCCATAAACTCATACACAAATCGTAGTCCCGATAATTTCGAGTTACCGAGAGTTGACTATCTTATTATATAAGATGAAAGGAAACGGTCTCTTAGAAGTAAATCGAAAGTCAGCAAAAGTAGTCTTGTAAACCTCTTTGTAGAATTTCAAGGTGGTGACTGGTAAAAAAAGAATTCTCGTTGGGAAAACAATAAAGTGGTAAAAGAAAGAGCTGATCCCACACTCCTTTGTACCGTGGAAAAGAAAGCGTTTGTTGTAAGGTAGAGATTTGTTCAGAACAGCGGGACTGTGTTGGCATCGGCTTCTGGCCGTTTGTCACAAACAGAGTTGGTCTTAGCAGAAAATATGCACACTCCAACTGAGGTTCTGTTAAAGCAACTTTGCTACACATGTTTTACAAAGAGAAAGTAAAGACTATGTCCATGCCAGATGTTCATACATACAGAATATTTCTATGAAAATTATAAGACTCTATTGCTACAAAGTAACATTTTTTCAACCCCGATATAACACGAAAATAAAATAAAACACATAAGTCAAAATTTTGATTTATACAATTTTCAGTGTTGTAGTTTGAGTCTGTAAATGAAGTATCGAAGAATTAGGAATAATCTGATAAGTGAGATGTACATTCTCATATATAAAATAAAAAGTAAAAAATCTCTAACTTCAGATCAATAAAATTTTTTGCAAGCATTAAAGGGACATGTACAGCTTTATAGTTACATTTGTCCAATAAAAATTGGTACAAAGTTTTAAAGGACTTATCCAAGGTCATATCCCTTATGTTTTTGAGAAAATCATAGCACATAAAGAAAGTATTACTTTCAAGACTAAGTATTGTTCTCGAAGCACGAGTTAAATATCAATATGACTACATAGGGAGGAGGGACATATTCATTACACGTAACTATAAGGATCAACATGATTCATGGGTACAATGATTCGGAAAAAAAGTTATGGGTAAAATGCCATTCTAAGTGTATTTTTTACAAAATATACAAAGATAAATTGCTTTGATCTAGGTCTTCACCCTCTTGAATTTTTTATTTCTGTCAGCAAGGTGTGTAGGCAAAACAACAACCAGGACCAGCGCCAAGCTGGTCGACCCAACAATGCATATTTCTTTATACATTCCGCAGCGAGGCCTAGTCGTCGGTTTTTCAATCAGACTGCGGCGGATATTTTAACGTGTCTTGGGTGACAATGGCCTGTTAACATGTGTTCCTGCTTTTTGTGGCCTCCACCTTGAACAACAGTCATTTTGTCCAACGCGCCATTAACTCGATTTCTTTTGTTTCGAGTTAGCAATCGATTCAAGTAGGTGACTTTGAAACATTTTGTTTAATCTGAGGCAATACCAGTAAATTATCTACAAAATACTATACAATCAATATATCTATACAAATTGTGACATTCAAACCATTAAATGTTAAATCTATATTTATATTTTAATTTAGGAAATTTTCCTTTAAATCATTACAATTTTGTATATTGTGTTTGTGTAGAAATCTATTTAAATCCAAGGTATCAAAGGTTTATTAACAGACCAAACTAGTTTGGGTTTACATTTGAAGCAGAATATATATTAGCAACCATGTGCCTCCCGTACATTATAAAGGCTGTATAAAACACAGTCCCATTTTAAATACAATGGATGGTTACGTAAAATAATTGTTACGTAGATATTTTTAAAGAATAACGTTAGATAAGTAAGTCGAACATTGAAAATTCTCAACCCAACGAATATAGTTTACTTTTAAATATTCCCCACTTCCTAAGTATAAAACTAATAAGACTTATTATACCGCGGTATAGTTTAAACCTTGTGACACTTATTAACTGGTCTACAGCAAAACCACAATCATCATTTGAAAAGTCGTGCTCCACTCACATTATCAAACAATCACAATCACATTTGTCCGCCAGAGCCAGCGGGCCGGTCCTCTGGGACTGTACATAATTAGGGCGAGGACTTTATGATTCCGACCACGTTATGATAATTCCTCGGCATTCTTAACCCTCTGTAACGACGGGGAGAGATATTATCTGCAGGAGGGCCCAGACGACCTGTTACAAATAGTCGGCCTGACTCCTCACCCGGCATCAGTTTCTGTCCTCGCTCAAAGGCCTCCACAGTATTAACCAAATCCGTTTAGAGGTAGGCGAGTTTTTAGCCGGCTTACAATTAATCATGTCGTCAGGCCATGTGTCTTCTGTAGACCTCTAACGCGCCGAGTGAACGCTTTGGTCACGGAATTCGTCACTGCGTGATGAGAACGAATACTGAAGAAGGAACAAAAGCTTCCCTGTAGTCGAGATTGTTATTTTAAAATATGACTTTACAATAGACATTCTATAGGCAAGAATCGACAAGGATAAAAATAGCTGAATAGTATATAAACCAAAATTGAAACAGTTAAGTTTACGGATCGGTGGCTCATTGGTACAGCTCATCTCTAACCTCACAATAATGCGGTCTCCGGTTCGATCCTGAGTGACGAACGAAATAAAGACAGAAACAGGAGCGTCGCTTCTGGCTAGCTTGTGACTTAATACCGTACTTTTTATGTGATAACCGCACAAGCATATTGGCGACAAGAGATGACGAACTGTAGAGGATTGTTAGTTAAAACGACTTACACGATGGAGTCTTCCAAGTGTCGCAATACTTAACAGAACTAAAAGAATTTGTAACTCCGAGCATTAAACAGTAAATTACTCACCGATCTTCGCCTTTTGGGGTCCGTATTCCGCCGTCCCACTAGCGTGATTTTACACGCTGTTGGGATTAAATCTCAGATGAAAGGCTTATTCACGGGACCAGCGGACCGTGAACACATGCGATCACGGCCAGTACAAAACCATAAATATCGGTGGACGCCGCGCCGCGCGATGATTGGATGTGCCCGGATATATTGCATCGGCTGCAGCTCAGTTGTGGCAATGTTGGTATTATTGCGGCTGTTGGTGTTGTTACGTTGGCATCAATGTCACGCCACCTGACAGTTATGGTTCGATCGTCCTTGTTTGTGAGATTTACGTGTTTTACGCCTATGATCCATTAGGTCTATTTATCCTATTGGGGCAACTATGATTAAAAATGATTTTATTTTATATTTTGTAAATTTTTTCGATTATTAAAATAACTCATGTAAATAAATAAAATGGCCTAAGGATGATAGGCTTAAATATATTGTGCGTTTTATATTTCAAGGCTTGTTTAGCAACATATTTAATTTTGTAAAAGTAAAAATATTTCAAGCCATGGCAATTAAAATAAAAGCGACAACCGAGAATAATATAAACCCAAATTAAAGATAAATCTACCTGGTATAAAAAAAGGAAATCTCATTTCTATGCAAGAGCAAGAAAGAGACTTTATTTAAAATGACATTTACATTTTCAAATATAAACTGAAATCTTTACGATATTTCATCTGTGTATGATAATTTTCATCGTTCTGTATTCATGAAGTGGTATCGAGTCGATTGCGTGTGGTTGCTACATTTGAATTCAGCACACTCGATTGGAAAACACAAAGTATGCGGAAGACAATAATATATTAAATTATATTATATAATTTAGTTTATTAATTTAAAATCTCTTTTACATAATTGTTACTTAACTGTCCCTGCATAGAAATTATTATGAAATGCAATATAATGTAGGATATGTTAAAAAAGTCACGAAATTCTTTAACTACACGGCAAAAAATAAGCACTATTTTCGAAATAAAATTACAAACAAACAGGTTTAAATAACATGAGAAGAGGCAGGGAAAATGCACTCGTTCTTGTAGGGTATAGGAAATATGTGTATTAATTATTGCAATATTGTTTAGGTATATTGACGTTTTGTTTCTTATCAACGTTCATACAAAACCAAAATACAGGCCAATTGATTTCAAAGTATATAAATTAATTTTATGTGACATACAGATATTGTATCCAATTATTAACAAACTAGTGGCTTGTAGGGGCAAAGGCCCCTAAAATCAAAATGGTGGTGATGTCTCAAAAAATGAGTCAAATTATCACCTCCTTGCAGTATTACCATTGACTATTATGTACACTAACGTGAATAGACTTCTCATCCAATGCTTTTTGTTTGATACCAAAATTGGAAAGTGTGTGTACGCAGCGTCAGATTTGCTGCAATCGATGTTGTTATTATTAAGCTGGATTTACAGAGCTGCAAAAACCATAAACACAACTTTACCACAACACAAACATAACCCTCACTTATAAAATGTTTCACCCGTGGTTGAGAAGAGTGTTAATATTGATTTATCTATCATATGTCACTTGTACTTCATGTAAGCCGCAAAGCCGCAGAAGATCGCACCAGCGTCAAAAAATTTCAAACATGCCTATAATATGAGAAGTATATTGACGTTAGTGTGTACAGGGTGGTTGAAAAGTAACTTGCACCCCCCTTAACTTTTTAACTATTTGAGATATTTAAAATCGGTTTGTGGCAACCGTCTTGGATTTGAGGGTTTTATTTCAAATAACTAACCATCATTATTGTAGCCCTTTGTATCCAATAAGGTTGCCGCAAACCGATTTCAAATATCTAAAATAGTTAAAAAGTTAAGGGGGGGGGGGTGCCAGTTATTTTTTAACCACCCTGTATGGTCAAAGGTGTTACTGTATTTGTCTAAAGCTGTAGTGTGAATTTACACGTTTGGTTTTCTAATAAAATATTTCTTAATCTTGATGAAACTTTTTGCTGGTATCAAATTGGAGATTTACCAATAATTTCCTCCGTATTAAAACACAAAACTCTTTTTTTGGGGAAAAAATAAAAATTATTGCACTATTATACTACCAAACGCGGTAAAAATAGTTTTAACCTTAACCAGTTCATAATGAGTTTGTAACTCAAGTAAATAAAATAGCCCAATACAACATAAGCCCTTTAATACTATATACTCCTTCACCCTGGACCCCAGTGCCACCCCATTCCCCCACAGTCGCCGTCACCCCATGCCTCCCCGTGCCCCCGTTCACCTCCCGTGACCCGTGTTTCCTGTACCCCCTATGCCGCCGTACCACATTGCCCCCTTACACCCCTGTGCCCCCATTCTCCTGTACCCACATGGCAGCAGTTCTTCCCCTTGGCCCCCATGCCCTCAATGAATGATGAATGTTCATCATTCATCCCCAATGCCCCAACCATGCCCAACCATTTTTCATGCCACTGACATCTCTAGTACACCTTGCGCCCCCATTCCCATGCCAACATACCCCCGTGCCCCCATGCCCACCATTCCTCCCTGGGTCCCCCATATTCCCCTAACCCCAATGCCCCCATGACCCCGCACCCATGGTACTCCCGTGATCCCCATGCCCTCTATGTTCCCCAAGCCTCCCCCGTGCCCCCATACCCATTTGCCCCCCGTGCCACCAACGCCCCTAGTGCCCATTGCGCCCCACCCCCACGCCACCCATGCTCGACGTTGCACCCCGTGGCCCCCGTGCCCCCATTCCCATTTCCCCTTTTGCCACCGACACCCCTAGTGCTCCTTGTGCCCCCGCAGCCTTAGCCACTACGTGCCCCAGTGTATCCCAATGCCTCCTCAGAGTGCCCTCTATGCCCCCGCACCACCATACCCTCCATGCTCACCGTTCCTCCCTGTGCCCCTGTGCCCCTATGCTTCCCATGCCTCCACCGTGCCCCTCATTCCCCCCTGTCACCAGTGCCACCGACACCCCTCGTGCCCTTCGTGCCCCCATATCCCCGAACCCCTTTGCGCTCCCCATGGACCCGTGCTGCCATCCCCGCCGTCCCTCCCTGTACCTCTGTGTCCTCCTGTGCCCCCCCATGTCTCCCCTGTGCCCCCATGCTCCCTTACCCTCCGTGCTTAACTGAGGTCCCCTGTCCTTTTATTGCAGTCTATTTTGTCTGTTCGTCAATGAAGTAGAACACTGATTGATGTATTATTAGTTTTTACACACTATCATTTACATGAAAAACTCCCCTTCTTTATGGAATAACGGGCATTTATTTTTTCCCTACGACCCACCTAAAGAAAGAAGCAGAGAATGGATAAAACCAAAACAAAATATTCCTCATACGGAGGCTAACCAATTTTAGTAGTTTACATTCAGTCGAAAATAAACAAACACTCAACCAAACGATGCAACTCTCAACTCCAACTACTAAATAGCCAATATATAAAGCAGTAACGTAATAACTAAACGACATTCACTGAGTAAAGACAATTAATCATTATATCAACCATGCCACATCTAAGCCAATTTCAACTTTGGTAGGTTTATTTTCAGCATAAAAAATCATTCAACTCCTGTTTCCTTAATGACATAAATGGGGTCACAAAGATGAAATCTCCTGTGGATCCGTAATCCGTTCATGACTATTAGTGTTCTCCTTTTTTTATAGTGCAATGCCAATTTAAAAAAAATTTAACTATCTTAACTCAAAATATCTGCTCAATTAACAGCTGAGTTTGTGATAAAAAATATACACGGGAACATCTGCTTGATCACACGTGGAGATCTAAAAGCCTCCTTCCCATTAGATTATAATTGGAACTTCAAGGTCCAATAGGGCGAAGCCCATGTAACTTTTGATAACTTTGGTATTTTTCCTTGTGTCCTTGGCCCTCAAGCTTTAAAATGAACCATCACATGTTACTTTATCTTTTTTCCAACTCAAGATATTTCGTGGGGACCGATTCACTTACGGAATTATAGGTATAGATTGCTTCTCGTGGTATGAATTATTTTATCATCTTCACTCAATGTTATCATCTGTGTCTCGTTTTAAAATCAAACCTAACACATGTTTCAATGTACACAAAGCAGACGTTTATCGAATCCCCATGCTATTCTTATGGAGGACGTTTTACGTGATTTCTCATTTCCTGTTAACACTATGGACACGCCGATAGTATGGGCCTCGTGTATGGGACTGAGACCTTTAATTAGAGACCCCTCCCATCTTCCTGCGATTTGTACAACGCTCACAATTTTGCTCAAGAAATTCGGCTTACAGAATTATATATATAGATTTTTAAAATTTATTGATTAATATAGGACCTATACTAGTGATGGTGTCCATTGCTTCACACTTTCCACAACCCAAGGTTTAACTCGTCTGTCAAAACATAAACAAACGTTTTCATCTGTATGTTTACTTTTAATAATTTAGTCTCATAAAAAATATATTAATCACTACTAATTAACTTTGATATGTCGAAGTCGAATGTTTTACTATGTTGCCACTTTCCTTCCTCTTACCCGTGGCCCCGGTCGCCCTGGCCGCTGCCCCGGGCGCTGCAGTGTCGGCTGCCCCAGGAATGTCCCCGGCTCGGGTTACCCTGGTCACTGGACCGAGCGACCATGGGACATCCGAGACGCAGGTGGCAGTAGCCTGGGGCAGTTATAGGAACTACTGGGAGCCAACGCACTCTCAGTTGAGCGGGTAGCGAAGGTGATCTGGTTTTGTTGGCTTCCTAATAATTAATCTCATAATGGAAAAAAAGTTTTTATGCCAAGGAGAGGGTTGAGGGGTCGGTGGTACAACCTGAAAACTCCACTGATAAGAGATCTTTGATATTAGACGGTTACGAGAACTTTACAAGGAATCCCATCAGTCACAGCTGAGTGGGTGTAACACATTCCAGAGTGTAATGTGTTTTAATTGACAATGAAAAGTGTTATTCTAATTTACTCGCAATATCTTCGCAAGAGAAAAAGAAAAAAAACTAAAAAAAAACTTAGTAAATATTAACAAATGAATAATTCTATGTGTATAAATCCCTCCAGTTACGATACTTTAAGGGCCTATGTAGTTTTATGAAAAAATTAAATTGTTGGATATATGATTAAAGACTTTAAAATTGGGTTTACATTTATTAAAACTCCGTTCTAGATAGAGCTTATGTAAAGATCATATAGTTTAGAATTTACAACATTAATAGTCTGTATCATCAATCTTCAAAGTTTCCAAGGAGTAAAGTTCAAAATACATATTCATTTCTAAATATCTACTTAAACACCTCGTATCACCAAAATATCAACTCATTTTGAAATTTTGTGTGAATTTTTCTAGTTTTGCTGTTCGAACTATTTTAGGCTATACAAAGCATAAATCTATTGAAAGTAAAACTAATGATATGTAATAAACACGGAACATCAATTAATTTCCCAGGTCAATACAGAAACCAAATAAAACAATTTTTCCATCCACATCATCATAATCCACGACTCTCCACATTTTCCGTCGGGAAGAAACCTTTAATAAAGCTACATCAAAACCCAAGGCAACACAACACGATTAGGTGTTGTAATCTGTTTGTTGTTGCCACACGTGTGATTATAGTTATCGGTAATCTATAAGCAAGGCGGAGGAAGGATTATGAAGTCATAACTCTCGCGACCTTGACGGGCCGAGGTAACCGGAGACCCGGAGATAGAGGGATCGCGTTACCTCCACATTCCGCGCTAACCGATGGATTTGTTTCTGTTGGGCACCGGACAGCTGCATGGATAACAGATGTACGCCTACTGCCACTGCCTGTGACGATACTGTCGATGGTAGAATAGTAGCTTGTTTATCGAGAGTTACATTTTGACGGTAGAGTCGTCGTTTCTTCATGCGATACTTTGAATATGTTTGTAACCCAAAATAGTAGGGACCTAATCGGCATCGAAGAGCAATTTCGTCTGTTGAGCTGTTGGTCATCCAATTTCAATAGTGTTAACTCAGAAGAAAGAGCAAACAAGATATAAGCTATTTTCTTTTATTGGTGAATTTTATGGTGTTTATATGGTTTGTATACTTAGTTGGTCCATTAGAATCGATCTGCCGACATAAGTGTGTTTTACCAAGTTAAAATTTAAATGACAGTGGTATACGAAGTCAGCTTGGGTTTCCATATTTACGGAATGCTAATTAACTAATTAACTACTTGCTGAAAAGGGTTTCCGCCAAAGGAGAAGTGGTGTTATAAAGTAACTAAACGCAGTTTGACAGAAGAAGGCAATACACTATGGTATTGGATGCTTCGTTACAAAAACTGTGCTGCGAAACATATCCACTACAGTTTTCCTATGAAATTACAACTGTGAATAAATGCATGTAAACCTATACATTCATTTTTTTACAACAGTTCTGGAGGTATCAAACAGTTGCCTAAACCTCGCGTCTCGCGTGTTGAGCAGAACATGTTAGATGTCTTGAGTTTGTGCTGCTTACTCGGAGGCGTGAATTATGTAGGCTGGCGGCGGCGGCGGCGGCGGCGGAGACGGCAGAAGAGGCGGCAGTAGCGGCGGGGCTGTGTTATGCGTCGGTTACAACAAAACAAACTCAAAATTCGCCTTTTGTCTTGTCTCATTTGAAATTCGAATTGACACCCGAGAGCAGAGGAGTGCAAATTGGAACGAGAGGCCGAGTGTCGGAACATGTGTGGCTCCCCGAGGTGATCCCGGGATGAAACACGTATAAATCACAGATATTTACGATTGGGCTTGTAAGGAAAAGTGGCGATCACCAGATTTATTTCATAAACAGGACTCCAGGTTTTATTACACATCAATAATGTCTGCATACTCAATGTCGTGCAATTGATGTTCAATGTAATTGAAAACTAACGGAAATTCAGATAAATCTAAATGAAAAATATCTCAAAGGAGTTCAGAATAACTTTGACTGTGAAATCGGAGGAAAATGCATAGCCAATGGTACAGCTCTAAATAGCTTGTACAACTCATTTGTTCAATTCCTCAACTTGTTCAACTTGTTGATTGTGAATACTTTGTTCTAGTAAGTACTGTTTGGAGTAGTAATTAAAAAAGAAATTTTGTATACAAAATGCTCTTTGGCAATAAGTTAAGTTTTAATTGAAGAGTTAGTAATTGAAGAATAGTTTTAAAAATTAAGAAAACAATTTGACATTAGAGTACTATATAAACATCATGAAATAGCTAATAACCGGTTGACAATGTTGTATATATTTTGGAAAATCACGAAAGTGGAATACAAGGATGCGTCAAACTTAATACATTGATTATTAATAGTTTTACAAGATTGGGCCTGGGAGTATAAAACCCCAACTGAGCCATTGAAATGAGTGAAAGAAGCTGAGCAGAGAGCTCTGCATTAGACATACGGACACGTTCGTCCGCATTCTGTGTCCGTGTGTCGTGCCTGCCCCCAGTGGTTCCCAGCGCTGACGACATGATTAATTGTAAACCGTCTTAAGCCTTTCTCTAAACGGATTTGGTTAATACCCAGAGGTCTTTGAGCGGTGGACACTAAATGATGAGACTTTGTAACCGGTTGCCGTCCTGGTCCCAGATCGTCTCGATAATATCTTTCTCAGCCTTGTGGGGGAGGGTTTTACGACATTGGGTTTAATTTTTCGGTTTATCGATTTGGGCAATGCCATAAAACTATTTTGGAGATTTATTGAAAAAATGCTGTTCCCACACTATTCAATTGGCGTTAGGGAAAATTTGATGAAAAATCACGGTATGTTCGAACATGTCCAGCAATGTTTAATTATATGTATGGAATGTTGTAATGGTATAACCCTAGAATTGGGTTTAATTATATATAATATATATAATTTTACTGTGATTTTGTATTTAATCAGTTTGTAAATGGTCTGACTTTAAAATCATTTGGTATAATTAACATTTAAACTTCAATAGGATATACCGAGCCATACGAGTCTGGAGTGGTACTTTGGAGAACATAAGCATAAGTAGTATTGCCGTAGTTAGGACGAGTTTCCGGAGGGGAAAAGCTCATCAGCGTTGGAGGAGGGTTCCGGTTTTTACTGTTGTAGTATGTAAAACATCCACAAGTTGGCGCTGATAGCGAATAACAATCAGCTGATAACTCGTTAGCTCCCCACAGCTGATAGCTGATGAGTTGACGCGGGATCCACGCCACCTTTGAAGTGGAAAGTTAAATTTCCCACCCCTCATATCTTGCAGACGATGCTCATCAACATCGTCGCGAGTGAAACTTGCTTCCTCCTGGACTGAGGGATGAAGAAAACGAGCACATCATGGAAACCCAAGTTATAGAAGAGTTCATCTCTGGTTTTATGAGCATTAATTAAAATTATTTTATTCATTTACGTCAATATAATACTGTACCATTAATTGTGGTTCAGACCAAAAATTCTTAACTTTTTTTATTTCCATATTGTCGATCAATAAAACAATTTGTTGAGTGGGAGGATTGAAAACAATGGAACTTTGATTCATTCTTATAAATTTAACGTTTCTAGGTTGAATGGTTGCCGGTGTTAATCGTGTTTGACTGGTTTTTGAGAAGGCTCAGAAAACTGGCAACGTTTACGATCGACTTTCATGTGACACGACTCAAACCTAAATACATTTCACACAAGAACACTTGGTTTGCAATTACTGCCAAAGAGGAAATGCCAATAAAATGCCTCGGAAATGAAAGACAAACTGGAGATCAAAGAGGTAGCGACAAGACGACGTGCGCCGCGCCGTCTCTGGTAGCGACGGCAGAAAGTGGTGCAGGGCTCGACAGACGCAGAGAATATGTTGCTCCACAACATAAACTCTCGTCTCGGGGCACTCCTCAAAGAAAATATTTAAACATTATTACTATTGTACACATGTATTATTATATTTTTTATTATCATGTAAACAATGCTTCTGTTAAAGCTTTAATCGGGTACTGAAAAACGTATACATTGTTCAAATAACTTTTTTCAATTTTATAAACGTCTAAGATAAAAACGTTATAAAAAAGGTTGGCATAACATTTAAAATTACACAGTCGGTGTACTGTAACTTTTTGGAATCAATTGTCCTCTCATTGCATAAAGAAGAAGCACCGGTAGTTTTGTTTCTGAGGCAATCCTATGAACATTGATTTTTGAACATAAGTAACAAAACCTACAGATGTTATCGTCGAGAAATGTTACCTGTTAGATACGAGTATCTTTCCTTCGAAAGGCCACCAAATGAAATAAAATTTAATTGAATTCCTGCGTTTACTCGACATACCGTATAACATTGAAAAAATGTAATAGCAGAGGGTCATAAAACGTTCCTCCGCTGAAAAAAACCTGCTAAGGTGTGTTTCATCCAGTTTTTCCGCCAGTCGCGGCATGTGAAGAGCAACGAGACAGCGCCGCGGAGGCCGAGAACAAGAAGCGGAAGAGGCTGGGTAAAAACAACACCGGGACATTAATAATTGATATAAGACATCATTAACGTCATAACGACGAGGCCGGCGCTGTAACAAGTAGCGTGCCGGTGACGGGCGCGCGGCGAGACGAGAGTGCCATCTAGTGGCGAATACACGCGACACGCCGCAGGTCGCAGGGGGACCGATAGTGCTACTGAAGGTTAAATTGATAGTTTATTTTAATGCGTTCAGAACTTTGACAAACCAAACATTAGAAAAATGCAGACTTTCTGATAGGTTGTCTCTAGCCACTCCCGATGATCATAAAAATGTTCTTTACCTTTCAATTTCGTGGTTTTGTCAATTCGTTCACCAAGTATATTATGAGTCCAGATCATGTCATAAATGAGTTTTCCTTTGCAAACAATGCATAACATTACTTACTTGGTTGTGAACTTTGTCCAAGATTTTCGAGCGTTCGTGTCTTAAGTTTTAGTCTAACATAGTTTCATTTGACTAAACGAAATGCTCATATAAACATTTATTTAGATGATTATGGTACTCTGTACGAGTGTATTCATAGATGTAAAAAATTTTGGCCGAACATAAACCTGAAAGTGCCTTCATATGTATGTAATATTATTCAACGACAGAAAATAAAAGTAGCCTATTACTAACTTGTTCAAAAAGTACTGTAAGTTGGCTGGTTAAAAAAAATCATATCAATTAAGACATGGACTGTTGCACCGCTGCAGCTGCAGTGGGGCTGATGTGATGGACTGGGGTCCCCAATGGTCTCGTGTGACTTGTTACCAGCGGGGATAATGATGTCCGGCCTAGTGGTGTCAGTTACACCCTGACCCTGCCCATGGATGGTTATTAATCTAATTTATGGATAATAACTTTACCTACCATTTTAGAATTTATGTTATAGCAAAGAATTAATACTTAGCAAATAGGTGGAATCAAAATGTAGATTATTGTGCAGTACTTTGTTTCAGTGGTCAGCGAATCATTTGCTAATCTAACGCAAAATCTGATTCAGCTTCGGATTCAAATAAGATTAGAATATTTTATTTTATTATGAACTAAAATAATGCAACTGAACTGTACAAAAAGTATAAAATCGTACAGCGGCAAGCAAAACTATATATTTATTATATTGTTGTTATATAATCAGAGCCAAGAAAATAACCTACCAATCGTTCTCTCATAAAAATTCAAATCAGTCCCACTCTTTTAACGTAACCCAATTTATGCGGGTCAGGACAAATTCACCTCCAGTAGTTCACTAACCGACAACCGCAGTGCGTTGCGAGAAAATTTATTCCAATTTTTTACTATCAAACAATTCACCACGATGGCCATTTTTGCAACTCCCATGACGTGTGAACTGTAGAAGAGGAATTGTGAGCATTATCATGAATGGCTGCCCGCGGGCGGTAGGGCGGAACCCCGCGGCTAGGGGAGTCTAATTCTCAAACAAAGGGCATGTTAACGGTTTCGCGGGGTCCTAAACACCGTAGATGATGGCATCACCTGACGTTTAGTGACGGGGATCGGCGGAGCGAAGACGAAGCAGCGAGCTGTGTCGGCCGTGTCATCGCGCTACCTGCCCACGGCCCAGGGTCGTGGCGGGGCAGTGGCAACTTACAACCAAGTAATACGTTACGTTTACCAAGTAATAACCAGTATACGTTATGTGACAATGCTATACTTATGCGATATGCTATATGACAAATTAATACTTGGTCCGAGGTGACAACTGACAGAGCCGAGAGGGAGAGAGAACGTTCTAGCTTTGGCAGATTAAAGGAGCAAGATCAGACTAAACGCAAAATCCAACTATAATTTTGTGTAAATAAAAGATCCGAAGAAGAAATAAATCTATTAATCCAACAACACATACAAAAAACATAGAATCGTCCATGCATTGTGTAACGTTAAAATTTTTGGATATTTAATCTTCTAGTAGAAAGAATAATCTAGATATTAAAAAAGCTTTGCGTTATTAATTTTTATGACTAGGCCTAATTAATAAATTATATATGTCTATAAGAATATTTTTTATGTTAGTCCTAAATGAAATCAATCATGAAAAGCCTACATTTTAACGAGTTCAACAGGGCGTCGATTTTAAATATCGCATTATATAGTTTAGCACCTCGATCGCCCCGTCGAGCTGTCCACTCCTTATCGATCAAGGGAAGCACTCAATGTCTCAATGTCTCAGATTTTCCAAGACGGCCAAACGGCGCTGTGGGGCTTCGAGACACGGGTTTTGATCGCGCTACATTACCGTTTATTTTCTCTAAGGTTTCACTACAAACTGTGCGACCCACTTGCGTCACGACTAATTTTTCGGTTTTGTGAACTCGGATTTTATTGGACAACTGATAATAACAGCGTTCTTTAAGCTAGCTAAGTAATTATAATTTGTAAATTGACTTTTCTGTGGATTTCATTTACTACTTTTCGTCGTTGAGACGTCAAACATGTATTGACGTGGCTGACTAGTAAACTGTTTTTGATGTAGTGTGAATTTTCATAACTTTTTTAAATACGCAAAGAGAATGAAGTAACCAAAGGTATAATAATAGCAACACCAAGGTTTGTCTTCTCCGCGATTATGTTAAATATTATTAAAACATACAATGGGTCGCTATTTAAGTATTAGGCGAATATATGCGATGACAGATGTTCCTCGTATGGGTTAAATCTAAGTGATAATTCTTGTAAGGGACATGATACTTCCAAAAGAATATGCCTCTAATTTCTTCTTCTCTGCATATAACTTTTTTAGGTGAATATTTATATGATTTATTTATCAAAATAAAATATTACTTACAAAATTCACGATATATATTTGGAATCCACGGCTCAAATAGATTGATTTTTGAGCGGTTTTCTTGAAAAACAACCGCATTATCATCTAGTATTCTGAACTTTTATGTGTTCAATGAAGCAACTTCTGCACTACAACCACCTCACGCCAAAGCATCGTCGTGCCCCTGGTTATGTAGAGGTACCAAGTCCCCTTGGTAGTCCGGTGGTTGCCCCTGGCGTTACCGCAGCCACCGACAATGTCTGGCGAGGTTTTGGATTGCTGTTTTTGCCCCGTGTTTTATGTGGCTTGACCGGATCACTTTACGCTCTCTCACTCGTAAACCCAGGGTTACAGCCGATATTCCCCGCTTATCTCATGCTTCGGGCTCAAACTGTCTTCCTAGTTGGGCGACTTATTTTAAATAGGGCACTTAAGCTTTTAGAAAACCTTGCCTGGCAGTTAGGAAAGAAGATATTTACATAACTGATTTTTATATTCGTTAGTCCTTAGTGTTGAATGAAAGAGTATGGATTAAAACAATAATTCTGAACTCCTGCGAAGATTTGTGGAGAGTAATAGTTACATCTGGCGTGTCTTTTTACAACTTAAAAAACAAAATAAAAAACACAAAAACAATGTAATGCAGATTCAAGATTTTATTTCGCTTTCAAAGGAAAATCTATGCTGTAACCGAATTACCTTTCAAGTTCTCTTATAAGACATTTTAATAGGGTAGAAATTTTCCGATACAACAACTTAAATTAGCAATAATCGCTTCAATATAAGGTTTCGTACAATCATGTTTCAGTTTCGTACAATAATGTTTCTACAACCTCGATCAGTTGCTTGTTTGATAAGCCAAATTCTAGATGGACGATGAAAGAGATCTCATTACCGCCGGTGGCCAAGAAAGTGTGCGATAGCTACGGATAAGATGGACGCCAAAGTGGGGTTGGCCCATCTTGGAGCAGCCAGGCTGCATTACACAGTCTAGTCTGAGTGCTGCTTATCTTTATTCATTGATTCCCCGGCAGTCCTCTCGTCCACCGACACCGCCCTCGTCTCAGCTGACCTGCGTGCTCCGCTCCTCTCACCTGCTCTTATCCTACTGTTCACCGGCAACTGCAGAACCCTACTGAGTACAATGATCTTCGTAGTAAACAGTATATCTGTGACAAAGTGATAAGTCGTTTTCCTTCATTTAAAACGAAGACGGTAGAAAACTTTGAAAATATTTCAAATGAGACAGAACTTTGTGGAACACTGAATCATATGCTGTAAAATAATTATATGATAATTTGCAGATAATTAAATCTACAACTTTGACTCTACCATTAAATACATAAATATTTGTTAATTTGCAACCAGAACTGATATAATCTATCTTCCTATTTCTATAAGGGTTTCGTCTGTTACGTCCCTTTTTCTCTCGACCTACTGAACCGATTTTTAATATTGAGGTGTCATTTTAAAGCTTAGGATATACCTCAGTGACGAATCGTAATTAAAAAGGTCATATTATTTCGGGCTTCGCCTTAATCGCCTTTGATTTATTTCTAGAGGGCGCTTTAAAATTTTGACCAACTTTAATTGCAAGTTCTTTAATGTGAATTGTAATTTAACAGCTGAACCTTCAGATGAACTTTAAAAGCCAGATAGTAAACAAAAATAGATCTCTGTTACTTCATTCACGTACTGTAGGTGAGTTTCACTCATACAGAATCATAAAATGCGCAATATGCGCACGGGCCACCTCGTTATTTAAAATAAGTCGAAAGTGCATAATAAATTTATAAAAAATATCGGGTAATACATTTTTATGGGAACAAAGAAACTCAATTTTCTGATTAAATTTGTGATCTAACACGGAGGAACTGTAAAATTCTGGTAATACACTTCTATAAAAAGACTCGCACGTTTTGAATGTTTAAAGAGTTAAGGAAGTAAAAGTACAACAGAGAAGACACAAGTTACGTCTCGTAAAAAGAATACGAGAATACAACATTGCACATATCTTGAGATGCACTTGTAAAATACTAAAGGGGTCGAGGCGGCGCCCTCATGAATAACTGAGGACGAGTCAATTTGAGCGAAAAGCGGCAACAGAAAGAGAGGCGGGCGGGTGTCGTGCATATGCTTATGTTATGACAAAACCAATATTTGGCGCTCCGTCCCCCCACACCCCTCTCCGATGGTCGTTACTGGCCTTTGTCGCCCAAGTGGACGGCCCCGGGTCTTTGTCTTATGTTTTTACAACTTTACCTCTCTCATTTTACAGCCAAAACAACGTTTTCCACTTAACTGCCGAGTTTTCCTACTTTCCACCCTAAAGGGATGCAATTATTTTTAAGTACTAGTGTTGTTTTTAGCTAAAAACTTTCTTTAGTAACGGTTGAACTGTTTATAATAGACATAACTTTGATTCACTGTAATTTTGTTAATGAGGGCAAATAAATACATTTTTGGTGAATTTTAGTGGATTGGCCCCGTCCTTTGTTATGTGACACTTTTAGCTGTTGATTTGAGGAGATCGAACTTTATCGAACAAGGTGGGCCATTGAGAATATACTAGGCATAATCGAGCGGCAAATCAAATTTTACTATCATCAACCACACCTGAGGACAATAGACCTAGAGATATTGTCCTCAACATTATCTTAAAAACTGTTTATATTAAGGGGGCGGTCTACCCCAGCCAAAACAACAACAATGCCGAATGCCGCTCGCGGCCGTAGCGCTAGGCGGGTTTGATGGCTGCAGAGGTTTACGGGGATCGTGTTTTAAAATTAACCAATTAAGATAGAGATTGGCTGTTAACTTTTTCTAAAAGTTGAAAATATTATCTAGTCGGCTATCTTTTCAGAATTTTAAAATAAAATTTCTAATTTCAGTAATAACTGTCCAAAATCATCTGTTTTTAGTTTTGTAAATGCAGAGGTTTACGGGGATCGTGTTTTAAAACTAACCACTTAAGATAGAGATTGCCTGTTAACATTTTTTTAAAGTAGAAAAAAGGATCTAATCGGCTATCTTTTTAGAATTTTAAAATAACATTTTTATTTTCAGCTATAACTGTCTAAAATCATCTGTTTTTATAGATTTTTAACTGAAATTTTCTATTGGTTTTAATGAACTAATTACAAAAGTGTGACAGAGGAAAATTAGTACAGATATTCTTCTTTAATATGACACCTTATTTATAGCTCTAGGCTTCATTTGACAGAAGATAACACGATTCTAAACACCCCTTGCATTTGGGTGCGCGCCAGGGGTAGACCGCCCCCTTAACTATTTATATTCCTCAACATGTTATTTAATATTGTACGTTAATATTGTTACTATATTATGTTCATGATACAGTATAAAATGCGTAAATGTTAATCCTGAAATTCTAGTTGCCGACCTTAAAAAAGCTACAAATTTTTCACGGGATTCAACTGGCAACTTTGGGATAAAAATCCTTAGCCCACGCCGGGCCAACGATTTATTCTACATACTTTTAATTTCCTTTTTATTAGTTGACAGGACACAAAAATATGGTCTTATGTATAAACAACTTTAAATTCTTTTAAGGCCACAAGGACACTTGCCCATTAATTATCACTCTTAGAAAGTAGCTAATTTAGAGTTGCACTATTGCAACTTCTACAGCATCAACGCTTCCCCTTCTATTTTTAACAAACTTTATTACTGTTTATTTCACAAAGGCCCTACCACACTGCGGGTGTATCAATTCATTTTGAGTTTTAACCCAAACCCCCTCCGAATGATTGCACAACGCCGCGTATCAAGTTCGGCGTCCATCCCCGGCGTTATTCATCGAGCTATGACGTGAGAAGACGTACATATCCCGCGACAGCCACCAATTACTAGTGACGCGGTGACGAGGTACGATGTATGGATACATAATTTACCAGTCAGTTTCTATTAGCCGATAACGCGGGGGGGGGGGGGGGGGCGGACCTGAACCGGTATCGGCATTAGCGCGAGTCCGTCAATGGCAAAGGTCGGCTTGAGGAAACGGGTATGATTAATTTTAAACGAAATTTTAATAACGATAATGATAAGCTAGAATTATGTGCTTTCAATATTTTCAAACATAAATTATTAAGGAGACTGACACAATTTCAGAAAGATATTGAACTTGAAAGTCTCCATGGGTGCCGTGGATATTTGAAAGGAGGGAAAGTTTATTTTTTTGTTATACCGCGTTTTTTGACAAGGATATTTCTTATTGATTATGTGTTTGCACAACCCGGCTAACTGTAACCCACAAAGATACCACTTATCTCTCTTATCTATTAAGATAAATTACTGTGAAACTTGCCAGGTTTACGCCGTTTAATATAACCTAAAGGACAAGGATTATGGCCCTTTTTGTATTATATTCCATACAATGTTTATCCGTAGGGATATCAAATTTATTAATAAATGCTTTAAACCATATGTAACCGTTTTTCTTTTTTTTTTTTTTTTGTTTGAATCCACCATGTTACGACTATAAAAGGAAACGATTTACGAAGGACTTAATCAACTTGTTGCCTAGAATAGTTTTTCGTCGATGTAAAGGTAAAACAAATACAAAGCCTTAATAATGCACAATTTAGTAAGTAAACCAAGCTACAGTATTTTAAAAAGATTTTGAGTAATCTAAAGTTTCATGGTGTTTTTTATACAATTAACGTTCTTCGACTGACTCCAACCACACTATTACCCCGGGCACGCCGTGTACGGGGAGCCTCAGCGACCGTTACGTTGGTGTAATGACGCTCCATGGAGCAGAGGGGAGGATGGGGGGGGGAGTGTGAGTGGGTTTGACTATTAGTACGGTAATGAGTAGACGCACTTACGCACCGCCGAGCTCGCCTCTGATTGGCTAACAAGCCTGTATCTCGCATCCCACTGGCTACTTACCTGTAACGGACAAACACTATTAGACATCGAGTAATGCATTTGCTAAGTACTAATTAAAACAAAATATTACTCAATAAAATGTCGTATTGTTGGAGAGGATAACAAAAAGTAGACTTTTATAAAAAATATATCACCACACTGTAACAAAGATATTACAAAATAAACAATTAGTATGAAGGAATTTGTTTGTGTAGTGGTGGTTTGTTGGATTTTTTAAAATTCTCCAACCTTGAATATCAAGTAGAGATTTTCCATAATTAAGTAACATTTTCACATAGATTCAAATAATTCATTGAAGATAATTCATAAATACGTTAATGAATGAACGACTACTTAAAACCATATATTTAATTAATTAATAACCATCAAATTAAAATTAATTTCTACAACCGGTGTGTTCTGGCTCAGAAAATTTCAATAGAAACTTAGTAAACCCGTTTAAAGTTTAAATTGGTGCTCGAAAGTTGATTATGGAGTGGTTATTGTGCGTGCAGCGTGTGCGGCTGAAGGTTTGGAGCTCCCCCCCCTCAATAACCACCGTACCTTTACTGCACCTATAATCTGGGGAATTTCAGGTAAATTCGAAAAAGAAAACGTTTACAAAAGATCAATAATGAAACAAGGTTGGCATAAAATTACAATCCATCCTTACTTCATATTTTTAAGTTACTTAGTAAAATTAAACTTATTTCTTTAAGTTTGGGTTCAACGGTTCCGTTAGTAAAGTGGTGACTTACATTTATTTATTTATTTACTAGCAAACAGCCCGTCAAAAATGACGGGTAATTTTCATGATTATTCATGAATTTGATGTTTACCTTTGAAAATGGTCACAGAATTTATTAATACACCGACAACATAGTATTAAAACTAAAGTTTTTCCATTTCTTTAGCAATGTGAACAGTTATCTATATATAATATAGGCAAGCATGTTTCTTTTCCTCCTTTTTTTGATTTTTTCTCAGCTTGTGCGCAACATAAAAGAAACCCACGCATACCGTTTGAAAGTTAGAGCTTGTAGATTGAGCAGAATGGTATTTTTGATTCACATCGACCCCCCGAGGCTACGCCGTAACAGGCTTTGAAAGTTTTAATGTTAATCTTATAAGAGAAGGATAATTGATTGATCATGAAACCGCTGTTGTAATAACAAATTATAGCAAATCAAGAAGAACAGTTTGTTTTATCTATAATTTTTTAACTAATTAGCTCAAGATGAACTAAATATTTGGTCGAATTCGACCAGTGGGCGATTTCCTAGTCTATAATAGGCAAGCATGTTTAGTTTCCTCCTCTTTTCTCATTGTGTAAGCATCGTAGGAGAAATCCCCTGATACCGTTAGAAAGGTCCTGTAGATGAGCAGAATCCTCCCATTCATAATTCACTTTGGACTCCAGGGCTATGCTCCACAGGCTTTCAAAGTTCCAATGTTAATCTTATGGAGAAAGAATTGATTCAATCATTAGACAGCTGTTGTAAAAACAACTGTTAGAAAAAGAGGAAGAACAGTTGTTTCAGTTATAAAATGTTTTTAAACTTCTTGGGTACAGATAAAGTAAAAGTTTGGTCTAATTTTGATCAGCAGGCGATCTATAGTACATCATTAACAGTTTATAAGTTTAAATAGTTTGTAATACTTACTATCATATAGTTTTACAATAGGCCTATGAGACTTTACAAAAAAAGATAATAATTAAAGGTTTTTAACAGTATATTTCTATATATTCCATTCCAGATATATGGTCAATTAACTTATTGGTATAATTTCGCTTACTCAGAGTCCATTAAATTTGCCAGAATTTTGAGTTTGTATCTTATTTGTTAAACACTCGAAATTTACACTTTGTTAAACACTCGATTAAGTGTGCCTTCAATATCTGGCATTTTTGCCTCCTTACGTTCTTGTTTAATTTTAATTTAGTTAGATTTACGCATTACGCAGATTAGTTAGATTTAGTCTTGACGTCCCCATTAGGTTTTGGTATCACCACCATCACTGAGCACCATTCTGTGGGCTCTTCCACAGTGTTTATGCATCTAATTGATCCTTGCTTTCAAGTTCTGACTTGAATTTTTCATGCAATGGTATAGAGAAGTACATTCCTGGGTGTAATAAGTGCTATTGCATTGTCCTCTAAGTCAATCGTATAGACTTATTTCTTCCAATATAGGACTTATTTTTTCCAAATCATAGTTCTGCATTTTCACATTTTTGCACTCTATTGTTTATTATATCAGTGAGAACAATAAACCAACTGTTAAACATGTAGAATCATAAGTCTACACGACCTTAAAAGGTTGAAAAATAAGAATATAAGGATATATGACTTAGTTATAAAAAAAATTAATGGATTAAAATACGGCGTTGAGAATTTTACAATCATAAGATTATGTTTATATATTCCAAAACATGAAGTTCATTGATAGTTGAAATATTAATAAATAACACGTAAGTTCAAACGCATAAATTCAATCCTCTATATTAAATAAACTCTCTTTATAGTATAGCAAAAAATTTTATTAAAGCATCAGCTGCTAAATATTTATTTTACTGCTAAACCACTGCAACATTACGTGTCCTTGATTTAATTTGTATCTGTCCTCATAGAATTAAAAGTTTTCTGTTTTTGTTTACAAAAACACTTTGTAAAGCAGCAGTGGTGTCAAATTTCAATGTAAGATATGGATCACCTGGAGCAGTAAACAAATCGACAAAATCACGTCTTAGATTGGTCTAAATAAGGTCTAATTTTCATTTTGCGGCTTTATAAGGCATTTTCCAAGGGATACCATATTTTTCCTATCATCTAGGAGTCATAAGAAATCCATTGACACCAAAATGGCCTCGATCCGTTCAGTAGTTCTCTCTCTAGACCCTTAAATGCACTCTTTTATTATATAAGATTTCAACGGTACGACCATTTTCATGAAATAACAGTAAGAATAGACAAGCAAAATTAAATTAATGATAATATCATTAATGAACTATTCTAGTGCAAAGACAGAAGACCCCTGTTCGAAATATGCTTAATCACAAAGAATAATTAGGCTTAAAGGTACTATGGAAAATATTTAATTTGGTGAAACGTGCCCCTACAGATGTTCAAAGTTATATTTTATATAAAATATTTTTAAAGAGGTCATACAATACCACATAATCATTATCTGACATTGTTTAGAACATTACAAGCCTTTAACTTAGGGCTTTTTAAATTCAGGCGAGAAATTCAGGTGCCTAGATAAAGTATCTAAGAAGCGAATACAGTAGGACCACGACGTCACAATATTAAGGTTTTCTAAGTATGTAACGCAGTGGCGTGGGCGCTCGGTGTTGGCGCGGTGCTGTACGGCACTGTGTTGTGTTGTGTTGTGTTGGTAAAGGTCACATGACTAAGTAATCAGACAACCGACCTGTCTCCATGTGATTCGTCCTCTCTTGGATGTGGTTGGTTAATATTGTGGGGGGAGGGTGCCTTGGATTATGTTTAACTAGTCAACTAGTGTGTGCTTTGTTTAAAAGTACAGGTCGATAAAAACAAAATAATTTCATACTTATATGTTACAGTGCAACTTCAATAAAACCGAACCGATTTAATACAAATTCGATCTAGACTTTTACTAACTGAGTTACAATGCTTTTATTTAAAAATTTTTGAGTTAATTACTCAAAAAAAAAAAAAAAAAAAAAAAAAACAAACAAAAAAAAAACAAAAAACAAAAAAACAAAAAACAAAAAAAACAAGTAGACTAAACGTTTACTGTCATGAGCGACATCATACATTTTCTCATTAAATGCAATAAAGCAACCGTAAACTTTTCAAAAATGAAATATTTAGTCTTTTTACTTTACTCTGTTACTATTTTTTAAATTAAAATAAAAAATGGACTGCTGTAATAAGTAAATTATTGCCCCCTGAATATGCTATTATGCATTTCGAATAAATAGTTTTGTTCTCACAGAAATTTGAAACAAAAATTTAAAAAGGTCAAATGTCTCAAAAAAACAAAAAAAAACAAAAAACAAAAAACAACAACAACAACAACAACTACAAATTTATTAAGTTCATAAAAAAATAATATTGTTATCACTGTTTTACCCTTGAAAAACTGTCGTTTCGGCCTATTGCATTGCACCTCGTTCAACTCATTATTCTTCAAGGCAATCAGGAAAAATACGGAGTCCATGTTTAAAATTCATCAAAAAACGCAACACACTACAATATACTACCTGACAGACTATGAGCAGTATAATGATGCGCTTCAATAATGAATGAGCGAGTCCGTGAGCGAGGTGAGCGAGGCGAGCGATGGCTGGTCGAGCTGTTGGATATTTATCGCTTCGTGGAGCGAGAATTAGCGAACGCAACAAAACACAATCAGATACACAGCGCTGGACTGGCGTGTGAAATATACATGAGATGTAAATGTAGAGGCGCCTGGGCTTCCGTGGTAGAGACTGGGTACAGCAAACACCTACAAACATCACATCTGAGGTGTGTGAATTGGCGGACACAACACAATCAGATACACAGCACTAGAGTGGTGTGTGAAATATACACCAGGGCGGGGTTCGGCACACACCTACCAACATAACAGGTGTGTGAATTGGCGGACACAAAACAATCAGATTCACAGTAATATACTGGTGTGTGAAATATATACCAGGGCTGGGTACAGCACACACCTACAAATATCACATCAGGTGTGTGAATGGCGGACACAAAACAATCAGATTCACAGTAATATACTGGTGTGTGAAATATACCCAGGGCGGGGTACGGCACACACCTAAGAACATAACATCTGGTGTGTGAATTGGCAGACACAAAACAATCAGATTCACAGTAATATACTGGTGTGTGAAATATATACCAGGGCTAGGTACAGCACACACCTACAAACATCACATCTGGTGTGTGAATTAGCGGACACAACACAATCGATTATAACTTTCTATAAGTAAAAACCTCCTGTTGCCGTATAAATGGAATAAAAGAATAATAATTTACAAATTCAACAAATAGACTAGGGGTGGTGTTAACTACTGTGGTTGCCTTACATCAGCATTTTCAGTTCGTTTGACGTTTGTAATCCCTGAGGTGATATTCGCACAAACAACATGCTCTGGTGTGGTTTTGTTAATGTAACCACAAAAGCTCTATCTAGATATCATTTATATTATTTTTTGAACTAGTTAAATAGTTCCACACTCTTTTTTATACAATTAATTGAAAACGATTTTTCCCAGAAAATTACTAGTTGTACCTATCACATGATACCAAATGGGATGTTTGCTACCCACATTCACAGCAGTCGAGGTTGGCCCGGTGTAGTTGCTGCAGTGCGCCGCGCCGCACGGCGGGGCACGAAACACTGCTGGTTACTGTCAAGAATGAATTAACCACCAGGTAGCGGTGACAGCTCGACTTTATTTTTTATTTATTTTTACTTTCCAAGTGATTTATATAATTTGAATTAGTTTTATTCATAAGTTACTTACAATTCCCAATGACTACAAATAATTTGCATTATCAAACCGTATTTAAAATATTCAATTTATAAAATAAATTATGAATTAACTAATACGATAGAAATAAGAACGAAATTAAAAGTACAATTAAGTACTGTAATAAAAAATACATGCTGTTACGTTGTTAATAGTGCTAAACCCAATGTAAAAAGTAATTAATTGGGATTTTGCAAAAAAAAACATGTTAGAAAATTTTAGAAAACTGAATTATATATAACACTATTAAATTTTAATGAAAAACCAGCCTTAAGGAAGGTTAAAATTATTATTTAAGATTTTTCACACATTATTTAAAATTTTAATAAAAAATTTTTTATTATTTAAAATTTTTTACAGATTTTTCACCTTCGCAAAAGCCTCTTAGCCGCCGTCGTGCAATGTTTATGACACCTTGTTAAAATATTTGCCGCTCAATCGCGCTCCGATTGCACGTTTAATCAGCTACGAGCTACGATACAAAACAACTGGTAATAACCGCTCGCACAAATTTTCATTAAACTTGTTTGTGAAGTGGAACTAAATAGTTTTATGAGGTCTGGTCCCTCAGAGTTAATTTTGCTTGGGTGGCTCAAAGAGGAAAACATTTTTGAAAGCTTGCTTGTAATTAAGCTTTTACAAGGCGAGATTACGTGAGGTGGGAGGGTTTTTAATCTAAATATTGAAAGGTTTTCAATTATTTATGAGAGACTAAAAATATATTGAGATTTATTTATTTTTAGTTCTATTAATACTACCGTCAGGTACCAAGATTCTTCAAGAGGATTACAAATTTAATTTTAGTGTGTAACAAATTCTTTTAAGTTTTATTTGTATAAAAACTTTCTGTAATTCAATTTTCAAACGTTTTTTATATTAATTATTTTAAATAATAATCTTTAATCAACATTGGTAATAACCTCCATAAAACTTAACATTTTTATTTTGGTATAAAATGCATTCTAGGAACTATTACTGAGACAAACTAATGTTGCAGAAATAAAATATTATTTAATATACACATAGTAATTCTTAGTTGTGTATTGACGTAATTTCCTAGCCCAAGCCCAACCCTCCCCTCCCCCTTTACACGGTGGTTTACAATAGTTTAAAAAACTCTAAGCCCCTCTCCCCTTGCATACAAATTAAATCCCGACCCAGCTAAACAATAGAAAACTAGGTCACACACACGTTAAAACGTCGTAAAAATCGATGTGGAAAATCAGGATTAAAGATACACAAAGAGTGTTCATCGTGTGCAGCTGCGAGGTTTGATGGTGATGATTGCGGTAGCACTGCGTAATAGAGCGTGTGTGTCGTGATGGTACTGGAGCCCACCAGCTCAGACGAGTCTATAGACGGTTGGTAAGACTAAGATTTGCAATATCATCCAGCTATTTCCTGGTGGCTCATGTCTGTCGTTATGGTTCTGGTAGCTCTACACGAAAATGACGCATTCCAAGAGTAAAAGGTAGGTCAATAATAATGTATAAACTCACGAAGTGGACATGACTTTTGATGTTGCCCTATAACACCGAGGTAAAGTCATACACAGAGCATAAAGTTCCTTTGTTGGTTGTTCCTACTAAGTTTGTTCTTTTTTATACCCACTTGTAATTCCAAGTTTCTTTGGTAATTAATTTCAGATCCATGGGGAGAGGGGTGTAAAAACAATACATATCACAAATAAATGTAATCTGTGATTCGTAGCGAATAATTAGAATATCTAAAACTAGAAATGAACCAGTCACACGAGGGTAAAGTGGGTGATCTTTACCAAGGAAATGAGCGCAGTTGTGGGTAAAATGGCGGCAATTAAAAATGAACAGTGTGTTACCACATGTTTATTGCTCTGTGTGTAGTTTAACCTCGTTGGTATGAATTTTCCGACACAATATTCGTTGATAATGAGTTAAAGCTCTTTTGTAAGCCATTACCTCTTATTAGATAAACTGTTTGGTCGAATGGTTACATTAGGGCCGTTAGGAACAAGATAACTTGATGTTATAATAAAAGGTGTCTATTATTAATATGTTATTTACCCTCCTTTTTATGTTTCTATTATTCTATTCCTGGCCCTGGAGCACAAAAGCACAGATGCGCACGTAACAACTGACCGAATTTGCATCACAACCGAGCACTTTCAGCGGCAGAGGCGCCAGGACAGGCCTTCTAATTGAGAGACTTTGTGCGGGTGTCATTCTGAATTAATTATGGGCTCCAAAAAGCCAATCTGCTCACGGAAATTTCTCTTTTCATTCTATTTTGCATTTAAAAGAAAATTAAAGTAGAGTGAGAGTATTTTGTTAACACATCTGTTGCCATTAAGCATACAAAATGGCTCCTTACTCTTAGCTGCCAATAGTTTTAGGTACTATATCAAGATTCCTTATAAAAATGCGCAATAACATTTACAATATTAAATCCATTAACATATCAATATATCAACATGTCAAGTGATCATGTCACACTGGAGGGCTAAAATCAATAGGTACTATGATGAGACGTCGCATTTAAATCATTGGAATAGTATTAAGTAAATTGATTTTATTTAGAATTGGCTACTTTCTACCATATCTTTACATATCTCTATATCTTTATAATAATATGTATGTATTAAGATCGCTGTAAAGATTTTAAATGATCTTTTTCCAAAGATAAAAGTAAATAGCTACTTAAGCAACCTTTCCAACCCGTAACTTAAACAAACAAGCTTCTCCGGAGAGCCAAGACGAGTGATAAAGAGAGAGCGGAGAAAGGGTGCAGGAAGGCGACGAGTCGGAACAGTGATAAGATACTTCACAACCACTGATAAGACGGTAATGATCGACACCTGACTGCGCGGCCGACGGCGCAGCGCGTCATTAGACAACGACGCACTTGTCACCGCTAGGAGGTGCTACTGGTACAGCAGTTGAGATGCTACTGTTATACTGGCAAGTAAACTGCTATCGGAAGTCGAGGTACTACTGGTGGTTGAGGTGCTATGGTAGTTGAGGTGCTACTGGTAGTTGAGGTGCTACTGGTGTTGAGGTGCTATAATGGGGTGTAAAATGCTACCGGTAGTTGAGATGCTAATGGTGTTGCGGTGCTATATTGGTTTTGAGGTGCTACCGATAGTTGAGGTGCTACTGGTGGTTGAGATGCTACTGGTACTTGAGATGCTACTGGTTCTTGAGTTGCTACTAGTGGTTGAGTTGCTACTAGTGGTTGAGGTGCTACTGGTAGTTGAGGTGCTACTAGTGGTTGAGGTGCTACTGGTGGTTGAGATGCTACTGGTACTTGAGATGCTACTGGTTCTTGAGTTGCTACTAGTGGTTGAGTTGCTACTAGTGGTTGAGGTGCTACTGGTAGTTGAGGTGCTGCTAGTGGTTGAGGAGCTACTAGTGGTTAAGGTGCTACCACTGGTTGAGGTACTACTGTTACTTGAGACGCTACTGGTAGATGGCGAGCTACTGGTAATTGAGGTGCCGCTGGTGGTTCTAGTATTGGTGGTTGTCGTCCGTCTTTTAGCTGAGAGGTTTTTGGTAGTTGTGGTGCTACCAAAGGTAGAGGTGTTACGGTTAATTGGGAAGCTACCGGCAGTGTTAAAATGCATTTTGTTCCTGGGTTTTACGGAGACTGATAGTTGTAATTACTTGTACTAAAGCTACATTTATTCTAAAAACAAGCCTAATGCTATATTAATTAAATGGCTTGTAGTAAAAATTAAAAATGGTATATAGAATTTAAAATTTAAAAAACTCAGAATAACTTATGGGAGTTTAGTAATATATGATTCACGATATATGAGTAAAATCAGGGATTGTTTAGTCGTTATTTGTGCATATTAGTATTGAAATATATGTTGTAGTAGGCCTATATGTAATTATAGCTTTAGTTTTGGCATTTTAGTTAATAATAAATCAACATTTACCTATTTACGTCAGTAGAAATCAGTGTTTGCAAATTTAAAAAACAGATTTTAATAATAATACTAATTTACAATAAGTAAAAAAAAAATACTGTACTGTTTATCAAGAGTATTTTAATGACTTATAAATCGGATTACGTACATATTAAAGTAACCCCCTCTCCTACTTTTCATATACGGTACATTACTACGAAGAACGCAATTCAATTTATATTTTCCCACCTGAGAGAGATATTAATTAATCTAACTGTACATTATTAACATATCAATTCGGCCCGGCCAGCTACGTCGCCCTGCGCCCGGTGGATGTATGGAGGACGATTGTTACAAGCGCTGGGATAATCGAGTGGAAAATTACCATTTTTTTATTCATATCTTTTAAGAATCAATAAACAACTGATTGCGTGGATTACTATTTATTACCATCAATGATAAAATTCCAATGGCTATCAACTATTATTATTATTGATTATTATTTGCTTCACAAAGGTAATTAATTTTTCCTTAAAAAAGATTTTTAATTTATTGTGTATTATTATTATTATCTTTAGTCTTATGTTTTGGGCTGATTAATTTTTCCATGTCACTGAAGTGTCTGCTGTATTTAGAAATAGTAAGCTTCAAAGACTGCTGAAATGTAATTTCACGTGTACAATATAAACATTATTTATATTTTTTATGACCCACGCGTGCTTGCAGCACATGGGTCCTTTGTACCACATTTATGTACATCTTTTCAAATAAGTAAAATTCATTTCATTTCATTTCATTGTTTACGTAAATATTGGTATTTGCGTACTTAGTTGCTTAATTTTCTGTAAAATACAACAATTTAAAATTCCTCTTATGAGAATTGTATTAATTTGTTAGTATTTTCATAAGAAATATGGCTCCGAAGGATTTCATCTCGGGAACATTGAAATGGTTGACAAAAAATGTCTTGAACACGGAGAAGTAGGTCTACTTCTATGGTTCGATTAAACAGTAAATAATAATTTATGATTTCTTTTAAACATAAAATAAGAAACTTAGTACTTGGTTGAAGTAAAAGAAACGTACATTGAAATACGGTACTAGAATCAAGTAATAAAAAAATAAAGTGTTCTTATAAGTTTTTATCACATCAATTAATTTTTGTATTCGTTTTATTAAATTCAGTAACTTCAACGATAAAAAATATGTCGAAGACGGAGCTATGTAGACTATTTGAATAATATTTTTATCAAAATAAAAATAATCAAACATCCTATAATTTATCAACATTCGACGCATAGATTTTTTACATAACGACTCTCCCATCGCCAGTTGTTAGTTGCCACCAACCGCCGCACGACAGGTTTGCCCCATGGTTTACCCGAGCTGTCGATGACGCGGCGGGAGGATCTGATTCCGGCAATTAATTATGGAAATGGTTGTTGTTTGCACGATTGTATTTCAAACACCTCGTCACTGTTTGTCGTTGCCGACACCTCCGCGCTTGTGCTACATTGTTGCCACTTTACTGAGACTCTGTTTTTATATACTAATTTACTTTGACGTTTAGGTGATTGAGAAAAGTGTTAAAAATAAAACGAATTCAATTTTAGTAAATGTTAAACGTATTAAGAATTTGTCATACCACATTTAATGTAATACAAATACATGATAGACAATTACGCATTCTCTCGTGATCGTCAACGTTTTAACAAAGTGTTTACGTACACATTGTAAGAAGAACTAGAATATAAAGCATGTAAAAGTAACTTTAAATTCTAAGAGCATATTTTTTACTCAATATACAAATGTACATAACCATCCAGTATTTAAAAAAAATGTCCTTGTTATTTTAACTCTATACACTTGCTAGTACGATTCTGGACGTGTATATCCGATACCAAAAAGACCCTGCCCCACATAGATGGGGGGGGGGGTGAATCAACGTACGAATTTTCTAAACACAATCGAAACTCTTTCCGTTGTAACGTTTTTTATAAGAAACTACTAATAATATTACATTTTTAGCTATCACAATGAGAGAATCACCTAATTGATCATCAGCGGCCGCCTGACATTCTCGATTCTATTAGTTGCAATCAACCGTCATTACGTTGTGCTCAACAATGAGTTCGTTAGACGAGAAAGAGGTCAGTTAAAGAACAGAGACGCAGCTCGGATTGGCTGATTAATGACGCTGTTTTATGCATCACCCCCTCCCCCTCCCACGCCACAAATATTCCACGTCTCCAGCAGCTCTCTCTGGCAAATGGACTACCTTAATGTTCCTTCGCATTAAATTTATGTTAATTTTTCTCTGAGCGTATCTCTACTCCTCCCCGCGCTTCTAATGTGTCTAATCGCATTAATCCCCGTCCGCTGCGGATGTGAAGGCGCTGTTCTGCCCACACGAAGGAAATCAAAATAATCATATTGCCACACCTGTAATCAATGCGCAACACAGTTCATTTACTTTTTTTTTCATTTCATTCCCGTACCCTAAATCAAATATCTATTTAAGGTCAGCTGTTGTTAATATACCATATTGTTGTACATTGTTGTCTTTTATTATTTACTGTTTTCTTAGTTTGAGGTTATGTTTGATATTTGTTAGTGTGTTCAAACAGAAAACTCAAACATAACCTAAATTACACTTTGTATATAAAAAACAATTTTATCTGTTAATCTGCTGCAATTATGGTGGTAGGAAATATCTTGTGTGTATTCCGAACACAGTCATTGCCGCTCTCGAAATGTTTGGCCACACGAAGCTTCAGCTGAGTGTAATAATAGCATAATGTTGAGGAGAATTGTCCAGCAACAACTCTCGAGTAGCAATGATGTACTTTGCGCTCTTAATACACAAATAACTATTTCCATCATACTATGACTAGGCTATACGGAAAAGAGGTGGTATCAACTCAAATTCAAGTGTGGCTGGGGATTACCAGCTTGAAATTTTTCCGACACCTGTAGCTCGCAAAAGTTGCACTAGTTGGTATACCGCTAACTAGTTGTGCCCGTCGATACTTGACGGATAGGTACAGCTCCATTCGTTGTGAGTGGATCGCTAGGCAGATAGTGCGAAAGCGAAACTTGTATAAAATGTACTTTATAAACTAATATTTCCTTTCAATTATTTTTCTTGCAGTAAATTTTAAGGCGAAAACGGGCCAGCAATATACTTCGTAAGTCACTTATTCCGAATGATTAATTAAACCTTACAATATGGTAGGTAATGGCATTGTTGTCATTCTACTACAGTATCAAAATTAACACCAATACATAATTTTGAAATTATAATATTCAATGCATTATTATTAAGTGCAATGAAATATATCGTTCACAACTCGTGTCGAAAGTGTTATTTCGCGAGTTGATCGGATTTTATACGCTTTTCTGATTTTTTTCATGTCGGCCTTAATCAGCCACTCATCTCAACCCTAGTGATGAAATACTAAATAACATTCGCGGAGTAGAAATATTGCAACCACGACTTCGAAGTATCATCCGTTGTCTAAACGCTTACGAGCTTCCAAGAAATACAAACACTTCAAACATGCTC
Organism: Neoaliturus tenellus; assembly: GCA_030545055.2. Taxonomy (NCBI): domain Eukaryota; kingdom Metazoa; phylum Arthropoda; class Insecta; order Hemiptera; family Cicadellidae; genus Neoaliturus; species Neoaliturus tenellus. Next base: position 45,923,112 of record CM061531.1, on the reverse strand, counting down.
GCATGATTGTGGACTTAAAGAAAATTATATATTTAAAAAAAAACTGTTATGTTTTAGAAGCCTGTTTTCATAATTATTGTGTTACAGTTTACATAGAATCCCTTTAATACCACTAATATGTTGTTATAGAAATTTAAAAGTTAAAATTATAGTCACAACTTTTGAAATTAAAAAATTAATACATAATAAAAGTTTATTAGGTTTTATGTTAAACATTCTGAAAAATATTTAAACTCTTATTTAATCGAATCCAAAGCAAGATGGATTTTTGAAGAGTAAAAATGCATTACTCAGCTAAAATGTTTGACAAGTTACGTTTCTATTTAAGAATCATACAGTTGGCAATACTGTGTTCAAGAGTAGGTGCTGACACCTCGGCCTCGGCCGGCCTCGTGCCGCCATCTTGTGTGTTGTAATTAAACTTTAACGGCCAGTGAACATTCCGTGGCGATGCTTTTTAATCTTGTCCTTCTAAGCGTCCTTTGAGCAAGCTGTTAAGCGATTTCACTAAAATACGTTAAACACATACCGCTTACTCGTAAATGTTCGATGTGGTTTAAAAGAATCGTTCTTCTACATTAAAATTTAATATAATTTTTCTGATACGAAAAACTGGTTGAGTGAATTTTTGCCACACTGGTCATAATGGGATATGCGTTAGGGTGACAAGCATAAATCACATTGCATTTGGGAAGGCCCAAGCACAACGATTACGAAGATTTTGTTGCGACTCTAGGTCTACTATGTTTGTGATAGTAATTTTTATTTGATTATTCTACTAGATTGGCATTCATCTGTGTCATTTGTATTGCTGAAGCGTTAAACTGGAATTCCACAATACAAAACGGATTTTGACTATAATGCATGTCACATAATCCGGTAGATATAAATAATCTGAACAAACGACAAGGGGTGCCTTGCTAGCCTAACGGTTAGCGTCTTGATCTTCAGTTCAAGAGGTCACGGGTTGCCGCCGGGATGACCACAGACTTTGAGGGGTTTGGACTGTTTTTCCTAAAAAAAAAAAAAAAAAACGTTTAGTACTCTCCTACAAAATGCCACTGGCGTTGATAAAAAAAAGCAAATATTCCCAAATTGCGAAAAGGTGAAACATATGGGAAGGGATGTGAACAGTAACAATTATCCGGAAAATTAAAAATATTGGCGAACTTCAACATAGAATCAAACATTGTTTTTACAAAATACAATTTGACCGTATGCAATAAACTTACAGAATGTCTGCACAAACAACAAAAGTTTGTTGGCTAACAACGTACAATCCTGTATAAGAGCACTCTTTAGCAACACTAGACTTCTTCTGTAATTGATCTACAGTTTATGAAATGATCAACCCGTGAATCATTTCGACGCAGTCGGGTTGACGCACTGCAAGGGTTTCCTCTCCAGTTGCACCGCCTTTGCCACCGACAACACCATGACCCCCACATTTCCTCCGGGGAGGTCCCCCAAGCGTGACCTCGGCTTTGTCCAGCGTGAGGTCCTAGCGCCGGTACAATGACAGGTACATGTTTAATCTCGCCGCTGTAGCTCGTAGCTTGTCGATCAACGCTCGATTCATTACAGAGTTAATTAACAGCCCAAGGTCAACCAACAGTCATTGACGGAGAAAGCCGCTGGACGCGGTGGCGGCGCGCCTCCATTCATGTAGGCCTACGCTACGGACGCGGCACGCTGGTATAGTGGTGGGATAATCGAGCGAAGAGAAATCGATTCCGTCGATTCAATTATTTGGTATGACTTAACTTAATATGATAACTTTGGTTAACTTAATAATCGATACCTGTTGAGACTCTTTCTGGAATTCATTTCATTTCTCATAAAGTTGATGCTTGTTTTAGTTTGCTTTGTATTTGTATATCATTTATGATGTGTTCACTTTTTGGAACTTTTAAGGACTTTTAATGAGTTGAATACTTTGGCAGATATTTAATTTTTATACAAAATTTCTTTCTCTCGTAAAAAATCCGGGGAATGAAAAGATTCTTTGCTCTTGTCAAAAACTATCTATTGTAAACCATACAACACTAGTTAACCTGCGAAGATACTGAAAGAATATTTTGTTGGAAGTGAATACATTGACTCAATAAAATATGGAGAAAACTTATTTAGTTTTCAAGGAAACTAAAATTAATACTCTTGACATACTCTGCCAAAAATGTTACACTCCGACCAACAAACTTAAACAAATGTGTTTTTGGGTTGTTATATTATACTTTTGGGGGAAAATCGTATATGAAATAGACTACATTAAAATATAGTATGTCTAAGAAAAGTGTTAAGGACGTTATGATACCACTGGTTATATCGGTACCTTAACAAATCAATAATAAAGACAAACAAATACGTTTATTAAAAAAGTTTTGATGAACAAAGAGGAAATTGTATTTTCTATCATGAATGGATCAAAATCCTAGTTAGACACACAGATGATTCAGCACAAAACAGTTTTAAAAGCGATATTCGTGTCCGGAGTGACACAAACAGTGGCTGTATTTTACACGTCTCTGGAATCTGACAGCTGCTATCAAACACTTCGCGCGTCACCAAACACCTCTAAAACAACTTTGCGTTTGTATTGTTTTATTTCTACTGTACACGTTTCACAGAGATATAAATTTATTTTCTGTCAAAAGATCGGATTTTAAAAATAAAGTTTTATCTTAGCTGAAATTTCAAGTGATATACAGGGTGTTCGGAAAAAACGTTTCAGGAATTCAGGAGGTTATTGTTCACATCAAAATAAGCAAAAAAGTTCCTGTAAACATATGTCCTAAAATGCTTCGTTAACCCGCTAGCCGCCATTTTGTTTTTTACACAAAATAATTTGTATTTCCGTAATGAATCATTGTATTAAATTAATATTTGGCATGCACCTTCATCATAGCAATACCCATTTTCAAGAAAAAAATTATTTTTTTCCAATATGTATTTTCAAAATGGCGGCCATTTTAAAATTTTAAACTAAAATATCTCAAAACCGGTAAATTGTATGAAAATTTTATTAGACACAAAAAAGTTGACAAATTTAATTATCTAACCAATGATACCAAGTTTGTAAGGATCTGACAACAAATAACGGAGCTATTGAGATTTTTCTGCATAAAAACATTGATTTTGCATTGTAATTAATGCAAATTAAGGTAATTTTAATTTAAAAATCTCAATAACTCCGTTATTTGTTGTCAGATCCTTACAAACTTGAAACCATTGGTTAGATAATTAAATTTGTCGACTTTTTTGTGTCTAGTAAAATTTTTATAAAATTTACCCGTTTTGAGATATTTTGGTTTAAAATTTTAAAATGGCTGCCATTTTGAAAATACGCATTGGAAAAAAATAACTTTTTTCTTGAAAATGGGCATTGCTATGATGAAGGTTCATGCCAAATATTAACTTGATACAATGATCCATTACGGAAATAAAAATTTTTTAGTGTAAAAAACAAAATGGCGGCTAGCGGGTTAACGATGCATTTTAGGACATATGTCTACAGGGACTTTTTTGCTTATTTTTATGTGGGCAATAACCTCCTGATTTCCTGAAACGTTTTTTTCGAACACCCTGTATATCAAGTGAAGATATCTCAAGTGAAGATATAATTCTTTATAAAAGGGTGTTTTTAAAAATATATTATTTCGTTATAAATTACACCAATAATTTATCGTTATCGGCATAGTTTTATTTTTTGCAAATTTTTATTAACATGATACCTGTTGTTTAGAATCCGAAATTAAATACAAATCTCTACAGCACTAAAAGAGTTACCTCAATTTTTGAGGGTTGTATAGACGTTTGTGTTTTATGGTTCTATTTTTTATCATCCATCAGCATTAGGTGTATCCCAATAATATTCACAATCTACACGTACGTTTTTAGTGGTGTGATAAATTTTTAAACTATTTTTCCCGGATTATTAACGATAATATCATTATGGACGATAAATGACAGTATTATAATCATTCTAAAGTAAGATATCCAACAACATTTTACAAATTATGATTTCGAGTTAACTTCTAAAAGCACAGAATAAAATAATAAAAAAAAAACATTTGAAAGAACGTTTTACGGTTGTTGCTAATTTATGTTGAGTTCTATATTTAATCTCTAAACAAAATTGTTTTTAAATAAATTTTGTCCTATATACTCACTCACCACAGCTTCCCAGGAGTTGAAGTTTAGATTATCACAACCACACAAGATCGTCACGGAACGAGGTGTCGACGGTTACGCATCTCCCAACTTTTAATGAACCTCTGAATGTTTCGGTTTTAACGAAAAGAGCTGAGATTTTTCATATCCCCGTGGGGAGATGACTCAATTTAAAAAGTTTTTTAAGCATGTTTTATAATCATTCACCCACATTTCACGTTCTAAAGCTTGCATTTTTCTACCAACGCGTCCTGAGACACTCCACACATCAATAATTAATCTCGAAATACAACCAATCTTTTAATAGAGATTTAGAAAACATGGAGCGAGGTTAATTAATTGTATAGTTGAGTTACAGCTATTGAATAGTTATAAAAATTATCAGCACATATGATTTAAATTATTTGTATATTAATTAATATTCGCTGTTCTTTTTTGGGCAACTAGATAGCCTAACATTAGCGTTTTGGACTCGGGCCTAACCATTCGATTCTCGAAATGGACACAAAACTTAAATGGGTCTGGACCGCTTTCTCGTAAAAGAGTATGAAGTAACCCCCAAATAAAACAATCCGATGTCTACGTAAGAAAAAGAAGAAAACGTAAAAAATCTTAATTCTCACTGATTTTCACTATGGAAGAGTTTAGTTACATAACAATTTATTTTCTTCACTATAGGAACGATGGTCCACTGTAACCATGTAACCACTCCTCCGACGGACGTTTTCTGACCGGCTAGTAGCGTTTCCTTGTCTAATGGTGGTCGTTGAGTCCAGATTGTACCTGCAATGATTGTCGTCCGTTCCCCACCCAAGTAGTCCTCTAGTCACAGTCGGTTGGTGACCGGTGACCGGGTGGGAGGCGGCGATAATAACGGGGGAAACACAGTAATCGCCGAGTGGGAGGAAGTAATAACAATGATGGACCCAGTCCGACTGGAACCTTGTTTGTCAGAGATTACCCTTGATGGCAGCAAAAAGAAATGGTCTTGATCTGTAAAGTATAAAAAAGGCCCAATAAAATGTTAATATTGAGTACAGTTATTGTTATTGTCAGTAAAACTCGAGAGAACATAACATGTAAAGGCGTTATTGAAAATTTAAATATTCTATTCCTCAACTACCCGTCGCAAATGGACAACAAGTGTCATGAAGTTGGTTGCACGAGACGTGAGGCAGCCTGCTAAAATTTGTGCTACATGTAAGCCAGTTGGCTCTATCTTGTGCAACATGGCGTGGATTAATCATTATAATGATACAGTAAAATCATTACTAAGGTCTTCATTTCAAATTCAAGCTCTTAACTGCCCATGTGCAGCACAAATCCTGGCGGGCTGTCTCACGTCTCGTGCAACCAACTGTAACTGTCGAATTTTAGTAATAATAAAACGTTTTTTTTTGTTTTTTTTTTTTTTTTGTAGAATAAACAAAATAGTTGACGACCTACTCGTTGCATACGATTCAAAAATCTTAATTTTTATTTTAGAAATATTAATTTTTTTATAAATTGAATCTAGAGGATATAAGTTTGATCCTTGGGATACCTCTACCATGACATGATCATGGGCAGTTCAAAATCATTCTGGCATAATAATGAATTTTGTAAAAGAAGGCGTACATGACCGTTACGTTTCAAACATATTGCAACATTATGATTACATCCAATAATAAATATCACCGTTCAATGGAGTCAAAATAATACGTTTTATGTCTAAAGACATTAATCGTTGTAGATTGATATGTAATAACTAAAAGTTATTATATATGTATAAAGTATTATATATGCTGCCTCATACCACGTCGTTGTAGCCCACAGCCATAGCAATAAAGGCATCCCGTCGAAACAGAATAGAGACAAGCGAAACTTGCAATACCAGTAGATTGACATTTTACATAACTCCCCCAAATTAAAAATGCTGCAAGAAATCTCGAACGATCCTTTTTAACATAATTCTTTCCTCCATCATTATTTTTATCTAGCGAACAATGGTCTCTTCTTATAGAATTCGTGACAAATTACACGTTAAAACACTTAATTCATTACATGTAACTTTTTATCTTTCAAAAAGACTACATGAAATAACTGTATACCTTTACAATGAAAATTGAATGTATGAGTAGTTTAAAACTGTATCAATACAAACACAAATTTTAAGAAGATAAAATTTACAGCTTCCTATATTAGGGCGTTGAAAAGTTCAGGCTTTCGGTCTAGTTGATGTAATTATGTAAAACTACACTACCATCAGTAGAAGCTGGTCTAGTTTGAACATGAACCAGCAGCTGGAGAATTATAGGGAAGAGGGAGGCCGAGAAAGAGGGAGAGGAAGAAAGAGAAAAAGAGCGATTGACGAGATGGAGTGAGCGAGAGTGACTCAGCGAGGCGGCTGGGACTGATTGAAGGCTAAGCTCTCTCTGTTGGTCCACAAACAAACCACTCCGAGTGCCTCTGGAATGCACTGATAACTCCACAGTAACAACAATAAATAGTCAAATTATCAATGACAACAAAAATGCCCCCACATCAAACCATCGTTTGTCCGAGGCCTTTAAATACACACTTCGATGCTGGTACCCGTAAACGAGAGACAACCACATACACATTTCTTTACAAAATCAACAAGCGCCATAAATTGTAAATTTACCAAAACGGAAACAAAATTTGGGAGGAGGTACCATTAGTGGAAGCTGGTTTACAAACAGCACTAGGGAAGAATAGTTTTGTCTTTGCCATAAGCAGCTCAGGAGCATTGAAAATGCCTTTTATTTTTTAAATAATCACACACTGTGTATATTATAAAATCTATGATGACAGAAAAGAGTCTCCTTATTTTTTACTTCTTTCGAAAGATTTTAAACATTAAACAAGTGATTACAGTGTTTAACACGCACTTTATCCAATAATAATAGCATCATACAATTTAAATTTAATATTTCATATTTTGTTCTGCAGGTTAAGCTTTAAAAAATCATGTCAATATCAAATGTAACGTGGTTTGGCCTGACTTTATTGCACAGTTGAAACCACTATAGAAAACTTTTTTTTATTCAACAGCACGAAACGTTAAAAAAAGGAGAGGTACAGGGCATCCTAATCTGAAGAATTAACGTTTTGTTAGTAAATTACTTTATTTGAAGTTATCAATCACAACAAACCTGTGTTGATAATAATAAAATTGAAAAACATGAAACAACGCAAAGTGAACACGACCCAACGATCTGTCCAACAAATGTTTTTATTACAACATGATTGATAGACAAACACAATTACGAGGGAAATGGTTATAAAATCACAAGAGATGAGCTCGGCGGAGCAACAAGTGGCGCATGCATCATCGTTACCGCCGGGCGATGACAGGCGCCTCAAACATATCACGTGCGTTGTGGTCCACAGCCCGGGAAACGGAATAGAGACAAGCAACACTTGCAGTAGATTGACATTTCACACAACTCCCCTAAATTATCACATCTCTCAGACTTGGCGAATGAAAGGTTTTAATATTGTGCTCATTACTGCAGACAAACTGTAATACAGTATACTGCTGCAAATTATATTTGTTATAATATTTCCACACAGAAACATTCGTATATATTTACCCGAATCTTAGACTAATAATTTTCTTACAATGTAAAAAAATACATTTATGCGTTTTTAAAACCAATAATGTTAATTTGTTTTCTGTTGTTGGTTTGTATAAAAATGTATACGTATTAAGAGTGAAATGCGGCGTTCTGCGGTCAACAAACCACGTATAGCGCTCTCTGCACCCCGCGCCGCGTTCTTACGTTCAATAAACGTCTACAAACTATACAGCGCTGAATATCATGGCTATAGAATCTTCATTCGTTCATAAGGAAAAACTTTTTAAAATTGACGTGTTTGTGCATTAATTGACTGATCTATTACTCGGGATAGATGCATTACGTATCAAATGCGTGGGGAGGTAATCAAAATGTTGATTACACGTTTAACATTAGACTGATACTAAACCCAAAACGGTATTCACAATTACACAACATTAATTTTGCTATTTAAAAATGAATTTTGTCATTCAATTCGATTAGTTGTAATATAAATGTGTATAGGAGTAAAAAAAAAAATAAAAATTAGTAGGTTGATGAAAAAACAACAACAACCAATTGTCTAAAATCCAAATATTTTGATTTTTATTAAATTCAGTAATGTTTATACAACAATCAGAAACACATTAAAAATGGAAAATTTCTACGAACCGAGTCATTTGTAAAACAATCGACATGGAAATTAAGAATCAAGAGATATAGAATCGATTATCGATTTTGTTAGACCGATTCCTCCATGGGCGACCTTGCCCGGCCCGCGGCGGCGGCGGCGGGCACGCGGAACCCGGGTAGCTCGGCTATTAATTCCGCACCGCGGGCATGCATTAACTTTCACTCGGTGGCCGGCCTCTAATCTGCGCCTAATGCTGCGATCTGCATAATGTGAGCAGCACCTGCCGAACTGACCGAGTCCCACGGTACCGTACCGGTCTGCACACACGCGCCCCCACAACCACGGTACCGTACCGGTCTGCACACAAGCGCCCCCACAACCACGGTACCGTACCGGTCTGCACACACGCGCCCCCACAACCACGGTACCGTACCGGTCTGCACACACGCGCCCCCACAACCACGGTACCGTACCGGTCTGCACACACGCGCCCCCACAACCACGGTACCGTACCGGTCTGCACACACGCCCCCAACCCCCCTCAACTACGGTACCCTCTTTTCATCGGATTTAAAGTGTTTGCCATTCCCAAAAATAAACAAAGATTTAAATAAATAAGATTACTGGGAGGTGTTATTTTTTATGCTCCTTTATATACTCTTAGTATATATATATATATTTTAGGAAGGATATTATTTCAATTAATATGTAATGATTTTTCGGTCAAGTGTGTCTAAAGGGATATATGTACATTTAAACTAATTGTAAGTTTATTCTAGTAAAACTCAAGCGTCTGAAATTGTAGACATCCAACTATCAAATATGGTTAACATTTATCATGGACTTTATTTGCTGTGCTCCATGAAGAAACATGCTTAGTTTGTTACAAAACTACGCAATAAATTATATAATTAGCTTCAAATTATTCTAAAAGCAATAAAGCATGGCATAATATACTTTTCTTGACTTTATACAGAATTAGGTCGTCATTAACTTTTAAATCCAACTGGTTTTATGGTAAAGTATAAACCACTTTATAGGCCTACGTATTATTCGAAAGCGAAAGGTAGCTTTCGGTTGAACGCGTATGTCCATAATTGCGTTTAAGGAAAACGATTTAAACGCTCAACAGCAAGAATCCAAATTAGTAGCTAAACTATCCATCTCGCTTCTCGCTAAAACCTGACAAATTGCAGCTGTAACTCAAACAGCCAACGACTGGAATTTCAACTATATAAAAACTCGCAGACATGCTAAAAGCGGTTCTGCTGTATTTAACTGTTTGATTTATACCGCGATAATAAAGCCTGAAGCAGTTAGCAACTGACGCGACGCCAAGAAACGCGGTTGTGGCTGTAATCAAAGTCTAGACAAATGTAAACATAATGGCAGACATTAAACGGTTTATGATAATGGCTTCAAGAAACCCAAGGACTCGCAACTACGCGGAGCATCGAGTTCGGCCGGCTGTAGGAGTATACGGGTGGTCCCGCGGTGTGTTGGGATAAAAATGTGCACTCGATCCCCGCAAACAGCTATACTGCCCAACAACAGACAACGGCTTTGATTTATTTTATCACTAGCGTTCTCAGACATAAGAAGTCGCCTCAAGGACGCAGAATTCATTTAGAGTTTCAACATTGCAGTTTCGCACAACTTTTTCAAACTGCGAAAAGAAAATTCCTTTCTCTTTAGCAAATAGAGGGGAAAATACTAAACAGCGGTAAAATATTTCAATAAAAAGGATACAAAAATGTCCTGATTTGATTAAATGATGTAGAGAAAATAAGATCACGATTCGAGTGTAAGTTAAATATAATATGTGATGTATTAAAAGGGAGGCGTTTCCAATCCAATAGATCTCTGATGTTCATTAAACTAGACTCAATAGTACCAGAGAGGGCCGAAGTAAGAGGCTCTATCGCCCGTGAAATATGTACAACTATTTGAGAAACGGGACGGAATAAGAGAGGCTTATTACGTCCGAGCCATTGAGCATGGGATAATAAGGGCGTCGGGAGGAACTCCGGCTCAACATCCACTCGGAGATGTGAGATGACAGCCACACTGAGCCATCCGTGACGAGGTCATCCGATATTTGAACACCTTTTTGCCTCTTAATGATGCTAGCGTTCACAAAGAATTCCCAGCAATTTAATTTCAAAGTACCCACCCAGAGCCTTTAGTATAGGAGTTTCGAAAACACCTACAAGTATTACTTTAAGGGTAGTGCCTTTTGTTGCTTAATTACATATTATTATTTAACATATAGTAGTTACTTTGATTCGAATAAAACTGCCTTGGGTCCATAGTATGAAAGTGCTCTAAACGAAAGGACACTGTTGAATCAAAACACAAAACAGCCAAGGCACTAGAAGTATCTCCAAGGCGTCGGTCGGTTTAGTGGGATTACAAAGACAAAAGAACTAGAATTTTGATCTGTAAGAATACCATTATATCCCAGAGCATCTTTTATATGATACTCTGATTTTAAGAAGTCCCTTAAAACATTTATAACATTGATTGCTTTTGGAACTGTCACGATCTGAAGACGTTTACACGTGTACACACCGGACTCTGATGGCTATATCCTCTGGCACGTGTGTACACGGCACTCTGATGGCTATATCCTCTGGCACGTGTGTACACGACACTCTGATGGCCATACCCCTGGACACGTGTACACGCCGGACTCTGATGGCTATATTCCCTGCCACGTGTGTTCACGGCACTCTGATGGCTATATCCTCTGGCACGTGTGTACACGGCACTCTGATGGCCATACCCCTGGACACGTGTACACGCCGGACTCTGATGGCTATATCCTCTGGCACGTGTGTACACGGCACTCTGATGGCCATACCCCTGGACACGTGTACACGCCGGACTCTGATGGCTATATTTCGTGCGCCAATCAAGATGGACACGCACCTCGGACATGCGACCCCTCCGATCGGCTCGACCATCTAGTTTATGTCACCACTGTCCTTGTTGTGGACACACTCCCCTTTCCCTTCGTGACAAAATACCACTCATTTCCCCACGTACAAACAGATGTCTACAGAATTTACTCTTTCGATAGACTAGAAGGCTGAAACTTGTGATGATAGTTGTGATGATGAAAAATGTTGTAGGCCTATTCTGTATGTTATGATAAATTATATTTTAAATAGCTAGTGTAAGTGTTAATTACTCGTATCTAAAGCAAAAAATAGTGTCAACGTTTGATTTGGACTTTGATGCCTATGTTCAATCGGCTATTAAATAATGGTATAGGGGCAAATGAATTAATTCCAGTTGATCAGGTTGTCTTTTTCCATAAGGCACACAGTCGTGATAAACTAATTTTGCTATCCATACTTTTCTTAAAATTTGCTTGAAATGTGTTGCTATATCTAAAAATGAATCACTGCTGAAAATGAATTTTTTCCACTAAAAATTTTAAATCCTTCTAATACTACTTCTGCCAGCCCATGAAACTTGTTTTAAACATGTTACAAGGGTGTTCAACTGCTTGTTCTTTACTTGAAGGTACATTAATAATTCACAATATAAAATATTAACGATAAAAAACCTAACTTTTAAAACTGAAATCACTTTATGCGGTTTACGAATTAAAATATCCACGATAATTTACACCACCAGGGATTTGTTCTGTTTTAACTCAATATGCACTTAATGTAGCAAGCTTAAAATATGTTTCATAAATATTAATCCGCAATTGCATACTCCAGCTTATGTTTATATTCGTTGTCGAAGCTCGTATATCAAAGTTACAAAACTTGTCCGTATTATGTGACCAAACAAAACTGGACCCGCGGACGTAAATCGGAGTTAAAATTCACCCGGCGGGGGGTAAAATAATGGCTCGGGCAGCGCATAAAAATGCATATTCCAGTATGACACTGATACTGCGCGGACGTGACCGTGGCGGTAGTGGAGGTGTGTTTGTAGTTTGTAGTTTGTGGTGGTGCGTGTGGGAGTGGGAATCGCGAGAGAACGGGCCGATCCTGCGCTCCCCGCCCGAGATGGCCGATAGCGGCGTATCGTGTTCGCCCGATCCTATCTACCTGCAGGAAGTGGTTATTTCTTTGTCCTTATGTTATGCAACTCCGGTCTCCGCCCCAACCCCCGTGCGATCGCCGCCCCACACTGTCAATCCTGTACCAAGCTGGGTTGATTGAGGGAGGATGGTCACGGAGGGATACTTACTAGGTGTGACTTACTAGGACGGGAATCCAATTTGTGAGATGGTTAACGAGTTAACAATTGAAAAATTATGTATTTTCGATACCGTAACTGTTTCCATTTTTTAAGTTCAAAGATGATATTAAAAATAAACATGTAGATGTTTCTTAATTTGTTTTATTGTTAATTTTACGAAAAGAATCAACTGCGATCTGTAGCGTGGTTTCATGTTACTAGTAAAAGGCTATACCGCCCAAACCAAAAGAATCCTGCGGGCAAATCCTTTGGTCGCATTCAAACCATAACTCAAAAATTAAATTAAAATTTAAAAAGAATCTAACTTGATGGACAACCAAAGTGAGATTTGAAGAAATCCAAGCGACCGTCTGGAGAACAAAAGTAGAGCTTCGGCCGGTAGAACTACTTCAATGTCATGGTCTATACGGCGGCAGAACGGAAGCCCCGGTAGCATAACAGACTCCGCGGTCTGCTGCCCCTGACGACATCAATGACATACCGCGTTGTCTTGCCCTCCCCCCGCAACCTGCAACGGTCTTCCTACCGTCTGGAATTTATTATGGCAACTATAGTTAGATTCTACTCCAATCTTCGGATCTTGGAAGCAGAATCTTGGGGTTATTTGATAAAACAATGTAAGACTGATGAAAGACTATCTTCTATTCATTCAATATCTTAGATTTTAGTTCTATCCCGATGAAAAAAATGTCGAGTTTTATATGCAACGATTTTTAATCTTTAGAGAGGTACAATTCCAGCCATATGTAACATTCTATCTGCTAAGCATCTAATGACAAACATTCTTACGAAAACTTTAAATAAAATCACATGTTTTCCTAATCTTGACAAACACAAATTCGGCTGTATTCTTTCCAATTAAAATGTCTCTGAGGATTAAAATTGGGATTAGTATGTTGCACTACCTTTTCACAGTCTATTCCAAATCAACGGTCCCAAAATACAACCCTGTTATACCCATAAAAACAACTCTTTTCCCGCACTTTTATCACCAAGCGTGTCGGGACCGTGAGATTATAAATTAGACCCTCTTTGTGGGAGCTCTCCGCGCCGTATAAATCACGCCTTACCAGGGGATGGGGGTGGGTGTGGTGGCCGTGGCTTTGGCGGGGGGGGGGGGGGGGGGGTGTTCGGCAGGTGCCGGCCCGGGGGAGGATCCTAGGGTATCCCATACACCGTGGGTAATTCATGTCTAGGCTGTAACAAGATTAGCTTTTGACCACCTCCTTTCCCGGGGCGGTTTTCATCGGTTGTTCGATTCTAATTTAAGAATACTAATAATTAAATTGGGGAATTAGTTGGGCTACGTGGGAGGATGTTCTGATATTTCATTCTCAAGTCTTTCTTATAGCTTCAGTCGCATTCAGAGCAGTAGATTTTCTGTACTGTTCATAGTCAATATATGACCTTTGGTTCCACTTTTTCTGAACGATAACAACTTGGATTTCCAAACTTTCTTTTACATCCTATAAATTTGTAAGGTGGGTTTGATACATGATGATCCATCAAAGGATGGTGTTCAAATGCTACAGCCAAAGGTGTAAACATTCAGATTAAAACACGGGTTAGACTTCCAACACAGGCCCAGCGCCGGTACAAAACACGGGTTAGACTTACAACACAGGCCCAGTGCCAGTACAAAGCATGCTTAAGGTTCACAGCGTTCCATGTACCACCAATAAACCAATAGATCGACTGAAGAAACATCGATGTAATTTCCACAAGAACAAGAGCTATATATAGAGCATCCTTAAAACCTAGTTTTGGTTACCTTGATTAAAAAAGTCAACTTTGAACTTAGTTTTGAATGTTTTATCCCACTACGTTTTATTCAGTACTTTTCCTATCATTTCACAGTGAACCTGATAACATTTAACTCGAGGGCAGCCTCTGATTGCTCTAGATGCTCAGCAGCTCAATCGCAATACACCGCAAGCCAGTAAAGCTGCCATCAGCACGTCGCCTGCCAAGGCCACTCATGTTATGTGGTCAGGTATGAAAGGTCGCGGTACTTCCTTATCTCCTGATAACACCAAGGTGGACCGCCTATCGTCGCGTCAGCCTGCTCATCGAGCCTGTTTTTACTTCCCGGCACATGCCAAGCACCAGGGGGTCAAGGGATCTCACCCTCGGACAAAGAACAGAGATTCTCACAGGGACACTGCTGTTTTAAGACTTCTTTGATTTATACATCTGTGGTGTGACCTGATACAAAAACAATATGAGAAATTCCTGCTTAATTTTTTAACTACATTGTCGCTATAGATTTTGTTGAAACAACACATTCCCTAAGTGAAACTGGGTAGTAAACAGAGCTGGGCAGCCAATTCCCACACTACTGCATAACTATAATTAACTGTAAGTAGTTAAAGTGCTATAACTATTCTTTGACGTTATTAAATGATTATTATCTATACTTATTTAATACGCTAAGGGTTTTTTGTCTTGAGAACTCCTCCTACAATTTTCAACCGATTTTCGAGTTTTTGGTGTCGTTGGATAGGGCTTGGTCTGTAGTTGTTTCCGCCAAAAAATGATGAGAATGTGACAGAAAATAAAGGCGTTATCCACCATTGAAATCTCAAAATTTTCCATTTAAATAACATTGGGAATGAATAAAGCATTTTAAACATCTGTTAATAATCAGCTGTAAATATGTGTAGTTTTGGTGATTGCAGATATTCACAATATTGGATTGGTTGGACGTCAATGATTTAGAGATAAAAGTAACATTTGTATTGTATTAAAATAAATTGCTCGATTTCGAGCAACACGTTTACTAGTTATTAAAATTATATTCTTGCAGGTTTATTCAAACAGTATTAAGGTCGAGAGTTAAATATGTTTCTTAAAGCATATTACCGATCCTGAATGCCAAGTAAGCTGAGTACAACCTTTAAGTTCCATTTATCCATGTTTTGCTGTTTTGATAGTTTATCCTATCAATGTCCAAAAGCGATGATAAGATCAACAAACTGAAATAAAATAAATGTGATTGTCGTTTAGAAGAAGTACAGTTGAACTCTCCATATTGTGTATTCCCTCTTGAGACTTATTGTCGTCGGTTAGCGGAGAGCTGCAACCACGACACTTCGTGCCAAGATGGGCCACAGCCACAGCCACAGCACGGCGCGGCGCTGGCGAGACGGTCGGGAGACAGCCTCATTGGCACAACAATAAAGTCGAGAGCCCGACCGTGTAAACCTCAATAACACTGGGCGGGGACAAAAGTGCTACAAAACCGTAGACAAAGGGGTCGACCCACGTGGCGAACGATAAAATGCAAGTATTCGTGTGTTATCAAACAAAACGTATCCATCCTTTTTGTGTAACATAAAATATGGGCATCTACGTATTAATTTTGCGAAATATATGGTTTGGACTAAACAAATAGACACAGACTATGTAAAGCTGCTAAATAAAACTTGCGACTCTTCACTGTGCGGTGTTTAACTTCATTTATCGTTGGAAGTAAAATAAGGGAATGCAAACAATTATGAATAAAAAACACACTGCATGGATTGCAAAATTGAATAAATGGGCGAGGTTTAATGCACACTATTTTATGATGGAAAACTAACCCATTTTAAACATATCAACTGGCAAATTGGATTCCGCAGTACCGGCCGCCTTGGAGTTTTATTCCTATAAGACGAATTAGTTTAATTTCAAACATCCGCTACGCCTTGGTGATATCCATCTAACAGTGACGACATTTATGCATTCAGTGTTATATAATTATTAATTTTTATAACTTCCAAAAATATTCTACTCAATTATTTCCATTATATTTCAGGATGAACAGGAAAAACCCGCCTGCCGCTCGACGGGGGCTCTGCCCCTTCCTGATTCCCTCAAATTGTTTATATAAAAAATCATTAAAACCAGCACAGGTCATTGATTCACAATTAAACCCTTTAGGTACTCTGGCTTCGTGAAGACTCCAATACAAAAAAAATTTAAAGTCACTTATACAATCAAACGATTTAAAGAGGAATTTATCATAGATGTGTGAAAGCGGCCGGCGAAGAGGCGTTCAAATAGCCACATTTTGTCAACTTGTTACTGTCTAATTTCCAAGTCAAAACACTCCTCAAGCGCCCCTAATGATGAATAATTGTGTTTATATGTTCGGATATGTCAAATATGAGAGATGCCCGGCGGGCCGGTAATAAATTGGGACGGATGCGTTTAATTATTTTGGTACCGGTTTAAAAATAAATTAAACGGCCGATATTTATGTTGCGGGCCAATTATAAGCGAACAAGAGTGATCCATCAGAGCAGATACGCCGGACAAGCGGGTCCGACGGCGACGTCCTCGCTGTTACACGACACGACACGACACGAGAAGACACGAGGTGAGACGAATGGGTCCGACGCGCTGAGCTGGGGTTCGTTCTGGGAATTAGTGATTCACTACCGAGAAATATTTAGTAAAATATTGCTGCTAAAATAAGTATGGTTGGTTGTTGAAGTAATGTTTATCTCAAAAAAAGTTATAATTGTTTCATGGGTTAGAAAATGTAAAGAAAACTATTTTCTGAATTATTACTCTGGTATCCTAAAAAATGAAAAAAATATTTCTCAAGAAAACTTAAAAAACTTTTTTATACTAGTTACGATAATGACATTGGGTACAGCAAACGAAGTTGTCATAACATGTAAGTGTTTTGGCTGTCCATTCCCCTTCCTTCATGATCCATTAATGTTCTAGACAGTGGCGGGTTAATGCTAAGGGCATGGAAACCTCTAGCTAAAGGAACATGAATGGGCAGTCAGTTGGTTGGCCATTTAGAGGGCAGAGCTGACCGATGTCACAGTACACAGGGGTGGCCCTCCGAATAGTCAATCGGCCGTCTGCTGTCTCATCTCTCTTCTTTCTCTTGCTTCAATATCCCATCCTTTCGGGGGCTTGCATAAAACGCCCGAGGGGCAGTCGTTTGGCTGGGGTCACCTTATCCACCAATAACACAACAAGTAATGAGATTAATGACCTAATTGTCGATAAGACTATACTATGGAGGCTGTTGTTTCAAAGATAAAATAAAAAAAAATTGTTCACCTACCCCTGGATACGTAAATGCTGATGATTTGTGCATTTTAACACTTGCTTTTATTTGTAACACAATTTATTTTTGTTTTGAACATGTTTCTAATTTGAGCTCACTAGAGCTTCACTTTTGAGAGAGAGATTTTTCAGGGCCACCTAAACCGTCAGCTTCTTTTGAAACCATTCTTTTATCTCAACAAGCTGAGAAATCGCATAAACTCGATTTAGTATTACCGTACAGTACCTGCTTATTGGGAGTAGGGCCTACCCTTCTTTGAAACAGTTTATGAGTATAAACTGAGCGTAAAACTTCAAACTAATAATAGTACGAAGTGTTTTAATATAATACTTCATATCTGGTTTAAATATTTTTTTTAATACAGTACTTAAATAGTGGAATATATTAAGGGTGTTATTATTTTTCATGTATAAAGTATGTTTTGTTGAAATTTTGTTATTTACTAGTTTTGTCAACATAACATTCAGCTACTGTACCCTCTTTCCCTTTTCCAGCAAGTTTGAATGTACTCCGTCATATTTACAATATCTGTGTACTCTTTTCTTATTCTCTACCTCTAGGGGAGCCCCACCCTCTCTTAAGCCCGTCAGGCCCCTTCGAAAACCTCCTTTACAAATACTTCCCTCCAAATGCCCCGGCCAATTTGTTTGTCTCTTTCTTGATAGTTCTTATCGGGAATATTCCTTTCTGCACCCTTTGCAATATGTTTCCGATTGAAATCCCCAGTCTCCTTTAAAAAAGTTACCGATATGTTTTTTCTCAATACAAAAAATACGTTGGATCAACAGCTTCCTAATAACGAAGTACAATTATAAAACGATTAAATAGTTTTACATATTCTTTATATTCGAGTTTTTTAAAACTGCAATCCATCTATTATTTAATTTAGTAGGGAACCAGAATCAGAAGAAATATTTAAATTTGATTCAATTTTACTTGTCAGTAAAACATGGTTTGGTATATTATACTTCTTTTTAATATTTAGTTTAGTTTGAATTAAAGACAATTTGTTCGACTTGTTAGTGCCTTCAACATGTTCTGGGTAAGTTTTTTCTTGTCTCAGATCTTAACTTCACAGCCTTAGACCCTAATTTAAACAATGATTAACATTTAAATTGTGGAATACTTCTGTAACTATTTGATATTATTTTACTCTCCACTGATTTGTTTATACATATTAATAAGTTGAGAGTTCAGTAACAAAGACAGAGTGTCATTGCAACGTCGCGTCGTTTGATCGACCGAGTGTAAAATTAACAGGAAACAAAAGTAAGGCAGCTGAGGCGGCGCGGCGGTGTGTTTACAATATGTGCTAATTACTGCCTTTGAGTGGAGCTGCTTCGTTACCTTTGTCGCGATCGACCAATCAGAGACCACCAACGAGAGACACTTGAAATAGCAACCTATAAATAGCCATCTTGTGCAGGTTATGTCATTGGTAATAAATACTCACACCATAATCCATTTCAGTTTTGGCTTTTTGCTTCCGGGGAATTGATAAACTAGTAAGGATCTACATTTTGATTCGTGACATCTACATTTCCCATGACCTTCAGCAAATTTACCCACTATAACACTATCTTACCATTCAAAACTAAACGCTACAGACGCTTGCTTCGAACTTGTGATAATCAGTATGTACTGCTTGAGAGGAGGGGCTTAATAAATCAAACTTTCGTACTTATGATGTAAATAAAATCAGCATTGGATTTTGAGCCATAAAATGAGAAGTAGTAATTAGTTGACTCCTCTGAGTTGATATACCGTTCTTTTAATTCACTTTCAGGACATGCTAAAGAAAAAAAAAGTGTTGGTAACCAAATTCTAGCTCAGACAGTTAAAGTTTGTTGGGGTGGAGTGGGAGGTGATTTGTTTTTATCATGGAAATTGAAGTCTATAACTCATATTATATGCATTCCGGCCAACGAACATTTTTGTGTACTCACGGTTCACTAAGTCACTAAAATCTGACGTATCCGCAACTTACCTGAAAACAAAATAAAAATCGTTAGCATACCGTATAATTCACAAATAAAAGTTACCAACGCCACAACACCATTAAACAATTAAGACTATTACAGTACTTGTTCACTATTACAGAAGCATTCTCTGATTAAATCCAGTTAATTATTGTATTTTTAATTAACTAATGATTAAAACAAAAATTGTATACATCGGCCGACCGCCAGTTATGATGTGGCGGCGGCGGCTGCCACTCTGGCGACAATGGCCGCGGAGGTGGCGCTACCTACGGTAATTATTTACAATTACCGTCCCATAAATTTGTCACCCGTGACGTCGGAGCGACGGTGGCGTGACGTCACGCGACCGACCGTTAATGTGGGAATATCGCGTCAATTATCGGACAATCGGAGGAAGCTGCTGACAATGAAGAGGAACCGAGCACAGCTCGTTATAGGTAATCAGTGAATTTAGCCTTGTTAGTACTTTTGATTAGAAAAGGAGTAAGTTTAAGCTTTAGCTTGTAGGATAAGAGTAGAGAGTTCGGGTAGAACAAGATTACTGCCCTAAAACGCTATAATCAACCAATGAAAGATCAAATTTTCTTCATGTTATTTAAAAAAGTCTTATTCTTAAAATATTATTGAGAGACTCATTATCAATCGGTGCGAGACTCAGTCCTTACTAGTACAAAATAATATTCTCGTATAAAACTTAAGTGCCAGTCGATATTCGACGAATACAGCTCCAGTCTAAGCGCTAGGCAGATGGTGTAAAAATTGTATAAAATGAAAACCAAATACAATCACATAATTAAATAAACTAATTGTCGCTCCCCAATACTCTGAATGAAAACTGCATGATAAACACTATCTCATTTCATCATTGATTCATCCAGTCATCGTTGAATTTTGAAAGTAAATTGATAAGTAAACAGAAAAACTAAATCAATTAAAATGACAGAGACAGGTAATTTTTATGAAGACAGCTGTTTGTTTTCATGAAATGAATCATATGTTAGTTGAACTTACTAAATTTTGTTTCATATTTTAAATACATGGAAACTTTAAAGTCCAATGGGGCGAAGCACATTGAACTGAGGGTGACAAAAATTATTTCATGACGTCTACAGAGAATTCCCTTTAATTTGACACCTCAATAATCTAAATCAGTTCATAAATAAAAGAGTTTTTTGCTGCTCACAAGAAATTCCTTACGGAATTAGTAAGATAGATATTGGTATTTTTACAAAATGTGTTCGCAATAGTTGGGGTTTTGGAGTATCTGAGAGCAGAAAATCGGGACTGCTACTTCGTTATGACCGCTAGATAAAAATTACAAAAGTGTTTCACTAAGATTCGCCTGGGTCGGTGATCCCGAGTTTCCCACAGTCCCGCCCGGTATCCGGCGATACATGACAGGAGATGTTCACACAACCATCGTCAAGGTCGCCGGGGTAATCGCCGCTCCGGTAATCGGTAATCGGTAATCAGTGATCTTCGATAGAGCTATCCCATGCAAACACGCCCCCCCCCCCCCACCGGGCTCGAACAATGGCGCCTACTCTCTAAATGATTTATCATGCCTTATATTGTAATCTGGACTGCGTGGGTCACAGCCCTTTATTTATATTAAGAAACTATTGTTTTGTCTTTTTACAGGCGACAGAGAAATATGACCGAAATTAAATGAATACAGGTTTCTTTTTCGAAACCTACGCGAAGAGGGAAAATATGCACATTAAATTTACTGTGAGTGAGTCAGAGTTATTGTATGGTTACGAAAAAGTTATTATATTTTTGTATGTTCTATACCAAGAAAAGTTAAGTTTAAAATTAAAAAAAAAAAAAAAAAAAAAAAAAAAAAAAAAAAAAACTTACAACCTCCCACATACACGATGAGACTCAAAGTAGTAATGTAATATATCTTTGTGTAATATACTATTTGTGGGGAATTCAAGTTTAGATTACCTGTTTACCGAATTGTTGTAATTTTAATATTTTCACCATATAAAATTATTTTGTCATAAAAATCTTATTATAATTTTAATAAAAATATTTACTGTAATCGTTGTAAACAAAGTACTGTAAGTATTAGCAGTATTAAAACAAAATTAGAAAAGAAATTTAAAATACCCTTGTCGCAGCAGACTTGCGTAGCCTACTCAGAGAATTTCCAAAGTAATTTGTGATTTAGTATTTTTCCTATAAACACAATAGGAATGAGTATGTAGGTTTACTACCATAGAATATTGTTAAACAATGTTAGTTGTTGGGAAATATGGTTGGGTAAGGTAAAAATCTAATATTGTAGCAATATTCGGCACTTTCTAATTTTCCCCATAACCTCATGGGATGAGTATGTAGGTTTGCCGCCATATGGGTGTTGTAATTATACAAATATCAGTTAAACCCTACCTAGTGATGAATATACCAAATTTTATCAAGTCATGCCCATAAATAAGCGAGATACAGTTTTTTTTTTATTTCCCATAAGATTAACATGGGAATCCTATTTTTTGGCTTTTCTCCGTAACCCGTTAAGCCAAGCTAAAAATTCAAAATACTAAATTGTTTGCTATTTTAAGCTCTTATAAATGGTTTTAGTTAAAATTTTTGAATTTTGAAAATTAATGTTAAAAAATGCCCCTATTTTGTCCCCTTTGAAACACCATAAAACCCTGTTCCCATAACCCGATAATGCTCGTTTGCGAAATCATGAAAATAGACCTGGTTTTACATTTTCATACCAAATTTCATTAAAATCTGAGGTCCCCTTCATAAGTTATTATGCAGTACATACATAATATACAGGTTAGGCAAAAGTCTGGATACCCCCAGTTAACTTTTTAACGCGTTGCAGTAGGAAAACCAAACTCGGCACATGTTTACAAAATCAAAAACGGCACTTTTTCATCAACTACACAATTTTGCCCCTGCCCCCAAAATGGGGTATTTTGGGGGCAGCCCCAAATTTTCAAATGTAAACCCCTGTCGAGTGACCCCTCATTTTAAACGGTTTATCAAGAGAAATTAAATGGCGCAAACCGGAGGTCGATATCTCACCCCTAACCAAAATGGCAGCCATTTCAAAATTTGACATGGGCAAGCAAGTATAAGTATGGACACCCCCAATTAATTTTTTAACACGTTGCAGTAGGAAAACCAAACTCGGCACATGTTTACAACATCAAAAACTGCACTTTTTCATCAACTACACAACTTTGCCCCTGCCCCCAAAATGGGGTATTTTGGGGGCAGCCCCAAATTTTCAAATGTAAACCCCTATCGAGTGACCCCTCATTTTAAACGGTTTATCAAGAGAAATTGAATGGCACAAACCGGATGTCGATATCTCATCTCTAACCAAAATGGCAGCCATTTTAAAATTCGAGAAGGGTAAATTTACATTTGTTAAAATTAAATCGGAAAATAGCTTTTTGGAATTTATAATTTCTTGAATTATTTTAGAATTGAACCTAATAGCAGAAATGAACTAGTAGGTTCAATTCTAAAATAATTCCAGATATTCTCGATTCTAAAAAAGCTATTTTCTGATTTAATGTAAAGTCAATTTACCTTTCTCGAATTTTAAAATGGCTGCCATTTTGGTTAGAGATGAGATATCGACATCCGGTTTGTGCCATTCAATTTCTCTTGATAAACCGTTTAAAATGAGGGGTCACTCAATAGGGGTTTACATTTGAAAATTTGGGGCTGCCCCTAAAATACCCCTTTTTGGGGGCAGGGGCAAAGTTGTGTAGTTGATGAAAAAGTGCAGTTTTTCATGTTGTTAACATGTGCCGAGTTTGGTTTTCCTACTGCAACGTGTTAAAAAATTAATTGGGGGTGTCCAGACTTATACTTGCTTGCCCATCTCAAATTTTGAAATGGCTGCCATTTTGGTAAGGGGTGAGATATCGACCTCCGGTTTGCGCCATTTAATTTCTCTTGATAAACCGTTTAAAATGAGGGGTCACACTCGATAGGGGTTTACATTTGAAAATTTGGGGCTGCCCCCAAAATACCCCATTTTGGGGGCAGGGGCAAAGTTGTGTAGTTGATGAAAAAGTGCAGTTTTTGATGTTGTAAACATGTGCCGAGTTTGGTTTTCCTACTGCAACGCGTTAAAAAGTTAACTGGGGGTATCCAGACTTTTGCCTAACCCTGTATATGAAAATGAAAGAATGGTATTTTCGGCTTCTCGGGATCTCAAAATGAAAAAGTAACATGGTCCCGGGCTTAGGTATTACCATGGCTACTACAGTAATAGCGTTTCCCTGTAGGGAAATTTGCTAAAATAAACCAGGATAAAATTTCAGTTTGTTAAAAAATGGGCTTTAAAAGGTCTGAACGACCCCTAAAACAATCTGTTGGTAAAATAGGGAGAACAAAGAGGCGGAGGTGCAGCGGTGGCTTATCAGGGTTTCCAGTCCAGCGGAGAATGGCGGGAGAGTGGGCCTACACGGGAAACGTGAAAATGTTATCATTGTAGGTGAGCTCAAGATAAACAAGTGGCGTGCACCCTCTTAGCTCAATATGGAAAATCAAGATTTTAAGTAAATAGGCATTTTACGAATGACGTAGGTATATTTATGCACGATCAGAATGCAACATCTTTTCTGCTAAAACTCTTGTTCCCACAGTTTAGAGATGATTTTTTTTTAACTGATGATTTTGGTATCATTAGGCAGAGCTTGTCGTGAAGTTGTTTCTAAATTACATTGGCAAATGTGAATACTAAAAAAGTTGAACATCTGTAAGGATATAAATTAATTTTCAAGTTTAATAGCTGCAAAGTGTAAGCACAGTACACAAGCGAGATCATATATTAATTTATACAAATTTTATAATGTTCAGCCACGTAGGGTTCTACACTGGTTAATGAACTGCGTTTATGGACCGTTTACAGTGAAAGGTTTATATGTATGTATATACAGTTTATTCCTTATATGTACCCCCAGGTACTAAAAAAGTTTGTATATGAAAAATGGTCAAATGTTATACCAGTTTCGAAGGAACTGAAAGTTATAATATAGAGTGTATATAATCACCAATATTCAAACTGAATTTATCGATTTCGAGCAACGGACACTAATAAAATGTTCACGTGGTTTTAGACACCCCTTAATGTTCGAAATATGGCTAATAGATTGTTGAAAAATGAATGTTGACTTTGGCACCGTTAAAGTTAAAATTGAGATTTTATAACGAGGCTTAGTCAAGGAGAGTAATGGAAGTTCTATCGGTGGGAGGTTGGCGGATAATGTAAACACTGATGTTGCAGAAATTAGCTCGGATCTCGTTCAGCGAATAGCTAATTGTGCGATCTTCGCTGCGGAAGAAAGCTGATTATTCAGGCAAAAGAAAAGCGGAAAAACTGTTTCTATTTGGGCTCCGGGAGAGATTACATAAATTTGAATCAATTTGAATGTTGTTATCCGGCCATTACGCGGCGGCCGCGCACGTTCGGGGTTAATTAGGGCGTCCGAGGAATATTAATCATCAAGATTATCTTTTATTGGACGGACGCTATGCGCGCCTGGTTATTTAATTAGGTGCCGTCCCACCTGTCTGCGCGGTATTGCTCGACCGACGGCGCGGCGCGTCCCTCCCCTACCTCTGACGTCACACGGGCCTTTAAACGGCGATTAACTCGTTGTGTTCAACTATATTTAAAAAAAGTACTGTTCGTTTATTGAGGGGTTTTAACCTCGTTAAATCGATTGGGAAATGTGAAAATCCAGTTGATTCGCAGCCTTAGAAGTGCCCATGACTTTTATGGGTATTTTTCGTAGCTACTACAATCTAACCTAAAGCAGCTAGTAATTGTAGAAATGAAGCGGGCTATTACATTTTCAGCAGGTTTACCGAGTTAGTACATTGTTTAGGTTTCATTTCATAAGTGTACAAGAAAATGCTCAGTCCTCCAGATACCAGAAATCTTCAACTCTGTACACCAGTTTCAACTGTTTATATCTATTGTTACCAACAACAACTTTATAAGTGTATGATCACCATAAATTCATTAGCAATTCTGAATCGGAATCAATTCCGAGGATCTTTATTGAAAAAGGCTGAATAGTAAATATATTTAACAAAAATAGCCACTTAGCATTTGTTCAGCTAACCAAATTAAGTATTACTTACTTTGAACAATAAATATCTTTGCATGTTTTGATAGTTCTTTAACATTTCACAATTATTTTACTAATACTTTAATTGAAAGATGGTTGGGACCGGATGTTCTACACAGCATTCTACTACAGCAGCAGTTTGTTTGAATAAACTGGGGGTATTTAGGGCTGAGGACTGGTAACGAAGGTTCAGTAGTATAGTAGAGGATGAGAGATGAGATGAGAGGGCGTACGGTGTGAGGGGGTGGGGAGGGAAGCCGTTGTGTGCTGACAGATCCTCCGAGAGGCGTTGTTCTCCGGTCGGGATTGGCACCAATCTCTGGACAATCAAGTCATCAGCGTCGACAAGGGAGTGCCTCAACCTGAGAACCTCCAGAAACACTCACGGGAGGGAGGTGGGCCTACAGCCCGTCGATGGTTGTGCAATAGTGGAGTCTCGGTCTTGGTGCCTCGGTTATCCGTTACACCGTCATTTATTTAAAAAAACATAAAGATTTTATATGTTGTAGTAATAAAAATGGTTTTCGTTATTTTGTGTAATCCATTACGTATAGAAAAATTCAGCACCAAAATATTGTTAGTATTAACATTCAGACACAATGTTAAAGTTAAAAGAGAACACGTTGATTTATTGAAACGTGTCAGATTTCTACAATTATCAAACAGGATTCTAAAAAGTTTATCCAAGCTCATAATTTCAATATTCAACTGTGTACAAACTTGTTTATGTTGATTTATCAAGCTGTTCAGCAATGTACTACAAATGCAGTATTATGCTTAACGTGTCGACCGAATTTACTGCTTTTAAGTTTCACTGAAGTTTCAACGTGCGTATTTTGAAATGCTAATCTCGCACATTTTCTTTAACTGCCCTCCCGTGGTTTTCATTCCATGCAGGAATTCTCCTAAAACATTACCGAGGTTAACAGCTTTCGTTTGGAAATTTGCAAGTCTAAGGGGGAATAACATTTAAGCTATACCTTTTTATCGGAGTAAAAAAATTACAGCATTTAAACCAAATTTTCCAAGTCGTGAGACAAAACCCCAAAGTCGAGAAACTAATGAATAAATAAATATGAACTAAGGGAGCACTCACTTCATGATTGCAATGCGCTTAGCCGAAAACAATTTTACGATGATTACTGGGTACATTTTACCATGTAAATCACGACGGTTAATGTTCTCCCAGGTATAAACTTGCGATCAAACACAGCCAGTAACAAACAAACTAATCAAGAGTTCATCGAGTTGTCAAGAAAACACTTCTACCGGAAGCAAAAGCACTGAGGCAGGTGAAATTTGCTTCAAGTTGTCAAGTTTTGTACACTGTCACATTAAAGTATACTGATGTGAGATAACCTTCATATGTATTTTATTACTGGTTTTGAATTTTGATGGCATGCTATTTCATTTATGGCTGTATTTGAGGGTGTTTATGTCTTTTTACTGTAATAGCTTTATAATCGAAATCGATGACTTTCAATCGATGATCATCACCGTGTCATCGATAATGACCGTGAATCGTTGAATCAATGACTACAAGGCCAACAATATTATTGTACGAATTTGCATAAAAGTTGATATACTATTAATTTTATATGTGAAATAACTCGTAGGCTACACAATTTTAGTCCTTTGACATAAACATAAACCAATGTGTTCTTTTACTTGACCTAAAATAATAAAGCAATTTCATCGTTTCGTAACTATCAAACAATTTTATATTAGACTGAAACTGTTAATAGTTTCGATTGCCAAATTTATAAGAAGACATCTAAGTCAAATAAATGCCTCAATTACTCTAAAACCATGCGTTATTAAATATAAACATTTTCTAATTGTGCCTAAATGAATACAATTTTTAATAACAAATTTCTAGGAATAAATACAACGCCATTTAGTTCTCCAATAACCAAGATAGTTTAATTGCTAATTTAACATAATTTTTCAAGTTTCGTTTACACGTTGTGCGATTAAAGGTCAAAACTTCAATATTTACGCAGTAACATAGTTTACACAGGAAAGGTCACCGGGACCTGAACTCGGGAGGAAATTAATCCTGAAGCGTTTACTTTTCATTTCACGTGAAAGCGTAAACTGATAAGTAAGCCAGATGTCTTCATGAGCAACTCGTTTCTTTTATACGCCCCATCTAGCAATTAAACCATCTTCTTTGTCGCAGTTAGAGATGAGTTTTTTTAATCCCGGATGACAATTTTAAGAATTACATTTACATTCATGATCCGTGCTTCTGGATATTAAACATCTGGGTATTAATACAACTTTATAGAAATAATTGTTTACCTTTTCAATACCCTTTAGTTGCGGAGGTACATAACAAGATTTGTGTCAACGGCCACACCTTCAGGTTATATCAAAGATAAGATTAATCTTCTTGGAGATAACCTGAATATTCGGCCGTTGTAAACCTTGTAATGTACCTTCACAACAAAAGGATATTGAAAAAACAAAATTTACTTCTATAACAATAGTACAGTAAAAATAGGTGAAAAATTGCATGAACCCCAAAAAACTAGCACAAGCAACGAATTTGGTACAGATGTTGGGAGTATCTTCCTTTTGAACATACTAAAAGTCCCCAAAAATTGAAGCTTGGCTATGGCCGCCATCTTGGAAAATGGCGTTAAGTTTTTTGTCAACAAGATGGCTTCCATAGCACGGCTTTAATTTTAGTTGACTTTATGTTCAAAAGGAAGATACTCCCAACATCTGTGCCAAATTCCTTGCCTGTGTTAATTTTTTGGGTCACAACACATCCTACTACAATGTAAGTAATAATTTATTCTAACCACAATAATGAATATAATAAATAACATTCAAAGCTATTTTTGGTAAGTTTATTTATTTTGATGATAGGTTTAGGTGACCTGTTGTATGGTCAATCATAGCTTGAACCTTCGCCCCAGCGGCAGCATCGCTTCGTTATCGGCGTTATCATATCTGCGGTCGTTATCACTGCACCTGTTATCGGCGTTATCATATCCGCGGTCGTTATCACTGCACCTGTTATCGGACGGGCTGTCAATTAACCGACAAGTTATTCGTCACGGAGGCCGGTGACACTGGCTGGTCATTAGCATAAGTTAGAGAGTGCAGCCTCAGCCTCAGCCAACCTGCCGCGGCTTTCTACTGGCTACTAGAGAAGTAGAATGGCTGATTTGAGTGCAAAAAGAAAACAGGCTATTTTATTTATCAACTGCACAGTACTGTAGCTGTAATAGGCTGCTCAATGGGGCCTCTAGGCGTTGATTACAATATCCAGAAACATCATTATTCTACGAGTATTACAAATAGTCCGGGGCCGTTATGACAATATAGGGGTCCAATCTGACAAAATTAATAACAAAACAAAACCACTTGGGACGTGTTTGGCATGGTCCCCTGATCATTTTGTGAAAATTCCCAACTTTTCCCACTTTGGCATTTTCCGCCATCTTGGAAAATGGCGGCTAAAATATTTTATTATGTAAGCGTTTATTTAAAAATTAATTGTACGACAAATATGCAATGTAAAATCCCCAAAAAAGATTAATTCTACTCAGAAAAAGATTTCCTACAAGAAAATGTGGTATTTATTGGTGGGATCTTACACGCCAAGGACAATATTTGAACGTAAACCTAAAATTTGACCAAATTTTCATGTTATATTTGAGAATTTTCTTAGTTTACTTAGATTGTATTGAAGATATGAATTTTGTCCCTTGACAAAAGTTGTAGCCAATAAAATTGTGCATCTTTTCATGAATAATGTTTGCAAATTACTCTTAAAACAAACACTACAAAATATTTTAAATTTTAACTTTTATGTATTTTAGCAACAGGCAACATAAAAATTAATATTTTCGCATGCAAGTACAACATTAATAACGTATTGAAACCAGTTTGGACTTATTTGGCATGGTTCCCTGATCATTTTGTGAAAATTTCCATTCATTCCCACCTTGGCATTTTCCGCCATATTGGAAAATGGCGGCTAAGACATGTCATTGTGTAAGCTTTCATTTAAAAATCGATTATACGATAACAATACAGTGTAAAAACCTCAAACAAGATTTATTCTACTCACAAAAAGATTTCCTCTAAGAAAATGTGGTATTTATTGCTAGTATCTTACACGCTAGGGACAATGTTTGAACATAAACTTAAAATTTTATAGAATTTTCATGTCATATTTGCGAATTTTCCTAGTTTACTTCGATTATATTGAAGATATGAATTTCGTCCCTTTACAAAAGTTGTAGCCAATAAAATTGTGCATCTTTTCATGTATAATTTTAGCACATTACTCCTAAAACAAAGGCTAAAAAATATTTTTTATTTTAACTTTCATGTAGTTTGAAGACAGGTTAAAAACAAATTATAATTTGAGCAGGCAAATACAATGTTATTATCCTAGTGAAACCACTCGGGACTTGTTTGGCATGGTGCCATGATCGTTTAGTAGAAATTCCCATTTATTCCAACTTTGCCTTCTTCCGCCATCTTGGAAAATGGTGGCCAAGTATGTAATTATCAAGAATTTTACTTAAAAATTAGTTGTCCGATAACGATACGGTGTAAAAGCACAGACAAGACTTTTCTCCTCGAAAAAATATCCTTCAAGAAATTATGGTGTTTATTAATGGTATCCACGCCAGGGTCAAGATTCCAGATCCCGAAACGTCATGAGTAGAAGGGAATAGCCGCTCCTGGCGCAGGTCAAGGTCAGCGGTTGTAATTGGCAGGTGTGTGTTGTTGATTTGGGGGTTTTTTGGGGGGTTTGGGGAGGGGTTGGTAAGTGTGTCAAGGTCATTCGGAGGGGGTTTTAAAAAAGGTGGGGAGTCTGGGGACGGGTGGGGCTCCGGGAAATAAATTTATTCATTCATCAAAGCCTACCAGTGATCGTAGGATGGCTTCTACATCGTTTGCAGCCGTACTGTTGATTTCATTGCTCTGTACGGGTCGGGAGTCGGTGGAGGTAGTGTATGTAGGCGAATTTTGTGTGGGAACACCACCATTGTTATCGTTAGTAGTGGATGTCACTATTGGAGATTGTATGGGTGCACCCTGCCGTGTGTCCATAACTTGAAGAAATAAGAGCTGCTAGATGGTTATATTGTGAGTTGATAGAGTAGAATGAGAGATGTGTGTGATGAAGAACGGTTATATAAACCCGGTAATATAGTGAATAAGAATAACTGGATAACATCATCAATAGGTGTGACAAGATTGTAATGTTGATATTTCAGCATATCAGTTAAGACTGTTTGCAAAATAGTGTCAGTAGAATAACTGTTGCGAAGGTTGGATCTTGTAAAATACAAGGGGTGAAAGCTGAACTGTTTCTTAAGTTTAGCGAATGTATTACGAGGTCTTGAAACTGTGTAGTTAGACTGTTTTTGTAAAATATGTTTGGTGCGTAAAAGTTTCAGCTGTAAAGTGTGGGAAGCCATTGTAATAGTGGTGACTAAATGTGCACTGCATAAAAAAAAAAACTGATAAATGGTTAGTGTCTGTAAATGTGTTTGAATATATAGAGAGTGATTAGCATATTAACCGCGAACACATGTTTTAGAGTAAGAAATGTAAATTAGAAAATTGTTAGAAAAGTAAAGACCGAAGTTTACCCTACGAAACCCGGCGAATAAATGAGACGCTCGCGGTACCGACCCCGTATTTAAGCAATTTGTGAGTCACGAACAACCCCTCCTCTACCCTCCCCCCTCAGCCGATGGGATAAAAAGGGTGGGATTGCGGTTACCCCGGTTATTTGTTCGGTAGAGTTGCGATAGTTTGTATTAAAGGGAGAGGGAAATACTTTAAAACTATTTTGTTAAAAATATTAAGATAACATCTAGTTGAAAAAAAAGGAATTTGTTACTCTGTATGAATTGGCTATGAGCTGCACAAGTGCAAACAACAATCTGTTAATAAGTTGATGCGGTAAGAACTAGTATTTGTACAAACATTATAGTTCAGCAATAATTATATGTGTTATTAATGTGAAAAATGGTAAGTTAACACCATGGATAAGACTAACAGTAATGTAATACTATAAATGTTTAAAAGGATTAAATATAATTAAGAGTTTAAAAAAAAAGCAGATGTGAATATGAATAATTAGCAGCAGGTGAATATAAATATTAAATAATAACAAAAAAAAATATTGATGTGATGTTAATTTATGCAGTAATAAAAAAATAGGTAATGGGAGAGTAATATGTGTTTATAGTAAATAAAAAAGAAATAGTTGAAAACTAAGTTATGCATGGGGTGTTAAAAACAAGTAGACCTAATTGGAGTAAGTTAAAAGAAAGCATATATAATATTATTAGACGGTAGCGACTTACCGAGGTGTTGTGTCAGCTGTGGGTCCCGCGAGTGAAAAGAGGCGCAGCTGCTCGTGTACGGTATTTATAACAGCAGGTGGTAATTATTATGAAAGTGACCCCCCCCCCCCCCCCAAAATAGGTAATTAACCCCCCCCCCCCCCCTTTTTTCACTTTTATTTTATGTTGAAATGGTAATAGTAGTTAAGCTTGTGTAATACTAATTTGGTGTTACCAAACGGTAACTATTGTGGTTAAGATAATACAACATATACTTAAGATAAATTAAACCGATAGAGTAACGGTAATTTAGGTCTGCTGTTGGCAATAGATAAGATATCATAGTTGAGCGGCGAAAGGGAACACATAATTTCCTACTGTTATTAAATTAATAGCAGTGAACAACTATGGTGTAATGCTATAAGGAAAATTGTGGTTCGATTAGGTGGAGATTATAATTAAATGTTGGCCAACATTATTGAAAGCCGCAACACTAACACTTAAATTATCGATGACCTACTCGTAATAATCGCCGCTACGTGTATGAAACAGTGTTGCTTGGAAATTTCCTATTGAAGTTGTACTTCGAACGTTGTAAGCCCTCAAACCCCTACGAGTTCCCCCCACCATCTTGAAAGTTTACGAATATTCTGTTGAGAATTTTAGAATCAGTTCGTACCGAAACTCCGGACGCGAAGCTTCGGGACGAACTCAAAGGGAACTTAAATATATAGGCGGCCGATATATATTTGAGTTATTCTTGCTGTTAGGGTTCTAATATTAATATTGTTGTGTGTGTGACTGTGTGTGTGTATAAAATGTTATTTATTTTTTTAGTTTAAGTTGTGTTATTTTTAAGTTTTAATTTGCGCATTGCGATGTTAGTATTAAGGTGTGTTATATTATTGCTAATGTTTAAAAATGTGTTTATGCATTTAATGTTGAGGTTGATGTAATTATTGTGTATTTGTGTGCATGTGTGTGTGTGTACTAATAACCTTTCACAGCTAGCTGTTAGGAGGGTAGATTAAATTTAAATTTAAATTATAGAAGTTCTGTTGAACTTCATTAAATATGGGTGGGACATGCGTGTTGTGCCATAGGCAGCGCATATTTTTATTTTTTTTAAATTTTTAATTTTTTGTTAGGAAATAATTATATTTGGGTGGGTTTAGATTAAGGGTGGGAGGTTAGAGTTGCGTTTTGCATTAACTGTTCCAGATTCCCTATTGTACAATTGGAATGGTCAGGTCCAGTGCCCAGGCCCGAGGCCGACCGCCCGTATCACAGCCCACCAAACTGGATCGCCACGTGCGTGCGGGCAAAAAATTGGATCCCTTGCAAGACGTAACTATGGGGTTGGGATTGGGAGTGTTTGAGGAATACAGAGTGGTGGAGACGGCCGTGGCCGCCTCCATCACTTTGGATCATTATTATTTTTTGGTGACCTTGACCTAAATTAAAGTAATTAACCCCCCCCCCCCCCAAAATTACAATTAGCCCCCCCCCCCCCCCCCCGAGGTCACTTTCACTCAGCATCCCTATATAAGCGGGCTAGCTAACATGTCTGTTTATTCTGATTCCAGCCGCTAACGCTGCCACTTCAGAACCATGTCTCTATCAACAACTTCTGCTACTACTATCACTACGCCTGCTGCTCCTGCTGCCACTTCTGTGCCTGCTCCTACTATGAACATACCAGCTGCTAACAAGAAACCGGCAAAGAGACTGAAGTTGAAGAACGTCCCGGAGTCGATGCTGCGGCAGATGGATACACCCACCATCTACATCTGCTACAACTGCTCCGGGAAATATTCTTCTACAAGCCATGGCAGTTCTTGGGAGTATTTTTTCTCCACCTCCATCACCAACACACCCTACGGCAACTCCACCACTACAACCCAACCTACACCTACAACGTCACCACAGATGGAGCTTCCTGTTCGTTCTGATACTCCTTCAATTCTAGAATCTATTCATAATTTCACCTCATTACCACCACTAATAACACCAATTCCTGAACCAAAGTCCATTAATCCTATCATTCCTAGTTCTAAAGTTAAAAGTCTTTTTTCAAAATTGCTCCTTCAGAGCGTTTTCAATTATTAAAAGCAGAGCGTCGCAGGGCATTTAAAAATCCTCGTAAATGCACTGAGAAGCTGCTTAGGGGTTCTAAAAAAGGATCGGTCTGTGGTAGGAAATGTGTTTTTAATGAAAAGTATTGCCGTGTACATCTTGTAAAACATATTGCTGTGCCACAACCGACTGTGATTTCCAGCAAGTCCTACCCCGCTACTAAGTTGAAGAGATTGCGAGAAGGTTTAAGGTACTTTTTTGTAAGTAGAACAGAAAAGAGCAATAGAATTATAATAGGGTGTAACGGCTACAAATGGGTAATTAAGCTCTCTGTACCTATGAGAAACCAAAAAGCGATCAAAACACTTGATGCGAAAGACTATCTCTACAAAGGTGCGGATGGTTGGACTCGCTGGGGTCGTAGTAAAGAGTGATAAGAATTAGCTTTTTCCAAATTTTGTTAGAAAAATAATGGGAGAGAAACCAGCGCTATATAACAGTGCGCTGCGTTTCTCTCCCATTATTTTTTGGTCACTCTAAGTCCCATGACCTACTTTCACATGACCTTGACCTTGAACTTTACCCCCCCCCCCCCTCAAATAAATAAAAATAACCCCCCCCCCCCCTCACCCTTCCCTTTCCCCTTCCTCAACTTTCTCTTGCTTTATATAAGTAGCCACTATGCAACTGGGTATGGGATATTAGCCGCTAACCTGGTGTACAGTGAACATGGCTCCGCTGGATGGTTCAAACTTTTACAACAGGCGATTTGAGCTAAAGAAAATGGAAGAAGTGGAGGAAGATGAATCTGAGCTAGAGGAAATGGAAGAAGTTGAGGAAGATGAATCTGAGCAAGAGGAAATGGAAGAAGTTGAGGAAGATGAACAATTGATATTTGAATATTTGCGTTGTGTAACTTTGGACCTGGAAGAAAGTCTTGACCCATACATGTGGGAAGCATTGGACTGGTTGCAGTTGGGCAGAACAATAGTAATTATATCACCAGTGTTGTTTCTTGGTAGCCCAATTTTGTATGTGACTGCAGACAATGCCGAATACATTTGGCAATGGGCGGAGTTGTTTGAGGATTTTAGGGGAAATGAGGAGTACAATAATTGGTTTAATATTTGTTTAAGATAAGCAGGGTTTTTTAAACCCAAAAAGGCTCTTTTCAGAGCTACCTAATACACCAATTAAGCATATGAGTTTTTTAACTCATGTGTGAGAGTTAATAGTTATTGGTTACTACATAAGTTAAAGTTTGTTGACTTTGACCTTGAACTTGACACCCCCCCCCCCCTCCTGCCTTCTATTAGTTGCATTATAAAAGTCCGCAGCTCACATATTTGATCAGAACTTAACCAGTTGCTATATAGTGAACATGTCCAAAAGATTGGATTCATTCTTTGCTAAACATACAGAACTTTGGCCACTATTATATGGATTACATAGAAAGATTGAAGAAACAATTTTGAAAGATATGGGTGTAGGGGTTAAAGTGCTTGTATATCGTCGAGGTGATTACAAATTATTGTGTTCATGTACAGTCAGAATTGAAAATTTAAATAATTTATTTCCTTGGATGGTGCAATTACGTAATTTTGTAGAAGAAATGGAGTTTCAGTTGGAAGTAGCCGCAATGTATTATAAGCTTGATAAAGAAGAGTAATTATACTATGTTACAAATGTTTAACTATATGAAATATAGTGGGGGAAAATAGAATATATATATAAGACAGCAACTTCATACTCAGTATCACTTTGTTATAAGATATTACTTTGGTGTGAAGAGAAAAGGTTAATAATGGTTTTTAAGGATACACCTTTTTTAAATTATTTTGAAGTAAAAAATCAGTTTAATACAAATGAAAATATAACTTGGATAGAAGAGACAAATGAAGGTTCGGAAGAAGAATTGAATAATAGTCTGGCTGATTCTATATTGGAAGAAGAAATTTCGTCCTTTGAACAAGAAATATTTGAAGAGCTAATAAATGATAGTGATGAAGAAATTGTTAAAGAAGCAATTGAAACATTCATTTTAGATTCGTCAATTGATACATTGATATCCCCTATACAATCTTCAGACTCTGAATCGGACTAATGATATGTTGGTGTTTTTCTTACTGATCCCCCCCCCCCCCTTTCTTTCCCCTTCCAAATATTTGCTATAAAAGCAAGAGTTGATCAGGTTTTTTATTCATTATATGCTGTGTTGTTAGTAAAGTCATACACTTTATTAAACTATGTGTCCAAGAGCTACTACCTTTATATACATTACTGAAATTATTACACATCGTCAGATACAAGAACAAGAAGAACTAGAACAAGAGATGAATGTTACATTTGGAGAGTTAATAGAAGAAATAGTAGAAGAATTTATAAATTTAAACCAAGAAACAACTAATGAAACTGGAAATATATCAATGATGCATCAACCGGAAGAGTTAACCGAATCTGAAGAAGAAGAATCTGAATAAAATGGTGGGGGGTTGATTATTTAAGCAGGAAAGAAAACAGTTTAAAAATCATTTCATAATGGAGGACCGAGAAGCAATGTTTAAAGCTTTTTGTAAGGAAGAACCCTGTGTTCCACCGGTAAATTCCTTTACATATTATTTCCCACTTTTAGACATGGAGGATTGTAAAAAAATTCCAGACATTGGTTTTAAATTTCAAAAACAAGGAATGTTAATTGGTGTCACTGAAAAATATCACAATGAATATTCGGAAAGATTGGCGTTTAACTTTATGATGGACAATATGAATATTAAACCCAGTGAGTATCCATATTTTCTTTATAAATTTTTAGTTGAAAATGGTGCCAGTGTAACTATTGAAATATGTATTCAACATTTTTGGCCTACTGGGGATAGTGGTGGGGGAAAGTAAATAAATGTGTTGTTTAACCGGATAGTCTCTCACTCTTGTAAAATCATTCACCAACAATGTATCGTCCAATTTTATCTGATTTGGCTGCATCTCATGAAGAAGCTGAAGCTAGAAGGAAGAAAAGCGAACAAGCAAGACAAATTCAGTCTAATATTAATATGGAGTATTATAGGCTACAAATCCAAATCCCAGGTATGCATCTTGGAGAAAACAGAGTAAAGACTGTACATGCGGCTGGTAGTTATATTAAGTATTTGAAATTATTATTGGAAGATAGAGAGTGTAAAATTACAAAATTAGAAGATGAAATGAAGAAATTGAAAAATGAACTATTGCTTTTGAAAAATGGAAATAATGAAGTCGTAGTTGAAGAGGGTGCAGAAGAAGGAAATGAAATATTGGGAATTTGAAGAAAGAAGTTTAAACATCTGTATAAACTTATAAAAAACAAAAATAATAAAAAAATTAATAAAATAAAAAAAAATATTAAAAAAATTAGATTTAGAATAGAGAGCGGGGAATAGATCACTTTGTGGCAATGGAATAACATGTCACTTAGTGCTCTATTCCCCGTTCTCGCATTAATATAATTTGACCTTGACATATATAAAATATGGTGGGGATAAAGTATTTAAGACGGATGAAACATGTGTAAACACTTCAGTTGAAATATTAATCTCTTTTATAAAACATGGTGGATACTCTATTTGAACTTTGCTTGAGGAAAATTATTTGTGATGGTTTTTTATTTAACCATATAATAAGATCAGGAGAATGTGTTATTCCAAACAGCATTAGAGAAGCTATTCATGAATACCGAAGACAAAATTATGGGTTTGGCATTATTGTTGCTTATAAATTTGCAGATGGGACGACTCTTTGTCAAGATTGTGCACGAGCAGCTATAGATGATTGGGATGAATTTGATCTTGAAGGAGGATATGTAGACCATCGTGTTAAGGCACCACTAATAAGGTTTGAAATCATGAATGAAAAATGTACAATCTGTGCACAACTGTTATTTAGATTTATTAGATGTAGATCATATTAAAAAAAAAAAAAAAAAACTGTTTAATGTAACACTATGGTGGGGAAATTTATTGAATGGTGGGGGAAAATAGAAGTGGGGGGTATTGGTTATATATGTTGCTCGATGTTCACCAATTTCTTTAGTCTTGTAATATTGTTTGAAAAAGTAACTTGTAATTTAGTAAAAAAAAAAAAAAATGAATTTTGAACTAGAAGTGACAAGCTTTAAAATAGTTGAAGAGGAGTGGACAACAGTTTCAAATTTTATTCATTCAAAACAAGATAATGGAACTCTAATGAAGGTATTTTGTTACATTTTAGAGGAAGGGGATGAAGACATAGTAAGAGACTATTTAAGAAATAGAGATATGTCAACTTCCAGCTCGGACTTTGTTAAATTTTTAAAAGACAACAATGTTAACGCGGAATTAGAAGTTTGGTTTTATGTTTAAAGAACTTGGTAGAGGGAGAATAAAAATGGTGGGGGAATTGTGTATAAAACAAGGTTTATACGCAGCAGGAGTTATTCGCTTACTACCATTTAAAAGAAGAACATCATAGAAAAAAATGGCTGAATCTCGGGACTATTCAACTCCTTCAACAAGTGAAAGAAAACCATTAAATTTGTCAAAGAAGATTGTGAATTTGTCAAGAAAAGGTAAACCTATAACACATCCGGAATTGAGCATTTT
The DNA here is from genome assembly GCA_030545055.2 of Neoaliturus tenellus. Classification (NCBI taxonomy): domain Eukaryota; kingdom Metazoa; phylum Arthropoda; class Insecta; order Hemiptera; family Cicadellidae; genus Neoaliturus; species Neoaliturus tenellus. Next base: position 45,884,337 of record CM061531.1, on the reverse strand, counting down.
AGCTAAGGAACGTCATATAAAAGAGAAAACTGAATTGTATCAAATGCAGCTTTTAGTACCTTCATTGGACGTAGGCTGTACAAGAGCACATACATTGAGGACTGCAAACAAGTACATAATAGAACTGTTGGGTAAAATTGAAGTATTGGAAAATAAACTAAAAGAGTTGCAAAATCTAAATGTATGGAATCCAGCAAATGAACTCCCTGTTCTGCAGATGGAGCCAAACGATCTTCCTGCTACTTATGCATGGAACGCATTTAATGATATTGATAGAGACTCTCCTGTGAAGTACCAACCTCCTGCTGTGTAACAAATGATGGGTAAAAAAAAATACAAAAAAAATAATAAAATATAAATGGAAAAAAAATTAGTTGTAGAATAGAGAGCGGGGAATAGATCACTCTGTGGCAATGGAATAACATGTCACTTAGTGCTCTATTCCCCGTTCTCGCATTAATTATGTTTGACCTTGACCTAAATAAACATGGTGGGGGAAGGTAATTGAGTGGGGGAAACTAGATAAAAGAAGTCCAACGCTCGGTTGGAGTCATTCTTATCCTAAACAGGCGTTTACTAACATAACATAAGAAAAGACAACATGAATAGTGAAAACATCATTTTGGATCTTTCATTAAGTGAAAAGAATAAAAAACAATATGCGGACTCTCGAAAAATGAAGATGAAAGAAATGGCAAAGGCAAGAGAAACAAGAATAAAACTAAAATATTATAAACTACAGAGGCTAATACCAGGAGTGAAATTGGGAGAAGTAAGAACCAGAACAATCGACATGGCTGCTGACTACATCAACCAACTTCTTATAGAGTTGACTATAAAAAATGAAAGAATACGTCAATTGGAATATGAACGTAAACAATTGTTTCACCAAGAAAAAGAAGAACCTATGAACTGTGTGATTAAAGACAATCAATAAAGAAAAGTTAAACAAAGGAAACTGCAAAATTACTAAAAATATTGAATATAAATTGGTTATTAATTGGACTTGCATTAGAGAGTGGGGAATAGATCACTTTGTGGTAATGGACTAACATACCACTTAGTGCTCTATTCCCCATTCTCGCTTTAAGTGTTGTTGACCTTGACCTAATAAAATAATTTATATAAAAGCAGCTACGAGAAAGAAGCTCTTTCATTTAATCGACATGGCTCCTGTGGATACCACCGACTATCCAAGTAAACCTATTGCAGAAATATTGTGTAAAATTCTACAAGAGGAGTTTGATGTGGAAGATGTGGATAATGACAGTTCAGAAACAGATAGTGTTAACAGTATGGAAGAAGAATTAATAAATGAAGGGAGTGAAGATGTAGAAATGGAGTTAACAGAGAATGAATACACACCATCATTGGAATTTGAAAATATTCATAATGAAACTCCAACATCCAGTCACGATCCAGATTTGGAATCAATACGTGGAAGATTAATTTTTTGTGCAAGACAATTATTTCCATATGAAGAAGAAGAAGATGAAGAAGAAGAAGATTAAAAATAGTGGTGGGGGTAAAAAGTGGTGGGGTAATACAGCATAAAAAGGAGGTATGAAAAAGATGCATTTCATTTATATGCCGAATTTCATAGGATAAACATCACTAAAATGCATCGTTGTGATATATGTTTAGAAACTTATGAAGATGAAATATTGCTAGACATTCATAAGGAGTTATATCATAATATAAATGAAAATTTAACACAAAATAAAAATAAAAATGCATCTGCAGAAGAAGAAGAAACAGCGGGACCATCTAATGCACTACCTAATTTAAGTATTCATGCATTGCCCGGAAGAGTAGTAACACATCACAAAATCCAAAATGAAAATTTAGAATTAGACAAATTTCTTGCCGAAGCAAAAACCATTGTAGTTAAACTTTTAAAAGAAGAATTAAAACGATTAAATTTTATTAAATTCGGCTTGTTATTGGATGCTATGTTTATAAACGTTGAAGAAGAATTGTCACCAAGAGGATTTATAACTAAAAACAGAACCATCATGAGTAGTTCAGATATTAATTCAATAGTAGAAGAATGTTTTGATGAGATCATCAATAAAATCCAAGAACATGAAGGACGAGGATCAGGTTGGAGTTTAGTTAGTGTAGTAAGTATGGATATTAGAGTTCACAAGCATGGGTATGGGGTAATGGGGAGCAGTTATATAGCTCTTCCAAAAAGGATTCAAGATACAAAATCATGTGTGAATGTTCAAAATCATGATACGGAATGTTTCCGGTATGCAATGACATCAAAATTCATATCACGCGATGCACAAAGACCCAGCGAAGAATATGAGAACTATAGATACAGATATAACTTTCAAGGTGTGTCTTATCCGGTAGCCTTGAAGGATATTTCTAAATTTGAAAACAAAACCCTGGAATATCTGTAAATGTATTTGGTTTGGACAGCTCTAACAAGGTGTATCCTTTGAAAGTGGTAAAAAACGAACTTGCAGACCATACGGATTTGTTATTAATTACAAAGGATGAAGTATCACACTATGTATGGATAAAATCATTTGAAAAACTTGTCAATAAACAATTATCAAGAAGTAAACATAAAAAAATAATTTGTAAAAGATGTTTTTGTTTTAAAGAACCTAGAAATGGAGAACAAAATTGGTTACTGGAGCACAAACAACTGTGTAATGAAAATTTTGAAGCTAAGATTATTCTACCACCATTAAATAAATCATATTTACAGTTTGAAAAAGTTTTCCATCAGTATCGCATTCCTATAGTAATATATGCCGATTTTGAATCAACACTTGTTCCAATTGAAGATGAAAACATTGAAGCAAGGAAGAGTATAAAATATCAAATGCACAAGCCTAACAGTTTTTGTTTATTGGTTAAATCCACATTGGTTGAAGAACATTTGAATGCATATGGATTGTCATCAAAACCCGTGGTGTATCGTGGTGAAGATGTTGCCAGAACATTTTTAAATCATCTATATGAAATAGCTGGCCATGTTGAAAATTTGTATAATAATATAGTACCAATGATACCAATGGAGGAAGAAGAGGAAATTCAACATGAAAATGCTACTTACTGTTTTCTATGTAAAAATGAATTTACTTTAAATAACTATAAAGTTAAAGATCACGATCATCTTACAGGATATTATAGGGGTGCAGCATGTAATGCATGCAACATAAACTATAAGATTACCAGAAAAATTCCTGTAATATTGCATAACCTTAGCGGTTATGATGGTCATTTTATAATACCAGAATTGGGGAGAGATGATGGTGCAATTGATGTTCTTGCAGAAACAACTGAAAAGTTTATAACTTTTAGTAAAAAAATTGGAAATATGAAGTTGCAATTTGTAGATTCGTACCGGTTTATGCCGTGCAGCTTATCAAAACTTTCTGAAAATCTTAGAAAAGAAGATTTAATAGAAACAAAGAAAATTGTAAACAATGATAAATTAGATTTAGTTCTTCGTAAAGGCGTTTTTCCTTATGATTACATTGACAATTTGGAAAAATTTGAAGAAACGTCACTTCCACCTAAAGAAGCTTTTAAGAATAAATTACATGAAGAGGACATCAGTGAAGAGGATTATCAACACGCTTGTAGAGTATGGAATGAATTAGAAATAAGAACCTTAGGTGAATATTCAGATTTTTATGTTAAATTAGATGTGACTTTACTCTGCGACATAATGGAAGAATTTAGAAACACCTGTTTTACAGCATATGGATTAGACCCACTTCATTCGTACACAGCTCCCGGATTGGCATGGCAGGCTATGTTAAAAGAAACAAAATGCAAACTTCAACTATTAACTGACATAGACATGGTGTTGATGATTGAATCCGGTATTCGAGGAGGATTAACCCAAAGTGTAACTAGATATGTAAAAGCAAACAATAAATATCTTCCAAATTACGACGCATCACAACCTAGCACATTTATAGGTTATTTTGATGCAAATAATCTGTACGGATGGGCCATGTCAAACCCTCTTCCATATGACAATTTTAAATGGGTTGATCCAAATTCAATCAATAACATCGCTGATATCCCTAAATATGGGGATATTGGCTACATTTTTGACTTTGATTTTGAATACCCAGAACATCTCCACGACCATCATTATGATCTACCACTATTAGCAAAAACAGAAATATCTCCCACTGGTAGATGGCCAAAATTGATGATGACACTTAACAATAAGACTAGGTATGTAGCTCATTATTGGACAGTACAGCAAGCGCTAGAGATGGGATTAAAAATTACGAAAATTAATAAAGTACTGCAATTTTCACAATCCTGTTGGTTAAAATCTTATATAGATAACAACACAAGAAGAAGAACTGCAGCAACATCCAATTTTCAAAAAGATTTCTTTAAATTAATGAACAATGCGATATTCGGTAAAACATTAGAAAACAAAAGAAATCACAAAGACTTAAGATTGGTTGTTGATCCAACAAAATTACAGAAATTGGTGCAAAAACCAAACTTTGCATCTTCTATAATTATTAATGAAAACCTTGTAGCCGTTTCTATGAATAAAATTTCAATTAAGATGGATCGACCCATATATGTTGGAATGTCCATTTTAGACATATCAAAAACTCACATGTATGATTTTCATTATAATAAAATGGTGAAATTTTATGGTAGAGATAATATTGGAATAGCATACATGGATACCGATGCATTCATCTATTGGATTATAACCAATGATATGTATAAAGATTTACGCACATTTGTTTATAAAAATGACTTTGATTTTTCTGACTACCCACAACATCACCCCAATTACGACAATGGAATAAACAAGAAGGTTTTAGGAAAATTCAAAGATGAAACAAATGGTGCACCTATGGAAGAAATTGTGGCATTAATGTCCAAACTGTACTCTTTTCAATTGTACATTAGTGAAAAAGAAGAACATCAAGTTGTAAAGAAGGCAAAAGGTATAAAAACATCATATTTAAAGAAGAATGTACAGTTTGAACATTTTAAAAGATGTTTATTTGAAAGCATGGAAACAACTGCAACTTTTAATACAATAAGAAGCTTTAATCATCAAGTCTACAGTGTCAAGCAAACTAAGTGGGGACTCAGCTACAAGGATGACAAGAGACATATCCGGGAAGACAATATACACACTCTACCTTTTGGACATTATTCTTTAACTCCTATCGACCAATAAAACCTATTCTTCGTCCTTTCACCTGTTTCCTTTTCCTTTCCGTAAAAAAAAGGGAGCATGGCAAGTTCAATGCCATGTTCCCTCTTTTTTACACAAATATAATATGGCCTTGACCCATATTTGTTAATAATATAAAAGGTGATAAGCCATTTTGAGGATTAGTATTTTCTCAAGCGGTGTACAAACAACATCTGAAGATGGAAGGATTAAAGGATAAAATTGTAAACGAACTTCATAAGCCGGCAAGAAGAAAGTTTCCAAGAAGAAATACAATTATTAAAGGAAGGAACGATCTTTACCAAGCCGATCTCATTGAGATGATACCGCATAGTAAATTAAATAAGGGATTTAAATATATATTGGCAATTATAGATTGTTTTAGTAAGCTTGCTGACGCTATACCACTCAAGGATAAGACTGGGAAAAGTGTAACAAAAGCTATGGAAGCAGCTATAAAGAAAAATAAATTTGTCATAAAACATTTACAAACTGATGATGGAAAAGAATATTTTAACAAAGAATTTACAGCATTAATGAAAAAATATAACATAAATCATTATTCTACAAATTCGGAAGTAAAAGCTTCCATAATTGAACGATTCAATAGAACATTAAAAGGAGCAATGTATAAAACATTTTCTAAACGAGGATCGTACGTGTGGTACGATATATTACCGAAACTTATAAAAGAATACAATAACAAGTTTCATCGCACTATCGGTATGAAACCTATTGAAGTAAATATCAATAATGCTAAGCTTGTTTTGGAGCGTATTAAGAAAAATACTTTTCCTAAAATTGAAAAATTAAGACCTAAAAAGTTTAAAATTAACGACAAAGTACGTATAAGTAAATATAAAGGAGTTTTTAGTAAAAGATATTTACCAAATTGGACTAACGAAATATTTACAATCTACAAAGTGCAGCCGACAATACCAGAAACCTACATTTTAAAGGATAACAAAGGTGAACTACTTCAAGGCGGATTCTATGGTCATGAATTATTAAAATCGACAGTAGGTGATGTATATCTTGTTGAAAAAATTTTACAAAGAAAAAAGGATAAAGTTAAAGTCCGTTGGTTGGGATTTGATAGGAGTGAAGATTCTTGGATTCCTACAAAAGACTTGGTGTAATACTTTAATAACTCATTATGTGTTTAACCTTTAAACAAGATGGATATTGTACAGCAAAAAGAACGATTTAATATTAATAATATAGATGAATTGACAGTGGATAATAACAATTTAAACCATGGTAAACATGGTGAATTACTACCAAACTCTATAAGATGTTTAATAACTGGCCCTTCTAATTGTGGAAAAACAAATGTTGTTTTTAACCTTATAACTAATCCAAAAGGGCTACGTTTTAATAACATATACATTTTCTCAAAATCTTTGCAACAACCTAAATACCAGTTGTTAGATAAGGTATTAGCAAGTGTGCCAGAAGTAAATTTCTACAAGTTTAATGCTAGTGAAACTATTATGCAACCAAGTGAAGCTAAACCATTTTCTATATTTATATTTGACGATGTGTCATGTGAGAATCATGATACAATAAGAAGTTATTTCGCAATGGGGAGACATCATAATATTGACAGTATTTACATTGGTCAAACCTATAGTAAAATTCCAAAACAACTTATAAGAGATAATGCAAATTTGTTGATAATATTCAAGCAGGATGAAACAAATTTGAAACATATATATAACGATCATGTGAATGCCGACATGACATTTGATAAATTTAAAGAGATGTGCGGCAAAGCATGGGCTGAAAAGTATGGATTTCTTGTTATTATGAAAGATGAAGCTATAAAAGATGGAAGGTATCGAATAGGGTTAGATAAATTTGTATTAATCTATTAAATGAATAGCGGTGTGTCTAGTAATGAATGAGACTTCATAGTGTAAACATGGTAAATCAAGAAAAACTATTGAAAGAAATAAAATCACTCAGTGATTCTATTAGGATTAAAAACCGTGCATTAAGGATGGGTATAAGCGAAAGAGAAGAATTTTTAGAGACTACATTTAAACCTATTACAGAACCTTTAAAACAAATATCAGAAACCATTAGTAAACCTCGTTACGAAGGAGATGTTTTACTACCAGTTTCTAAACAAGAAGTACAAGCATTAAAAAAGGAAGACAATGATGATTCATATACAAGCGCTAGTGACCAAGAAGAAACAAAAGAAGAAGAACCTATTGTTGAAAAGGAAGAAGAACAGCCAATACCTGAAGCAGAACAATCTATTCCAAATTTAACACAATTGAGTAGCGATATATTACAACACGGACCTCTGGGAAGAAAATATATATTGAAAATGCTACATGATATAAAATCAAACCCTAATTTAAGTAAATCACACGTATACGGAGCAAGAATTGATGGGAATGAATTGAAAATAGGTGATTCAAAACTTAAAATAACTGAAGACGATTATATCATTATTGGTGAGCATAAATATAAGGGAACAAAAGGATTATATGAATTAATTTTTAAAAACATACCATTGAGATATTCGACCAAAGATTTAAATACTTTTAAGGAAATTTTACAAAATACTAATGCACATAAAAGGAATTACTCAAAGGATGCAATAATTAATCGTTCACGCGCAACAAAATATAACATTGTTATAAAAAAGTTGTTTCCCCCACGAAAACTACCAACATTACGTACCGCACCAGCAGTAAAACAACCGCTAAAAAGAAAATCTTTATCACTTATGGATTTATCACTTCTTGAACAACATAGTAAAAAGATTAAAGGAGATACTTCAACATCTGGCAAAGGACTAATGAAAAATCTGTACAATACCAATGTAATTTATTACAAAGACATTAATAAATTAGTTGACAGAATGAGACTATTACATGAAGCTATGGAAGCTGGTCATACAGGTTTAAATAATGAATGGGTAGCTCTAGTTGATGAACTCAGAAGTCGAGGTGTCGTCGTATAATTGTCCGCAGATATAAAAGAATGGCAAGCATATAATGTATCATTTTTAACATGAGCGTCGACAAGTTTGGACGGTACTCCGCGTTAGGAGTGCAAGTTGGAGAAGACAGAAAAAGAAGTGGACTGCCGCAAACACCTGAAGGTGACTATAACATAAGTAATAAACGTTTAAAACTAGTTAAAGATCCAGAAGAAGATACTGATGGAGCAAATTTAAAGACGGTAAAAGAAGCTACTTCAACATCATTAAAATTACTTAAGGATACTTACGATGTTAAATCACATAGAATAATTAATGTTGGTAAACCAACTGACAGTTCTGATGCAATTACTAAAGAGTATTTATCATCTGAACTTTCAAACACTTTAAAATTGCAGTGGGGTAACAATTTAAAAGATGGACAAACATATGATGCTGGAAATCATAGGATAACCAATGTGGCAAATCCAAAAAATGATAAAGATTCAGTTAATAAAGAATATTTACATTCTATAATACCGGAAAAGACTCAACGAGGATTTTCTTTTTATAAGTTTATTATAAATGACATTGGATACCCAAAGGAAGACGGTGATGCTGTAAACCTGAAATACATCAAGGACAACTGTATTTTACAAGATGCTGATGAAATAGATTGTCATGGAAAAGCATTGTCAAATGTAAAATTTGGTTCTCAACCAAAAGACGCTGTTACTATGGAACAATTATCTAAAGAATTAAAAAAGGAAACATCAAATTTTGTAAAACATGAAGATGCTGTGCTAAGGCGAGGAAATACATTTATACATGGAAATGAAAAATTTGATTTAATGCAAGGAAGTAATGATAAATGGGATGCGGGAGGTAAAAGAATAACAAATGGAAGATTTGGTCAAAAAAGTTCGGATGTACCTTTAATGGCACAAACATTAATTGCGGGCGGTCCTTTATTAGGCACATATGAAGGTCATAATAGAAGAATAAAAAATATAATGCCTGGTTATGAAGAAAATGATTGTGTTACAGTGAAACAAACAATAACTTGGGATAAACGCAATGGAACCAAATTTGATGCTAAAATGAAGAAAATAATTAATATTTCACCAGGTGAAGATTTTAATGATGCTGCTACTATTGGACAAGTTATAACAACATCAAAAAATGATTCAACCGCTTACACGTGTAATGATAAACGTATTATGCAGTTACACGATCCTCAACATCCGAAAGATGCTGTAACTTTAGATTGTTTAATAAGAATAGTGGGCAATTTACTTATTGATACCCACAATCATATAGCTAGTACAACAAGTCATGTGATAATTCAACCCGATGAACGAGAAGCTTGGATTAAAAATAGAATCATAAATCAGTATATAATTAATTTGAATAATTAATTATTTAAATATAAAAATTGTGCATAAGTTATTCATTTATATAAAGCATCTTGTTGAGTAAACACACCGGTTATATATAAAACAACATAATGAAGATCGCACCGCTCAGTCGTCGTCAAGTCAGCGGCAAGAAAGGACTTGGTATAACATCAGCTGCGTTATCCCTTCTCAAACGAATTCCTGTTGGTGCTGTTGTAAATCGGGCAATAGACGCTCTACCATACGAATTTCATCTGCCAGGAGGTTATCAATATTGCGGACCCGGAACTAAATTGGCAAAACGTTTAGCAAGAGGGGATCCAGGAATTAATAAATTGGATCAAGCTTGCAAAGAACACGATATAGCGTATTCCAAGTTTGCTGATTCAACAAATAGATCAATAGCAGATAGAGTGCTAGCGGAAAAAGCTTGGCAAAGAGTTAAATCAAGTGACGCAAGTATTGCAGAAAAAGCAGCCGCTTGGGCAGTAACTACAGCTATGAAGGCGAAAACAAAATTTGGTGGCGGAAAACGTCGAAGAGGAAGACCTGCAAAGAAAAGAGCTCCTAAAAGAGGTGGAAACATTAAAAAGAAACGTCGTAGAACTCGTAAAACAAAGACAAAGAAGACTTCCGTTTGGTCAATGGTAAAAAACGGAGCAGGTCTATACCTAAGACCGTACCGTGTGTACTAAATAAGAAAAATCAATTGATAATTCCAAATAAAGCCTTAACAAATCATCAATTATCAAATTATGTAAAATGTTTGAAGATACCATTTTTTAGGGGAGTTTTTATGAAAGACGCATTACCAAAAAACATATGGAAAAATGAAACTGGAATAGTAAATTTAGATTCCTCCTATGGTCCAGGAACTCATTGGGTATGCTATAAAAAACTCGGACAAAGCGTTTATTATTTTGACAGTTTTGGCAATCTACCACCACCTAAAGAACTTCAACACTATTTTAGAAACTCTAAGAATATATTTTACAATTATAAAAGAGAACAACCTAACAATACAGAAATATGCGGACATTTATGTTTGGAGTTTTTAGCAAAAAGTGTCAGTCAGCTTTAAGATGTCATCGTACACAGTGTCACTGAGCGGAAATTCATCTACATTAAAAAGTACTCTTTTCCCAGCATTGCGTCTATCTAAAGATAGATTATGGGAAGCGGCATTATTAGATTTCACTACGTACAATTCGATTCCCAACATTACAGAGGGTAAAAACAATTTACTACATTATTATGAAAGTAAAGATGAAAAAGGAAATTATTCAGAATTAAAAATAATAACCTTGTCTACGGGAGCATATGAAATAGATGATATAAACCAGCTATTACAGAAGCAGCTAGGAGAAGAAAATATCTGTATAAAAGGAAACAACAATACTTTAAAAGCGGAAATTACCTCAAAATATTATATAGATTTAAGTTTAGAAAATTCAATCGGTAGTTTACTCGGATTTTCAGATAAGAAAAGAAAAATCTTAGATCCCGGAACTACTCATACCGGTGATACCACAGTAACAATATTAAAGGTTAATAGTATTGATATAACATGCAATATTATACACGGATCGTATAGAGATGGGGTAAACCAACATATTTTACATACATTTTATCCAACAGTTGCTCCTGGTTTTAAAATAGTTGAGAAGCCACAAAACCTTATATACCTACCATTAAACACCAGTTTTATTTCAGACATCGTACTGAACATATCAGATCAGGACGGTAATAGTGTTGACTCTAGAAAAGAAACAATTACAATACGGTTACACATAAAAGCGGTAACTTAAGTATAACATGGGATTAACATTTAAACCACAACGGAAAAGCCGGGAGCTCAGTAGCTCTTCAACATTGGACGAGTTAACACCGGACAACATACATTTCCTACAAAAAATTGGGTTAAAACTAAATTACGATGGACATTCTGGATATATCTCAAGGACCGACGTTCGACGAAACCCTATGGGAGAAGGAATATCACACACACAACCCTTACACTTCATCAAAATTAAACAATAATGATGAAATAAGGATTCCCATTCAACAACAAGATATTTACACATTACCCTGTGAGAGTTATTTATATATTGAGGGACAAGTATTAAAATTGGATGGAAAAACCGGTTCATCTGTTCCTTTTATAAATAACCCAATGGCATATCTTTTTGACGAAATAAGATATGAAATATCAGGAGTGACAGTTGATTCAACAAAAAAGGTTGGTATAACAACAACACTAAAAGGATTAACATCATTAACACCCCATGAAAAGAATTCAATAGTCACCGCCGGATGGGTTACCCCCGATAAAGACAGCATAACACCAAATTCCAATGGTCATTTTGATTTTCACATACCTTTACGATTGCTTTTGGGATTCGCTGAAGATTACAAGAGAATAATAATAAATGTCAAACAAGAATTGGTATTACTCAGATCTTCAACTAACAAGGACTTAATATTAGCAGCAAGTGGCACTGAAGAAAGTAAACTAGAATGGCAGCTACAATTAAATAAAATCGTGTGGAGAGTACCTCATGTAAGATTAGCCGATGAACATAGAATCGTATTGTTAAGAAAGTTAAAATCTGACCGTGATATTGTAATGCCTTTTAGAAGTTGGGAATTCCATGAATACCCCATATTACCTCAAACAGAACGACAAACATGGACTGTTAAAACATCTACTTATTTGGAACGAGCAAGGTACATAATACTAGGTTTTCAAACCAATCGAAAAGATGTTATAACCGCACACGCAGGTCAATTTGACCATTGCAATATAAAAAATTGCAAAGTGTTTCTAAACTCTCAATTCTTTCCTTATGACAATTTAAATGTCATGTTTAGCAAAAAGCGTTATTCCATCTTATATGATATGTATGCAAGATTTCAATCGTCATATTATGGAAAAACTAATACACCACTGTTATCACCTGAACAGTATTATTCAAAAGCCCCAATAATCGTTATCGATTGCTCAAAGCAAAATGAATCAGTAAAATCGTCAAGTGTGGATATAAAAATTGAAATGGAATTTGAAGATAAAATACCAGAAGGTACTTCGGCATATTGTCTCATTTTACATGACAAAATAGTAACGTACACTCCACTAACTGGAATAGTTAAAAATGTGTTATAAAAAACGGTTTTTAGGTGGGGGCGATTGTTATAAAAGGAGGAAAACGAAGTAGAAATTTCATTATTTGTTTGACCATCCTATGGGAAACATCGTTAGCAAAATGAGTTCACTTAATGCAAATACTAACGAAGAAGAAACTACACCGCTTATAGCCGACAACAGTTCCGATATAGAAAAACAAATTGAACAAGAAATGGATGAGTTCCTCAAGTTTAAACATAAGAAAAGAGAAGAGGAAGTTGAAAAAGGAATTAAAAAAAGAAAAGTCGATGACATTATTTCCACCAATATTTTAACAGAGGTATTTCTTAGAATCTACTATCCCATCTCATCATGTATGACAAAAAGCGTATCTGCCGGAGTAATAAAATCATTGGAGTATTCACCAACTATTATTTTGAATCATGGATCTAAAATGGTGTTTTTCTCTGAAATTTCCTGGGAATCGTTTATGAAGCATATACATCTTTTAGAATGTTATTTAAGTAACAATACATATGGAAGAAGAACGAAATTAAGTTTGCTAGAATCAAATATTGAAATCGATATAGTAAAACATCGGGGAGGACAAATTGTTCGTTTTAGAGATTTAACTAAACATGACATAAAAATACACCTTACAAAAGATGAATTCTACACCCTCAGCTGTGCTACAGGTCCTATCACAAGATATCTAAAACAACTAATATTTTCAAGCGCAATCATAAAAGAATATTTAACCGATACATTGGATAGACAACCATATGTACCAATCCTATACGGTCCCGTAGATACTTCCATTTTCAATAGAATACCTCACGAAGTTGATATGTGGAGACAGTTGCACAACTATCAGACTAACTTCGGTATAGATGAAGAAGCACAAGAAATGAATGAAGAAGCATCTTGCAGCAACCAACCCGCAGTATAAAAAGACGCCCTCCATAATTTTACAAACAGTCCCATACCGACCTTTGTCATGAATAAACAAGTTTCATTTTCAAACCAATACCAAATAATGGAGGTAAAACGAGGTATAATTGAATTTCAAGCGTTTCGCGGTAACGACGGACATTTTATCATTAAAGAGTTAGTTATTCTAGACATGAACACATCTGTCGTTTATCACTATTTATTCCAACCTCCTATACCGTTCAACAGATTAACTACTAAAGCAAGAGTGACAAACAAATGGTTGATGAAACATTTTCACAACCTGAGATGGGATGAAGGTTTTATCCACTACAGTATGGTGCCGCACATTATGAATCATTACTGTAAGGAATTTAAAATTATCTACACAAAGGGATTGGAGAAAACCGCTTGGATACAAGCATTTACAAACCATGAAGTGATAAATGTGCAAGTGGATAGAGATTTTCAGTGTCACTTTGCCAACATTTGTATCTCTACCAAAAACTTTAAACATCGGCAGTCCCAATGCGCTTTAAAGAACGCTTATCGTTTGAATGCATATCTACAACAGAATGGTGGGGGGTGGGAAGGATATAAAAGCGACAACGCAACCATGACCCAGCATGAGTATTACTCTAGCCTCCGAACAGTCAACACCTCCCACACAGATTCGCAAGACTAAGAATAATATTAACAATAAATAAGAAGAAGAAAAAGTAAAGATGACGTCACAAACATTTTTACAATCTCTTGTCGATCAATTTAACAAACATTCAAAATCTACCGTCTTACCGACTAAAAGATGTTCAGAATTAAAAGAAGAAAAACATTATGTTATCCACACCATTAAGAAGATGGAAACTAGTGTTGGGGACGCCATCAACGTTACACTGAGTGAAGCGCCCTACACGCCCGGTGATGAACCAAAATTTCAAACATTTCTTCCTAAGCGCTTCGTGCACCTCCTGCAAAACGAAGATCTACGCCTTATCCACCCCGGCTCTCTGTACTTGGCATCCCACGGTCCAAGTGGAAGCAATTCAACGGAACTTACACTTCACGTCATGCCTACTGCCAACAACTAATTTATTTTTTGTAATACTTTTGTACACCTTTGTGAATTATTTTGAAAATAAATAAAGATGAAAAAATAAAAAAAAAAATAAAAAGCAATATATCACTATGTGTCTTTGCACATGGTGATATATTGCTTTTTAAAAAAATAATTTTAGATGACCTTGACCTAGTTACAAAAACTATATAAATGAAGTAATTTTCAAGGGGATTTCCTCAGTCTACAATTGACTTCCGTGCTGTACACATCTCCCTTGGTTGTCCAATTATTTAAACAACAACATGTCTCTCAAAATCAAATGCGCATCATACGATACCTCCACCATCACAACTTTTGAACAACTCGACAATTTCACTAATGAATTGCGAGTACTTCTTGCAGGCGGTTATCACTTAAATGCCGATGTTTACGTTACAAATAAGAAGATGTTTTCAAAACAAAACTACTGCGATGATGAAGTGTACTTTTCTACACAAACGGCAACAACATCTAGCCCTTCTACTCAAAATAATGTTAAATTCCACAAATACTACTAATGTTGAATTACAATAACAATACTCCATCAACTTGAGGCTTCGCTATAAAAAGGCTATTCAACCCAGACTAAATCATCATTTGCTTTTTGACAACCGCAGCGATAACAACTACAACTACTATGCTGTACCGAATGATGATTGAATTTAATGGTAAAATATTTGGAAAGGACTATCAAACGGTAGAAGAGATGAGCTCCGATCTTAATGTATTAACTAAAGAAGGCTTCCAACCAAAGTTAATTCTAAAATTTCCAGAAGTACATCCACTATCCACTGAAGATCTCGTCGCAATGGCTAGAGCAAAAAAACAAGAACATGAAGTAAATATTAAAAAAGAGAAAGAAGAAAAAAAAGACGAACCTATATCTTAAGTGTGCAACTTTTTAATATTTGTACCCCATTCTTTTTTAAAACTCCATTTGGTTGACCTTGAAATTACCCCCACCACTTTTTTCTTTTAATAAAACTCTCTATTCTATACTATACACCTTCATTTCCCAACTCCACTTAGAACCGTCAACATGGAAAAGAAAAAAGAAGACTACAAACCACGCTACTGTTGTGAACAAAAATGTACCGATATAGGAAGATGGATGGTAGACGGATTAGCTTGTAGAAAATGTGAATTCTTCGGATCCTGTTACTGCAAATGCAAAACAAAACAACTACCACCACCAGAATTGCAAACCTTCAAAATTTATAAATCAAGATACTTCCACACTTGCTGTCCCCAGAGATGTTTCAAATTTCACCCAGAAAGACTTTTTAATTGCCGAAAGTGTGATGCATATTATAAAGACGACTTTTGTACATGCATCAAACATTTGTGCAAATATAGATCAGATTGGTCTTCTGATCCTATTCAAGCTTCAGATGTATAGCTGTAGTCACTGACTGCAGCTTTTTTTTAAAATTTCATTTGGTTGACCTTGAGATTTACAATATATATTCTACATACCCTTTAACATGCTTCTCATTTACACTACATTGCTTGGACTAACACCAACATGGGTGACAGATTCATTTCTTTTGAACATTTAATTACCGAAAGAGATGAGATGGAAACTCTATTTCACAACTTACTCACACTTATGGATAGGTATCCTTTGAAATGGATCAACATCAAAGTAAAATATGTGGATCCTACCAGAATATTTTCATCATCATCATCATCTTCCAACAGTGCAGGGGAAGAAGAAGAACCAACTTATGGTATTACAATTATTGAATTAAACAGCGAGGAACAAGACAATCAAATTCAAATTATAAATAAACTTAGTATTTAGTTTACAAAAGTGATTGGTATTTCTATTCTATATTAATGCTATTATTATTTTATTTCTATATACACTTCCCACAACCTACCCGAACGGCGTTTCGCGGCGAACTGCGGTAACCGAAGTTCTCTCGCTTCTCGTTTTGGATTACCCCCACTTCTTTTCTTCCCCCCACCACTATTCCCCGTTTCCATATAAGCGACCGCCTTACCGTCGCTCACCATTTGTTTGCCTACCGCCGAACGATGAGCCAGCCTCGATTAGCAAAAAATACTACTACTTTTGCAGTAACATCGCAACAAGATTTACAGGATATTTTTCAAACTTTAACCGATGTTGTAAACACACCAAACAACACGGTTACTATTACTGTTGAAATTACCTACAATTGTCCAGAGTGTGAAAGGATGGAAAGCGATAATGTTGAAGAATTAGAAATGCCAAACAACAGTCCTTCATCCGCCCACGATTCGACACCAGATGATGAAAGCTAGTCCTACACAAATATTCTTTTTCAATTCCCCACCACTTTACATTAAATATATATATCCTCCCCTTATTTGCTCTCCTCATTCCATCGCCTACTTTTACACCATCTACACCGCTCCTCTCTAACCTGTACACAAACATGATGGACGGCTTTTCAATCACATCACAATTGGAAGACGATAAATTAAAACTCGAAATTAACAGAATACAATTGGAAGCACAGAATCAGGAAGAAATGATCCGGCTGTTAAAGCTCTTCAAATGCGTACTGTGGTTGGTATGCCTCTATCTGCTCATCGCCATCACCATCGGCATTTACCAGACCGTCACCGCCAAACATCGCTTCGACACCACTTCAAATAAAACTTCTACTTGGCTTTCCTAAAATAAATTATTAATTCCCACAGCCCCGCACCCCCCCATCCCCTCCCGCCCGCCCCACTCGTCCCCACACTCCCCACCTTTTTTAAAACCCCCTCCGAATGACCTTGACACACTTACCAACCCCTCCCCAAACCCCCCAAAAAACCCCCAAATCAACAACACACACCTGCCAATTACAACCGCTGACCTTGACCTGCGCCAGGAGCGGCTATTCCCTTCTACTGTCATGAATTTTGTTTACTTCAGGAGTGATGGAAAATGTCCGCAACAATTTAATAAAGAATAACATGAACAACAATGAACTTTAAACAAAGAATATTCAGGTAGTTTTAACAACGCTCACTAGGACTTGCTCTTTAGCCCCCTCTTAACAACTTTTTAGTAATATTTCGTTTTATAATTTGATTTTTAACTTACCGAGCCGTTTCCCATTATTTAAAAGTGCACTAACGTATAATTTATTTGATATATAATTAACAATTTAATTGATAATCTGACCACAGAAAATGATGTGCAAGGAAAAAGACTAGCTAAAAAAATTACAATTACTGCATCACTTTTGTTTTTGTATTATTTGCTTTGTATTTATAACCTTTAATATTCGATTTTATAGTAAAATAATGCGGCCTGTGGTGAAAGATATCATTGGGAAGGTACTCAATTAAGATGACATCGAAACTAAATACTCTGCACGGTTTGGCAGTAGAGCGAGAAATTTGGCTACATCTCAACGACGTTGACCCCGATTTGCCTTCAAGCCAGAAGCTGAACTGTGACATTTGTACTTCTCATTACACGCGTCACGAACAATTAAATTACCAAAGGCGTTGCTTTTCTGTACCTCCTCTGTTTTTAAGAAAAGCAAGAAAGAAATATGTACACGACTTTTTACATGAAACGACTAATACCTTCATAGGTTATTTTATGTAGCCGGTGTTTTCAAGTAGAAAGATTTATGATTACCGTTTTAGTGTGTAATTGTAGCTGTGAGATTAATAAAATCCGGTTTTCTTGGAATTTGTGTTTTAAAATGTTTAAAAAAAATCTCTTTCTGATTATACAACGCGATGTTAGGAATGATAATGACAAAGATATTGCAAGGTTCTTCAAGCAACCGGAAAATCAGGTTGAGTTATTTGTTTAGTTAGTCCGACGATAGAGAAAGAAAAAATATCGGGGGGTTGGTGCTTCAATTGTTTTGGGAAACTAAAGTATTGGGAAACACAACTTAGTGCTAAGTACAAGTATAACCGAAACTAAGTATTAGAAATGTTATAAGGTTAAATATATTCATACAAGACTGTATGAATATGCTAAAAATAGTTAAATATAAGTATTTAACACGGTTAATGGTGGTATTATTTTGTTGAAACATCAAAAACAACCATTGTTGGTGGATTAATTATATGGTATTTAAGCAAATCTGGTATTTGGGTGGTATTAACGAAAATTTAATTTTGGAAATTTGATATTTCAATTTGATAATGACAATTTTATGATTTCCATCACCATTCAACTTTCAACACTGATTTGTAAACATCGTATACTAATGCAATTTTAGCCCGTACCCTCCAAATACCAGATTACATCAATTGCAAATAATTAAGCTACGAATCCCAAATGCGCCTAATGTTTCAACAAAACCTAATCATGGCCTAATTTATGGTTTTAAAGTAAATCTAGTATGCTATTTTTTTATCTATATAACATGTATAGATCCCATAGAATAACAAAAAGAAAATCGTCAGTGACTTTTCAATCATAGGTGATAATAAATTAAACATACTATTGATCAAAACCTTGGTTGATGTATCTATTTGAACAAAGAAACGGATATTAAGAACCCAAAAATAAAAATAAATTGCGTCTATTCTGAAAATTTGTGACACTACATTTAACTTTCATATCTGCATAACTGGTTTACGGCTGTTAGGTCCATAGTTTATATGTCTACAGACGAAATGTCATTTTCTTTGGTCCACAACTAATATGGCCACTATTTTTTGTACAACTTTCTTACCTCCACTCGAGTGTATGTATATGCACATCCAATCATTACAACGTCCACAATGTTTGATCGTATTTTAGAATTTAAATATATAAAAAATACCCCAGTATGAAAAATGTTGTAATAATCAAATAATTTAATAAGTTATTACATGGATACTTGCTGCACTACATAAATGTTTTATATGTTGGTACATTTTATTATATGTATCTTCGTCTTTGTGAACTAATAAATAGTGTGAAAGGAATGGAAAGTTATACCAGGGATTTATAACGCTGGAAATCATTGGAACGGTTTTGAAAGTTCCATCTGCCAGAAATACCTCCCTCGTACTAAGATGCAGATGTTCCTCATTAGTTGTGAATATTAGTATTCGATTTGCATCGCATACTCCTGATTCATATTGCAGAAATAGCTCACCTTGCAAAGTCATATCAAATGGAGAAAAAATTACACATTCAACTTTGGCAAAATGTAAAATTAAAATGTACACTTTTAACAAATTTTGTATATTGACGTTTCATCTTGTGGACATCAATCTTAAAGAACATAATATGTATAGACACCAAATAGAGTGGATATAATAAGCAGTGGACGTTCGTAAAAATTGACATTTTGGTTGTGGACTTAACAGCTTTAAATGTATAACTTACTGTAACAAATAATGTTTTCGTAAACAAACACATACCGTCTTTAAAATAGATTAAACAAAAAAGTTTATAAATAAAAGTTGAGATAAATAAGACCTCTAGAAATATGTAAATATCCAGGTTGCAGGTTGTTGAGATTTATGGTGGAGATTTGTCGGGGGTGGAGAAAGTGCAGATATTTTACATGTAAATAGGCTATTACCCACGACTTAAGGGGTCTATAACAAATTTAGGCCATTGTGTTCAGCTTTACGGTTAGTTTACGAAACTACGTTTCCAATGTTTATTGACCATTCGGATGTTTTGTTACTCTATGGGACTGTGCCATAAGCAATTATAAAATAATTAATTATAGTTCATAGAATAAATTTTTAATCAAATATTTTTATTCAATAGCTTCAGTTGATTTAAAAACTTAGTAATTCACTGAAATGAAAGCGGAAATGTAAGTAAATTTTCTTTTGTCTTAGAGTGCTACTGTGCTAAATGTTATTAAAAAATTTTAAAATTATATTTAATACAACGACAAAAATAATTAATTCCTTCCACAATGACCAAGCATAAAAAGAGAACAACTCAGTGTTATTTTTAATAAATAAATAGATAAAGAGTTCAATAAGTTTTTATGTTCATTTGTACATGAGTTTATTCGCAATGTGTTCTTTATTTGTTTGGTTGCGAAAAATAAGATAGTATTGTTTCTCTAAATCTAAACATGCTCTTCAGTTCACAAATCACGTTTTTTCTCAGTGTTAGGACAGCAATCCGTGCCCAGAAGTTGAGCTTGCCACTGATTGTGTTATTTTGACACCCTATTCAACATTTCTCTTATTTTTCTTTCTGGAATAAATATATTCATCTTCTGACAACATTTGGTAGGCCTAATAATTTTTTTTATCATATATCTTAACTTAAAGTATGGTTTAAACTTTTGTTTATATTTTAAAAAACATTTACAAAGCCATTTCTTTTAAAGTATAATAATAACTTTTTAAAGGCATAAAAAACTACGAAAATAGCAAAAATAACTAAAAATTGAATCTAAAAGTAAATTTTGGGACAGGACAAACTGAAAAATATACGGTTTTTAAGTATAGCAAAGTGATTTAGATGTACACGAATATGATTAATATATTCGGGTATGAAGCACCATAACAGTTTATACACAACGATTGGTATTTGAGTAGTGGGGAATGGGGGCTTTTGGGCCAGTTCAAGGTCACCCGAGCGATGACGTCATCGATGACGTCATCGAGGTCAATGACCTCATTGATGACGTCATCGATTGCATCATCGATGACGTCATCACCAATGACGTCACTTCCATGACGTCACACCCATGACGTCACAGAAATGACGTGCTGATGACGTCATCACCCCTTACGTCACCAAGATGACGTCATTGATGTCACAAAGGTCAAGGTCACGCTGAAACCTAAAATTTTTTGACACTTTTGCTGTTTCTCACACTACGCTCCGAGTTTCAGTCACAGTTACCGTGACTTTGACGACTTGGAGCGAATTTGCGATGAGAAACAGCAAAAGTGCTGAGGAAACTTGAAGTTTGCAACTTGACTCCGCCTAAACCGTCATGTGACACCGCTCGGGTGACCTTGAACTGACCCAGAAGCCCCCATTCGACCATTACTGCAACCGCGATGCGCATTCTAAGACGACACCGAGCGACTGACTGTCCGGCTCCGCGCACTCTAGGTATATGGGAAGTGGTGGGGGAATTGCGATGATCTTGGGAAATTTAAAAATGCCAAGTCAGGTAGCACTGTTTCGGTGCTACCTTAAATTTACATGTTAAAGTGTGATGACCTTGAGGTTGACTGTAAACTTGGGACTTAGGATTGTTTTTAAAGATGTATCTAAAGAATCTTCAGATTTGAGTCAACACTTAGAAAAATTTACTCTTAGTACAACTGTTTAATGTGTATTTGCCAGAGTTTAAGTGTGGTGACCTTGAACTACCTGAAATTGTCAAGAATTGGAGTAGCAACCGCGATGTGCACCCTACGACAGACACCGAGCGACTGACTGTCAGGCCCCGCACACTCTAGGTATATTGGGAAACTTTTAAATCTCAAGCAAGGGAGCACCGTTTTGGTGCTACCTTAATTGTACATGTTTATTAGTTGGAGTTAAAGTGTGATGACCTTGAGACTGTTTCAAAGATTTATCCAAAAATTTACATGTTAAAGTGTGATGACCTTGAGGTTGACTGTAAACTTGAGACTTAGGATTGTCTTTAAAGATGCATGCAAAGAACCTTCAGATTTGAGTCAACACTTAGAAAAATTTACTCTTAGTACAACTGTTTAATGTGTATTTGCCAGAGTTTAAGTGTGGTGACCTTGAACTGGTTAAAATGAAAACTTTAATTCAAAACCGCACAGCGGAGTGCATGATACAGATGTGCACCCCATGACAGTCGGCGAGCGACTGACTCTCAGACCTTGCGTACTCTAGGCATATGGGAAGTGGTGGGGGAAATCTCAAGGTCATACAAGTGGAGTTTTAAAAAAAGTCAAAGAGTAGAGAGACTACTCTACTGTTCAGAGTTAAAGTTTTCTTGGTACGACAATTCGATGTTGTCAAAGAGTTAAAGTGTGGCGACCTTGAGCATAAGAGTTAAAGTTTTATTTGTAAGACAATTCGATATCGTCCCATAGTTAAAGTGTGATGACCTTGAGGTTGACTGTAAACTTGGGACTTAGGATTGTCTTTAAAGATGTATGCAAAGAATCTTCAGATTTGAGTCAACACTTAAAAATTTACTCTTAGAACAACTGTTTAATGTGTATTTGCCAGAGTTTAAGTGTGATGACCTTGAGTCAAAACACAGAAATACTATAAGTCGATGCCATCCCAGAGTTAAAGTGTGGTGACCTTGAGTAAAAACATAGAAATATCCAACCCATGTTCGTCCAAAGGTAAAGTGTAATAACCTTGAGTGAAAAACTTGTAAAACACTTACATGTACAGAGTTGGAGAACAGCGATGCTTACCGCATGCAAGCCTGAGACACACTGGCTGAGCACCGTAGCGTAGCGTAGGGACTCGAATATGGTGGGGGTACTGCCAACACTTAGAGTAGAAGTGTAGTGGGTCACTTTGAACCAGACTTAGAGTAGAAGTGTAGTCGGTGACCTTGAACCACCCCCGAGGGGCGAACCCCCCCCCCCCCGGTCTCCATTTTGTTGGGGGCGGACCCCCCCCCCAAGGGGCGAGCCCCGCCCCCGCCCCTCTGGACTTAGAATATTTTCGTAGATGTAAATGAAGTACATCAAGGTTTGAGCCAACACTTAGAAAATTTTACTTTTTCTGAGACACTCAGACTTAGAGTATAAGTGTAGTGGGTCACTTTGAACCAGACTTAGAGTAGAAGTGTAGTTGGTGACCTTGAACCACCCCCGAAGGGCGAACCCCCCCCCCTCCGTCTCCGTTTTTTTTGGGGCGGACCCCCCCCCCCGAGGGGCGAGCCCCGCCCCTCTGGACTTAGAATATTTTCGTAGATGTAAATGAAGTACATCCAGGTTTGAGCCAACACTTAGAAAATTTTACATTTTACTTTTTCTGAGACACTCAGACTTAGAGTATGAGTGTAGTGGGTCACTTTGAACCAGACTTAGAGTAGAAGTGTATTAGGTGACCTTGAACCACCCCCGAGGGGCGGACCCCCCCCCCTGAGGGGCGAGCCCCGCCCCGCCCCATGCCGGCCGCCTCCGCCCCCATGACGTAGTGACGTGGGGCGACCGGTGGGGATATAAGGCGGTCCGGCCACAGCCGCCTCGCAGTCCGCTCCCGAGCGTTGAACGTGAACGATCGGGACGGACCGCCATGGGCATCACTAAACACTGAAAGGCGCCTTCACTGTTTAGCGAAGTCTAATGTAACTTTAAGACTTGTATTAGTTTTAAGACTTGTATTAGTTTTAAGACTTGTATTAGTTCTAAGATATTGGGTTTTGGCGTTGGGAAATGTTTTATATTTGAGTGTTTTTGACTTGTATTAGTTCTAAGATATTGCGCTTGCGTTTGGGTATTCAAAAGTGTTTTATATAAGAGTGTTTTACTTGTACCCTATATCTCCTGTGTCTTTTTTGTCATATGTGTATGTGCTTGTTCCAGCATTGGCTACGTTGAGCTCAATTGTATGTTGTAAGTGTGTTATAGTTTTCTAAAGTGTATACGCTTGTTTTAGCAATCCCCCTTGAGCTTTTTCAATGCTCAAAGTAAATTGTAACGTCAGGGAACGGGAGTAGGCCCCCGTGTAAAGCCACTTTTAATAATTAGTAGGCTCCTGCCAGGCATGCAAAAGGTTGCGGATGGCATTTGGGAGCATGTCCGTTTGTACGCTGGCATGCAAAAGGTTGCGGCGGCCTCTGCACTCGGACGAGGACGTAAGCCACTAGGGTGTCCTCAGTTAGTTTCCCTTCTGGAAACTCAAAATTATGTAAATAAATCTTTGTTAGCTATTTGTGTTTTTAGTCCCCAAGGCCCCCGAACATTCGTGGTTCGCCATGGATGTACGGGGGCCGAAATTTTTTAATGTCCGTGTGGCCTTGACCCACATAGGACTTGTAAAAATTTACTGCATTGTTAAATTAAAAATATTGAAGATAGGGTTACGGGAGTAGGCCCCCGTGTAAAGCCACTTTTAATAATTAGTAGGCTCCTGCCAGGCATGCAAAAGGTTGCGGATGGCATTTGGGAGCATGTCCGTTTGTACGCTGGCATGCAAAAGGTTGCGGCGGCCTCTGCACTCGGACGAGGATGTAAGCCACTAGGGTGTCCTCAGTTAGTTTCCTTATGGAAACTCAAAATTATGTAAACGAATCTTTGTTAGCTATTGAAAAGACAATGCAGTAAATGTTTACAAGTCTCGCGTGGCGAAGGGTACACGACATTGGATGTTGCCTTGTTGTCATAGTTGGGTCTCTTCGGAGGCTACAGCGATGACAACCCAAGTGCCCCACACCCCCATAGGGGGTGTGGGGCTTAATTTTTTTAAAGTTTTTTCGTGACCTTGACCTAAATAAGTAAAAGTTTTCAAAATCTTTAACAGTCCGGTCTTATTAACACAGTAAATATATTAAGGTCTTTTAAAAATTGAAAAGTTAGGTATTAGTAACACATAAATTTTTGAGTTGTGTATAGTTGGGTCTAGGAGGCTTCAGCGATATCAACATAAATGCCCCAAGTAAGGTTTATTTTTTTAAGTCCCCCCCCCGTCTCCATTTTGTTGGGGGCGGACCCCCCCCCCCGAGGGGCGAGCCCCGCCCCCGCCCCATGCCGGCCGCCTCCGCCCCTCTGGACTTAGAATATTTTCGTTGATGTAAATGAAGTACATCCAGGTTTGAGCCAACACTTAGAAAATTTAACATTTGACTTTTTCTGAGACACTCTGACTTAGAGTATAAGTGTAGTGGGTCACTTTGAACCAGACTTAGAGTAGAAGTGTAGTCAGTGAGCTTAAACCACCCCTGAGGGGCGGACCCCCCCCCACCCGTCTCCATTTTGTTTGGGGCGGACCCCCCCCCGTCTCCATTTTGTTTGGGGCGGACACCCCCCTCCCGAGGGGCGAGCCCCGCCCCCGCCCCATGCCGGCCGCCTCCGCCCCTCTGGACTTAGAATATTTTCGTAGATGTAAATGAAGTACATCCAGGTTTGAGCCAACACTTAGAAAATTTAACATTTGACTTTTTCTGAGACACTCTGACTTAGAGTATAAGTGTAGTGGGTCACTTTGAACCAGACTTAGAGTAGAAGTGTAGTCAGTGAGCTTAAACCACCCCTGAGGGGCGGACCCCCCCCCCCGTCTCCATTTTGTTGGGGGCGGAACCCCCCCCCGCCCCATGCCGGCCGCCTCCGCCCCTCTGGACTTAGAATATTTTCGTAGATGTAAATGAAGTACCTCCAGGTTTGAGCCAACACTTAGAAAATTTTGCTTTTTCTAAGACACTCAGACTTAGAGTAGAAGTGTAGTTGGTGACCTTGAACCACCCCTAAGGGGCGACCGGTAGGGATATAAGGCGGCCAGGTTGCACGCGCTTCTCATTCACGCTCCAGCTTTCGTTGGAAGTGGCTATCCAAGAGCTCATTCTTAAGAAGACTGGTTACCAAAAATGTCTCGTCGTATACCTTATAAACCTTCGTACTATAATCTGATTGGTATTAATAGTATTACAGACAATGAGAAGAAATTGTATAAAAAATTTTGTTGTTTACTTGACAGAACGCAAAAACTACCGCCAAATACTTTCACCTACAAGCTACCCCTGATAGACAAGGATGATGTATGCAAACTAACATCAATTCAACTGAAATTGTTGGAAGACAAAATTCTTGTTTGTGTGAGAGAAGTGTTTCATAATGAATATTCAAAAAGATTGGCTTTTGACTTTATTAAGGAACATGCAGGACGTGAAACAAAACAGTATCCAGGACTATATTATTTACATCTTTTTGAGAATGGAGCAAGTGTAACGGTAGAAATAAGTATTAAATTAATGTAATTCTCCCCTACCAAGCTTATAAGGAAATAAGTATCAAATTAATGTAATTCTCCCCTACCAAGCTTATAAGGAAAAGTCATATTGAAATACATGTTGTGTACGGCTGTATATGAGTGTTTGGCGGAATAAAATGTGTTAAAGTAGGACTTGGATTTGATCGAGGTTGTGTAGAACAGAGCGGGGGATAGATCACTTTGCAGCAATGGACTAGCATGCTGCTTAGTGGTCTATCCCCCGCTCAAAGGGTATCTTTACGTGACCTTGACCCACATAAATGCATATTTGGTGGGGTATAAAAAGGGTAAACCAATTTGATGGATACACCACTTCTATACCATGGTTCCACTTGACAACACTGCGTTCCATCACAACAGAATTCTTTCTATTGTGGAGCACTTTGTAGTAATTGATGCTGCTTAGTGCTCTATCCCCCGCTCAAAATAATAATTCCAAATGACCTTGACCTACATAAACTTGTTCAACAGACGTCTTTGAAAAAACTTGTACAAATTAGTGGATTTAAACCAAATATCATCAATTTATCAAGCCTGCTGATAAATGTATTAAAAATGGTTGTGTAAAAGCTAAATTTACCACATGATTGATAACCCGGATCTACATGACATCACTTTCCCCCACCTTTCTGTCTCGGATATAAAGGGACCCGGTGAGCGCGCTGCTCATTATTGCGTGGACATTCGCAGAGTGTACATTCAAAGCCAAACTGTTTGAAATGGCTCTTTGCGACATTTGTGGGGAAATCTTTCAAGACGAAGATCTTTTCACCCTACACAGAGAATTACATGAAGACGAAGATGGAAAAGAAGATATTATCATGGATGAAATAGACCTAGACTCAATTGACCGGTTTTTGGAAGAGCACCAGAAGCAGACGGACTACTGGGACAGCTATCTACAACAAATGCAAAGAAAAAGACCTAGTGTGATCCAATTTGCTGGTGCTGGACCATCTACTGCTAGAAGACCTTTTGAAGAAGAAAATTATATGCAAGAAGAAGAAGAGGACACTGAAGAAGAGGACACTGAAGAAGAACTGGAAGATGTGAGACAACTGCGCACCACAGCCTTGCCAGGACCAGTTGTAACTCATTTCAAAATTAATAACGTGCAATTAGAATTGGAAAATTTTATAACACAAGCTAAAAAACTAGTTGTAAAAACATTGACGGAAGAATTGGCAAGATTGAACTTTATTAAATTTGGATTGGTGTTGGAGGCTATGTTTACTAATACCGATGGTGAAAACTCACCAAGAGCATTCATTGCTAAAAACCGAACCCTTACAACCACATCTGATATCAACGAAATTTTAGAAGAATGTTTGGTTGAACTGCTAGTGAAACTTCAAGAACATGAAGGAAGAGGATCCGGCTGGACGCTATCATCAATTGAAGGTATGGATGTGAGGGTTCACAAGCATGGATATGGTATGAGGGGTAGCAGCTTTATCCCTCTACCAAAGGTGATCCGAGATACAAGATCATGTATCAATGTGAAAAATGAGGATAATGAATGTTTCCGGTATGCAATGTTAGCAAAATATGTGGAAGACCATACCTGTAGACCTAGCATAGCATACGAAGCTGTTCAACACCACTATAACTTCCAAGGTATGTCGTATCCTGTTAGTCTTAATGATGTTGCTAAATTTGAAAGAAAAAACCCAGGAGTTTCAGTTAATGTGTTTGGTTTAGACGAATCAAATAACGTATACCCGTTACGAGTAACAAAGACTGAACGTCAAAATCATACAGATTTGCTGCTATTGACCAAAGGTGAAATATCACATTATGTTTACATCAAGAACTTTGAAACTTTGGTTGGACGACAAGTGACTAAAAAGAAAATTAGAGTAACAGTGTGTAAGAGATGCTTTTGTTTCACAAATAAAGACTTGAGACGTGGAGGATCGGAGTGGTTGTCGGAACACCAGCGGCTTTGTAATGACAACTATGAAGTGAAGATTAGTCTGCCACCACCATCTAAAGCATTTGTCCAGTTCAATAAAACAGTTCACCAATACCGGATTCCACTAGTTATCTACGCTGACTTTGAATCCACGTTAGTGCCGCAGGAACTTCCGGATGGTGAAGTAACTAGAAGAACCAAATATCAATTGCATCAACCTAACAGTTTTTGGTTATTGGTGAAATCTACTTTGCCTGAAGAACAATTGCATCACTATGGTTTAACATCCACTCCGATACTCTACCGTGGGGAAGAAGCTGCTAAGTATTTTGTAGACCAGTTGTATGACATTGCTAAAAAGGCGGAACGCTTATACGGTAATGTTTTACCCATGGAACCTTTGAACGAAAATCAACAAGAAGAATACATTTCAGCAACAAGATGTTATCTATGCAAGAAGAGCTTCAGTGAAGAAAATCAAAAAGTAAGAGATCATGATCACCTCACAGGGTTATACAGAGGACCTGCTTGTAATTCATGCAATATAAATTACAAACTGCCAAACTTTATCCCTGTCGTGTTACACAATCTTAGCGGCTATGACTCCCACTTCATTATCCCAGAGTTAGGACGAGATGATGGAAAAATCGAAGTATTAGCTGAAACATTGGAGAAGTACATCAGTTTCTCAAAAACAGTAGGTAAAATTAAACTTCGCTTCGTAGACTCTTATAGATTCATGTCATCTAGTTTGAGCAAATTGTCTGAGAACCTAAGAAGAGAAGATCTAAAAGAAACCAGCAAAATTGTACCTGAAGATAAATTGGACTTAGTAATGCGTAAAGGAGTGTTCCCCTATGATTACATAACTTCTGCAGAAAAATTTGAAGAAAACAGTCTGCCACCGATTGAAGCCTTCAATAGCAAGTTAAATGAAAGTGCAATCACCGTTGAAGACTACAATCATGCTTGTAATGTTTGGAACCAACTAAACATTCAAACCTTAGGGGAATATTCCGACTTTTATATAAAATTGGACGTAACTCTGCTGTGCGATGTGATGGAAGAATTTCGAAACACCTGCTTCTCCGCCTATGGACTGGACCCTCTACACTCGTACACATCTCCAGGATTAGCATGGCAAGCTATGCTGAAGTCAACTAACTGTCGATTGGAGCTTCTCACAGACATTGATATGGTCCTCATGATCGAATCAGGTGTACGAGGTGGTTTGACTCAAGCTGTGACAAGACATGTTAAGGCCAACAACAACTATATCCCCAACTTCGACGAGCAACAACCATCACTCTACCTTGGATATTTTGATGCGAACAACCTCTATGGTTGGGCGATGTCAAATCCACTTCCCTACGCAGACTTCAAGTGGATTGACCCGGCCACCATCGGTGACATATCACGGATTCCAAAAGATGGTCAAACAGGCTATATTTTGGACTGTGATTTTGAATATCCGGAACACCTTCACGACCATCATTACGACCTGCCTCTCCTAGCCAAGACTGAAGTTTCACCGACAGGAAGATGGCCAAAGCTGATGATGACCTTGCAGAATAAGAGTCGATATGTGGCACACTACTGGGTAGTTCAACAAGCACTTGAATTGGGTCTACGTATAGTGAAAATTCACAGAGCAATTGAATTCACCCAGTCTTGTTGGTTGAAACCATATATTGATTCTAACACTACAAGAAGAGCTGCAGCGACAACAGCATTTGAAAAGGACTTCTACAAATTAATGAACAACGCCATCTTTGGAAAAACCTTGGAGAACAAAAGAAAACACAAAAACGTAAAATTAGTAAGTGATCCTAGGAAATTGGAAAAATTAGTGCAAAAACCAAATTTCGGAACGTCAATGATTATAAACGAAAATCTAGTTGATGTCAGTATGAATAAAACAACAATAGTGATGGATCGTCCGTTATACATCGGTATGTCGATTTTGGATATAAGTAAAACCCTGATGTATGATTTCCATTATAACAAAATGGTTAAACACTACGGAAGGGACAACATTGGAGTCGCATACATGGATACTGACGCATTTATCTACTGGATAAAGACTTTGGACATGTATGAAGACCTAAGGACTTTTCCATACAAAGAAGATTTCGACTTTTCTGACTATCCGAAGAACCATCCGAATTACAATGAAAAGAACAAAAAAGTAATTGGAAAATTTAAAGATGAAGCAAATGGAATGCCTTTGGAGGAAATAGTTGCGCTGATGTCCAAATTATATTCCTTCAAGATGTATAAGGAAAATGACATACCGACAGTGAAGAAAGCTAAAGGAGTCAAAACATCGTACTTGAAGAAACATGTGACATTTGACCATTACAAGACCTGCTTGTTTGAAGATTCTACAATGTCTGCAACGTTTAACAATATCAGAAGCTTTAAACATGAGGTCTACAGTGTCACTGAAGTTAAAAGAGCACTATCAGCTCGAGATGATAAAAGGTATATTATGCCAGATAAAATTCACACTCTTCCTTTCGGCCACTATTCTCTCAACCCTATCGACTAGTAACCTATTCTTCGTCCTTCTACAACTTCGACCTTATTCCTTTCTCCTTCCGTAAAAAAAATGGGGAACACGGCAAGTCCAATGCCGTGTTCCCCATTTTTTTACACAAGTTTGAATGACCTTGACCTATATATAAATGATGTGAATATTAAAGACAGCATTCATTGTGACTATACATGTGATACAAGAAACATTCAAACCTGCAATATGAAGGACTTGAAGCAAGAAATTGTCAACGAACTTCATAAACCTGCAAGAAGAAAGTTTCCACGAAGAAATACAGTGATAAAAGGAATAAATGATTTATATCAAGCGGATTTAATCGAAATGATTCCTTATAGTAAACAAAATAGAGGATTTAAATACATATTGACTATTATTAACTGTTTTTCAAAAATGGCAGATGCTTTACCACTAAAAGATAAAAGTGGCAAAAGTGTTACAAAAGCAATGGAAACAGCTATACAAAGAGACAAACATACTATAAAACATTTACAAACTGATGATGGAAAAGAATATTTTAATAAGGAATTTGCAAATTTAATGAAAAAAACACAACATTAACCATTACTCAACCAATTCAGAGGTAAAAGCATCAATAATTGAAAGATTTAACAGAACTTTAAAAGGTGCGATGTATAAGATGTTTTCCAACAGAGGATCACACGTATGGATTGATATGTTACCAAAACCTATAAGCGATTACAATAACAAGTTTCATAGAACTATAGGTATGAAACCAAGCCAAGTGACTAATAAAAATGAAAAACTTGTATTAAAACGTATAAAAATGAATACTAAACCAAAAATTGAAAAACTAAAGCCTAAAAGGTTTAATGTTGGTGATAAAGTGCGAATAAGCAAATACAAAGGTGTATTTAGTAAAAGATATCTTCCAAACTGGACAAATGAGGTATTTACCGTATTTAAGGTGCAACCTACAGTACCAGAAACTTACATTTTAAAAGATAATAAAGGACAATTGCTTGAAGGAGGGTTTTATGGACATGAAATGTTAAAATCAACAGTAGGTGATGTATATCTAGTTGAAAAGGTGTTGCAACGGAAAAAAGATAAGGTTAAAGTACGATGGTTAGGATTTAATAAGACGGAAGATTCTTGGATACCTAAAAAGGATCTAATATAACGATAGAGAATCATTTTGGGTTGAACCATTACAAAGGATGGAGATAATACCGCAAAAAGACAATTTTACTATTAATAATATAGATGAACTCACAGTGGATGGTTCTCAATTTAACACTGGGAAACACGGTGTTTTGTTGCCAAACACGGTGCGTTGTCTGGTTACCGGTCCTTCCAATTGTGGAAAAACAAATGTAGTATTCAATTTGATTACAAACCCTAAAGGATTACGTTTTAATAATTTATATGTATTTTCAAAGTCACTACAACAACCAAAATATCAGTTATTGGAACAAATACTCAATAATGTACCTGAAGTTAAATATTTTAAATTTAACGCGAGCGAGAGTGTCATGCAACCGCAAGAGGCTAAACCATTCTCAGTATTCATATTTGACGATGTATCTTGTGAAAATCAAAATACAATAAAGAATTACTTCGCCATGGGTCGACATAACAACATAGATAGCATTTATATTGGTCAAACTTACAGCAAAATATCGAAACAGCTCATTAGAGACAATGCAAACATGTTAATTGTATTTAAACAGGATGAAACCAACCTAAAACACATATATTATGACCATGTAAGTGCGGATATGTCATTTGAACGATTTAAAGAGTTGTGTGGAAAGGCTTGGGGTGAAAAGTATGGGTTTTTAACAATTATAAAGGAACAACCGCTAAACAATGGTCGATACAGGATAGGATTTGATAAATTTATACTAATACACTGATCATGATGTAAAACATTCATTGTTGTACAACACGTCTTGCTACAAACATGGTTAACCAAGAAAAGTTAATAAAGGAAATAAAATCACTTAGTGATTCTATTCGAGATAAAAACAGAGCATTAAAATTAGGTATTAGCGAAAGGGAGAAATTTCTTGAATCTACTTTTAAACCTATTACTGAACCCTTGAAACAATTAAACAAAAAA